>CM035849.1:270421938-271621938 GCA_020510985.1 Pholidichthys leucotaenia
AAGAGTGCAGCCAGTGGGAGCACAGCACCTCAGCAGGCCAGATAATTGCACACTGTGACAGTGCAGCCACTTGGTATTCTCTGCACACCTCCTAAAACATACCGGCACAAGATAAGGCATTGATGAAAGACACAGACAGAAGGTAAAAAAGGGAGAGGCAGCTTTTGCAGAAGTTCCAGATCAGTCAGACCTTGACAGCAGGGAGGCTGGGTTACAAATCAACCCCTCATTGTGCTCTGAACTAGAGGTGTGGATCTTCTGACAGACAAAACCAACAACAGGAAGCAAATAACTTTTAATAAATGATGCATAATCTACATACTGATTGGAATCTCCTCTTCACTGTATGCTAAGTACATTTCTAGTACAGGAAAATTGTAGAGACAAGCAGAAGATGCAATTCAGTGATGTAGTATAGGGCCAAACAGAAATGTGAAACCAGATACTTTGGTTAGCGCATGCAGTACTCTGACCTGCTATTGTGTACCTCCTGCACTGAGCTCTCGTCTTGCCACGTGAAAACAAATGTTACCATTCATGAGTTTAAGGACAAAGCTTGGTCAATATTACAGAAAGAGGGTTTGTGTCAGTCATAAAATGAGTGTACACCGGGATGTAAGAAAAAAGCACAAACAGAGAGGCATCCATTCATCCATCTTCCACCCCTAGAGACATTTAATGCAATTTTTTCACATGTTGATACAGTTGACCTAGAGGTTTTAATGAACTGTTTGTGACACGCTTTGGTTAAAATGACTGGGTTTAATCATTGCAGCACCATTTTGACCCATCTTGTGCAGCCTTCTCCAGGACAGACCAGCACATGTCTCTTTAAATGCTCATGCACACCAGTTCACCCCACCCTCCTTCTTTTGACACTTATGTGATCAGTTGTTGATGTCATGTCGCTATCACAAGCTGGCTATAGTTCCTAGCTCCAGTAGCAAACACAGTCTGAGCTAACTAATGTTTAATGTAACTAATCTGAAAAAATGAATGAACTAAAACATCACTGGTGGACAGGAGTGTGTAGATTCAGTGGTCGATAAGTACAATAAGCACAGAAACTACCGTGAATGAGTGAACGGGCTACTGGTGACTACCTGCCTTTAATGCTGGTCAGAGCATAATAACCTAGAATAAAATAAGCTAAATTAACATCTAAGAGTGACATAGGTATATGTTCAAGTGGTAGATGAACAAGGATGTATTAGTGAGGATAGACAGAAGATAAAGAAATGATGATGAGATCCATCCGCGATCCGATAGTTAAGCTAGCCTTAGACATCAGCCTGTCTTTACTGAAGCCAACTGTAATATGTATGTTAGGATGGATGGGTGTTAATGTTGATTTGTAAAAAATACAGTAAATTGTTTACTTGGGGTCTTAAAGGTGGTAATTTGTATAAAATTCACATGGGTGTATTTATGGAAAAGAGGAGATGGAATTAATAAGTGTTCACGTCTTCCTTCTCCCTTTCGAACAGTGTATACTGTTACTTTATTGCATTTGCCATTTGTTTGTTTTTGTTATACTTTTTTTGTTCGAAATAAACTATCTATCTAATATAGCTAGACAGACCAACCCTGATTGCCTAGCCAAACTAATGCTAACAGTCCGATCTACCGACGATCCCAACTAAAATGTAACAAAATAAGACAGAATGGTCCAAGATATATTATCAACTTTGGATCAGTGAACCAGTGGGGTGAGTAGAAATTAAAAGAAAATAACAATAAAAACTGTCACTAAGCTAATGTTATGGGTCCCAAAGTTGGTAGTTCCACCGTAACAAATGGATTTGGGTTTGATGTCTGTCCCTGAAAAACACATTCTACTCTTTAATTACAAATCAATAAAACATACATTACAGCAATTTCCCTGATTTGTGTGTGTATCACTCCTGTTACATTTTACATGCTTTATGCCAAAAGCATCTTTTATACAGCTGTGTCACTCAAGACTCTCCTTAATTAAACTCCACTTTACTTTCAAATTAATTCAAGTTCAAATGTTTAACAGTACATACTCTTTCACTGTGGCAGTACAGTGTAACCAGCTATACCCTCATTGCATTTGCTTAATGCTCCCAAATCAGTAGCACTTCCTATGGAATTCATTTTACTGCATTTGACCATATTCATAGGAAACACACAACACATTTCGCAGGGACTGCCACTGAACTCAAAATAGCTCTGTAAGATAGAAACTCACAAAATTAAGAATTCCTCTTTTAACATTTAGTTTAGCAGAGGTCCTTTTAGTATTAATAAACTATTCCCGTGAACCTTATTTTCTCTTCATTAATTCAAACAACTTCTCACACAACATGACAAGTACTCATGGCCCACACAGCAATTATGCTCATAAAAGATATAAACCAGCATTCAAGTATTGCACACTAAAACTCAAAGTCATGTAAATTTGTTAAAACCTCACATTGCAGCTCCTGAAGTACTTCAAAGGGCGCCGCAGCAGAGCGCTTTGTTTACACACATCTTTTTAGTGAAAAATAGCCCTTAAATCTTATCACAGAACTCACATTCTTAATGCTACATCACATTTAACCTTAGCAGCTAGTTGTTATGTGGTTTTTCACCGTGTACCAACCTGAAAAACACATGCAAGGGGTCAGCAGTAGAGTTGGAACATTCATGAACGATTTGTTTGAATGTACTAGTTCTTCTGGGTGAACAAATTGTACTGAATCACTTACTGTAATTGAATGAATCACTTAGGAAATAGAGGCCATTTCATCCCCGCTTCTGAATCACATAAACATCATTGACTGGTAGGTCTCCTAGCCTTCTACAGCCTATTACAGCCTCACAAACCTGGAGCTCCAGAAGGAGCTGCTTTTATTGGACGAGTCATTAACGAAAGGCTCCTCCTGCCTAGCCTGCAGGAACCAGGAAGTAAACAATGGATGGATTCAACACAATGAAATTAAACAGCGAAAGTGATTTTGAAGTGAGAAATATATTATTTAGTTGCTGAATCTCTTTTTATATGACACACATCTGCTTGTTTGCACCTCAGTAAGGAACAGTAGGCAGTAGTGTTTAAACAAGGTTTACTACCAAACACTGTCAGGCTACACGAGTGGAGTTAAGTTTATAATCACTGTTTTTTTTTAAGTTATCCTTTAAAAAAACACTAAAACACCACAGCAAAACACACAATAATAACATGCAACAAATCAACCAGTAAAAAACAAAAAACAAAAAGAAAAACATCAAACTCATATACTCTTGAAATAATCCAGCAAAATAATAATAATAATCCATTACATCTGTTTACCATGTTTAAAAGCACAGCACGAATCCAAGCCACCTTGCTTACTGCTGTTTCCTTCAGCAGCATCCCACACGTTGTCAGTACATGAACGTGTACTGTGGAGCAGAGACCAGAAACACTACTGATTCATTCAGCAGCCTCCCGCACAGTTCTCAGTATATGAATGTGTACTGACATGTACTGACTCAGAAGCAGAGACCGACACACCAGCTGATTTGTAAGGCCGCTGATTCATACAACAGTTGTCTCCCTCACGTTCTCATCAGTTCAGTCAGTCAGTCAGTCAGTGTACTGAAGAGCAATGAAGGAGCAAGCCCCGCGCAGCTGAACTGAGTAGCCACTAGCCAAGGCTGCACATCCATGGCAGGAATCCATGGGTAAATATCGCCGACGTCCAGATTCAGCTGAAGAACTCCTGATCCTTCTGCCTGCAGGTCAGACTGCAATGTCAGTCTCATTTTCAAACTAGTTTACTCTCCAATGTTGATACTTTTACTCCAATGACGGCAGAATCTCAAAGCTAGCACTATCCCTTGGATGTGAACGCGTGAATGCACAATTTCATTTGTGCTCTCCTCTTTCCATTGACTTTGTATGCATGGTGTGAACGCACCTTTACAGTACAGTACTTGAGTGATCCAGTGTATGAATCTTTAAAATGGATCTTTTTAGTGAATGAACTGAAGTGATTCAGTATATTTTAGTGAACTGTGGATCCCATCACTATTCAGCAGGCAAAAGACATGAACCACGCTTTTCTCTTCCCATTTCTACTGAGAAGAGGAGGAAGCTCACACCCAACGCACCACCATGAAGCACTTTGGTTCCATCCGTATTAGTTCTGTTCTTATTCTTGTTTTAAAATTAAGTTCCCACTAAAAAATTGCAAGATTAATTGCCTTAGTCTTGAGTCTTAATAATTCTGGAAGATTTTACCAGTTACCATTAAAAACTTTAGGCTTTAATCTGACTTTCAACTTTAATGTCTAGATAATTCAATCAACTTAAAAATAAATGATTACACATTTTGGTTATACCACACTAGTACTGGGTGATATAGCTAAAAATAAAAAAGTATCTCAATACATTTTTCTCTATATCGCAAAACACGATACATATCGCTGTATATCGCTAGAACTGTTGATGGCATATTAAAGCCATTTACATATATTTGTGATCTATCATTTCAAACTGGCTCATTCCTGTAGAAAATGAAAATAGCAAAAGTAATACCATTATTCAAACAAGGAAATAAACACCACTACACAAACTACAGACCAGCATCGCTCCTCCCACAATTTTCAAAGATTCTGGAAAAACTTTTCAACAACATATTAGAAAACTTTTTTATATAAACATGATCTGCTTAATCAGAATTAATATGGACTTAGAGCAAAGAGTACAACATCATTAGCAATAATGGAAGCAACAGAGAAAATAATAAATGCATTAGATCAAGGAAAATATGCAATTAGTGTATTTATAGATTTTAGAAAAGCATTTGATTTAATAAATCATTCAATACTTCTTGATAAACTGCAATTGTATGGTATTAGGCGAGTGGCACTGAATTGGGTTACAAGTTTTTTATATGAGAGACAACAGTTTGTGAAGATGGGAGAATATCTGTCTGGATGTATGGGAGTTGCCTGTGGGCTCCCCTAGGGATCAGTATTTGGCCCCAAATTATTTAACATATACGTATATAAATCATATATCCCAAGTTTCTAAATTATTAAAAAATAAAATTATTTGCTGATGATACTAATATATTTTATTCTGGAAATAATTATAAGAAACTAATCCATACTCTAAATAGTGAATTAAATAAGCTTAAAAAATGGATGGATTGTAATAAATTATCACTAAATATAGATAAAACTATGGTAATGATATTTGGTAATTGTAAAAATAAAGAAGATAGACATATTCATATAGATGATGTAATTATTGAAAATGTTAAGGAGATCAAATTTTTGGGTGTAATACTAGATGATAAAATTAGTTGTAAACCACACGTCAGATACATACAAAACAAAGTCACAAAAAGTATTCCAATTATAAATAAAATTAAGCAAGTCCTAGATTACAAATCGCTTCATATCTTGTGTTGCTCAGTAGTAATTCCATACTTGACCTATCATATAGAGGTCTGGGGTAACAGATATAAAAGTACACTTAATTCATTGCTAATATTACAAAGAAGGACAGTTCGTGTTATACACAAAGTCGGGTATCTTGAACATACTAATTTATGGTTTTTCATTCAAAATTATTGAAATTACAGGATCTGGTTGATTATTATACAGCACAGATAATGTTTAAAGTCAGTAACAACTTTTTGCCACACAATATACATTTTTTTTTAGTCAGAGAGAAGGGAAATACAATTTACGGGGGAATATAAAATTTAAAATGCACCTAGTAAGATCTACTAGGAAAAGTTTTTGTGTGTCTGTGTGTGTGGTAAAACTGTGGAATGGGTTGGGGGAGAAACACAGGCAAGGTCCAAACATCCATATATTTAAATCAACATATAAAGAAATGATTCTTGAACAATATAAAAATAAAGGACAGTAATATTACATTGTGTCTTTAATGAAGAAAGGTTGTTGTTGTTGTTATTGTTGAATATATATATTTTTATATATATATATATATATATATATATATATATATATATATATATATATATATATATATATATATATATATATATATATGCTGAGTTATTGCTGAATATATATGAATGAATCTTTTATTTTGGATAGATTAAAAGTAAAGATTAGAAAAAAAAAAGGAACAGAATAATATAACAAAGGGGAAAGAAAAAAAATGTAACAAGGTCAAATTAAAACAATAACTCCTCTGATTATGCAGTTCAACATAAGTTATCCGAAATGGGTGATGGCTGAAGCCGCAGTTTATATTGCCCACCCATATTCCATCCAAGAATTCAAAAGAAAAACAAAACAAGAGCGATTACAATTCAGAACAAAGCTAAGACAAAATGTGACAAAAAAACTAAGCAACAGCACAACACAGACTGAATATGATAATTCTTATGTGATTTTACATATTTTTTTAATTATTATTAATTATTATAATTATTTAATTATTTTTTTTCCGGCTCCGGTCCCGCCGGACTGGCGGCGCCACACGAGTTGGCTGCCCTTTGCAACTGCCTTTTCCTTATCTTCCTTCTTCTTTCTACACCTTTCACTCTATATATACAGTATATATATCACGGACACACAGATCGCCCCAAGGGTCTCCCGAGTCGGCGGACGGAGCCACTGTTTGCAGCGGGGGACGATACAGCAGGGAAGAGCTAGCTAGCTGGCTAGCTAGCTCCAACCGCCACCCGGTGCTAACGGAGAAGCTCGACATGCCGAGGAACTGTGGCGAAAATGACGCAGGGGCCAGGCTGGAGTTTAGGCGGCGTGCAAGAAATATAAGACAGAATAATAAAGAGCGATGGCAAGAACCAAGCAGACCGCCCATAAATCTACTGGAGGAAAATGCCCCCCAGGAAGCAGCTAGCCACCAAGGCTGCTCGAAAAAAAGTGCTCCGGCCACCGGCGGCGTGAAGAAGCCTCACCGTTACAGGCCCGGTACCGTGGCTCTCTCAGAGCCACGGTAGCGCTTCCAGAGCTCCACCGTCATGGCTCTGCAGGAGGCCAGCGAGGCCTACCTGGTGGGTCTCTTCATGGACACCAACCTGTGCACCATCCACGCCAAGAGGGTCACCACCATCATGCCCAAAGACATCCAGCCGGCCCGCCACACCAGCGGAAGGAGAGAGAGCTTAGACTTTCTGCTGCACATCCACCAACCACAATGCTCCGCACTGTGTGTCTATATATATATATATATATATTTACATATATTTATAGTAATATGTACATATGTATACTAGCTGTCCTTGTTTTTTCTTGCCTTCTGATTGTTGCTCTGAGTGTTGCTATCCCTGTGCTGTTGCAATCCTGGAATTTCCCCATTGTGGGACTAATTAAGGCTTATCTTATCTTATCTTCCTTTAGTTTTTGTTTAAATTGTCCAGGTTCAGGTTCAGGTTACTTTATTTGTACCCGCAGGTACTGTAGATTTGTTTTGCAGTCAGGTGACATCCATATTTACAAACCACAATTACATTCAACATGAACACAAACACAGGCACACATGAATCTGACTATAAACATGATAAAAGTACTCAAGGCTCCACCAATCAGGACATAGGACAAAGAGATAAGAGAAAAAACAAGGAGATAAGAGAGAAGGGTCATATTAAAAAGTTAAAGACTAGTCAAAGAGGTTAAAAACTCAAAAGTCTAAAACCCAATAAAAGATTTAAAACCCAGATAAAAAACCTACAAAAATAAGTAAATATAAAATAAAGTTAATAAATAGGTAACTAAATTATGTGCAATATATTGTTACATCTTGTTCAACTCTTTAACAGCAGCAGGAACAAAGCTGTTTTTGTAGTGCTGGGTTTTACTTTTTGGGACAGCAAACCTATGTCTGGAGGGAAGAAGCTGAAAGTGGCAGCGCAAAGGGTGGGAGTCATCATTTAAAATGGAGGTAGCAATCTCTGTACCTGTCTGGTGTACAGGGATGTCACGCTCAGCTGTGACTCACCAAGCAAATGACTGGACCACCTAACTACCTGATCCAAGGATTTCCTCTGTTTCAGTTTTATCTGACCAAACCATGACAGTAAAGAAAAGGATAAAACAGATTCAATAAAAGCCCGATAAAACATTGTCATTATGGTTCGGTCAATTTGGAAGCGTGCAAGTTTCCTTAAACAATGCAAATGTTGCTGACCCTTTTTGAACACCCTTTCACAGTTCTCTTCAAAGTTTAAATTACTATCAATAATCGTCCCAAGATATTTGTAGGATTGTACACATTCAGTGATCTGGCCTTTTAGTACAGTGACTTCGTGCCTGGGAGTTTTCCTCCTAAAGTAAATAATCATATCTTTAGTTTTTGTCGTATTCAGCTGCAGGTAGGAATCCTCACACCAGTGAACAAAATCATCAACTACTGGGCCGTGGCCACTCTCACCATCCTGGAGGAGACTGACAACAACTGAATCAGCAGCATACTTTATAATGTGTCTGTTGTCATGTCTGCTCCGACACGTTTGTGTACAGGCTGAAGAGTAGTGGTGACAACACACACCCCTGCGGAGAGCCAGTAGAAGAACACTTTTGGTCAGACAATGTACTATTGACCCTTACTCTCTATGTCCTGTTGGTTAAAAAATCCAGAATCCAACCCACCAGATTATTACTCAAATCAAATTGTTGCAGGAGCCTTTCAACTAAAATATGAGGTTGGATTGTATTAAAGGCAGAAGAAAAGTCCACAAATAAAAGCCTGGCGTGTGTCCCATTAAAATCCAGATGTTCAAAAAGCATGTTAAACAGAGTGACAGTGGCATCCTCCACTCCTCTGTGAGGCCTATAGGCAAACTGCAAAGGATCCAATGCATGCTCAGTCTGCTTTAGGACCTCAAATCTGACCGTTTTTTCAAAAATTTTCATTAAAATTGAAGTCAAAGCAACTGGTCTAAAATCATGTACCGTTTTAGGACAGCTGGATTTTGGAACGGGGACAACCACAGCATCTTTCCAGATCTTAGACACATGTTGTGTCTGTAAGGACTTATTGAAAATGTAGTGAAATACAGGACTCAATTCATGTGCACAGGACTTTACCAATCGCCCACATATTCTGTATTATCAGGGCCCTGACTTTTGTTCACTTTTACAGCACAGAACGCCCTTTTAACATCCTGCACCTCAATATTAAAGTGCTGATTGTCTTTGAGTTTCTGTTTCAAATTTTGGGTTTCAGTGCTAAAATCAAAGGAGTCAAAACGACCATAAAAACAATTAAGAGCATTAGCCAGCTCTGTGTCTGAATTAAAACCATCTAAAAACACACAATTACTGCGCTCTGTGATCTGAAGGCCTGCAATAGTTTTCATACTGGCCCAGGCTGAACCAAGCTTCTTTGTTGCCATCTTGCTTTCCAACTCTGATTTATAATTCTGTTTTGCTCTTAAAATTTCGGCCTTCAGCTCTTTTGTGGCAACCTGCAGCTCAGAAACAACCCCCTGTTTAAAGGCAAGTGCTTTCCTCTGTAAGCAGGATTTAACTGATTTTGTAACCCATGGTTTGCTGTTGGGATATATTTTGACACGTTTACGTGGAACGATCATGTCTCTGCAGAAAGCCATGTATGAGCATGTTACGTCCACTAAAGAGTCCAAATCATCTCCGCAGGACAGTGTGAACACCTCCCAGTCCGTACAGTTAAAGCATTCCTGGAGGCAGTGCACTGAATCCTCTGTCCACACATTTATGTCTCTGGTCTTCACCTTGTCTCTTCTGAGAGCAGTTTTATATGTGGGCAGCAAATGTACACAGTTGTGATCTGAGGATCCTAAAGGAGGAAGGGGAATAGGTTTATAGGCCCTCTCTGTGGATCCATAGCACAGGTCCAATGTCTTTTTTCACCTGGTTGGGCAGGAGACGTACTAATAAAAGTTTTTAAGTGTCTTTTTTAGAGACACATGGTTAAAATCCCAAAGAATAAAATTTGGAGCCTCTGGGGAAATCGACTGCAACCGCTGTACCACATCAAAGACGGTGCTGGAGGCGGAGGCAGCATCTGCCCTCGGGTGAATGTCCAAGCATTGAACATGATTTTAATTCAGGTCCAAAAGCATTCCACAGTCTGACTCCTTGCACTGAAACACAGTGTTGCTTGGTGGTAGTTCTCACTGAAGGATTTTGAAATACACATGTTCCTCTGAAATTATATTGTTTCTCCCTTATTTGGAACAACCTTTGGATATTTGCGGGCAGTGATATATTCTTCACTTTAAACACTATTACTGCAGTTTTAAAGTCAACCAGATCTTTCACTTGAGAGCTTTTAATTTAAGAAAAAGTGGGTTTGTTGGTTCCCTGTAAGCAGCTTTGTTTATTATTCTAATAGCTCTCCTCTGAAGCATAAAGACTGGATATATGTTTGTTTTATATGTATTTCCCCATACTTCAGTACAATATGTCATGTATGGGAGTATTAATGAATGATACAAAGTATATAGTGTGGGTTGATTCAGAAAATATTTCACTCTGTGTAGTATTGCAATTGATTTGGATATTTTACCTTTAATATAATTAATATGTGACTTCCAACACAGTTTGTTATCAATTATTACTTCAAGAAATTTAATTTTGGATACCCTTTCATTCTCTACACCATTTACTCTGAGTTTAGATACTGAGTTGTTGTGATGGTTGTTAAAAATTATAAATTTTGTCTTACTTAAATTGAGCGTTAATTTGTTTGAATCAAACCACAGTTTAAGCTTTTCTAATTCCTTTCCGAGTGTATCCAAAAGTTGT
Organism: Pholidichthys leucotaenia; assembly: GCA_020510985.1. NCBI lineage: Eukaryota > Metazoa > Chordata > Actinopteri > Cichliformes > Pholidichthyidae > Pholidichthys > Pholidichthys leucotaenia. The sequence continues at coordinate 270,432,667 of CM035849.1, forward strand.
TCCAAATTGCTTCCACTGCATAATAAATAGTGTCATCTGCAAACAATATTAAATCCATTTTTTCAGAAACTTTACATACACTACCGCTCAAAAGTTTGGGGTCACCCAGACAATTATTTTGTGTTTTCCATGAAAAGTCACACTTATTTACCACCATGAGTTGTAAAATGAATAGAAAATATAGTCAAGACATTGACAAGGTTAGAAATAATGATTTGTATTTGAAATAATACTTTTTTCCAGATACTCAACCTGCTCAAAGGAAGGTCAGTTTTATAGCTTCTCTAACCAGCTAAACTGTTTTCAGCTGTGCTAACATGATTGCACAAGGGTTTTCTAATCATCCATTAGCCTTCTGACGCAATGAGCAAACACATTGTACCATTAGAACACTGGAGTGATAGTTGCTGGAAATGGGCCTCTATACACCTATGTAGATATTGCACCAAAAACCAGAAATTTGCAGCTAGAATAGTCATTTACCACATTAGCAATGTACAGTATATTAGATATTAGAGTGTATTTCTGATTAGTTTAAAGTTATCTTCATTGAAAAAAACTGTGCTTTTCTTTCAAAAATAAGGAAATTTCTAAGTGACCCCAAACTTTTGAACAGTAGTGTATATCATTTATATACATATTGAATAACAATGGCCCCAAAACTGAACCCCGTGGGGCTCCGCAAGTAACCTTCAGTAACTGCGAGTTTTTGCTACCAACACATACATACTGATATCTGTTCTTTAAGTAACTATATAACCAGGACAGTGCCACCCCCCTAATACCATAATTTTGTAGTTTCATTAACAATAATTTATGATCCACTGTATCAAATGCTTTTTTAACATCCAGGAATACCTCAACTGAATACTCTTTATTTTCAATGGCAGTTGATATTTTTTCTATAAATTCCATTAGAGCAAATGCAGTTGTCCTCTTGTGTCTGAACCCATATTGCTTCTCACACATTATTCTTCATTATGAAGTTGTCAATTCTCTCACAGAATATTTTTTCAAGTATCTTGGAAAATTGTGGCAATAGTGAAATAGGTCTATAGTTTGAAAATTCCCCTCTGTCACCCGTCTTGTATATCGGAATTACTTTAGCTGTTTTCACTGCACTGGGAAATATACCTGTTTGGAGAGACAGTTTACAGATATACTGTACGTCAGTGGCTTCACTAAGTATTCAATGATAGTTTTGACTAAAAGCATGTCAATACCATCACAATCCGTAGATGTTTTACTTTTAAACGATTTAACAATTTCAATGACCTCTCTCTCGTCTGTGTTCTTTATGAAAATGGAGTCTTTTATAGCAATGTTTTTGCTTATTGCATCACCTGCAGATGCCGTAATGGGTATTTCTCAAGCCAAATTAGGACCAATATTAACAAAAAAATGTATTAAATTCATCTGCAGGTGAGACTGCATTCACACTCAGTCATTTTTTTCTTTGAAAGATTGGTTGGGTATCTTGTATTTCTGTTTTTATTTCCAAGAATATTGTTAAGTATTCTCCATGTATTTTTAATGTTATCTCTGTTTTTCTCCAGTTCTTTACTACAATAGTCTCTTTTACTACATCTCATTATATATATTAACCTATTTTTGTATGTTTTATACCACTGCTCTGCTTCTTTTGTCCTTTTCTTTAGAAAGGCCTTATATGATGATTTTTTTTTCTTTTTACACACTTTTTGTAATCCTTTGGTTAACCAAAGTCAGCAAATTTCTGTTTAAGCTTCTTCTTTATTAAGGGACAATTTTTTTCATAAAGAGTGGTTACAATGTTTATGAATGTGTCTAGGCTTCATTTACATCTGATACATAGACTTTTGTCCAGTCTTGCTTCAGCAGGTCTTCTTTAAAAGAATTGATTACCTTTTGTGATTTGTATCTGAAAGATTTTAATGTTTTTTTCTGTATTGGCCCGCACGTGGCCATAGATAAATGCAAAGACTGGCAAATGGTCACTTATGTCATTTATCAACAATCCACTTTCTATTTTCTTATCAATAATATTAACAAATAGGTTATCAATAAGTGTAGCAGTGTGAACTGTGATTCTACTGGGATGTGTTATTGTGGGATATAGACTCATACTGTACATATAATTAATGAACTCTGTAATTACATTTTGTTGAAATGGAGTTAGTAAATCAATATTGAAGTCTCCAGATTACAACCATTTTCTTATTTGTTATATTATTGTACAGCTCGACTAACTTATCTCTAAATGTCTCAACGCAAGTTCCCGGCATTCTATATATACAACTTATAATAAGATTTTTTGTTTTATCTTGGTCAATCTCAACCGTAACACATTCCAGAATCCCTGGTAGTGCAAAAGACATTCCATTTACAAGTTTACACCTATACAGGTCATCAATATACAGTGCAACACCACCAACATTTTTTTGAGATCTATTAATATAAAACATCTGATATCCCTTTATTGCCATCGGAGAAGCCTGCTCTTCATTGAGCCAAGTTTCAGAGACTGCGATAGCTGTAAATTTTCTATCTGTTTTAAATAGTCCTGAATCTGTGGAAAGTTTTTGTTAAGACTCCTGCTGTTGAAGTGTATTATTGATAGTTTACCATCTAATTGTACTTGACTTTTGAATTGCTTTTCAGTAAAATATTCACAGTGATTATGAATATTATTGAAGAAGTGGTTATCAGGATCAATATCATTCTCCATCTCTTGTAGTTTATGTCCAGCATAATGGCATATTTTCAGAGTCTGAATTTCCTCATTCTGTGTCAAATGACTTCCTCCAACTGGGAATGGTTGATGTCTGCTAAAGTCAGTCATAAGTTTTTTGTTTTGCTTTGTTTTTTTAAAGTACATTGACATGATATGTCACAAAAAGAACTGTTCTTGCCGTGTGTGTGGATATGGATTATCGTAGTCTTATAATTTTCCCAATCAGTGTTCATCTATATTTATTTAAGTCAGTGAGATCTCTTATTATTATGGCCTTGGCTTCCTCAGGTGTTCCATTTAGTTTGATCCAAACTCTACAGTTTTTTGTCCATGTTGCTTGTATCTTGTTTTGTCTTCTCAGCATCTGTGCTTGCTGTGCTATTTCAGCATTAGTCTTTGTTAAATGTTCATTTAGGTACACTTCTGTTCTCCATAGCTTTCTGGCCTGCCTCAGTATGTCATTCTTTACCCTTCTGTTCACAAGTGCATCACAATTGATTTCTTTGGGGGGGGGGGGGGTTATCCTTTCTGTGTAAAGTATGGCAGGCTGAAATTGCATTTCCTTAAACCTTTATGTTTCTGCTTTCAAGGAACTGAAGCACCTGGTTTTCCAGGGAGACTGATTCACTTAGGGGAGCCTCCTCACCTCTCATTCCTGCTGTAGCATTGGCATATGATTGATATTTAATGTCTAATCCACTAATGATTAAATCATCCATACGAGAATATTGTTCAAGATCCTCGATGTGTCGCTCCAAGACTACAATTTTTTTGTCTCTTTCCTTAATTGTTAATTTCAGTTCTCGGACTTCCTCCATTAGCCTTAATAGTTTAGACTGTTGATTGGCCACTTTAGTCAGTTCTTCTGACATGAAGTTCAGAGATTTTTTAATCTCTTCCATTTCCTCCTTCTTTGGTGGCATTTTTTACTGACCTGATGATAGTCCGACAGTCTCTGCTAGTGTCGCCGGTATCCGAACCAGCCAACCTTGAATCCAGCTGGGGCCTCAGCCAGCCCCCTCCGCTGCTAGTCCCGCTGCTTACCGCCGCTCTAATTGAGCTCCGATCCGGCTGCTGTCCCGCTGGGGCCTCGGCAGCTCCTCCACCAAGCTCCGCCACCCACAACCACTGCAGCTGAGCTCAGATCCGGCTCCTGTCCAGCTGGGGTCTTGGTAGTTCCTCTGCTGAGCCCCACCGCCTATCGCCGTCTTCCTCAATAGTTCCTCCACCGAGCCCCACCGCTGTAATTGAGCTCTGATCCGGCTTCTGTCCAGCTATGGCCTCGGTTAGTTCCTCCGCCGAGCCCCAATCACAAGATTCTAAGAATCTGTGCAGGAGGCTCAGCCGTCATCTACCGGGCCGATGCCAGGCCAGTGAGATGAACCGGAGACAGAGTCGCTCTTTTGTATCGGTGTTAGCTATGACTAGCTGTGGCGTTAGCTATAGTGATAGCGTTAGCTTAGCACATTAGCTTAGCACATCTATGATTCATGTATGTTTATTCTTATGTATAAGAAAAGGCATCTTGTATCTATTGGTTTCAAACAAGGCAATCAATACAACTCCCATTCAACACAAACAAAAACATGACAGAATTCTGAACCACAAAAAGAAACACCATTAAGCCATGTCTTTGCAGTCTGGATCCATCACTGCACAACACCAGTTTGGGTGTGATGGCGATGTTTATTGCCTCTTATTGTTGCGGTGCTTGTGGGCAGTGTGAGACTGCCCACAAGCAGTACTCAGTACGCTGAGTACTATTATTATTGATATCATTATTACTAGAATATAACAACGGTATTATAGTATTATGATTGTTGTTTAGGATGGACTTATTTAAAGTATTATATAGGCCAGGTGGCATTATGATTATTGTTGTTATTGTAACTACTACATGGCTACCTATTATTATGGTTATTATTATATGGTTACTTATTGTGCTTAGGTATTGTAAGCCATGTGGGGGTATATGGTGGTATATATGGTGATTATGATGATGATGATAATATTGTCTATAATTATATTAAATATACCAGAAGTATTTACTTATTATTATTACAATTATTATTAGATGTTGGTATTATTGTGACTATAAACTATCATTGTTGTATTATTTCTATTGCACAATTTAATTATAAGAAGCATTATATATTATGGTATTGTGTAATGAATGTAATTATGGGATGGATAATGACTAGAATGATATTATAATTTATTGAGTATGGAGAAGGGGTGGGACTATATACAGTCTCTCACAAAACTGAGTACACCCCTCACATTTTTGTAAATATTTTATTATACCTTTTCATGGGACAACACTGTAGATATGACACTTTGATACAATGTAAAGTAGTCAGTGTACAGCTTGTATAACAGTGTAAATTTGCTGTCCCCTCAAAATAACTCAACACACAGCCATTAATGTCTAAACTGCTGGTAACAAAAGTGAGTACACCCCTAAGGAAAAATGTCCAAATTGTGCCCAGTTAGCCATTTTCCCTCCACGGTGTCATGTGACTCGTTAGTGTTACAAGGTCTCAGGTGTGAATGGGGAGCAGGTGTGTTAAATTTGGTGTTATCGCTCTCACACTCTCTCATACTGGTCACTGGAAGTTCAACATGGCACCACATGGCAAAGAACTCTCTGAGGATCTGAAAAAAAAGAATTGTTGCTCTACATAAAGATGGCCTAGGTTATAAGAAGATTGCCAACATCCTGAAACTGAGCTGCAGCATGGTGGCCAAGGCCATACAGCGGTTTAACAGGACAGGTTCCACTCAGAACAGGCCTCACCATGGTTGACCAAAGAAGTTGAGTGCACGTGCTCAGTGTCATATCCAGAGGTTGTATTTTGAAAATAGATGTATGAGTGCTGCCAGCATTGCTGCAGAGGTTGAAGGGGTGGGGGGGTCAGCCTGCCAGTGCTCAGACCATACGCCGCACACTGCATCAAATTGGTCTGTATGGCTGTCATCCAAGAAGGAAGCCTCTTTTATGGAAGATGTGGTCAGTGGTTTCAATAAATTTTTTGTAAACGTTGGTCCTGAATTAGCAAAATCAATAGTGACTCCGGAAACAAACCACAGTGGGTCTGTGAATGAAATAGAGGATAGAAACCCAAACACAATCTTTTTGGGTGCAGTTACTGAAAAGGAAATAATCGAGACTGTGAGTAAATTTAAGAACAAAAAATCAACGGACTGGAATGAAATTGACATGACAATAGTGAAAAAAGTAATTGAGGGAATTGTTAAGCCACTCACCCACATCTGTAACCTGTCATTTCAAACTGGTACATTTCCAGACAAAATGAAAATAGCAAAAGTAACACCTCTTTACAAAACAGGAGACAGTCATCGCTTCACAAATTACAGGCCAGTCTCTTTACTCTCACAATTCTCCAAAATACTTGAAAAAATCTTCACTAAGAGACTGGAAGATTTCATTGAAAAACACAACCTCCTTACAGATAGCCAGTATGGTTTTAGAGCAGATAAATCTACATCTTTGGCAATGATCGAACTTATAGAAGAAATTACTAGTTGTATAGACAAAAAAAAGGTTGCTGTAGGAGTATTTATAGACTTAAAGAAAGCTTTTGACACCACTGACCACAGAATACTACTAAGGAAACTGGAAAGGTATGGGATAAGAGGGGTAGGACTGAGTTGGGTGGAAAGTTATTTAAGTAACAGACAACAATTTGTACAAATTGGAGAGCACAAATCACCCTGCATGGACATCACTTGTGGTGTGCCCCAGGGGTCAGTTTTGGGACCCAAACTCTTTATCTTGTATATAAATGACATATGCCAAGTATCAAAAATTCTGAAATTTATTTTGTTTGCGGATGACACAAATATCCTTTGCACTGGTGAGAACTTGCAGCAGGTTTTAGAGGTGGTCACAACTGAAATGGAAAAATTAACGCAGTGGTTCAACAAAAATAAATTATCTCTAAATCTAAAAAAAACAAAGATTATGGTGTTTGGAAATTATAAAATAAATCATGAAATAATGGTAACGAGAGATGATACCAGAATACAAACAGTACAGGAAAATAAGTTTCTGGGGGTGACGCTAGACAGTAAAATCTGCTGGAAACCTCACATCAGTCACATCCGGGCTAAATTAGCAAAATGTATAGGCATACTGGGGAAGCCAAGACACATCTTGGACTATAAATCATTGGTCTTATTGTACAATTCACTGTTTTTACCTTATCTTAACTACTGTGTAGAAGTCTGGGGAAACACCTACAAGACCAACCTACAAGCAATATGCACATCACAAAAAAGAGCTATAAGGATAATAAACAATGCAGGATATAGAGACCATACCAATTCGTTGTTCTTGAAGTCACATGTCATAAAGTTCATCGATTTAGTTAAATTTAAGACAGCACAAGTAATGTACAGGGCAATTAACAATCAACTCCCATCTAATATACAAAAAATATTTAAAAAAAAGAGACAATGATCATAATTTGAGAGGAGACTTAAACTTCACAAAACCCAAGATACGTACAACCAAGAAAAGTATGTGCATATCTGTCTGTGGGGTGGATTTGTGGAACAGTCTGGAGCAGGAACTGAAACTATGTACAAACAGAAATCAATTTAAAAAGAGGTATAAGCACCATTTGTTGAAAGGATATATGTTAGAAGGGTAGAATTTATATGTACGATTCATTACGTTCACTCTGGGACATTATGGGACACTATGGAATGGTGGGTGGGACAGCACTGTGTGTATTTGTGTCATTTGAGACTGGTTTTGATATATGGACTTCATTGTATGTTAGAATGGACAGGTGTTAATGTTGATCTGTAAAAAATACAGTAAATTGTTTACTTGGGGTCTTAAAGGTAGTAATTTGTATAAAATTCACATGGGTGTATCGATGGAAAAGAGGAGTTGGAATTAATAAGTGTTCACTTCTTCCTTCTCCCTTTCGAACAGTGTATACTGTAACTTTATTGCATTTGCTATTTGCTTGTTTTTTGTTATATTTTTTGTGTTCGAAATAAACTATTTGTTCGAAATGCACAAGAAAGGCCGCAAACAGTTTGCTGAAGACAAGCAGACTAAGGACATGGATTACTGGAACCATGTCCTGTGGTCTGATGAGACCAAGATAAACTTATTTGGTTCAGATGGTGTCAAGCGTGTGTGTCGGCAACCAGGTGAGGAGTGCAAAGACAAATGTGTCTTGCCTACAGTCAAGCATGGTGGTGGGAGTTTCATGGTGTGGGGCTGCATGAGTGCTGCCGGCACTGGGGAGCTACATTTCATTGAGGGAAGCATGAATGCCAACATGTACTGTGACATACTGAAGCAGAGCATGATCCTCTTCCTTCAGAAACTGGGCCGCAGGGCAGTATTCCAACATGATAACAACCTGAAACACACCTCCAAGACAACCACTGCCTTGCTAAAGAAACTGAGAGTAAAGGTGATGAACTGGTCAAGCATGTCTCCAGACCTAAACCCTATTGAGCATCTGTGGGGCATCCTCAAATGGAAGGTGGAAGAGCGCAAGGTCTCTAACAGTCACCAGCTCTGTGATGTCATCATGGAGGAGTGGAAGAGGATTCCAGTGGCAACCTGTGAAGCTCTAGTGAACTCCATGCCCAAGTTGTCTTAAGGCAGTGCTGGAAAATAATGGTGGCCACACAAAATATTGACACTTGGGCACAGTTTGGCCAGTTTCACTTAGGGGTGTACTCACTTTTATTGGCAGGGGTTTAGATATTAATGGCTGTGTGTTGAGTTATTTTGAGGGGACAGCAAATTTACAGTGTTATACAAGCTGTACACTGACTACTTTACATTGTATCAAAGTGTCATAGCTTCAATGTTGTCCCATGAAAAGATATAATAAAATATTTACAAAAATGTGAGGGGTGTACTCACTTTTGTGAGATACTGTAAGTGTTGGCTTCTTCCCATTCCTTTTGAACAAGGCATTTTTTTATGTTTATTTTTTTGTTTTGATTCCTTGTTTTTAATTTTTTTTTGTCTTAATGTTTAAATTAATCAATTAAAAAAAATCACGATATCTATTTTGTGTACTGACTGTCCTTTAAAATTTGGTTTTACTTACATTTTTGATAGAAATTTATATATACCCCCCTCCCCCTTCTGCCCCCCACACACACGAATCCTGGACTCTAACCCCCCCCAACAACTGAACTCTGCCATGCCCAGGAACTGTTCACTCCCACACACGCACACACTGATTTTAGGAGCTTCAAAAACTGAACTCCGTCATCCAGGAACTATTTGCTCCAACGCACACACGCTGATCTCAGGGCTGCACCAGTCACTTTATGCAGCAATGGAGTGCTCTCTTTGCACTACATGCCACTTTAACCATCGATGTGCCCTGATATGTGCCTTAAGTCACTACATGCTGTCATAATTTTTATTGTATTGAGTTATTTTGCACACCCTTAGTATTTTTAGTTAGCTTCTGGTTGGGCGTTGGTTTTCTTTACTCTGATGTTTGATGTTCAGTGTGTAATGTTTGGTGTTAGATGTTATACTTCATATTCATATTTCCTACTTGATGTTTACCTTGCTGCACCGTGGGTCTCACAGTAGTGTAATTTCAGTTCTCTGTATGTGCTGTACATATGGCAGAATTGACAATAAAATTGACTTTGACTTTGATTTCACTTATGAAAAAGCTGAATAATAAATTAAAATGAAAATTTATGTCAGAGAAAAATCTTCACAACAATATGGAACTGAGCAAAGTGTCTTTTGTCCTTTTCTTACCAGAACTCACATTATCAAGTGATCAAGTTTATCCACATGGGCAGAAATGTTTCAATTTACCACACATAGTTAATACTTGGCGGTCTAATAAGTGACAGAAGTATCATTTATTGCTTATTTTTGGTTTTTTATGTGTATTTTGAAGGGTTGCAAGACCAGATAGGAGCTCTGATTTTCAAAGTTCGTTCACTTAGCAAACAAACGTGCAGAATTCAGACTCAAAATGTTTATCTTCTCCTGGCTCTCCCGTTTTACTGTACTTAAGGTGAGCCTATGTTTATTCTGTTATCTTCCTTTTCATCTCTACTCGCTGCAGTTTAGATTTCTCTGTGAGCATGCAGGGGGGCGGGGCAGCTGTGCTGAGCTAGAGAGCTTCTGCTTTCAGACTTCAGCTGCCAAGCTGCAGATAAACCTGTCTTGCAGCGGCAGCTCAAATTAACGTGATAAATATTTGAGTACGGCCAATATAATGAAATATGTATCGCGGGTGGCCAAATGTGCCGATACAACAAATATATTTGGTATATCACCCAGCCCTATACCACACTAATTCCACAGTAGCACTGTTGGCTCTAAAACTTACCCCTTGTGTTCAGAAACTGTGGGTGGGGACTGGGCCAATGTTACACAACCAACAGCGTGGTGATGGGTTATAACTGAAGACTGGACAGCGTGTTAGTGATTTGGGAAAATGTAACCCGGAAGAGCGACACTGGCTTGCCTTCTGGTCATTCTGTGACAATGTAAATCAATTCCCACAATACTGGGAATTGATTAAAAATTTGAACTAATTAATCTCATACATATTTTCCCAAAATTAATTGTGATTAATGACAACTTTTTTTTAACTTGTTAACTAGTTAACAGCAATAAATCGCAGGGGAAACTGGGGGGGGGGGGGGGGGTCGGGGTGGAGTGAGTGTGGATAAACCCAGTACACATAAACATTTTTTTCTTTTCAACACAAGCACTTCTTTACCTCCGAATAAGTTTTAGAACATGTTCAATCTGCTTGCCATGACAATCAGCCTTGACCATACCTTGGCAGTGCTGCCTTGAGCGGTCTTATTGTGTAAAAAATCTAGTGGAAGTCAATATGATACTGATTTCCTTTATTTTGGAGTGACATAAGGTTTGTGGTGTGAGACAGGGTAAAAGACTGAGACTCAGAGTTGGCAACACTGAGCAGTGGTGCTAACTATACACAGTATCCAGAGGTGATTCTAGAGTCTCTTGGGGCCCTCAGTAAAAATTCACAGGGGCCCCTAAATTAACTACTGTATTATTTCACTACCTACCACTGTCTTGCTTTCTTTTCTCCTCCTCCTCTTTTCTTCTTTCTTTTGTCACCGCCAGATGGATAACTTCACTTCATTTTGATACAGCCACTCTCACCTGTTTGTTTACATATGGCATGCACCAGTACTTGCGAGGGTGAGAGGTGGGGCCCCTTTAGCAAGTTCTGTGCCGGTCTACCACTGTCATTGCAAACTCTCTACACTGTCACTGCTGTAGTGATTCAAAGTTGGCCAGCCACTGGGGGCTCCCATCTGGCCTTAGGCCCCAAACATTTGCCTGCCTTGCCTGCCAGCACACAGTGCCTCTGACAGTATCCTAGCCATTTAATTTATTAAAGTTGCTTAAATTTACTAATTCAGTGGGAAACATTCAAAAAATATATAAATTTTGTCAGCATCGTTAACGGCATCATCATGGATTTTGTAGTAAATATATATTAAATCAAATCAATTTACTGTATTAACAAATAAACATGCCTTAAGGTAGTTTAAGTTGAGGTGTGAAGCTCTCTTTCTCACTGCATCGTGGGATACATTGGCTAATGTAGCAGCTATTGGTTGTACAGTGCTTTTCAAAATGCATTTTCAGTGCACTACAAAATGGCTCATTCACTGCATAGGGCACTATGTACGGAATAAGGGAATATTTTGAGCACAGCATGCTAGCCTCGTGCTAACTTTGTACTAACTTAGCAGGCCACTCACTGAAGATTTATTCTCCATGGTTGCTCATTTAGTGTCCAATTACATGTAATCTGTAGTCAAAATGTCCACATAGTATGACAACAATACTCCAGCAAACTGATTTGAACGCCCAGAATTACATAAAATAAGGAGCTGATCCTTGGATTCTGTATGCCGTGCCAAACACTATCCGGGAGGAATGTTTGTTCTGTATTTCAAGTTTTGCTATAACAGGAAGTGCTGTGGATGCATTAATTAATTGAAGTTATTAATTATATTAACACATTAATATTCCCAGCCCTAGTAAAAATATAAATATTTCTAAGTGAAAGAATATTTTTAGTGTCTAATTAAATGTAATCTCTAGTCAAAATGTCCACACAGTATGACAATACTCAAGCAAACTGATTTGAACACCCAGAATTAAATAAAATATGGAGCTTAGTCGTGGATTCCGTATGCCATGCCAAACACTATCCAGGAGGAACATTTCTTCTGCATTTCAAGTTCTGCTATAACAGCATGTGCATTAATTAATTGAAGTACTAATTACATTAATATGCTAATATTCCCAGCCCAAATATAAATATTTCTATATGAAAGGATATTTGAATATTTTTACTGTAATCATATGACCCAAGAAAGCATTTTTGAAAATTGAAACCCCCAAACACTCCATGTTCTAATGAATTGGACCTCGAAGCTACAGGAGAACTGTGTTGCACCACGCAGACACCAGGAAAAGAGCCACTTTATCAGTAGTCTCCAATGGGCGGAGCTGGGAGGTGGCATGCAGCCAGTATCTCATGGGTGTCTGTGATAGGAGGAAGAGGGTGGGGGAGAAAGCAGTCATGCTGTATTTCTTAAGGAATGAGTGTGACTCTGTGTTGTTCCTCTGTCAGGCGAGCCGCAGAGAACTGTGTGCTCCACTGAAGGGTGACAGCAAAGAGACAAGAGGCGCTCTGCTGCTGTCACAGCCATTCTGCCTTTCAGTTTTCAGCTGTGGACAATTGGAGAGCACAGCTGTAACCGGCTACTGGACCTGACTGTAAATAATGTTTTTTTCCCTGCTGATAAGGCTGTAGTCAATGCTAACTGCTAGCTATTAGTTTCATATATATATATATCTCCTTAAAAACCATAAAAGGAGTCAGAAATTGATTCTGCAAACATTGGGGAGTGTTAGCCTTTGGCCATAGCTTGGTCTCAGCCGCTGCTTTGAGCTTATCTGGTTATTTACAGTATTTTACATTTGCAAAGGTTATGTTGGGTAAACAACAAGAAATACATCAGAAGCGAAGAAAGTGCACAAAACACATCCTGATTCCTGTCAAAGCACAGTCTGCTGAGTAAACTTTGGTGAGAGAATGATGCAACGAAGGCCTGGCTTTTTCCTTTCAGCTTCTACATGATGAATCAAATGTGGCCAAGTGGAACTTGGCCAGCCAGAGAACATAGATTCACAATAACCAGCCGGGGAAACTGCCTCTGCTCCCTATCTGCTGGAAGAAAGCTTACTGGAATATGACAGCTGATCTCTTACCTGCAATTGCTTTTTTATTCGGGAAACATTCTTCATCACTGGATTCTCTGCCTCTGTATTTCATTTTTTTTTTTTTAACTAGGCTGCTCTTTTCAAACTAATTCCTCAGTGCTGCTCAATTGTAACAACACATTATAATTCAAAAAACTGCAGACACAATAAATTGCATACACATGCACAAAAGGGTCGGTGTATAGACTGGGGGGTAATACAAACATGGACACATTTGTTGGTAGACTTCTGCTAGAAAGACAATCCCACAATGGTCACTGAAATAACTTGAAACTGGCAACATAATAATAAGTAAGAATTTTCTGAAAATTAACTAATGAAAATCAGGCACTGCTTTGGAATTTTGGATCAACAGAATCATTAAAAAAAAACTAATGAAACTGGCTTTGACAAAAATGATAACACCTCTAGAAAAGATTGAAAACAATTTCACCATAGGGACATGATAAACTAAGGTGTGTCCTGTAATTAGTATCACAGGTGTCTTCATATTTGTCATCAGTGAGTTTTCCTATTTAAAGGGTCACTGTGCTGTTTGGTATCATGGTGTGTAGCACACTGAGCATGGACCACAGAAGGCTAAGGACAGCATTGCCTCAGGAGACTAGAAAAAAAATTAGAGACAAGCTGCCAGGGTACTACTGCCTTCCAGGCAGATTGTAGTAGTAAGAAGGACTCGGGGTGCGGACTGAACTCCAGTGTAACATGTTTTACTGAAAACAAAAACTCAAGGAATGAAACGTAAAATAAATAAATGAGTGCACAGGGGCAGAAAACAACACAGGAAAACCAGAGGTGAACAACAATGACGCCAGACAGAACACATGCACAAACTAACATAAATAGGGTAACTGATAATTGCAAACGTGAGACAGCTGGGGCAACAATCAAGGGCTGAACAATGCACACATGAGGGAGAGTGGCTATGGATACAGAGACATGAGGGACTTGAGACAATAGGTAGACAATTGTATCACAGGACCATAATAAAGACGCTAAAGTCAAACGGGGTGACACAGCAGACCAGGGGAGACACAGGAGACAATAACTATAATAAATAATAATAATAATAATAATAATCACAGTGGAACAGAAATGAACAAAAGCGGACCTGACATAATCCCCCCTTTAAGGGGTGAGTTCCAGACACCCCTAAAAAAACAAAACAAAAAAAAACATAACACGAAAATGGGCAGGAGGAGGTGTGAAAAACAAACATAGGAATCTCACAAAAAAAAACAAAACCCAAAGATGTCCAACAGGTAGTTTCTTATAGTCCCAGGATCACTGGACTGGGTAGCACAGTGAATCAGGGGCCGACCAGTGTCCAAGGGCTCCCATCCCCGGAAACATGGAGAGTTGGGTGGATTCCCAGAGTCTCTAGGCCACCGGACCAGGGGAACATGATGAGTCGAGGGACGACCAGCATCCAGGAGCCCCGGACATGAGAATATAACAAGTTCAGTGGTCTTCCAAAGTCCGGCGACCACCAGACCGGAATGAAGGGTGGATCAGGTGGCCTCCCACTGTCGTTGGGCACCCAGATCAGGGGACAAAATGGGTCAGGGGGCCTACCAAAGTTTATGGCCCCCAGATTACAGCATGGGATTTGATTAGCACAAATTGAGGAGCCTTTTGCTCCACACCCGGTGATTGCAGCGCACTGACCTCAGAAACAGCGGGTGGAGGGCCCCTGACCTCTGGAGCGACAGGTGGGGGTCCCATGACTTCTGGAGCAATGGGTGGGTTTCCCCTGATCTCTGGAATGACGGGTGGAGGTCCCCTGACCTCTGGAGCAACAGATTGAGGTCCCCTGACCTCTGGAGTGACAGGTGGAGGTCTCCTGACCTCTGGAACGTATGGTGCAGGAGCGTCCCACCCCGACACCTGGAGAGCCACCCATGCTGCAGTCACCTCAGATGGGGGAAAAGGTAGGGTGAGGTGTCACCGAAATCCCCAGGAGCTAGGCAAATCTTAACCAGTATTGATGTTATAAAAGTAAAAAAAAGACCTTGCCTGAGCTCCTGGTCCTCAGCAGCTGGGATGGCCACCTGGGAATGAGCCGCAGGAGCTGGAATGTGCACCTCAGGCAGAGCTGGAGCTGTGGTGTGTGCCTCAGGGACTGCCAGAGCTGCTGCGTGCACCTCAGGGAGAACTAGAGCAGGGATGTGCACCTCGGGGGCAGCTGGGACAGACTTGTGCACCTTGGAGATTGCTGGAGCTGCTGTGTGCACCTCAGGGAGGACTGGAGCTGGGATGTGAATCTCGGGGGTAGCTGGATAAGCTTGTGCACCTCGGAGACTGCCGGAGCTGTAGCGTACACCTCGGGGAGGACTGGAGCTGGGCTGTGCATCTCGGGGGCAGCTGGAGCAGGCTCATCCCCCTCAGAGACTGCCGGATCTGCAGCGTGCACCTTGGGGAAAAACAGGACAGCACCAACATACGGGTGACAGCAGAAACAGTTGGTGGGAGCTCAGCAGTAGAGGGGGGCTGCTGCTGAGACCTCTCACCCGGAACAAGGCAAGACATATCATTAATTGGTAAAGAGAAATACACTTGTCTGTTCTGCAGTTCTGCTGTCGCTGCCGGAGATGAACCCAGAACGGAGCCAGTGACTGGTGATGGGGCAGTGGGCCTGGGCACTCGTGCAGCAAATGTGGGATCCGGCGTAACAACTGTTCTGGAGGCCGGCACTGCAGCTGCTGTGGGAGCCAGTGTAGATGAGCTCCATGGAGCTGAAGCGGAGTGAGGAGGAGTGGAAAAAAGAAACGTCGGAGCCCGGGGATACTTCATCATCAGTGCAGGCTGAGACACGGAGAGTGAGCTCTCCTCCAGCCCATGTGGTGGCTGTGAGGCTGGGGAGAGACAGGCTGGGGCTGGAGCGGACATCGGAGGGCAGCAAGATGGTGTGCACTGGAGCATGGCGTGGTGAGGGAGACGCCGAAGCCAGGGGACAGTTTTTGGCATTCCAGGTACGTCCCCCATCATCTCACGGTACACCTGCCGGAGGTTCTGGATGGACATCAGCAACTCAAGGAGGTCAGGATAGCTCCGCAAACTGGGGGAAGTTTTCATCACTGCTGCCACAATGTCCAGAAACCCCAAGGCCTCATCTGGTGTGCGGGAGGTGCGAGCGTCCGAGACACAGTCCTCGATAGTTTGAGCAGCCCACACCTCATCCACGCCCAGACCCAGACCCAGGGTGCGGACTCCAGTGTAACATGTTTTATTGAAAACAAAAACTCAAGGAACAAAATGTAAAATAAATAAATGAGTGCACGGGGGCAGAAAACAACACAGGAAAACCAGAGATGAATGACGATGACGCCAGACAGAGCACAGCCACAAAGTAACATAAATAGGTTAACTGATAATTGCAAACGTGAGACAGCTTGGGCAACAATCACAGCCTGAACAATGCGCACATGAGGGAGAGTGGCTATGGATACGGAATCATGAGGGACTGGAGACAATAGGTAAGCAATTGTATCACAGGACCATAACAAAGACACTAAAGACAAATGGGATGACACAGCAGACCAGGGGAGACAAGGAGACAATAATAATAATAATAATAATAATCACAGAGGAACAGAAATGAACAAAAGCATGAACCTGACACAAGCATGTTAAGAGTAAAGGCTATAGCCACCAGAGTGGTGACTAGTTAGTAGAGCATCCGCCCCACACCTGGGAGGCAGGGGTTCAAATCCCGGCCGGGTCATGCCAAAGACCATATAAAAGTGGAACTTCCTGCCGTCCAGCTTGGTGCTCAGCAATAAATGGAATGGAGGAGGGAACTCTGTGGCGGCGCCTTGCATGGCAGCGGCCCTCTGATTCTGCACTTGAGGTGTGTGTGATTTACACTGTAGATAGGAAAAGCACAATCTCGTTCTGCTGTACATGATTGGTTGTACGGTTGAATGACAATAAGGGTGATTTAATTTAATTTAATTATAGGGCCATGTCCAAGCAGCTTGATGTCCCTGTGGCCACAGTTGCCAATATTATTAAAAAAAATCTAAGGTTCATGGGACTATAGCCAACCTTCCAGGACATGGGCGCAAGGGGAAATGCAATCCCAGGTTGATCAGATGAATAGTCCATATTGTAGAAAATGAGCCTAGGAAACCATCCAAAATCATTCAAGCTGAATTCCAAGGTCAAGGTACACTGCTTTGTAATTGCACCATGGGTTGAATTTTGAACAATAATGGACTCCATGGAAGAAGACCAGGAGGGCTCCACTAGTGACAGAAAAAACAGCCAAAATTCATGGTGGCAAGCCCCAATGTTTCTGCGAGATGTCCTTTTGAATGGTGAGGCAAAACTGGAGCTTTTTTGCCAGTCACATCAGCTCTCTGTTTACAGAAGGAAAAATGAAGCATACAAAGAAAAGAACATTGAACAGAATACTGTGCCTATTGTTAAGCATAGTGGAGGCTTGGTTATGTTGTGGAGCTGCTTTGCTGCTTCTGGCACAGGATATCTTAAATTTGTGCAGGCTACAATGAAATCTCAAAACTATCAAGGCATTCTGGAGTGAAATGTACTGCCCACTGTCAGAAAGCTTGGTCTCAGTCATAGATTATGGGTCCTCCAACAGAATAATGACCCAAAACACACAGCTAAAACCACCCAAGAATGGCTAATAACAAAACATTGGACTATTCTGAAGTGGCTTTCTATGAACCCTGATTTAAATCCTATTGTACCTCTGTGGAAAGAGCTGAAACATGCATCTTTCTGGAGATAAAGGTCATTACGGGGAGTAACTATGAGTCACTTGTACTGAACAGACATGCCTCCTGTGACCCCTCATGCCTCCCACGAATTTTGTAAAGCGAAATGTCTATGTAAAAATTAAATCAAATGCAAGTTCTTTAGTTCACTCTCTAATAATCTTATAGGGCCATGTGACAGTGGTGCAGTCCACAATCAATTGTTTGAGGCATGGGGGCACATTTATGAGCATTTCCAAGTTCATTTCACTATTACAGCACATTGGGCACAAAATAAAAAGAGGTTGTCCTACTGCTCTTAATCATTCAGAGGTGTGTTTGGGGCGTAACATGAAATAAACCAATCGCTTTCTTTGCTCTCATTCCCTCTAATAAACAGGGGCACAAGATCAAAGGCTTAATACAGATATGACAGAATTTAAAATCCATTTTGTGCTAAGGGCAATGTGGGCTCATTCACAAAGTGAAAATGCATTTAATGTCACATTGGCTGGACAAGCCACCTGAGTGCAACATGCAATCACCAAACAAACACATAAAAAACATTTGACCTTTTATTAGAATATTCAAAACAGCAATCTTGAAGAAAAGCGCCAGTCACTCGCCAGATAAGCAGGAGCCCTGCAGAGGATAGACAAGGCTGGTTAGAGAGGAATGGAGATTGAATGGGTAAACAAATAGTACCACTCATGTGGGAGATAGGAAGAGACCAGCACAGAACCCACCGAAGGAGATGAACCAGCAGGCGGAACTGCCGGACGGGTAGAATGAATAGGTCTGACCGGGCGGAGAAGGAAGGCTGCTTAGAGGTGGAGCAACAGGCTGGCGAGTGCACCAAATCCCCGCAGACACACCGCTTCATTGGCAGCAACCTGGAAAAGGTGGAGAAGAGATTGTTAGATAATGTCATAAGACACACAACCGTTTACTAAGGAGCCGTCTGTTGAGCAGTATACCCAAATGAGCCAGCACTGAATCACTGAAGATTGCTTCCTTATAAACGCTGGCCAAGCAGGAATCAGCAGGTGCGTCTGATGAGGGAGCCGGTGAACAGGAAGGAGGGGGCGAGCACTCGCCAGCACATGACAGTGCCCCCTCTCAAGGAACACCTCCTGGCAGTCACCCAGCCTTCTCCGGGTGAGCACGATGGTAGTCCCGGATCATCCCTTTGTCATGGAACTTGGCCCAGGGGACCTATGACCGATGCTCCGGGCCATAGCCCTCCCAGTCAACCAAATACTGGAAGCCTCGGCCCCAACGACGTACTTCCAAGATCTCCTTCGCGGTGTGCATGATGTGTCCGTCAAGGACCCTGGGAGGAGGGGCTGGCTTCGGGTGAGGGCAGAGAGGGCTGGAAGAGAGAGGCTTCACTTTGGAGACGTGGAAGGTAGGGTGCACGCGGAGCATCCGTGGCAGCTGGAGCCGGACAGCAGAGTCGAGCAGATTCGATTTTTTTTTTTTTTTTTTATTTTATGTACTTTATTGATCTCCAGAGGGGAAATTGAGGACATCCACCTGGATGGATGAAGCAGCCATGGTACGGCACTATCCCTTAACCATTCACACACACATTCACACCTAGGGCTACTTTAGAGTCTCCAATTAACCTAACCTGCATGTTTTTGGCCTGTGGGAGGAAACCGGAGAAATCCCGGAGTAAACCCACGCAGATACGGGGAGAACATGCAAACTCCACACAGATCACTGTTGGTCAGGGGCTGGGATCAAACCAGGGATCCCATGGCCAAGGGTGAGTTGCTGTGCTGGTGCGGTGCTAACCACTGCGCCACCGCACCGCACCCAGCACCGAATTCAATGAATATTCTACCCAGGTTAGATGGGAGCTCCATGAAGCGGGGTCGTCGGCTGCCACACAATGAAGGGCGGCCTCCAGGGACTGGTTGGCACGCTCATCCTGGCTATTGCTCTGGGGATGGTAGCCGGAGGTGAGGCTGACAGTGGTACCCAGACAGTGACAGAAGGCCTTCTAGACTCGTGATGTGAACTGTGGACCCCGGTCAGACACGATGTCTGTAGGAATACCATGTAACCTGACGATGTGGTAGGAAAGAAGCGGCGCTGTGTTGGTGGCGGACGGCAGCTTGGGGAGGGGAACCAGGTGTACAGCCTTGGAAAACCTGTCCATGATGGTCAAAATCACTGTATTCCCGTGGGAAGGGGGAAGACCAGTGACAAAATACATAGCGATATGAGACCAAGGCCAACTGGGGATGGGTAGGGGGTGAAGAAGACCGGGGGGGGGGGGGGGTGGAGGAAGATTTGTTCTGGGCACAAGTCTGACAGGCTTTAACATACTCCTGCACGTCCCGCCGCAACGTGGCCCACCAAAACGCTCGCCTGATAATGTCAATAGTCTGCACCACCAGCCACTTGCCAGATGCTGGCAAGTGACTGGCACTTCCTTATAAACGCTTCCTTATAAACGCTGGCCAAGCAGGAATCAGCAGGTGCATCTGATGAGAGAGCCAGTGAACAGGAAGGAGGGGGCGAGCGCTCGCCAGCACATGACATTTAAGGACAAAGAGATTTTAAGAATTTCCTATTCAACAGCCCTGCTGTCACTGAGGGGACTTGATCATAATTATGCACAAACTACATCTGAACTTCTCTTTTAAACCAAAAAATAGCAAGCTGTCATCTTTTCTTTAGGTCCTTTAATCTCTTCTGTTGAATGCAAAATTGTTGTGTTTTACCTCAAAACAACTGTCGGGATATTTTCATTTTGAATCATTCTGTTAAAAGAATGACAGTGAATGAGGTTAAAAAAAATTGTACAGAACTGTTTAGACATTGATGAATGTCAGTTTTGCATGCACCTGTTGGCTCTTCTCTAGAGCTGGGGTGATGGTCTCGCTGCGGTCTGCTAAGTAATTAAGTAGAAGATGATCCACTGAATCATAAATCCATGCACTGTTTTTTCTCTGTGCAGTGAAAAACTATGCTATGTCTTCAAATAGTTTGTATTTAACTCTCCTCATTTGACAAGAAACAATGGCTGAGTATGTGTTTTACAGTAATTGGAATGTGTGCGCAACAAATGGACACGAGATATGATGATGTAATATGATGACAGACATGATAGATTAGTATGTGGACAGAATTCTTTGTCACAGAAGAGAGGTTTGTCTTTAAAATCTTCAGACTGACAGCATCCCACCACACTTCCCCTGTGTACCACATTCACACCAGAATGCACACACGCTCCCGCTTCATGAATGATTATTAATTTATTCATTCCCCTAAAAAATGAATACATTAATGTTTAATCTATAGACTACACTCCAATGGTAAGTCTGCAATTAAATGAAATGTGGATGGGATAAAAAAAAAAAAAACTATTAAGTGTATAATTATATTACAGCCTAATTAAAATGATGGGTGATTAGATTATAATTACAACCCTCGCCATCAAAATAACAGAAAATCCCAGTGCAAGCTTCCTTTCAGTAGGACTGGTGCGATTTCAAAACACACCGCTGAAACAGCATTTAACAATGCACTTTTGACGACAGACCTCCTTTTTCTTGATCAAAAGCACATCATAAAATGCACCAAATACTGATGTGTATGAAACTGTGCACTACCACACCTCTTTGAAATGAGCCCCATCTTGCCATTCAAAGCGGGCACACTGTCATAATTAGATGGCGTGATGCAAAGCATAAAAAACCGACAACGCATTGACAAAAATTAACAAAAGCACTGGCATAAGGTGGGAAGCGTGGTGCAAAAGCACACTGTTGACTGTCATAATAGAGCTCATCAAGTTTAGTAGTGTTTAAATAGAGAACTGGAAAGATGACCCTGTATACTGGATGAGCTCAGCGCAGATATTAAAGTCTGCCACTCCTTCTTTAAAAATATTTTCTGTTATGGCCAAAGAAAATAAAGTCAGGATGGGAAACTTGTCACAAGTCATGCTCAAAAATGGTCTTCTACCAAAGCTGACGCTGGCCGTCAAATTTCTAACTTGGCGAGATAGAAGCAGTGCTGAGTGGCACTGCTGTCAATATTAATGCTGCACACACGACAAGCTGTGTATCCAGGGACTGTGCTTCTGGTAAACAACAGCTGGTCTAATGCAGCCTATGGCATGTCACTTATATGGGGGAACTAATAAGGGCAGCACTGAGCAGTAACTCTTATAATCAATTGATCTGTCAGAGCTTCAGACGACATATTTAAAGAGAAAATTGGAGGTTATGCATTCAGTGAATTATTATGCACATTAATGAAGCAGCAGCAACTGAAGCTATTATTTTTCATTGAATATTGAGTTTGATAGGTGACCTGGCAGTCAGAGGCAGCAGATTTCTGCTGCTGGATCCTCATTCATTTACGAGCAGAAGCACACACACACACACACACACACACACACAATGGCAATACTTCCCCATCAGCTTTAGGGTTGATGAATTATGCAGGAACATAATTTGTCCATTGCCTTAGCTGCCAGAATTGTGTGCTAGCTAAAACATGAAAGTTATGCTGCCTTAAAAAATACATATAATTCTATAAATAATCATACATGAAGAGCTGAATCCTAGACAGTCATGTGACCACAAGTAGGTGGCGCTGACAAAAATATCACATGATTTGGACATCAGCGTCACCTTCTGAGCACCACCGAGCGACCATCAGTATACAGTATGTAATCCTCTGGTCTGAAGAAGCACTGAACGCCAACAACTTTATTGTGACAGATGCATCAGTTAGGCAGAAAAATGAACTCTTGGTGTTTGCAAAACTGGGGACTGACAGGCTGGAGTTTGCGCAACTAACACAAATAAAGTAATCAATCATCATGAAAAGTACAAAATGAACCAACTCACTAGACTGTAACCAATCAGTCCCAGCTACTGAAAAACACATGGAGGTATAAACAGCTATCAGTTATGACTTATGACCTTTTTAGAACAAATGGGCATTTTAAGCCTTCATAGCTGTATATTGACTCCTCTGAATTTCCCCCTTTGTGTAAGATAAGAATCCTTTATTAGTCCCACAGTGGGGAAAGTTGTGAGTGTTATGAATGAAACAAAAGCATGCAACTTTACAAATGTTACCAGCAAAAAAATACAAAGATATTTAAAGATTTCTGTAGCCCCCAAAGTTCCTCTTTAAACACTATTTCCCCCTTCCTCAATCAATTCATATTCCAGAAAATGTATGTAGTGACAAAATGAAGCATCTTAGTCACTAGAGATAAATACAGATCAAACAGACTACTCTTATTATAATGAACTGAAGTATACACATTTGCACCATCCTTTGCACCTTCTGCTAGTAGCTCTGGTAGTTTCTGGTGGCACATTGCACATTTTCATGTACCCTTGTCATGCAGGTAACAGCTGACTGTGCACACACACACACACACACACACAGAGTGGTGTCTTTTAAAAGGCATGCAGCGGGTATTGTGCTCTTCATCAAAAAAACAAACATCTACTGTAACATCAGTGTTGCATTATCAATCACTATTTAAGAGGTCACATGTGCCTTTGATGAGGAACGTGGCAGAACAGTGGCAGAGAATCATGGGTCACCGCGGCCTGATGACGAGTAATGCCACAGTGGCACTGACCCTCTGTTCCTCCATCCGAGGTCTGTGGTGGGCCAGAGAAATTGGATAGGAGGTGAACTAGGCAAACTTACCTGATCAGTGTGACTTTTTTTCAGGTTTCCCCCTTATATCCAGCAGTGTGTTCTGATCTTTGATCTCTTCCTCACTCTGAGCAGTTCTTTTTTCAAATTCAGTGTAAAACGGATTGATGGATCAATATTTTAGTTGCTGAAGTAACAATGCCTTCTGTTCATCATATGAGGAAATTTTTAAAAGACTAACAAATCTTCAAGTTTGAAGAAACAGTTGTTGAGAGAGAGACTGATCACAAGACACTGCTGGCTATCAGGTGGAGGCCCAGGGCTTTCATGACATGTTATTTATTCCAACACTGCTGACTGGACGTACGGCTATAGTGTGGACTAAAGTGGATTAGTGTGCCCACTTTAGTTCAAATCATTTTTTAAAATAATGTATTTTATAGTCGAGGTGTTTGGTGATTAAAATTATTAATCGCGATAATCTTTTGGAATGCTGAGTTAACCGCAATTAATAACTCGTTAGGCATGTGTTTTTCCATTCAGATACAGTGTACTTTAAGTTGGTAATTTTTCAAGACAAATATGCTTGCTTTCTTCACCAGCAGGTTTATTAAAGCTCTCAACATATCCAAAACGACATAAACTATCCAGAATATTCTCAAGAAAATCCTCAAAAGCACTGCATGTACAAACAATAGAATGACAGTGCTCAGTAACGTCACTGCAACATTATTTGCAATACTGATACAATTCAGCATCCAACTCCACTCCCATAGCAAACATCCACCACTATTAAGCAGCTCAACACAAAACAATGCACCTCGTCTGCCACAACAGACACAATTTCCCTTTTAGTAGAAAATTGTAAACTTAAACAAACATCTGTCTCACCCTGACCACCCGGGTCACAAAAAACATGGCATGGGAGTGAGTGGACGTTATGAACACAGCTTGAGAATTAGAGAATTTTAAGGTGCGTTCACACCAAACGTGAACAGGCAAATTTTTCGTGCAGCACAATTACATTATAAATCAATGTAAACACACCAACGGACATGAATAGTGAGATGCAGACAGGCAAAGTTGTCTTTAAAACTTCTGTAGCTGTGTTCAACCTGCGGTGGAAATTCCCAAAATAACGTCATGCTTAGGTTTACATTATCCGACCAGGGGCTACCTGAAAATGTTGTCTCAAGCCTCCAAAAGTTCACAAGATGAGGGGTGTTTACATTACTAGCTTGTTAGGATGTCTGTGGCTGGAAACCGTGGGTAAATAACTCCAAAATCCCAATTCAGCTGAAGAGTTCCCGGTCCTCCTGTCTCCCGGTGAGTGAGTTTCATTTTCTAACTAGATTTCTCTGCAATGGTGATAACTTTACTCCGTCCGCTAGCTAGCTAGTGGACACGAGCGCGCAACGACGCAAATTTGTGTGTACTCGCATCTTCCCATGCACTTTGTATGGATTCGCACCGCCCGTTCGCGCTTGGTGTGAACACACCTTTAGACTGCTACTCACCTGCCGACAGTTGGAGCCGAAGCTATGAGGACGAAACAGGCGGAGTGTCTGTCCGTGTCAGCTGCTGGCAGTCAGCTACATCCATAGCACGTAGCTGTTTAAACTGCTAGCCGGCTTCCAAAGAAGAACAACCCAGATCCAGGTGAAGTTTTGGAGGAGGCTGTGACAATTACCCAGGTGAGTGCTCCGACAGATAACGTTGTAAACTTAAACATGACAGCATTTTGGGGATTTCCATGGCTGTGATCCAGCTTGTTTGTATGGAGTGGGCAGTGTCTTTATGGCTGCAGAGCAGCTTTAGTACGGACAGCAGCTAGGCCAAAAAAGTACTGTTTGCGCTTTCTGCCATTAACTGCAGTTAACCACGATCACAAAATTTATTGCTGTTAACGGGGATGAAGTGTTAACAGGTGATTAATGCAATAATGGCAACACCACTAATTTATAGTTATGATTATTTGTATAAATAATAAATGATGCTTTTAATGGTGGGGTCCATCCATCCATCCATCTTCTACTGCCTTTCTGGAGGTCCGGGTTGTGGAGGCAGCAGCTCAAGCAGAGAAGCCCAGACTTGCCCACCCACATGCTCCACCTCTTCAGGGAGGATACCAAGACGTTCCCAGGCCAGCTGGGAGACATAGTCTCTCCAGCATGTCCTGGGTCTACCCCGGGGTCTCCTCCCAGTGGGATGTGCCTGAAACACATCAAGTGGGATGCATCCAGGAGGCATTCTGATCAGATGCCCAAACCACCTCAATTGGCTCCTTTTGATGTGGAGGAGCAGCGGTTCTATTCTGAGCCTCTCCTGGATGACTGAGCTCCTCACCCTATCTCTCAGGGTGAGTCCAGCAATTCTTCGGAAAAAGCTCATTTCAGCTGCTTGTATCCGCGATCTCATTCTTCTGGTCATTACCCAAAGCTCATGACCATAGATGAGGGTAGGAATGTAGATTGACTGGTAAATCAACAGCTTTGTTGTAGAGCTCAGCTCCCTCTTCACCACAACAGACCAGTACAACACCTGCATCACTGCAGATGCTGCTCCGATCTGTTTGTCAATCTCCCGCTACATAAAGGTGAGGTGACAAGCCATTTTGATTGCTTCATTATATAATATGCCCAAAACACACCTCAGAAAAATTAGATGAGTTAGGACAACTTTTTTGCAGTTTTCACCAGGGCAAAATTTGTTTGTTTGGGTTTTTTTTTCCGGTCATTGTAATATGAGCAAAATGCACTTTTGAGTAGATCACCATAATAAGGCCCAAAATGTCTACCATGCATTGCATAAGCAATGGGATGGGAAAATGGGATGCAAAGCTGTTAATGGTACATCTACTGGTGACAACACAGGATTAAGTGCTCTACAGTATAATGGAGCCTCATATAATGGTGCCTCCTATAATGCCTCTTCAGTGGAAAATCCCCTACATTCTAAAAGAATGTCCCTAAATGCTTAGGGGAAGCCCTGTAGGTGTTATTGTGAACATTTCAAAGGTTTATAGTTTACTGTGTTTTCCTGGTTGGGGGGCCTGGATTGGGACGGTTGCTCAGCTGCCAACGCTGCCGACATGAAGTCAGGCTGGGACGATGAAACTAGTCATGCAGAGCAGAGAGTGGTGGTACACTAAATGCTGGTCCTGTCTGAGTAAAAATCTTGGCTGCTGCCATCACACACTTTGGTCCTTCATGGACAGGTTGTGGGGTTAACACTGTGCACTCAAGAGGTGATATATTAATTTCCATGTTGTGATGAAGGTCATGCTGTGCTGAAGGAGTGAGTCTGAGGGTCCGCTAAGCCCTAGACCAAAGGGTCAGCCAAGTCCACTGAAGTGGAACTCCATACCCTTCAAACATGCAGTAAAACTGGATTCAGTTGTTGATTGTTATCACACTTTTACATCATGGGTGACTTTACTGCAGTAAGAGCTTCTCAGTTTTATAGCTGCAGGACTCATGCAATGCTTCTACATGTAAGCAGTACGGACGTATTTTCATAGCACGCCAGCTCGCTGTGACCTCTTTAAATAAAAGTGAGTGAGGACAGTAGCAAATGTCTCATCTTTGCCATAACAAGGGAAGAGGAAAAACCTATGAATGGATGATAATGGATGAGACAGCGGCCTCACTCTGGCAGAGGTCTCTCCCCCTCCTCCCCCCTCTCTCTACAGCATGAGGTGAGGAGGCAACTGAGCGCAGTGAACCCCCACAGAACTGCTGGTCCAGACGGTATCCCAGGAGCGGTGGTCAAAGCATGTGCAGACCAGCTGGCAGGGATCCTCACCAAGTTGTTCAACCTCTCCGTGACGCATGCACTTCCTGCATGTCCTGAGGAAGCACGACCTGGACCAGAAGCTGCTGCTGGCCTTCTACCACTACTCAGTGGAGAGCGTGCTCACCGACTGTCTGGGTGTGTGGTACGCTGGCTCCACAGCTGAGAACAGGAAGGCTTTGCAGAGGGTCATCAACACAGATGAAAAAATTATCGGCAGCCCTCTGCCCTCCCTGGAAGACACCTCCAGAGCCTCCTGTCTCAGAAGGATCAAGGTCATCACAGGAGACCTCTCACGTCCCGCCCACCACCTGTTTGACCTGCTCCCCTCTGGACGACGGTTCAGATCAATCAGGTCCCACACCTCCAGACTGACAAACAGTTCCTTCCCCTGGGCCATCTGAACTGCAAACAGTCAGAGGCCCCACCACCTCCATCCGAACACTCACATGCTCAGAACTGAGGACCTTTTAATTATCACTATAACTCAACTGTCTTTGCGCTTCTCACTTTCATGTATATTGACCCATCCGTGAAACCACTACTATACATATTTTCCATAGTCCTTCTGCATTTTACTCAATTATGTGTTCTGCACTCCGTACTCTTATATACATAGTTCCACTCGCAAAGCAACTACTGTACCTGTGTATATACCTATGGGCTATTTATTATTTTTACTTTTATTTTTACTTCAGTCATATGGTTAATCTGTGTTCTGTAACTGTTTTAGTTCAAATTCTTCTCACTTACTTTATTGCACAGTAGCATGGTGGAGCACATACAATTTCGTTGTGCTGTACAACTGCACAGTGACAATAAAGCCTATTCTATTCTATATTTGTATGTGTAGTGCATGTAAATCACTGCTGTGTAAAAGGGGGAGGCAGAGTATATTTTTACTGTTGAGATAACACTAGGACATTGATCATTTGTCTTCATTTGTCACGGTCAAAAACACTCACTAAGCAGGAGGAGATGTAGAGGGCATTCAGGCAAGGGAAGAATGACAAAATGTCAATATATTAGCAAGGCTACAGCTTCAACCAAAATTGGAATTTGAAGAAGAAAGGAAAATAGTGTGCTGTAGCTTCTTCAAGGTTTTTATTTCAAATGTGAGAAAGTCACATTTTATTCTAGTCGTGATCACTTCTTCTGATCACTTTCAGCATTTTAGCAGCTCTTGTAAACACATGGCAACAAATTTAAGCAAAGCCCATCCCACCATGTGTTTTTATCCAAATTTTTTTCAAAGATATACAGCATCTTTGGATTGGTTGTTTAAAGACAGGCTCCTGTTTTGGTTGTCTCTTTCATGTGTTCTGGGTTGTGTGGGAGTGAGCCACGTAGATACGCACTGGCAATTAGGATGAGTAGCAATTTTTGTGAAATCACATAAATTCCAAAATCTCCTGACCATTGACGTTGACCCTGAGGACAACCTGGGTACAGACCCAAATGAGGATCGTTGTATGTGCATTTGTTGGGAATCAGGGCAAAGAAAAGTAGTGATTTTTGTGAAATCATAAGTGCTCAAATCTCCTGACCTTGACCTTGAGGACAACCTGCATGCAGACCCACCTGAGAAGCATTGTGCATGAGTTTAGTGAGCATCAAGGCAATTACCTAGGAAGGGTGGCAATTCCCATGAAACATGGGCAGACACATAAACTGGCAGCAGTGACATAAGATAAGATAAGATAATATGAGATAACATAAGATAAACCTTTATTAGTCCCACAGTGGGGAAATTACAGGATTACAGCACCAAAGGGATAGCAGCACTCAGAGCAATAATAAATAAGATAATAAGATAAGCATTGGATAGCAAAACAGTAAATATGCACTCCGTGTGTGTGTGTGCAATGCAGGAGCATTGCAGTTATATGGTATTTACAGCATTACAGTTAGTTCAATTACCCGGCAATATATAAATATAAATCCAGACAGTGTAGTTCACAGTTGAATGAACAGTGTTGTTTCCACCCTCAATAATAATTGTAATTGTATTCGTAGTGTACTGGAAGGGAACGATCCCCTTTGTGAAAAGTAGTGGTGTTATGTACGGCCTCTATGAGGAGCACAGGTTAGCTTTTAACCCCTTGCACTCCGGTCGTGCCCAACGTAAATCAAAAAATGTGCCCAAAAAACGTGCCCAAAGTAAATCAAAAGCTGTTCTTCAACCCTTTGCAGCATCTTCATGGGGTTGGTCTCATTTAAAAGAAAACACTTTGATTTTTTTGGCAAAACAGTCATAATCTCTCAAAGTTCTCCTGCCATTGAGTAACAGTCATCTAAACATACTGAACTTGAAGAAAATAAATTTGGCCTCGGTGTTTTTTTGGATACAAATGCTTGCAAATAACACACAGCTTCAGATCCGGGCTGGAAAATGCAACAGAAATGTAGAACCAAGTGTTATCCAGCTGAGGTCAAAATTTTGTAACAATACCACAAAAAATGAATATATTACACAGCTTTTTCCTCAGGTTGTTCCCAGGCGTTTTTAAACTGTGCCAAATTGTGCCAAATGGCACAGTTTGGAAAAACGTCTGTAACTTTTGAATGATTCAATATAGAAGCTTCATCTTGGGCTCTAATGAAAGGTGACACTCAGGGCTGTGTGTGTGTGTGTGGGGGGGGGGGGTTGCCCCCCCCCCCGCTACAGAGGACAAACCTCGCCCATTGCGCCGCGGTCACGGTGCGCCGCGGTCTACGACGCATAGCTGTAATTTACCGATCGGTCAAAAGTCATTTTTGATTACAGTTTTCAGGGATAAAGAATAATTTAGCTTATAACACTTACCTCTTCACAGCAGCAGTGTCCTGGCGAACTTCTCTTCCTCATTGTCAGACGAACGTGACGCTGGTCCGCTCATGGTTCTGGTCTCCCGACCCAGTCAAAACATAATTCCATTATTGCGGTTTTGCGCTTCCATGATTGCGGTTTTGGCGAATGATTTACGACCTTCGTCGTCGGCCTCTGTCGGTCTATGATGACCATGGAAGAGAATCCTAAACGTCTATTCTGCTGGAATAAAAAAAAAAAAAAAAAAAAGCACCGCCTGTGGCTGAACAGGCCGATGCGCGAATGGCAGTTCCTATCACACAGGTCGCACTTGTGGGTGGTCTCTGTGCTGCTGGGTCTGTGGCAGGTTCTTCCTGCGGGTCTTTTTTTTCATCTGCTGCAGCAGTCTGTCTTCACCCAGCCTTATACAAAACAGCTTTCGAACTTCTGTGCTTCAATTGGCTCGCTGCATTCACAGCGTTGGTAGGCGGGTGTCATATCCGGCTCTAGGGAGCCGGGCAATCAGAGCCAGGGGCAAGCCAGTGAGTCGAGATGTTTTATTCTGGGTAAGGGATAAGGGATGAGGAGAGCACAGACACTCATACAGACGTACATTCTCAGGCTGCACAGCGCAGGGGTAGGTAGCTCGTACCGGACATGGGGGTAACAAGACGTGCATACTCACAGCGGGATACAAACACCGGAATGCTGCAAGGGGAGTTGAGGCTGACACCAGACGAAGGGGCTTCAGCCTAGCAGTGCTTATGTCGCAGCCCCGAATGATCGAAGCTGCTCCTCTTTATACTCATTAACAGCGCCCCAGCTGATGAGGATTAATTGGCCCCAGCCGTCCCGTGACACTGACAGCTGGGAACCAGCTGAGGCACTGCCCAATGAGAGGCAGGGATAAAAGGAGCATGGGCTGAGCGCCGAGCCGGCGTCTCACCCCATGGTGACAGAGCCTCCCCCTCACGGTCGGGCTCCCGAACGACCAGGAACATCCCAGCCCCCCCCCCCTCCCCACCTAGGGTGGGCGGAAGGGAGGCAGGACCGGAGGGGAAGATGCAAAGGGAAGGACAAAAAAAAAAACAAAAAAAAACACAATAGACCAATGTAGGGCAGCAGGGCAGAGAAAAAAAAACCCAAATACAATACCCTACAACACAGGGAAAAGGATTAACCCAGAGCACAGTTAGGGAGAAAACTGAGTTAGGACACAGGTAGGGAAAATACCAAATACGACTACAGACAGCATACAAATAACGTATAGATCGGGGCAAAAAAAAGAAAACCAAAAACCCACCAAAAAGGTGGCAGGAATGAATAAAGCAATCACAGAGTATAGTTAAGGGGAACAAAACACACTACTCCATAATGCACCAACAAGACAAAGGTCAGGACAAAAAATGATGAAAAACGCTGTGCATGGATACTAAAGAAAACAAAACACACAGCACCGAATATATAAAAGATCACCTAAAGAAACAGAGGTGACAAGGACAAATGGGTAATAATGAAGTACGGTTAAGTGGGGATGAAACACATTACTTCAAACAATAACAAACACAGTCAATGTTAAAGCCGGGGCTAGGGAAGGCCCCCCACGAGGATAATAAGAGAGAATGGGGTGATCACAGAGTATGGTTGAACAGGAAACCACACGCATACTCCATGATGCACCGACAAGGCCAAGGCTAAGGTAAGGATGAATGAAAACGCTGAGTAAAGATAAGAAAATGCAATACACAGCGCGATACACAAGGTGAGTCACCAAGAGGAAAAAAAGGTGACAGGGTAACAGGATAACAATACGATAAAAATGCTGAGTATGGTTAAAAAAAACAACACACAGCACAAAAACATATATCCCCTAATGGACAAAGAAACTACACCCGAGTGACTTCAATAATAATAAAAGAAGTAAAGGACACCCGAGGAGACGGCAGGCAGAGTCCAAAACGGCCGGAATTGTTCTGGTAATCTCCCCGCCCATTGTCCAGTTGGCAACCCGGGGAAGAGAAATGTTCGGACAGCGAACTCTGGGCCCAGATCCCAGGAATCCAGTCCAACGGCTGCCGAACCAGGCCGCCCAAAGGCAAACACAGACCAGTGGGGGGGAAACCAGATCGCCGAACCGAAAGTTTTGCGGGTCGGGTCGTCGACCCGCATCACTCAACCACCAGGACCGTTGAGACGGACGAAGGGTCAGAGCGGATCCCGGTGGAAGAGGCTCAGGGGAGAGCCGATGACGAGGGCGGCGGGCCTCAGGGAAACGGCCACCTCCTCACCGGACCTGGACAACACTGGGGCAGCACCCACGTCGGACCCCGATCGGGCCTCAGGCGAACCCACGTTGGACCCCGATCGGGCCTCAGGCGAACCCACGTTGGACCCCGATCGGGTCTCGGGCGAACCCACGTTGGACCCCGATCGGGTCTCGGGCGAACCCACGTTGGACCCCGATTGGGTCTCGGGCGAACCCACGTTGGACACTGCACCAGAACCGACCTCCAACGTTGAACCCGGACCCTCCAGCACCACGAGGAACAGCAACTCCTCGCCGGTGACCCTGGAAGAAGGCTCAGAAGAGAAAACAGAACCGGGATCAGGATCACCGGCAGCGCCAGAACCCGGCGAGACGAGCTCAGACGCAGCGGGCGGCTGCACCCTGCTCGTCTCCCCTGGAGATAGGCTGAAGTGCTCAAAGATAAGAGAGAAAAGAAAGGAGAGCACTCGCCTGATCTCGGGTTCTGACGCCGTCCAGGACTGCGAAGATCCAGGATCCGTCGTCAGGAGGTCGTTGTCAGGCTCCCATCTAGCCGCGTCGGGCCCCGCAGCCAGCACGATGGTCAGCGCAGCTTGAGATTCCTCCAGCTCAGGTAACCCCGCCGACGACCCACTCAGCGTGAAGCCAGAAGAATCTCGTCCCGCTGGACCGAACCGCTCCTCCGTGGAGACCCAGGGACGCTCAGTCGTCAGCGTAGACTCCACGCAGCAGTCAGTCCCCCTCCTCCGTCCGCAATGTAGCTGCGGAACCACAGGCCCTCTCCATATCCCACCACGTTGACCCGGAGCCGGGGACCGCTCGGCGGAGAGAGACACAGAGGATGCGGGATTAGGAATACAGGTTACAGCAGGTGGGGGGAGTTCAGGGAGCTGCGAACCCTGAACTTCTCCTCCAGGGATGTGACAGAGCAAATCATTAAGCAGGTGTGAAAAAACAATGACTTGCCTGCCCCCTGGAGGTTGAGTATCGCCTGCTGTAGTGGAATCTGCTTCTTCCTCTCCCCGCCCGGCGATAACGGAGGACCCCCCGGGAATTCGTCTGAGGATCGCTCGCGTTGTCTCCAGCAGAGAGCTCACCAGGCCGGGATTCCAGGCACACACAGCGGTCAGGAAGCGCGTCGAGGAGGAGGGGGAAACAGCCGGGGTGAGCCAGCCCGAATGTCCAGGAATGACAGCGGGGGAACGAGGCTCAGGGGACGAGGCTGTAGAATCTCCACACTGACGAGGCGAAGGGATGACAGCTGCGTGGGAGGAACGGTCCTGACGATGACCCAGAACTGGATCCGGACGAGGTTCGTGCAGAGGTGACTCGGCGATGTGATGACGACTACTCCCAGGGGACGAAGCGAGGGGGAAACCCAGGATTCGCCGCTCCAGATCGGAGATCGAGACGAGGAAGGCGTCGAGCACGGGAAAGCTTCGTAGCCCTGAAGTCCTCACCATCAATCTCACTGCCGCCGCCACATGCCTGAAGGTGGTGACAGGGAACACAGTAGAGCTCGCGACAGCCACTCGACCCCGGACATAACTGCTGTCAGCTGCGGCTCCTTGAAGGGAATCCCGAGTGACGTGGCGCAGGTCGGGGGAAGTCCTCTGGTTGGCGCGAACTCCCGGACTGGAATAGCGGCAGGAACGGGACTCCGAAGCGGGGAAAGACGTCGCCCACTTCGACTCCCTGCCGGGATTTCCATCCACCCCGTGGAGCTTCTCTCGCTGTGTACCTGCAGCGTCTATCCTGGCACTGTCCTCCAGATGGTACAGAGAGTGAGGGTGACAGTCCAGGAGTTCCTCAGCACGGCCCGGATGCCAGCGTCTCGCGTTGGAGGCGTCGTGCAGGGTGAAGAACGTCCCGTCGACAGCCTCCGAGATGGACCTCAGCTCGTCGCCCTGGCGCCGGAAGTGACTCCTGGGAAACGGCATGCTAGCAGCGCTGACACCCGGACAGAAAGGTACATTTCCACGGCGACTCACGGCCGCCGGCAACTCTTCTGGCTGCGACATACTGTCATATCCGGCTCTAGGGAGCCGGGCAATCAGAGCCAGGGGCAAGCCAGTGAGTCGAGATGTTTTATTCTGGGTAAGGGATAAGGGATGAGGAGAGCACAGACACTCATACAGACGTACATTCTCAGGCTGCACAGCGCAGGGGTAGGTAGCTCGTACCGGACATGGGGGTAACAAGACGTGCATACTCACAGCGGGATACAAACACCGGAATGCTGCAAGGGGAGTTGAGGCTGACACCAGACAAAGGGGCTTCAGCCTAGCAGTGCTTATGTCGCAGCCCCGAATGATCGAAGCTGCTCCTCTTTATACTCATTAACAGCGCCCCAGCTGATGAGGATTAATTGGCCCCAGCCGTCCCGTGACACTGACAGCTGGGAACCAGCTGAGGCACTGCCCAATGAGAGGCAGGGATAAAAGGAGCATGGGCTGAGCGCCGAGCCGGCGTCTCACCCCATGGTGACAGCGGGTCCTTCTTGCTAGGTTTTCAGTCATTGGTTCTTCAAGGTTTCAGAAACCCAATTCAAGGCTCTTATTAGTCGAATGAGAGGTCAATCATATCTGATCTGTTCGCGGCTGTGTCTGTAGTGGAAGAACGGAAATGTAGCTTTTTTTTTTTCAGTGTGCGCTTGGGAACAGCGCTCTCGTGCGTCCTAGAGCACACAAGGGCGCTCTCGTGCATCCTCGTGCACTCTAGGATGCAGAGACGTGCCCGTCGGCGGTACACCGGAGTGCAAGAGGTTAAAGTCTGACAGCTGTAGGTAGGAAGGACTTGCAGAACCTTTCCCTCAAGCACCTAGGATGGCACAGCCTCCCGCTAAATTAGCTCCTCGGTGCATTCAGCATGTCCAGCATGGGGTAGAACTCGGACTCCAGCAGAGATAACAGCTTAGCCACCATCGTCCTCTCCCCTATGTCCTCCACTGGGTCAAGGCTGCGCTCCAGAACAGAGCTGGCTTTTTTGATCAGCCTGTTCAGTCTCTTCCTGTCGGCTGCCATGATATCGCTGCCCCAGCAGACCACTCCATACGTGATGGCTGATGCAGCCACAGAGTCATAGAAGGTCTTTAGAAGTGCCCCCTGCACTCCACAAGACCTGAGTCTTCTCAGGAGGAACAGCCTGTGCTGTCCCTTCTTGTAGAGTGTGTTGTTGTTGTGTGACCAGTCCAGTTTATTGTTCAGGTGAACCCATAGGTTCTTGTAAGATGCCACCATCTCAATGTCTGTTCCCTGGATGTTTACAGGTGCTGTAGGGGATTGTCCACGCCTGCGGCAGTTCACCACCAGTTTCTTGGTCTTTCCTGCATTGATCTGGAGGTAGTTCCGCAGGCGTCAGTCCTCTGTACTCCGCGTCATCCCCATCGACGATCGCAGAGTCATCAGAGAACTTCTGTAGCTGGAAGTGGGGTGTGTCATGTGAAAAGTCAGAAGTGTAGAGGGTGAAATGGCGCTATATAAATAAAGTTGAATTGAATTGAACAGGAAGGGAGCTAAAACTGTTCGCTGGGGGGCCCCATACTGCAGATGATGGTGTCAGACACACAGTCCTGGGTCCTCACAACCTGCGGCCAGTCTGTGAAGTAGTCCAGGATCCACAATGACAGGTGCTGGTCCACCCCTGGACACAGCAGCTTGTCTCTCAGGATCACTGGTTGGATGGTGTTGAAAGCACTGGAGAAATCAAAGAACATGATCGTCACAGTACTCCCAGGCTTCTCAAGGTGGGACAGGGAATGGTGTAGGAGGAAGGTCACTGCATCCTCCACCTCAATGCCATGCTGGTAGGCAAAATGAAGTGGTTTCATCGCTGGTCTCACCAGGGGGTGGAGGTGGGCGAGCAGCAGCCTCTCCACCGTCTTCATCAGGTGTGATATGAGGGCCACTGGTCTGTAGCTGTTCAGGTCCTTGGGGTGTGGAGTCTTCAGCACGGGTACCACATAGAATGTTTTCCACAGCTGCGGTACCCTCCCTAGCTTCAGGCTCAGGCTGAACATGCGGTGAGGTTCATGGCTGGTGAGGCTATGATGCTTTCAGTCAGATTTACAAATCACATTTTATAAATAATTTTAACAAAACAAGTGTAAAGTGTTTTATTGAATTACCTCTTAATGGAATACACAGGAAAGGAATTAATAAAAGACTATGTTTTCATTTTAGAACTCTCCTTGAGTTTTGGGGGCACAAAATGCATTTTTCTTGGTTTTTGGCCAAGGAATAACGTAAATTATAGTGGCTCAGAGAGCTGCATATCTCTCTCTGTGTTGCAGCTCTACAATTTACACTTATTATTATGAATTATTATTTGTCTTTACAACAACTATGCATGCATGGTCTTACTTAACTTGTAAATGAAGTGAATTTGCCTATCCTGGACAAAAATAGCTGTGACCGTTTAAAAAAATGTCCTCTTCTCCTTTTAGCTTTAAAAAAAATCTTGTGCTTACGATGCTCAAGCACGTCCCCTCTTGTACTGCGCTGTTTCTTATTGTTATTCTCAGCCACACCTGCCTCCCCTGACTGTACATCACTGACTGGCAGATGGATGATGAACACCAGACAATTGCATTAGCTCCTTTTGTCATATGCAACCTCCGGTGAGCAGGTAAAGGAGAACTTACTTGCACAGGCAGAACTTTGGTGCAAAAGGTTTATTCACAGGAAAACAGAAAATAAGCACAGGGGCTAAAACATAAAAAGCCATAAAGTCAAAAGCTCACACAGGAAGATAACAAGACCACTGGGAAAACACTGAGAGACTGGAGGGAAAACACGACTATGATGCCACATCGAATGAAGACACAGACAGACATATACGTATAGGGAGACAAACAATCAGAGGACAGCTGGGATAACAACTGGGAGGTAAATAGCAATACACATGAGGGAAAGTGGCTATGGGTATGGAACACACGGGGGACTGGGAACAACAGGTAAACAAGTAAAGGGGATATGCACAAGACTTGCACAGAAGACCAGGGAGGGCACAGAAGGCAATACACAGATAATAATAATAAACAGAGAGACCAAAAATAAACACAAAGCATGGACATGGTCCTAAGACCATGCCTACATCATGACACCTTTCATCTTTACCAGAATGACAATTTTTATCCATGTTATTCCTAGGCCCCATGATGCCTTGCGTGAATTATGGGCGCAACTTCCGGTACTAGTTTAGAACGTATGGTTGTCACTGAAATGGGACACTTTTCCTTGTTTAAAAACAATGACTTCAGCATCAAAAATGCAGGAACACGGCCTGTTGTACCTCAAAAACAGTAATATAATCATACAACTTCCCACGATTATCGAGGAATGGGAAGATAACCTTAAAAAGTGGCCTCGCAGACAGTAGCTCCATGTGTTAGCGCCACTGCTATGCTAACGCTGTAAACAAATAAAAGCTCTGAGGTATATCAATGTCTCCACCGCAATAAAGTCGGCTGCATTTTGTTAAAATATATTGGATATAATCCAATTTACCTTAGAACAGACATACGCCACAACACCGAGCTTGGCTGTCATGGTATATACAGACAGCTGCAGCCGTTCGTTTTACCCCAAAATTAAAATACTCATGCTGCTGTCATGCCATAAATGCTTGTTATTTAACTTAACACGTACAGACATTTTCTGACAATTGTTCAGAATTTTATTGACCTATATTTTGTGATAATTTAAAAATTAATGCATTCTGAAGCATGTCCATATCGTTCCAAGGCAGTGCAACGAGTGCAAAAAACCCCAAAAAAACTGTTTGATATCTTTTTTAAATCGTTAAGCCTTAGGAAGCAAATTGTTACTATTTTTTATTTATCATTTTACTTCATGCAGCCTTCATTCTGGTGACATATATAACACAACATCAAATCTGTGACATTCATATAAGTGAAAACATACCTGGTGCTGTTGTGTCTGTCCTGTGTCTGTACCACCGATCACACCAACAGTCCTTTAACATTTTCAGTGCATCATCTACTCATTGCAGGGTGAGAAGCTTCCATTTACACGGTCTATGGCACAACCACGAACACCAGCAACAAGTAGCAGAACTACGCCAAAACATTCAAAAAATAAGTGCTGAAATTAGCTGCCACTTGAGTGCAAAACACGTATGTGGACTATACATTAAAATGAATTTGAAAAACTTTTAAAAACGCTATTTTAAATGCCCCACTCTTAGTGACTGATTTAACACTACTGCAGCCAAAACCGGAAGCTCCGCCTATAATCGTTCCTACAGCGGCACCCCCAGGAATAAGGTGGATTGAACTGAATTGAATTTTATTCAGATAGGGACGGTACAGTGAAACATACTGTAGTTCCAGTACAAAAATGCAACTGATGTGCTGTACAGAGAGTTTACTGTATAGCTTTTGCTAATTAACAACTCTTGTCCCTGGTTGGGCTTATACATAAATATAATTAAGACAATAAAGTTTAAATGATCAACATACTAAAACTACACCACATAGCACAATAAAATGCAAATACACAATCATCATCACAAGCCTTTAAATGACTAAAACTACTAAAACTACCTTGTACAGTAAATCAAAATACATACCACAAAGTCAGCACTACATATCATCAACCATGACACCCTATAAGTCAAATATTATATATATAATACAGTATTTCCCTCATCAAAAATTAATGGGTACAGCTTTGTTTTTCTTTTAGCCAGCACTTAACCTTTGTTGTAAACAATTTTATATCTTCAACTAATTTAATTTCTGTTGGCAATGTGTTCCAACGTTTGCAGCCCTTAATGGAGAAAGCAGACTGTCCAGATGTAGATTTACAATGTAGTATTTTCCAGTTACCATTCACCATGCCCCTAGTTACTCTGTTGCTATCTTGCATTGGGATGTGCCTGGAGAGAGGCTCTGGGGTTAGACTATGTAAACAATTGAAAATTAATTTGAGAAAACAAAGATTAGTGAAGCTGTCAAAGTTAAGTAAATTATATCTTTATAATATATGACAGTGATGCCAACAGATGGTTTTTTATCCATTATTTTCAAGGCCTGGTTGTACAAGGATGAGATATGCCTGATTGTAGATGGTGATGCTTAAGCCCAAACCATTATACAATAGGAAAAATATGAAAAAACATAGAGTGCATAAATGTCACAGCTACCTGAGTAGGTATATAATTTCTCATTAATTTAAGATAGTTGAGTTTAATTTTTACTGCTTTTGAAATTTTCTTTATGTGTTTATCAAATTTAAGTTGTGGGTCCAGGATTATCCTGAGAAACTTAAATTCAATGACCTCCTGCATTTCATTATTTTGTAGAATGATTTTAAATGGCCCAGGTATAGTGGGTTTTCTGACAGAAAAACACACTGAAACAGCCTTTTTTTTTTTTTTTTCAAATTGGGCACAAGATAATTATGTGGACACCCTCTAGGCACATGATTATCACCTCAGCAGCCTTGCTAGGTGACTTGGCAGATGTATATATAACTGCATCATCTACATAAAGCTGGCAATTTAATGCTGGGCAACTTAAATTGCACCTGATTTAAACTTGGAGGCAAGATGGTGCCGTTGTGTGTGGCTGGACGTCTGCCTGTGCTGTGTCTTATGTGTTTAGTTGTCTTCTTATTGTTTCTAGCTCAGAACGTGTCATCCCTACTGGTTTATGATCGCCTGACTCTTCTAAATATTCACAATTCTGTGGTCAGATTCTTGACCTATGAATTTAATGGTCAGCCTCCTCCGCCTCTGTTGGCGTCTATACCACCCTATCTGAGATGTGCACCCAGTAGGCTGTTTCGAAACGGCCGCCGTAAAAGGTGCCGCAAAAGACGAGGTCGAAGAGGCGGCGTGTCATGCAGGCTGAGGGCTTACCTGGCCTCTTCTTCAACTCACAACCCTTGTCAACTGCTGACTGAGCTCTCCAGGAAGCGTATCGGTTTTGACGTACGTCAGTCTATGGATTATCACCACCGATGGCTGTCGCCGACTGTCCCAGGGGCTGGATATCCACTTTCCTGCCGCCGGCCTGTTTAGATTCGCAGAAGGGGCTGCGCACCCACCAAACATGGGTTAAACCGGGTGAGACCGCCACCTTCCCGGCTGTTCTTTCTTCAGCTCCCCGCAAGCATCTGGTCGGGGTGGGGGTTGTTATGACTTGCCGCTCATCAGCGGCGCCAGCCGCGCGCACACCTGCTCCTCGTCAGCGGTGAGGTATTTAATCCACTCTGCCCTGGGCTTCGGCCTGAAGCCGTCTCTCTACTTCGGCCCCTTCGCTACTACGGACCTCAAACCTACTAGTGAAGATATCCTGGGTAAGCTCCCCTTACCTCTCTCCTCTAGCCTTCCCCTGTGCACAGGTGGACATTCCCGGCGGCGGACTTCATCTCCTCGCCGTTAGCTCTACGCTGCTGCCACAGGTACTGCAGGTCGCTGTCTTCCGGGCTCCGCCCTTGTCGACGCCAGCCACCTGTCACAACCAAGTAAGCCAGCTACCATCATTATTCCCTGTATTGGTGTGGTGCCCGTTACCCTTCTCCCTCTGCTCTTTCCCACAGGGTTGTCCGGCTGTACGGCCTCCTGCCCCCGTGCCTGACGCAGACGCCACCACCAATACATTCTTATTCCACAGACACGCAGCCATACACTTCCCTGTTGCTAATAAAGCTGTTAAATCTATCCTGAGCCTGCGTGTGTGTCTCCTGGGCCGTGCGTTATGTCAGGGGTCTGGCTTCTGTTTTTAATGATAGTTTTAAATGTCGCCTTCTCTCCACAAATGCTTATTCCTGCTTTGAGCTGCAACTATTTGTGGTGGATCTCACAAGTCCTGTGTTATTTGCTGTTGTCTATAGTCCTCCTAAATATAATAAGGACTTCATTAATGAGTTTTCTGAATTTTTGGCAGATGTTATGCCAAAATATTATAAACTTTTGATCTGTGGGGACTTTAATATTCATGTCTGTTGTCCATCTGATCAGCTGGCATCGGATTTTAAAAGACTGTTGGCGACATTTAATTTAAATATTTTAGCGGACAAACCTACACACTGTCTTGGTCCCACTCTGGACCTTGTTATCTCTTTTGGGCTCTCAATCTCTCTCAAAGAAATTTCTGAGTCTGCCATCTCAGATCATTTCCCCATCATTTTTGAATTGTTGACCCCTTCATCACCCAGCAAGCCTGTAGCTCCACCATGCTGGCGTCGCATCATCACTTCTTCAACACCAGAGGAGTTTTCTGCTGCTTTTAGGATTTCACAGTTGTTTGCCTTGAATGGACTCGTTTCCTCTTCCGATCCGGATAATATTCTTTCCTCCTTTCATACCACCTGCTCTGGGATTTTGGACTCAATTGCCCCATTTCGGCTTAAATCGGCTAAACCGAAAACAGATCCCTGGCTAAACGACACTACCCGTGCCATTAGGCAACGGGTCAGGCAGGCTGAACGGAGATGGAAAAAGGACAAATTACATGTGTCTCTGGGAATTTTTAGGGACTGTCTTGTTGATTACCAGAGGACCGTGCAAAAGGCAAAATTTCAGTATCTCTCTGATATTATTTCCAGCAGCAGTCACTGTCCTAGAGTGCTATTTAACACAATTAACGCTTTTATAATGCACTCAGACTGTAACAGACGATTCGTTTACAACATGTGAGACTTTTCTTCACTTTTTTGTTGATAAAGTGGACTCTGTCAGATGAGTTATTAACAACAGTTTTTAATGGGAGCTTGTCTATTGTCCCGGGTTACTCTGCTGTGTTTGAACAGTTTGAGTTGGTTTCTTTATCATCACTTGCTGATATAGTGAAGTCTCTGAAGCCAACAAATTGCTCACTGGATGTTGTTCCCGCTGGAATACTGAAAAGGGGTTTTAATACTGTAGGGCCTGGTCTTTTGGTTTTTATTAATTCCTGCCTTAG
Source organism: Pholidichthys leucotaenia (assembly GCA_020510985.1). Taxonomy (NCBI): domain Eukaryota; kingdom Metazoa; phylum Chordata; class Actinopteri; order Cichliformes; family Pholidichthyidae; genus Pholidichthys; species Pholidichthys leucotaenia. The sequence goes on from CM035849.1 coordinate 270,474,848, forward strand.
TTCAGGATTTGTCCCACCTGCTTTTAAACATGCTGTGGTTAGGCCCCTTCTTGAAAAACTTCACCTTGACACTTCAGTTTTATCTAATTTTACACCCATTTCTCATTTGCCCTTTTTATCTAAAGTTTTAGAAAAGGCTGTTTTTATACAGTTACAATCTTTTTTAGAAGACAATTCTATTTCTGAGAAGTTTCAATCTGAGTTTAGATCTCGTCACAGCACTGAGTCTGCCCCGCTTAAGGTGCACAATGATATTATGATGTCTGTTGATGCCAAACGCCCTGTGGTCTTAGTGCTGCTAGATCTTACAGCAGCCTTTGACACTGTGGACCATACTATCCTTTTGTCACGTCTGAATCACCATGTTGGCATCCATGGCACTGCACTTAAGTGGTTTGAATCCTACCTACTGTATCTAATAGAACTTTTTCTGTAATGATTGATGACACGTCTTCTTCTAGTGCTTCTCTCTACTGTGGGGTCCCACAGGGCTCTATCCTTGGCCCTATTCTGTTTTCATTATATATGCTGCCACTCGGGTCAATAATAGCCAGGCACAACATGTCTTTCCACTGTTATGCGGACGATTTGCAGCTTTATTTACCTTTGAACCCAGAACAAACTAACTGACAAAGTGTTCTATTGGACTGCATCACTGACATTAAGTTGTGGTTAAGCCAAAATTTTCTCCACTTAAATGAAGAAAAAACAGAATGTATTGCATTTGGGGATACTGTAATGGCTGGCTTTGGTACCCTCTCTTTAAGGCTCAGTACAGCTGTCAGAAATTTGGGGGTAATTTTTGACAGCCATTTAAAATTTGATAAACAGATTGACAATGTAGTCAAGATGAGCTTTTATCAATTACATCTGTTATCCAAAGCCAAACCTTTCCAGAGCATGATCTTGAGATAGCCATCCATGCTTTAATCATGTCTCGACTTGATTAATGCAATGCACTTTATGTTGGCATCTCTCAGTCTTCTCTTGGCTGCCTTCAACTTGTGCAAAATGCAGTGGCCCGTCTTTTGACCAACACACCTAGGCAAGAGCGCATTACTCTGATCCTTTTTTCACTTCATTGGCTTCCAGTCCATTTTAGAATTAATTTTAAACGTTTGCTTTTTGTTTTTAAAGCTCTTAATGGCCTTGCTCTGGTTTATATGTCTGAGATTTTGACTGTCCGTGACCAAGGCAGGGCTTTGAGGTCATCCAGTCAGCTTTTGCTGGATGTGCCTAGGTCAAGGTATAAACATTGGGGCGACCGAGCCTTTTCTGTTGTCGCCCCCAGGCTCTGAAATAATCTCCCCCCTGACCTACGTGCTGTCTCTGACCTGGCCCTTTTTAAATCAGAACTTAAAACATATTTATTTAGGATGGCTTTTAATATCCAGTAGTGGTGATATTTGTCTTGGCATTTGTTTTTATTTTATTCTCATTTTTAGGTATTTATTCTTATTTCTTTGTTTATGTTATTTGTTTTTAATGCTGTGTGTGTTTTTAATGCTGTTTAATTTTCTGTAAAGCACTTTGGTCACCTACAGGTTGTTTTAAAGGGCTATAAAAATAAAGTACATTACATTACATTAAAGGCAAGTCATTTATAAAAAAGATTAAACAACAGTGGACAAAGTATTGATCCTTGGGGTATTCCCATTTTGTTGTTCAAGAATGATGACTTTTCTTCATTAACATTATTCTCTAGTTTGAAGATATGACCCAAATCAATCAACTGCTTGTTTTGAAAAATTGAAAGTGGACAACTTAGATACAAAAATACTATGGTTGACAGTGTCGAATGCCTTTTTTAGGACAAGAAACACCACACCCACAATATTACCCCCATCCAAGGAATACTTAATGCAAGGGTGTCCAATCATGTGTCAGAGGCCCAAGACCCTGCAGGTTTTCTCTTCTACCCAGTCTCTTCAGCAGATGTTTTCACTTATCAGCAATCAGTGGGAAGAAATTTAGTGAAATCTGGTGGTGAAGACACTGATTGGAGGTAAAGCCAGCAGGGTCTTGGCCCTCCATGGCACGTGATTGGACACCCCTGACTTAATGTTTTCAATAAAATGGCAATTTGCTGTTTCTGTAGAGTACTTTGATCAAAAGCCAAATTGTTGTGGATGAAGGAGTTGATTGGTTTCAAGATGTTCAATCAACTGTGCTGCTACAATCTTCTCCAATACCTTTGATAAAACAGGTCAAATAGAAATAAGGCGATAACAAGTTCTTCAGGATTTCCTGCTTTAAAAACTGGTGTGATGATGGTTTTTTCCAGCTATCTGAGAATTTACTGGTCATAATAGATAAACCGATGAGATGATTCAAAGGTTTTGTTAATACAGAGATGTATTTCTTAATGAAACAAGTATCTAAATTGTAAATGTCTTTTGCCTTAAAGTCTGACAGTTTCTTAATGACTTCTGATACTTCTATTTCACTAACCTCCATAATATGAAGGGAATCTGATGATTCCATACATACTATATCATGACTTGTCGTAGAGGATTCAAAATTTTTAGTCAATTTTTGTACTGACTGTACAAAGAATGCGTTAAAATCGTGTCGTGGTGGCATTATCAGTGATATTTGCATTATTTACTTTCAGTTCCTTAATACATTTTTGACTATATGATTTGTTAGTTAAATTGCTTAAGTGTTTCCACAAGGAAGTAGAAAAATTCTCTCAAGATGGCGACCGGGATGGTCACACTTTTTCAGTGCTGAGACAAAGTCACTGATTTTGCCATTAAAAGTGGCTGGCCTGCAGCGATCGGCGCTCGTGGCGAACACGCACGGGCTGAATTGCCACCTCCGTTGGATTGCCCTTTAATCGCCTTTCTCCAGCGACTTCCTGCGCCTTCCTGAAGCGATTGCTCAGCTAACACTAGTTAGCTTAATGCTACCTGAAGCGATTGCTAAGCTAACACTAGTTAGCTTAATGCTGGCGCCAGTCTCTAAATAACTACCTACAGCGATCGGATATACCTCCGGTGGATTACCCCTTTGATCGCTTTTATCCGGCCACTGTGAGTAAACTGACCAGCGATTCCAGCGCTTCCTTGTGATTCACTGATGTGCCCTACCTGAAGCGATTGCTAAGCTAACGCTAGTTAGCTTAATGCTGGCGCCAGCCATTCCACCTAACACCAGCCTGAATCAAAGCCCAGCTGCGAGGCCCAGCGGGGATACTACCAGGCAGGCGGCTATTTGTTTGACGGGGCTCAGCAGAGATTTCACCCAGGCAGACGGCGGTAGGCGGCGGTGCCCAGCGGAGGACTTACCGTGACTGCAGCGGCGGTGTGCGACGAGACTACCCGAAGCGATTGCTAAGCTAACACTAGTTAGCTTAATGCTGGCGCCAGTCATTCCACCTTACACCAGCCTGAATCGAAGCCCAGCTGCGAGGCCCAGCGGAGATACTACCAGGCAAGCGGCTATTTGTTGACGGGGCTCAGCAGAGATTTCACCCAGGCAGACGACGGTAGGTGGCGGTGCCTAGCGGAGGATTTACCGTGACCTCAGCGGAGCTCGGTGGCAGCGGCGGTGTGTGACGAGACTCGGTTGGAGGAGCGGGACGGGAGACCAGTTACGGCGACTATGAGCAACGAGACCAGCAACGGAAGGGGCTAGTTGGCTAGCTGAGGCCCAGCTGGACTCGAGGACGATCGGATCAGATTCTGGCGATATAAGCAGAATTTATTTTACTATCCACAGATTTTCCTTTTCCTTCTTTCCAAGAAGGACTGAAGATGGCTGCCACCGGATTAAAAAGTGGGCTGATGGGCACCACTAATAAGCCTTCTCTACTTCTCTACTTCCTCTTCGTTTTGTCTTTGTGTGTCTGGACCTGCAACAAGAAGGATTTTCCGACAAACTCAACCAAAGGTGAAGTTAAAAAGTTTTATCTGTATGGATTTGGGCTTGGACATCTCACCCTACACTCTATGTGGTCTTTAAAAGCCCTGAGCAAAAACTTCCAAATTAAGGCAAACATGGCTGTTAAGCAAAAATCACAATATGGCAGAGGATATACAGTTAAAGTTCTGTTAGTTCTGCTACTTCTGGCAGGAGATATTCACCTTAACCCTGGACCTGCCACTATTAAACAGCAGACCACTGGGTTAGCACAAAACCGAGCTGTACAAAAGCAAAAACAACATTTATTTTTCCAAACTGTTAATCATGCACGAGTTCTTTGGGACACCAAGGCTAAACCAAAGGGGATCCTCGGCGGTCATTTAAACATACGGAGCATAATCCCCAAAAGAGATGAGATTTCGGTGTTGCTGTTGGACTCAAATCTGGACTACCTTTGTCTCTCAGAAAGCTGGCTACACAGGAACATAGACACTAATATGATCGATATTGTGGGCTACCAGTGTTTTAGAAAAGACAGGCAGGTAGGGAGGGGAGGAGGTGTTTTAATTTACATCAAAGAGAAATATAAATGTCAACTGGTTGATTTGAATACTTCACTTGAATGTTTAGCTGTTAATGTATGTCTCTCTCCGGTAATGAATTTCAACATTGCAGTAGTGTACAACCCACCGTCACACAACTCTTCCTTTTATAATGAATTAAGTGATCTGGTTAAACAACTTGAGAAGAACAGAGAAACAATAATTCATGGTGACTTTAATATCAACTGGTCTGATAAAAAAGACAAACAAAAACTGAAAAGCCTCATGACTAAATTTAATTACCAGCAAATCATCAAAGGACCCACCAGGATAACCAAACAATCCAGAACACTTATTGACATGGTATTTACTAATAAACCAGAACGAATAACCAGAACCTATAATCTTGTAACTGGTCTCTCAGATCATAACATGGTTCTTGCTGTCAGGAAACTTACTAAAAAGCGACTACAGTATTTTGGGGGAGTCGATATTGACAAATCAAATTTTATTATCCCCAAATCAAAAAATGAGGAGTTTGAACATTACTTAGAGAATCAAAATTGGGAGCAGCTCATGGCAACATGTGAAGTAGATGATTGTTGTAATTTTATAACTGCAACAATCACAAAGTCTATAGAAAAATTTTCAAAGCAAATTAAAAGTAGACAACAGAAGATTAGCCTACCATGGTTAAATAATGAAATAAGAAAACTTATGAAGAGGCGAGACTATGCACTGAAAACATCACTAACCTCCAAACTACAAAATGATCACCTTGTGTACAAAAGTTTAAGAAATAAAGTGGTACATGAGCTGCGAAAATCAAAAATATCTTATTACAATAAACTGATAGATCATGCAAAGGGTAACAACAGTTCCCTATGGAGGCATTTAAATAACTTAACTAATAAAAAAAACGATCAGAAGGGGGTAAAGGAACTTAGAATCAATGGCAAGACCGTCAGTGACAAGGCTACTTTGGCAAATGAATTTAATTCACACTTTGTGGGCTCTGTGGAAGACTTAACAAAAAATTTTGTGCTGCCAAATGTGCTCAACAACACAAATTCCATACTCCCAACAGATACTTTTCACATCGATGAGGTAAATGAGAAGTTAATTGCTGGTATTGTTAAAACACTGTCAAACTCAAAAACTAGTGATATCTACAATATGAGCACCTCCTTTCTCAAAATGCACAGCAAAATATTAATCAAACCACTGACTCATCTCATTAATCTCTCCATTAGGTCTAGTACATTTCCATCTGGCTGGAAAAAAGCTGTCGTCATACCAGTTCATAAATCAGGCAGTAAAGACGATATATGCAATTACCGCCCAATCTCTATCTTACCAGTCCTATCTAAGGTTCTTGAAAAAGTTGTAGCTACACAGCTGATAGACTACTTACAAGACAGTCAACTTCTTCATCCACATCAATTTGGTTTTAGACCAGGATACTCAACAGAAACAGCAAATTGTTGCCTTATTGAAAACGTCAAACAGTCCTTGGACAGGGGTAATGTGATAGGAGCTGTTTTTCTAGATCTCAAAAAGGCTTTCGATACTGTAAACCACAGTTTGCTTTTATCCAAAATGGTATCTTTTAACTTCTCCCCAAATACATTAGAATGGTTTGCATCTTATCTCCAGAATAGAGAACAGTGTGTAAAAGTTCACCAGGATAAATCCTCATTTTTAAACAACAGCATGGGTATCCCACAAGGGTCCATTCTTGGTCCTTTACTTTTCAGCATTTTTATTAATGACTTGCCGTTACACTGCTCAGCTGCAACATGCCAACTTTATGCAGATGATGCAGTTATTTACACAGCTGCCAAGACTCCAGCACAGGCTGCAGATGTACTGTCTACAAGTATGGTTGATGTCCAAGAGTGGCTCCTCAAGAACCATCTATTGCTGAACCTTCAGAAAACAGTCTCAATGTGCTTTTCAATCAAAAAATGTAACCTGCAACATTTTAAAGTTAATATACATGATCATGACATCAGTTTAGCTACAGAATTCAAATACCTTGGCATTGTACTAGATCCTCAACTCAAATTTAATCTTCATATAAAGAAAATTTCAAAAACAGTAAAAAAAAATCTGAACTGCTTTAAATTAATTAGATATTACATACCTTACGAAGCAGCTGCACTGTATATGCATTCTATGGTTTTTTCTCATATATCATACTGTTTGACAGTCTGGGCTCAAGCAGCCCCTTCCACAATAAGACATATAGGTTCATTATATAATCAAACCCTAAAAATCTTGGACAAAAAGCCCATTAGGTGGCATCACTGTAATGTTTTAAAAAAATACAACCTATTGAGTTTTGAGAGCTTCATTGACCTCTGTCTTCTGAAATTAACGTTCAAATGTTTCCATAAATCAGCACCCGAGCCACTTGCTGGTTTCGTCCAAAGACAGGACAGCAGCAGAGCCACCAGGAGTTCTGTTAACAATAACTGTAAAATATTCCACCGCAGAACCACATTTGGACAAACAGCTTTCTCTATAAAGGGCAGTCACATCTGGAACACAATGCCAAATGAAATTAAAATAATAACGGACTTTAAAACATTCACTAAAAATGTTAAAAACTGGCTGAAAAATAAACAAGAATGTACTCATGTATGAATTATTTGTCTGCAAAGTGAGAGTGAATGAAGGGAAGGAATAAATGTGTTTGTTTATAGTGAGTGACGGAGGGAGGAAGGCCTGAAATAGGCAAATGTGAGTTATGTTATATGTGTTAAATGTGAGTCAGGCTGTTATATTTGTGTATTTATAATATTTATGTTAAAGGTGAGTCAGGCTGTTATATTTGTGTATTTATAATATTTATAATATTTATAATTGTGTATTTATAATTTTTCTGCATTGATGTATGTGGTTATTGTGTATATTTTTATCTTGATTCTTTTTTCTAAAGCCCATCCAGGGACAAGAGTTGCAAATTAGCTAATAGCTATACACTCTATGTGCAACACATCAGATTGATTGTCTTTGATTAATTGTCTATGTTTATTGCACTGTCCCTGTCAAATAAACTAATCTACTACTACTACTGTTACCCTTAGCATTTCCTATTAGTTGTGTATAGTATGAGACTTTTGCTTTGCGTAATTCCAGAACAACTTTATTCGTTAAACTTTTTGTAGATTAACCAATCCGTATCAAGTTTTGAGGTTAATGATGTTTTTAAAGCCAGATCTCATTTCTTCATAAGTGTATGTATTTCATTATTTAGCCATGGTAAAGTTGCCTTCTTTTGTTTATTTTTAATTTTTTTGGTATATTTTCTGTTAAATTTACAAAAGCATTAGTCATAGATTTACAGCACCTATCCACATCATCAATTTCCTTAAGCTAATTCCAATCAGTATTCTTAACGTCACATTCAAATTTCATACATTTTGACTTGGGAATGATCATCTTTATTTTGTCAGGGCTGCTGCTACCAAAATAATGTAGGCACTGTTTTGACAGTTTTCTGACAGTATCATATTATGGTCTGATAGTCCAGTCAGTAGATTGTACATTTTTGTTATCCAGTCTGGTTTATTAGTAAATATCATATCAATTCACATTATAGTATTTCTAGTGATTCTCGTGGGTCCTTTAATCATTTGCTGAAAATTAAATTTTGACATGATCATTTTCAACTTTTGTTTACTATTTTTATCTGCCCAGTTGGTGTTAAAATCACCATAGCATATTGTTTCATTGTAGGAGTCAAGCTTTTTCATTACATTTTGTAGTTCATCATAAAAGGAGTTAACACATGAAGGTGGATTATATGAAACAACAATACTAAAATTCATTTGAGGTGAGAGAATCACACTGAGGGCTAGACAGTTACCGTGACTGTGTTCTCACCAAATTCCATGGCTGTGGGATTGATATTTCTGAAGTTACTGCAGTCTGAAAATTACTTCTCATTTAAAACACATCTTTTGTCAGTGGACAACAGAAAAAAAAAATCCAACGATGAAAAAATACAAAATTCTATTGTAAATATTGAACATAACTTATTTTTTGACACCAAACCAAAAAGCAGTAGTGGACCCTCAGGTAGGGGCGGTCCTGGCTCGTATGGTGCCCCCCCCCCCAACACACACGTACACACATGCACACACAATTTTTTTTTTAACTTTTTATTTCTCTCTTAAATGTCCAAATGTTCAATTTTCTCAACAATTAGTGAGGTTTTTCTTGCAACCTTTTCCTGGCAAATTTATTACTTTTTTAACTTTTGGCATATTTCACCTTTTTTTCTCATATTTTCATGATTTTCTTGTACATTTGCACCTATCCTCTCACTGAGAGGTGTATCTCAATCAGTTCAAATGTCATCAAAAAGTTGATTTATTTCAGTAATTCAATGAAAAAAATAATTATATGTATTATATAAATTGTGATATATTTCAAGTGTTTGTCTTTTAATTTTGATCGTTATGGATTACAGCTAATGAAAACCCCAAATTCAGTTTCTCAAAAACATAGAATTACATAAAATTAATTTTTAAAAATTGATTTATTTTTTTTTTTTAAATTCAAAATCAGCGCCGCCATCTACCGGGAAATTTTAGAGCACTTCATGCTTCTTTTTACTGACAAGCTTTATGGAGACGCTGATTTCATTTTCCAGCAGGACTTGGCACCTGTCCACGCTGCCAAAAGTAACAACATCTGGTTTAATGACCACGGAATCACTGTGCTTGGTTGGCCAGCAAACTCTCCTGACCTAAACCCCATAGAGAATCTATGGAGTATTGTCAAGAGGAAGATGAGAGACACAGATCCAACAATACAGACGAGCTGAAGGCCACTATCACAGCAAGCTGGGCCTCCATCACATCTCAGCAGTGCCACAGGCTGATCACCTCCATGACACACCGCATTGATGCAGTAATTTATGCAAAAGGAGCCCCGACAAGTACTGAGTGTGTACATGGACATACTTTTCAGTCAGTCAATATTTCTATTAAAAATCAATTTTTTTAAATTAATTATATGTAATCTTCTAATTTTTTGAGAAACTGAATTTGGGGTTTTCTTGGGCTATAAGCCATAACCATCATCATTAAAAGAAATAAACATTTGAAATTAGTGGTGTTAGCTTTATTGCGTTAATCGGCCATTAATGCTTTGCCCCCATTAACAGCGACAAATTTTGTGATCGCGATTAATGGCACTTAATGCCAGAAAGTGCAAACAGTACTTTTTGGCCTAGTGGCGCTCCATTCCAAAGCCGCTCTGGCCACAGACACTGTGCGCCATGCAGACATTGCAAAGTCAGACAAGCTGGATTACAGCCATGGAAATCCCCAAAGTGCTTTCATGTTTAAGTTTACAACGTTATCTGTCGGAGCTCTCACCTGGATAATTGTCACAGCCTCCTCAAAAACTTTGCCTGGATGTTGGATTGTTCTTCTGTGGAAGCTAGCTAGCTGGTTAGTAGCTACATGCTAGGTTGTAGCTAACCTCCAGCAGCTGACACAGACAGAAATTCACCTGTTTTCATCCTTATAGCTTTGGGTCCAACTGTTGGTGAGTACCAGTCTAAAAAAACTCTCAAGCTGTGTTTGTAATGTCCATTCACTCCCCCGCCATTTTTGCAGCATGGTGGGGGTGTCATCATGGGTGAGATAGTTGTTTGTTTATGTTTGCAATTTTTCTGCTAAAAGGGAAATCAGAATCAGAATCAGAATCAGCTTTATTGGCCAAGTATGCACAACACATACAAGGAATTTGACTTTGGCTAAAAACTTGCTCTCGTTGTTCAGGTGAAGGATTTAAATAAGGATTCAATGACAACCAGAGTATGTACAGTAAATTACAGTCTGTCCACGTTTCTATAAAAGGATGCAAATATATACAGGAATATATGCAGTTATTTACTCGGACTAACCACACTTTGTCTGTTGTCTGTTGTGACACACAAAGTCTATGGTTTTGTGTTGATCTGCTTAAAAGTTGTGGATGTTTGCTATGAGAGAAAGAGCAAGCTCCATTTGTGGCTGCTGGCTGGTTGGATGCTGAGTTGTGTTGCAGTGATGTTAATGAGCCCTGGCATTCTGTTGTTCGCACATGCAGTCTACTTTTGAGAATTTTCTGGAGAATATTCTGTATAATTTTTGTCATTTTGGATATGTTGAGAGCTTTAATAAACCTGCAGGTGAAGACAGCAAGCATTTGTCCACTTCCATGTTCGTAACCTTATGACAAACTTGAAAAATTACCGACTTAGGGTACACTGTATCTGTATGGAAAAACACGCCATTAATGTGTTATTAATTGCAAATAACTGAACATTCCAAAAGATTAATCGCCATTAAAAAATTTTAATCATCCAACACCACCACTTGAAATATATCACTCTGTGTGAATTTATATAATACAGGAGTTTTACTTTTTTAAATTGAATTACTGAAATAAATCAACTTTTCGATCACATTCTAATTTATTGAGATGCACCTGTACTATATTGTCCTATATAAACTGTCCTTGCAGTCTTTGTGGAGATGGAGGGGGCAGTTTAACAGAGGGGATGGTTTTGGATCATTTTGCTGACTAGATGAATAGCCTTTTTAATTTTTTTGCAACGATTTAATCATTTGAATGAAGTTTTAATTATTTATTTATTGAAAGAAAAGCTTTTTTTTTTTTTTACAGATTTTTGCAAAGATGTTTTAATTTTAAAGAGATGGTTATTTTTCAATGGAAGCTGCCCATTTTTTTATTTTTTTGTCATTCACCTTTACATAATTAACGATGAAGACCGTGGTCTCTGTGGCAGTTGATAATTTGTTAAAATCTGTGGGGTATTATTATGTCCATGAGTGTATACCAACTAAGTAACATTGACAAATACGTATTTTAACAAATTTCATTCCATGTGCCCTTTTTTTTAATTAATTTATGCCCCTGCCTCTCAAATGGTCTCTGCACAGCCCTGAAATTAATTCATGTGGCCACCAAACTGAAGCTGACTACAACACATTGGAGAAGAATTATGTTACATAACATAAGCTGTGATAACCAAATGTTGCTGTTTTAGAGGTCAGTGTTTTAAAATTCAAACCGCTGCACAATTTAAGAAAAAAAAACTTACTTTTAACATTTTTTTCCTCCTTTGCTCCTCTTTGAATGTCAGCCAAACTGTGGAGTCTGCCAGCCGCAGACAGAGGGTGCTGGCATCCCGCCTGTAGAGGGCGCCCATTTGCCACAAATACACACTCAGCACACATAATTATGAATCTTTTATTATTATTTTTTTTCTTTTGATTCTCATGGCACGCTCAAAAGTATGGCGCCCTGGGTGCCTGCCCACATGGCACATAGTATCTGATTTCTGCCTTTGCCTTCAGGGCCAGCAAAGCCTTTTCTGCTGGCCTAAACATTGTCAGAATTACATTTACAACCTACATTCTTATATTTGTTCCATGAGGATGTATTAAATTATACCCAATAGTCTGTTCTCTTCATTTTGGAGCTTTTCTCTTGGTTTCACTCCTTCCAGCAGTGTAATGCATGTTAGAGGTTTGTTGTTTGTTTGTTTGTTTTGTTTTGTTTTGTTTTGTTTTTTTTGTCCAGTCATATTTCAATCATCTGTGTTGCCAGGGTCAAAAAAATTTGCCTTGGGCCTTCAGGAATTAACAGTGCACTCTGTAGGTTAACTGTTAAACTTATCTTTTTGATTTAACCAATCAGATGTCTTCTGTACATCCAGGGGTACGCATAGAAGGCATTTGAGAATGTCGGCATTTTCACATCTTTCGATTGGATGGTTAGACTCCTCCAGCCACACTGCAGAGCATCCTACCTATCAAAATGTGTGTGCAAAGACTTGCTTAAGCAGTTACAATATATCTGTAATACATCCATCCATCCATCTTCTTCCACTTAATCCTTTTCAGGTCGCAGGGGGCTGGAGCCTATCCCAGCATCTTTGGGCGAGAGGCAGGGTACACCCTGGACAGATCGCCAGTCCATCGCAGGGCCAACACAGAGACAGACAACCATTCACTCTCACATCCATATCTAAGGACAATTTAGAATCCCCAGTTAATGCCAATTAACCTAACTTGTATGTTTTTGGCATGTGGGAGGAAATCGGAGAAATCCCGGAGTAAACCCACACAGACACGGGGAGAACATGCCAACTCCATACAGATCACTGTTGGTCAGGGGCTGGGATCAAACCTGGGATCCCCCAGCCAAGGGTGAGTTGCTGTGCTGACGCAGTGCTAACCACTCCGCCACCGCGCTGCCATATCTGTAATAATAATAATAATAATAATAATAATGCATTTTATTTGTATAGCGCTTTCCAAGGCACACAAAGATGCTTTACATTAGAGGAAAAAAAAACGCACAATTAAAATTAAAGATTAAATGCAAGTCTGAACAGGTGGGTTTTGAGTAATGATTTGAAGTAGTTTAAGTCTGTGCAGTCACGGATCTGTCGGGGGAGAGAGTTCCAGAGGGAAGGGGCAGTGATGGGAAAGGCTTTATCTCCCCAGGTTCTGTGCTTGGTTCTGTGTGATGGAGAGAGGAGGTTTGCATCACAGGAATGGAGGCAGTGGGGGGGGGGGTGCTGGTGCAACAGGTCAATGAGATAGGAAAGGGCCTGGTGATGGAGGGTATTAAAGGTGAGGAGAAGGACTTTGAACTGTATGCATTGTGACATTGGAAGCCAGTGGAGGTTCTGGAGGACAGAGGTGATGTGGTCACGGGAGCGGGACTGGGCAAGGAGTCAAGCGGCTGAGTTGTGAATGTATTGAAGTTTCTGGAGGAATTTGGATGATGAGCCATAAAGAATGCAATTACAATAGTCGAGTCTGGATGTGATAAATGCGTGTATCAGGGTTTCTGCAGTGGAGAAGGTGAGTGAGGGACTGTTATGAGTCTGAGCTCAGTGTTTTCACAGAGCTCAGACTCTTAATTTATTTCTGACTATTTTATGTCTGTTATTATTATTATTTTGTCAGTTCCTGGATATATTTTGGTTTTGTGACACGAGCACCTTTCCTTTTTTTGCAGACACTCTCACCAGCTGCTCTCTGTCTGTTCCCCAGCCATCTCAGCTGTGAGCAGTTGTGTAATTAGGTCACCTGCCCGCTCATCTGCCCGCACCTGCTGCTCATTTGTTTGTCTATTATTTAAGTGCTGTCAACTTATTGTTTCACTGCAGCAGTCTTGAACTGATTCTACTGTGTTGTCTCCTCATCTCCTCCAGAACGATTCCGGCTCTGGAGTGCCATTCCTTGTAGGTTACCTTGCTTGTATTTTTGTGTTTTTACACCGTTCTGGATTTTTTGTTATTAAATGTCACTACTGCAGTCCAGTGCGTGGGTCTATCTCTCTGCCCCGAAGGGGCCAATTGTGACAGAAGACTGCTGCCAGGAATAAGACCCAGCTGCTGCAGTCAATGAATTTTTTGCCCCTTTTTGTGTTTTTTCACTCACCCGTTCATTGTAAGTCCATCATGTGCCCAGCGCGCCGTCTTCCGCCAATTTATGGGAGATCGGCAACGGGGTCCCCGACACTGGAAGAGGAGTGGGCTGCAGATTTCATCCAAAGTTTCGTGGATGAGGCTCTCACCACCCCTGGACCGAAGAAGGCCTGGAGGAGCATTAATGGAGTGGTGGGCATTGTGGAGGCAAACCCCGGCTTTTGAAAATATCCTCAGTACACGGAACTGTTATCTATGGTCTCTGTGCTTCAGTGATCGTTCCCCGGGCTGAGGATGGGGTCGCCTCCCTCTGGACCAAAGCCGCCGCGGAGACACTCTCCTCGGCAGACGTCTGCCTCCTCTCCCGGTTCGCCAGCTCCGGCTCCAACGCCTGCTCCATCAGCTCCACAACGTTGTCGTCCAGCTCCGGACCACCGGAGGAGTCCTCCCGCTTCTCCAGCAGCCATTTCCCCAACACCGAGGCAGAAGCCCTCCTCAGCAGTACAGTCTTCTTCTCTCTCTTCTCCGGCTATATCATCAGCTTCATCCTGTCCTGTAGCTGCTGTTTTTTGCTCCACTTCGGCATCTTCTCCTGCTGCGGAGAGGTCCTTTGTTTTTTTTGCCGGCTACGTCCGTCTCTGTGACAACAGGAGCAGCTCCTCCACAGTCCTCCAAGGAGCCCAAGTTCACCATAGCCACGGAGAGGGATGACTTTTCACCCGCTGCAGCAGGGAATATCAAGCTTTGGGAAAACAGGCAAGTGCCATTTCATTCTCCATTATTTTTTGATGATGTGCCTTGCCTGATTCCCGGTAGTGGGGCTCAGGGTCTGCAGTCCCCTGAGTTTCCACAGCCTGCTGCAACAACCAATTGTTCACCATACCTCTCCGTGTCTCCTCCTCTTGTCTCTGAGTGTTCGCCGGCCCTGGGACTGAGCCGTCAGACGTTGGAGGAGCCCGTGGCTCTGGATGACCTAGTTCCAGTGTCAGCGGCCAGCCGGTCCCCAGCTGCCACACCAAACGAGCTACCAGCGAGGGTCATTTTGCCTGGGGCACCGAGACTGCATTTACCATCATGCCTGCTGTGGAGACTGCCGCAGCAGAGTTGGAGCCGGACCGCCAAAGGACCGGGTCTGAGATGTCGTTGTCATCTGGATCGACGGAGTCCTGGATGGTGATGTAGCTTGAGCTCAGGCAAGTGCTCTCCTTTGTTTTTCTTGTGTCAGTTTTGGAGAGATCTTGCCTGGCTCTTAGTGAGGAGAGCAGGGTGCAGCCGCCCGCTGCACCTGAGCTCGCTGAGCTGAGCTCCGCCGCTGCTAGTGACCCTGACCCTGGCTTTTTTTTTGTTCTGTCTGAGCCTTTCCCCAGGGTCGCCGAGGAGGTTCCAGCTTCACCCAATGTCTCCGTGGGTCCAGGCTCGCCACCCGAGGACACTGCGGATCCTGCTTCCCCCACAGTGGAGATCTCCGCGGGTGCTCTGTCCCAGCCCGGGACCTCCGTGGGTGCAGCTCCTCCTCTGTCCAAGGCCGTCATCTGGGTCCCTCCTCCTCTGTCTGGGTCTTTGTGGGTGCTGCACCCCAGGCTGAAGCCTACCTAGGTGCTGCATTCCAGAATGGGCCCAGCATGTGGCGTTGTGCTCCAGGCCGGGGCCCACCGTGGGTGCAGCATTGGCCCAGCCCGGGTCCACCAAGGGTGCGGCATTAGCCCAATCGGGGCCCACCAAGGGTGCAGCTCCACTCCTGCCCGGGGCCACCGACGGTCTAGCTCCACTCCTGCCCGGGGCCACCGAGGGTGCAGCTCCGCTCCTTCCCAGATCCCCAGAGGGTGCAGCATTGCTCCAGCCTGGAGCCACCATGGGTGCAGCGTTGCTCCAACCCAGAGCCACTGCAGATGCAACCTTGTCCCTGTCCAGGACCACCAAGGGTGCTGCTGGTCAATCCAATGCTGTCGTGATCCCCCTTTCACTACCAGACACCGTCGTGGTTCCCCTCCCTTGGCCCTCCTTCCCTTCATCAGGCCACCTCCTGGGTCACCCCTTCTGTTTTGGTGGCTTAAAAACTCTGGCCGGCTGCCTGATAGACTGAGCCGATGGGTTGGGTGGCCCATATTCTCTGGCAGGCCACCCAACTCATACCACCTCGCCGTCTGTCTGGCCTGGGACTTCGGCTGGCCACCCGAACAGTTTAGTTCTTTTGCCTAGGGGACCAAGGGCCTGGGGAAGAGTGGGTGTGGGTCCTGAGTGGGGTCCATATTTTTGCTCCCTCCTGTTTCCCCCACCTCCCACCCGGGGTGGTTTATTGCTGTACCTTTTTTCTTGGGGGGGGGGGGGTCTTTTTTGGGAGTTGCCTTAGGTTGTCTGAAGTCTGAGCTCAGTGTCTTCACAGAGCTCAGACTCTTAATTTATTTCTGAATATTTTATGTCTGTTATTATTATTTTGTCAGTTTCTGTATACTGTATATTTTGGTTTTATAACATGAGCGCCTTTCCTCTTTTTCCAGACACTCCCACCAGCTGCTCTCTGTCTGTTCCCCAGCCATCTCAGCTGTGAGCAGTTGTGTAATTAGGTCACCTGTCCACTCATCTGCCCACACCTGCTGCTCATTTGTTTGTCTATTATTTAAGTACTGTCAGCTTATTTTTTCACTGCAGCAGTCTTGAATTGAATTGATTCTACTGTGTTGACTCGTCTCCTCCAGAGCGATTCCGGCTCTGGGGTGCCATTCCTTGTAAGTTACCTTGCTTGTATTTTTTGTGTTTTTACACTGTTCTGGATTTTTTGTTATTAAATGTCACTACTGCAGTCCAGCGCGTGAGCCTGTCTCTCTGTCCTGGAGGGGCCAATCATGACATAGAGTCGGGCTATGTTTTTAGGTGAAAGAAGGCAGTTTTGGTGACATGATTGATGTGCGGTTCAAAAGTGAGGTGGCTGTCAAAGATGACTCCAAGGTGGGGAAGGGGGAAAGTGTAGAGTTGGCAACAGTGAGGTTGAAGTTGTGGGTGGTTTTGATGAAGGATTTCGAGCTGATGATCATCATGTGAGATTTTTCATAGTTGAGTTGTAGAAAGTTCTTTTGCATCCAGGATTTTATTTCAGAAAGACAATTTTCCAGTATGGAGCAGGTTACTGTGGTTATGCAGTTAATAGAAATGTAACTCTGAACATTGTCGGCATAACAATGGAAGTTAAGGCCATGTCGATGGATGATGTTACAAAGCGGAAGTATATAGATGATGAAGAGGAGAGGGCCAAGCACAGAACCCTGGGGAACACCATGGGAGAGGGGGGCTGTGAGGGAGGTGCCGTTGTTGACGTGGATGAATTGCTGTCTGTTGGTGTGATATGAGTGGAACCAGGAGAGAGCTGTACCAGTGATGCTGAGGAAGGTTTCCAGACAGGAGAGGAAAATGGAGTGGTTGACTGTATCAAAGGCAGCTGTGAGGTAAAGCATGATGAGAATGTTCAGGAGTCCAGAGTCAACTGAGAGGAGGAGGTCATTTGTCACTTTGAGCAGGGCTGTTTCGGTGCTATGTTGTGAACGGAATCCAGCTTGGAATGTCTTAAAGAGATCATTGGAGGTGAGGTGGGTTTTAAGATGGGTAGCAAGGGGATGGGGAGCACGGTGGCACAGTGGTTAGCACAGAGGCAGCACAGTAAGAAGGTCACGGGATCAATTCCACCCCTGACCATTGTGGGTTAAATCCCACCCTCTGACCATCAGTGACCCTTCTGTGGGGAGTTTGCATGTTCTCCCCGTGTCTGCATGGGTTTACCCCGGGTACTCTGGTTTCCTCCCACAGGCCAAAAACATGCAAGTTAGGTTAACTGTAGACTCTAAAATGGCCCTAGGTGTGAATGTGTGTGAATGGTGAAGGGATGGTGCCGTACTGTGGCTGCTTCATCCATCTAGGTGGATGCTCTGGATTTCCCCTCTGGGGATCAATAAAGTACACAAAATAAATATAAAATTAAAAATGAACAACATATTCTAGTATTTTGGACAGGAAGGGCAGGTTGGAGATGGGACAGAAGTTATTCATGATGTCAGGGTTTAGTCCAGGTTTTTTGAGGATTGGGGTGACAGCAGCAAGTTTCAGGGGGTCAGGAACTGAGCCGGAGCTGAGGGAGGCATTGATGATGGTGCAGATGAGTGGGGAGAGGGATGGGAGGCAGGATTTGATAAGTGTGGAGGGAACGGGGTCCAGTACGGATGTGGGGCTTCTCATGCCTGTGGTAGTTTTAGTGAGTTCTAGAGGGGTCAGTGTGGGAAAATGAGACAGTGGCTGAATAGAGGTGGAGGGGGGTGATGGAGGGGTTAGGATCGGAGGGGAGGTGGTCAGGTTGCTGTGGATAGTGGTGTTCTTTGTTTGGAACAAGGACAGGAATGAGCTGCACTTTTCAGCAGTGAATGATAGGGAGGTGTTGTTAATGGGTTTGAGAAGTTTGTTTATTGTGGGGAAGAGTGTTTTGGGGTTATTGGAGCCAGCATGTATGAGGTGAGGATAGAAGTTGGACCGGACTGTGTTGAGGGTAGACTTGTATTGTTGGAGGTGGTCCGTGTAGGCTTGGAGATGAACTGTTAGGTTTGTTTTCTTGTAATGTCTTTCCAGCTGTTGCTTATGGGATTTCATGGCATGGAGTTCGGGAGTGTTCCAGGGAGCAGAGTGAGTGAAGGAGACTGTTTTAGTTTTGATGGGAGCTAACTGGTTCAGGCAGGAGGAGAGGGTGGTGTTGTTGTAATCGCGCGCAAGATCTGTGGGGTTGTCAGAGAGTGGGGGAGGGGAGGCAGACATCATGCACGGTGGCGCAGTGGTTAGCACTGCGGCAGCACAGTTTACCCTTGGCCGGGGGATCGTGGGATCGTGAGTTCGATCCCAGCCCCCAACCAACAGTGATCTGTGTGGAGTTTGCATGTTCTCTCCGTGTATGCGTGGGTTTACCCCGGGATTTCTCCGGTTTCCTCCTACATGCCAAAAACACGCAGGTTAGGTTAATTGGAGACTCTAAAGTGGCCCTAGGTGTGAATGTGTGTGTGAATGGTTAAGGGATAGGCGCCGTATCGTGGCTGCTTCATCCATCCAGGTGGTGGATGACCCTCAATTTCCTCTCTGGGGATCAATAAAGTATACTAAATCTAAAAAAAAAAAAAAAAAATCATGCTAGTGAGTGAGGCTGAGAAGACTGGAGGAGTGATGGTTCTGGTATTTCTGAAGGATATTGTGCCTTTTTTTCCACCCACATTGGCTGACAGGGAAGAGGAAAATGATTTGGTCACTGATGTTTTAAAAAAATCAATTTTCCAGATGGACATTTCAAGAAAAGCTGGCCATTGTGAAGAGAGGTCGGCCAACCCCGAAGCTAGCAGGCCTGTCTCAGCCGGGGAAAGGGTTTGTCTGCCACTTCGATACTGGCAAGGAGCAGTATCCTTGGATTACAGGCTCTAAGGAGTTCTGCAAATTATTTTGCTGGAAATGTCTGTTGTTTGCAACTGATCGAGTAGATACTTGGAGCCAGACAGGGTTTGCCAACTTGAGCTGTCTAACCAAGGCAGTAGTGAAACACCAAAGCACAGCCAGACACTTCCAAGCAACAGTGCTTTTAAAAACCTTTGGGGAAACAAGAGTGGATCTGCAGCTCAACAAATAAGTGTGCAGGGGAACAGAGTGCCACAATGAAAAGGTGAAGATTTTTAAAACTTAAAACGTTAAAAAAAATTATAGTTAAAGTTATCTTTAACATGTTTTGTGTGGACGGCCTTATAGGCTATTTTTATGGTGCTTGGTATGAATGGCACTTAAATCAGTTACATCACCACTGAAAGCTTAGATGTAAAATACATGGTCTGCCACTGCCAAAAAGCAACATATCTATCAGAATTATGATCAATATTATCTAAATTCAAATATGGCAAGCCTAGAGTACTTCAGAACTTATTGATACTCATACTCTGCATTACTAAATGTAATAAACACAACTTTCAAAGTGCATTTATTAAAAACCAGTACTTGACTATTTTTAATTTGCCCATGGTCCACTAAATCAGATATGCCGTATATCGGATACATGGTAATGTGACTTTGAAAATGGTCAGATCAGAATTAGGGACTCTAATGTTGTCACTTAACACTGTTTTAGCATCCATGCTAGCAGTTGCTGCTAAAACAGCAAACAGATTTAGTCTTTAATGTTTACCGTACAGCCAGGATGAGATGAAGTAGTGAGAGGAAAAGAAATGTAACTGCAAGCTGGTGAAATACTGGGCAAACATACATACACCATGTATTCATACACAGTGGTACTGTGAAGTAGATAGATAGATAGATAGATAGATAGATAGATAGATAGATAGATAGATAGATAGATAGATAGATGTACTTTATTGATCCCAAACTGAGACATTACAGTACTAGTAAAGTACTGCTGAAGGACGGAAAAGGAGGATCTTAAAAGAGAGGGCTAGAGAAAAATCTAAGCAGCTTCCAACTTAAGTCAGGAATGCCCAAGGTTTTAAATGATCTAATCCAGCACTGAATCTCACTCTCCCCCCCAGACTCAATCGGCCATGGTGTCCTGTAGGATTTTGGAGTTAGCCTGCATTGGCAGAAAGGATTAGGTCCAGAGCTGATGGCTTCATCTGATTGGCTTTCATACTGCAATGGTCTGTCGATCACTGCAAATGACAAATTTCGATCCTGTTAAAAAGCCACAACATAAATATTAAGTAGACATTTTATCTCTGCCTGTAAATGAAAACAGCTCGAACACTGTGGCCTCCACACTGCCAGAATGACGTTAATGTTTACAGCTTTGTAGAGGCCAAGCATACGACAGCCAGAGTATCTTTGTCTGAGAAGGCTCATTTCACAGTACACCGGGGAGATTATTGTGTCGCCACTTTCATAATCCTAACAAGATTTTACTAGAATCACAGATTTGCTACATTTGATATAAAATGTTGGCAGTCAGCGCTTCAGGCTGGCAGACTATTTCCCTCTGATTAAATAAGAAGTATCAGTAGGCAGAATTATTTTGCAAAAATTTAAATATACACAAAATAGTGCATCTCTATCAAGTTAACTTGATGGCTGTGCTGGGTGTCTCCAAGTGATTTTGGCAAGACCACAGCTACTTGAAGGAGGGCCATATGTAAAACCGTGCCTTGTGCACTGTTCAAGGTCTAATTTCATTGTACATGTGTGTGATAAATTCCAATAAATCTATTCTGTTCTATTTTATGCTCATTGTGGTGTTGGGAACAGTTACAGTATCTCACAAAAGTGACTACACCCCTCACATTTTTGTAAATATTTTATTATATCTTTTCATGGGACAACACTGAAGATATGACACTTTGATACAATGTAAAGTAGTCAGTGTACAGCTTGTATAACAGTGTAAATTTGTTGTCCCCTCAAAACAACTCAAAACACAACCATTAATGTCTAAACTGCTGGCAACAAAACTGAGTACACCCCAAAGAGAAAATGTCCAAATTGTGCACAAAGTGTCAATATTTTGTGTGGATACCATTATTTTCCAGCACTGCCTTAACTCTCTAGGGCATGGAGTTCATGTGAGCTTCACAGGCTGCCACTGGAATCCTCTTTCACTCCTCCATGACGACATCACAGAACTAGTGGATGTTAGAGACTTTGTGTTCCTCCACCTTCCGTTTGAGGATGCCTCACAGATACTCAATAGGGTTTAGGTCTGGAGACATGCTTGGTCAGGCCATCACTTTTACCCTCAGTTTCTTTAGCAAGGCAGTGGTCGTCTTGGAGGTATGTTTGGGGCCATTATCATGTTGGAATACTGCCCTGCGGCCCAGTTTCTGAAGGGCTACTTCAGTATGTCACAGTACATGTTGGCATTCATGGTTCCCTCAATGAACTGTAGCTCCCCAGTGTCAGCAGCACTCATGCAGCCCCAAACCATGAAACTCCCACTACCATGCTTGACTGCAGGCAAAAAACACTTGTCTTTGTACTCTTCACCTGGTTGCCGCAACACACGCCTGACACCATCTGAACCAAATAAGTTTATCTTGGTCTCATGAGACCACAGGACATGGTTCCAGTAATCCATGTCCTTAGTCTGCTTGTCTTCAGCAAACTGTTTGCGGGCTTTCTTGTGCATCTTTAAAAGGGGCTTCCTTCTGGGACGACAGCCATGCAGACCAATTTGATGCAGCATATGATCTGAGTACTGGCAGGCTGACCCCCCACCCCTTCAACTTCTGCAGCAATGCTGGCAGCAATCATACGTCTGTTTTCAAAAGACAACCTCTGGATATGACACTGAGCACGTGCATTCAACTTCTTTGGTCGACCATGGTGAGGCCTGTTCTAAGTGCAACCTGTCCTGTTAAACTGCTGTAGGGTCTTGGCCACCATGTTGCAGCTCAGTTTCAGGGTGTTGGCAATCTTCTTATAGCCTAGGCCATCTTTATGTAGAGCAACAATTCTTTTTTTTTCAGATCCTCAGAGAGTTCTTTACCATGACGTGCCATGTTGAACTTCCAGTGACCAGTATGAGAGAGTGTGAGAGCGATAACACCAAATTTAACACACCTGCTCCCCATTCACACCTGAGACCTTGTAACGCTAGTGAGTCACATGACACCAAGGAGGGAAAATGGCTAATTGGACTCAATCTGGACATTTTCACTTAGCAGTGTACTCACTTTTGTTGCCAGCAGTTTAGACATTAATTTACACTGTTATACAAGCTGTACACTGACTACTTTACATTGTATCAAAGTGTCATATCTTCAGTGTTGTTCCATGAAAAGATATAAAATATTTACCGTATTTTTTGGACTATAAGGCGCACTTAAAATCCTTTAATTTTCTCAAAAATCGACAGTGCACTTTATAATCCGGTGCGCCTTATGTATTAATTCTGGTTGTGCTTACTGACCTCGAACCGATTTTATGTGGTACACGGCGCTCAAAAATCTGTCAAAAATGTTTTAGTACGACTTTGGTACGTTACGAAGCCGAACCGCTTGATGGATTGTCGGAGCATTACGGTAGTCAGGAGCCTCGCAGAGTAATATGTGCTTCAACATAATGGCCGGATGGCTTTTTCCACAAATCTCCATCCCTATTGATCTGCCACTCCATGCGCGCCCATCTCACCGATACTGTCAAAACCCAAGTGAAGCAAACTAATTCGGAGCTTGCCATCATTCCGGGTGGATTAACCAAAGAACTCCAACCGCTATATTGGTGTCAACAGGTCGTTCAAAGTTAAATTGCTAGCGAGTTACGCCGCTATCTGCCAATGGATCGTGGATTGAAACTGCTCCTGTTTAGCTGTAAACATGGCTCTGCAGGAGGCCAGCGAGGCCTACCCGGTGGGTCTCTTCGTGGACACCAACCTGTGCGCCATCCACGCCAAGAGGGTCACCATCATGCCCAAAGACATACAGCTGGCCCGCCGCATCCACGGAGAGAGAGCTTAGACTTTCTGCTGCACATTCACCAACCACAATGCTCCGCACTGTGTGTCTATATATATATACATTTATATATTTATAGTAATATGTACATATGTATACTAGCTGTTGTTGTTTTTTCTTGCCTTCTGATTGTTGCTCTGAGTGTTGCTATCCCTGTGCTGTTGCAATCCTGGAATTTCCCCATTGTGGGACTAATAAAGGCTTATCTTATCTTAATTAATATTCAAAAATGATATTTTCGGGACGAAAGAATTCAAGCATCCCGGCATTTGTTTGCATTGTTTACTTCTCGGGGCTGCCGCCGGAGAGCGAGCCGTATCGATTACTGAGCGAGTATCCTGGCAATGTAAACAGCCACGGACCAAAAACGTACATTTGCTCATGGAGCAGGTCATTCACGCTCGCAGACAATCACGCTACGTGTGTCTATAATGACTATAGATAGGATTTTCTTTCCATGCACGCAAAAAAAAAAAAAAAATCCCAGATCTGACTACCTCGCAATATCCAAAAGCCGATGGTGTATAGAGCACGTATATTAGGATTTGTATGTGAAATTTCGGCATCGAAACTGCTCCCGTTTAGCTGTGAACGGGAGCTGTAAATACGGCTGTAAATACGTATTTACGGCTGTAAATACGGCTCGCTCTCTGCTGGAGAGCGAGCAGAGAGACAACTCAGTGACAAGACAACGTCTTGTCACTGAGTTCAAAGCATATTCCACCCAGGTCAAGTGAGCGCTCCAGGTGGTGGGGTTGGAGGATGCTACACACTGTAGGGTGGCCTCCAGAGATTGATTGGCACGCTCAGCCTGACCATTGCTCTGAGGGTGATATCCTGGTGTCAGACTGGTGGACGAACCCAAGAAGCGACAAAATGCCTTCCATGCCTGGGATGTGAACTGGGGACCCCGGTCTGAGACAATGTCAATGGGAATACCGTGCAACCGGATGATGTGCTGAGTCAGCAGGTCGGCCGTCTCCGTGGCAGATGGTAACTTGGGGAGAAGGACGAGGTGGATGACCTTGGAGAAACGGTCTACAATGGTGAGGATGACAGTATTCCCCTGGGATGGAGGGAGGCCGGTAACAAAGTCCAATGAAATGTGAGACCAAGGGCAACCCACACCAGGAAGGGGATGGAGGAGGCCCGTGGGAGGGGAGGAGCCAGACTTATTTGCAGAGCAGATGTGACAAGCTTTAACGTACTCCCGTACATCCCTCCCAAGTGTGGGCCACCAAAACACGATGCATAACAAGTCTATGGTTGTGGAGATGCCGGGATGACAGGCAAAAAAGCTGGTATGCCCCCACTGGATAACTTCTCCCCATAGTGCCGCGGGGACATACAGCCGGTCTGGGGGGCCTCCCTCCACGACGGGTTCTGATGACTGTGCCTGCCGGACCATCTGCTCAGTCTCAAATTGAAGTGTCCCAAAGCAGGAAGGGGGGGAGGATAGTCTCTGGGAGAGACGCAGCAGCTACGGAGGAGGAGGACTCAGGAGAAAACTGACATAAGAGAGCATCAGCCTTGGCATTACAGGACCCTGGTCTGTATGAAATGGATAAATTGAACCTATTAAAGAACAGGGCCCACCAAGCCTGCCGAGAATTCAACCATCTGGCCGACCGAAGATGTTCTAAATTTTTATCGTCGGTCCAGACAATAACCGGTTGACTAGCTCCCTCCAGCCAGTGTCTCCATTCGTCCAACGCCAGCTTAATGGCCAACAGTTCGCGATCCCCAACAGCGTAATTCCTCTCAGCTGGAGTTAACCGCCGAGAAAAATATTCACACAGATGGAGCTTCTGATCGGAGGAGGAGCGCTGGGAGAGGACAGCACCCACCCCCAAATCAGAAGCATCCACCTCGACCACAAATCAATCGTGCCACGCGCGTTGGTGAATAGGCCTTTTCGGGTCACAAAAGCTCGTTCAGCAGCCTCAGACCACTTGAACGGGCTTTTGGTAGACATGAACTGTGTAAGTGGTTGCACCACCCTACTATAATCCTGGATAAATTGGCGGTAGAAATTGGCAAAGCCCAAAAAGCGCTGGAGATCCTTCCTGGACTGGGGGGTAGGCCAGTCTACAATTGCTTTAATTTTCGCTGGATCGGCCTTTACCATGCCCTTGGCAATGAAGAACCCCAAAAACAAAGTTGAGCGAGTGGAAAATTTGCACTTCTCAGCTTTTACAAAAAGCTAGTTCTCCATCAGCTGCTGCAGGACAGATCGGACATGGACAACATGCTCCTCCAGGGTACGAGAAAAAATCAAAATATCGTCCAAATACACAAACACAAACTGGTTCACCATGTCTCAAAGGACATCGCTGATTAACCGTTGGAAGATGGCAGGGGTGCTGATCAGCCCGAATGGCATGACCAAATATTCAAAGTGGCCCAAAGCTGTCTTAAACGCTGTCTTCCACTCATCCCCCTCCCGAATGTGGACTAAGTGATGCACATTGTGGAGGTCAAGCTTGGTGAAAAAACACAGCAGTTGGTGTAGCTCAAACGCCGAATTGATAAGTGGCAACGGATACTTATCCTTCCGGGTTATCATGTTAAGCTCACGATAATCAATGCACGGCCACAGAGACCCATCCTTCTTCCCTACAAAAAAGAACCCCGCGCCGAGGGGAGTGGACGACGGACGAGTTATGCCGGTGCTCAGAGAGTCTTTTATGTAGGTCTCCAGCACTTCCCTCTCCAGCCCAGATAAACTGTAGAGCCGGCTGGATGGCAGCCACGCATCCGAGAGGAGATTGATAACACAGTTGTAGCCCCGGTGAGATGGTAAAGACAGGGCTCTAGACTTGCTAAAGACCTCCTCTAAGTCATGATAAACCTCGGGCACAAAGCTGAGATCCACCGGCTCAGCCGAAGGGGAGGAGAGCGGGAGCGAAGGCGAGCATGCAGCCGACTGGAGACACAACAAGAGACAGAAAGGGCTCCAGGATGAAATGGAGCCCTGACTCCAGTTAATGATGGGGTTGTGAATACAGAGCCATGGATACCCCAGGATCACAGGGGTGTTAGACTGGGGCAGGATGTAAAACTGAATAACCTTGCGGTGGTTACCAGACAGAATGACCAAAATGGGTTCAGTCTGCTCGGTAATCGTTACAATGGTGCTGCCCGAAACTACCAAGACCGGTAAAGGTGTCTGAACGTTCTGGTAGGTAGCTGTAATTTCCGCACTATTGCCTGCTGAATAAAATTTTGCTCCGCGCCCGCATCAACCAGGGCAGAGATTTTGAACTAGGCCCCCAGTAACTGAATAAGGGCAGAAAGTTCAAAACGGTTGGGAGGATTTTGCGAGGACCCTCCTGCCAGACCTCCCACGGATACTGACGGGCCAGGTCTTTTTGGTCTCATGGGACATTTTAAAATAGCGTGACCTGGGACCCCACAATAGAAACAGGCCCCTTCCCTTCCTCGACGCTGTCGCTCCTCCTGAGACAGATGGGACCTGCCAAGTGCCATTGGCTCGGAGGAGGCCGGTGCAGTGGTGCCCAGGGGCAGGGCGGCCAGTCAGGAGGTGAGTGGAGGGGGAACTTGTCCTCCGCTCCCTAGCTCGCTCCCTAAACTAGTTGTCAAGGGCCACAGCCTGCGCGATGAGCTCATCCAGGGAGGAGAGAGATGCATGGATAGCCATGGATAGCCATTTACGCGCTGCGTAAAGCAACGTCGTTCCAGCTGGAGTCCACTGCAACAACCCGGAACTCGGTAGAGAAATCAGCCACCGACTGATCCCCCTGCCAAAGCCCCATGAGCGGGCTAACATTATTCCCCCCACTCTCTGTATGGTTGAAAGCCCTGGAGAACTCTCGCACAAATGGCTCGAACAAATAAAGGGGTCCATCCAGGCTGCTCGAGATGGACTGAGCCCACTTGAGCGCCCGGCCCCGCAGCAACAAGATCATAAAGTGTATCTTACTATATTCCCCCTCCACCTGCTGGAAATATAAACGGTAGTGAAGCAGGAACTCCCTGCAACCCCCCACTTCCCCCCATAGGGGGTAGGTGTGGGAACAGAGCTGTTCCTGCGGATGGAAACGGCTGCCAGGGCAGCAGGTGCAGGGGGAGGCGCCGCACCAGGAAGCCGACACAGGTGCTCGGTTACTGCCGCCAATTGCTGAGTGATAGTTTGCAACTGCTCCGAAACAAATGCGACCTGGAGCTCCGTGGCACCCAAACGATCGAGTGCTGATTGTTCGCCTGAGGAAGCACTCGCTGAGCCTTGATCCTGGCTGGATCGTTCTGTCATGATTCAGACCGGGGTTAGATTCAAACACAGAGCTGCCAGAAGGATCACTCAGACTCCAATTAAAGTTTCACAATTTTAATGAAAAAAATCAACAGAAAATAAAGTGCAAAACTAAAGAAAATGAAACACAAATATGTCAACTTAAATTTCAACCAAGACAGGTGTCCCCTGGAGCACACGTAACCTATGGGAGAGAGCAGACAGAGGTGAAAGCACACTTACTGTTTGAGCAGTGGGACCAGGCAGGGAACTCCAACAAGGGCTGGGGACAGGTGGAAGGCAGGACCTGGGTGGACGTGATGGTCTTCCTGGTTAGGTGAGTGTGATCAGCTCCGGGAAACACACCTGCGGGTAGCAGCAACCTGAGGAACAGGTGACACAAGGAATAAGTGCAGAAATACAAGACAACGAGACAAACTTGATCAGACTAGAGCAGGGGTCAGCAACCTTTACCACTCAAAGAGCCATTTGGACCCGTTTCCCACAGAAAGGAAAACACTGGGAGCCACAAAAACCCTTTTGACACTTAAAATGAAATAACACTGCATATAACTTTTTTTTCCCCTTTATGCTATGTATAAACAAACTATAATGTGTTGCATTTATGAAATCAGGGAACTCCTGCAGAGAAAACAAAATTAATTCAATTCAATTCAATTCAATTCAACTTTATTTATATAGCGCCATTTCACAACAACAGTCATCTCATAGCACTATCAACTGTAGGGGGGACCCCCACAGTTGCAGAAAGACCCCAGCAATCAGGCGTTTTTGTTGCATTTCTGCATGCAACAAAAACATTTTGAACTCCGAAAAAAAAAAAAGACATTGGGTTGAAGGTTGACATTGGATTGAAAGGAGAGTGCTATTTCTAGCACTGATGACTCCTGATCCTTTGATAAAAATCTCATAATTCCGCTGAAAACAATACCGAAAGCTCAGAATTCCAACACGAACCAGCGATGTGATTTGGGGTTGGGGAAATTATCTGAAAATTCAGCAGGGGGTCTGGGGGACATAGTCCCCCAGCGGGGTCCAGGGCAGAGCCCCGGTGGGGTGGGGGTGGGGGGGGTCAAGGGGGGCAAAGCCCCCCGAAGCTCCTGGGTTTTTATGATTTTTAAGTACCAGAACTGTGCTTAAATGACATAAAACAAACAGCTGAATACCACTTATTAATGTATAATATTGACTTATGTTCCAAAAAGATAGCATTCCTAAAATATTCCAACAAGCATTATCCATCACATGCTTTAACACTTGATCAAATCAAAATCAGTTAATTTTATCTGTTCCATAATAGAAATAAAATTCCAACATACCATTACTTTTTATAATTTCAGCATTCATTTCAGATCACCAGTTTCAATCTCCATTGAGTCTTGAGCAGTTCATTTTGCACAATCACTGATGCAGCCAAGTCTTAGAAATATTCAAAAGTTATGAGTCAATGTCCACTGTGCACTGTCAATTTCAAACTGTTTGGAATCATAAAAGGGGATGGTTAACTTTTATTACCGTTTCCGCCCTCGTGCCAGCCCAGCTCATACAGCCGTTGTTCGCCGCCAGTAACAGAGAGTTAATGACTCTCCACCTGGCCATACCGATTACCGGAAGTGGCCATACGCCACTTCCAGTCCTGCCTGAAAGGGCGCAGCTTCACTGCGTTCGTGGACTACAAGCCGCTAACGTACTTTATCTTCCTGGAAGATAAAATAAAGCGGAATTCGGCAAATTAGCAGAAAATCACATCCCTGAGAACACGCCGCCATGAATCTTTGAAAAAGCATACAACGAGCCATTTGATTGGTCCAATCGTTTGCAACTATCCAATCGCAGGGCTGTCAAGCTACTGCAATACAGCAGTAGCTTGAACACAACACATCCGGGTTATCGCGGGAGACGACTTCCGGGAAAGCGCCAAGCGCTAATGTAATCGTGTTGATTTTCACTGACGGTGATTAAACTTTAACATGTTTTTTTTTAGATTTTACAAGATCACCATAATCTTCAAATTTAGAATTACATTTTAAAAACTAATGAACTAAAATAAAATACATTTTAATTAAATACTCATTATTTATTTTCCAAAGCCACAGGGAGCCGCAGCAGAGAGATGAAAGAGCCGCATGCGGCTCCAGAGCCGCGGGTTGCCGACCCCTGGACTAGAGCCTGCAAACCCAGACCATCCAGTGATGAACTCTCCTCACACTGGCCTTAAATATGCTGACTCATCAGATGCAGCAGGTAGATAATTACGCAGGTGTGCTCAATCTCCCGGAGTGGGAAACCAGGAACAAGAGGGGAGGGGGGAGCACACTCACCTGACCATCACAGGAAGGTTCACTACTGTTCCATGTTTTCGCCATATGTGGATAATGGCTCTCACTGTGGTTTGCTGGAGTCCCAAAGCTTTAGAAATGGCTTTATAACCTTTTCCAGACTGATAGATCTCAGTCACTTTTTCTCATTTGTTCCTGAATTTCTTTGGATTGCAGCATGATGTCTAGCTTTTGAGGATCTTATGGTCTACTTCACTTTGTCAGGCAGGTCCTATTAAAGTGATTTCTTGATTAAGAACAGGTGTGGCAGTAATCAGGCCTGTGTGTGGCTAGAGAAATTGAACTCAGCTTTCCAAAAATATGATAAACCATAGTTAATTTATGTTTTAATGGGGGGGAGGGGTTGCACCATCACTTTTTCACACAGGGCCACGTAGGTTTGGATTATTTTTTTTTTACACTTATTAATAAACACCATTTAAAAATTGCATTTTGTGTTTACTTGTGTTATCTTTGTCTAATATTTAAATTTGTTTGATGATCTTTAAGTGTGACAAACATACAAATAAAAAGAGAAATAAGGAAGGGGGCACACACTTTTTCACACCACTGTAACTATACAGCCAAATCAGCATTATTTCTGTTTCGTTTTACTGTAACTGTACTGTTTATACATTCATTTAACAAATATGCATGTTCACAACTAATAAACAACAGACATTTTTTATGAATTAATATCTTTATCTTGATATTTTCAGGTGAAGATGCATCAGGATGACCAGATTGCACAAATCAGTCGACTTCTCAAATGATCTGTTCTTGTTATGCAAATCCATGATTTTTTTTTTAACCATTTCATTGTCTTCCCTCTCTATTCATCCATAATAATGATAAAACACAGTATCTAAAAACTCAATTTCACACATAAAGTATCTCACAAAAATGAGTACACCCCTCATATTTTTGTGAATATTTTATTATATATTTTCATGGGACAACACTGAAGCTATGACACTTTGATACAATGTAAAGTAGTCAGTGTACAGCTTGTATAACAGTGTAAATTTGCTGTCCCCTCAAAATAACTCAGTATACAGCCATTAATGTCTAAACTGCTGGCAACAAAAGTAAGTACACCCCTAAGTGAAAATGTCCAAATTGGGCCCAAAATGTCAATATTTTGTGGGGCCACCATTATTTTCCAGCACTGCCTTAACTCTCTAGGGCACAGAGTTCACTAGAGCTTCACAGGTTGCCACTGGAATCCTCTTCCACTCCTCCATGATGACATCACGGAGCTGGTGGATGTTAGAGACCTTGCGCTCCACCTTCCGTTCGAGGATGCCCCACAGATGCTCAGTAGGGTTTAGGTCTGGAGACATGCTTGGCCAGTTCATCACCTTTACCCTCAGTTTCTTTAGCAAGGCAGTGGTTGTCTTGGAGGTGTGTTTGGGGTTGTTATCATGTTGGAATACTGCCCTGCGGCCCAGTTTCCGTAAGGAGGGGATCATGCTCTGCTTTAGTATGTCACAGTACATGTTGGCATTCATGGTTCCCTCAATGAACTGTAGCTCCCCAGTGCCGGCAGCACTCATGCAGCCCCAAACCATGACACTCCCACCACCATGCTTGACTGTAGGCAAGACACACTTGTCTTTGTACCCCTCACCTGGTTGCCGCCACACACGCTTGACACCATCTGAGCCAAATAAGTTTATCTCGGTCTCATCAGACCACAGGACATGGCTCCAGTAATCCATGTCCTTAGTCTGCTTGTCTTCAGCAAACTGTTAGCGGCCTTTCTTGTACATTATCTTAAAAAGGGGCTTCCTTCTGGGATGACAGCCATCCAGACCAATTTGATGCAGTGTGCGGCGTATGGTCTGAGCACTGGCAGGCTGACTCCCCACCCCTTCAACTTCTGCAGCAATGCTGGCAAGACTCATTTGTCTATTTTCAAAAGACAGCCTCTGGCTAGGACGCTGAGCACGTCCATTCAACTTCTTTGGTCAACTATGGCGAGGCCAGTTCTGAATGGAATCTGTCCTGGTAAACCGCTGTATGGTCTTGACCAACGTGCTGCAGCTCAGTTTCATGATGTTGGCAATCTTCTTATAACCTAGGCCATCTTTATGTAGAGCAACAATTCTTTTTTTTCAGATCCTCAGAGAGTTTTTTGCCATGAGGTGCCATGTGGAACTTCCAGTGACCAGTATGAGAGAGTGTGAGAGCGATAACACCATATTTAACACACCTGCTCCCCATTCACACCTGAGACCTTGTAACACTAACAAGTCACATGACACTGGGGAGGGAAAATGGCTAATTGGGCACAATTTGGACATTTTCACTTAGCAGTGTACTTACTGTACCTTTGTTGCCAGCAGTTTAGACATTAATGGCTGTGTGTTGTTTTATTTTGAGGGGGCAGCAAATTTACACTGTTATACAAGCTGTACACTGACTACATCATATCAAAGTGTCATATCTTCAGTGTTGTCCCATGAAAAGATATAATAAAATATTTACAAAAATGTGAGGGGTGTACTCACTTTTGTGAGATACTGTATGAGTAGGCTATGTGACGTATAAATACCTTGCTGTGATATGCATAGCAGATATAAATTATATGAATCACGCAAAATAGTTCTTTTGGAAATATTGTATTCTCCATAGCCCTCGTTGTATATCTAAGAAATCAGCAGCCAATTTATAAGATTTATGCGCAGCAGCTGTCATGACCCATGGTAACAGAAATGAAATATTACATTTCATATGACTAAAAACCACAGCTCTTTAAACTCTAATGTATTTTCCACAACCCCTACAAGAAGCTGGTTTCAATAATGATTACTACACTGGTACCTTTATTGAACTGTTCACCACCTATTACCCAAATTTATAGTTTAACTGTGGCATAAACTCAATATGATGCTTTAAAGGTTTGTTTTTGTTACTCCTGTTCACATTCAAAGCATGATGGGATGTTGGTGTATTCTCCGTAGCCCTGTATTTTTATGCGTTGGGGTATCTACATATACTGTAATGCTAGAACTTGAATACTATTTGAGGATGCTTCATGAAATTTTCACATCAAATTGGCAAAAGATTAAAGCAAACTTGGTTTGTTTGATATTTTTGATATCTTTGATATTTTGATCATTGTAACCCATGGACAACAGATGGAAATTAGCCACTGGCTACAATCTGGCAAGTTTACATTGATTCCATTTACATGGTCATGAGTAAACCAGTTATAATCAGCTTTCTGGAGTTACCTGATTATTCAAGCTGTCATGTAAACACAGTATGGTAATCCAATTATCTTCATCAGTTAAAGGCCATTATCGGTTTATGAAAAAACGGATTAACACACCTAGTTTATTTGCACAATAAACTGTTTACTCAGTGCATGTAAACGCCATAAGCCGTTTATTACCTTTATTGGTTTGCTCCAGTAATCGGTTTACTCGTGACCACCTAAACAGGGTCAATGTTCATCAACTTGCACTGTCCTTAAAAAAACAGCAATTTGTACCTTTTTGTAACACAAACTGACACCTTGAGAGAAAAACTGCAGATTGCAGATTTGTTTTCCCTGTCTTTCTCCTGTATATTCTTAGGTCTTTGTATTAATGGGCCTCAGTATCCTGTAGTTTTCAGTCTGCAGTCTGTGCTACACTGGCTTATCCTCATGCTTATTAAATCCAGGAGGAAGCAGTCTACCCGTTTGCCTCAGTAAATTAGTTTAAGTTTAGGTTTCTGCTGGCTTTATATGATCCCTGGCAAAAAAAAAAAAAAAATATTGAATCACCACTCTTGGCAGATGTTCATTCAGTTGCTTAATTTTGTTAAAAACAACAAAAAACTAATCTCAGACATGTCACAAGTCTATTTTTTTTAATTCAAAATGTCAACCTTCTGGCTTTAAGAAACATTTTTAAAAAAGGAAGTTGTAGTTGATTGCAATTTTTTTAATTAGATCAAGCAGAAGAAAAAACATGAGGAATCACTCAGTTCTAAGAAGAATATTATGGAATTGTGAAAAAAAAAATATGCTCCACTAGTACTTTGCTCCACCACCTCTTGTTTTTATCACAGCTTTGTTCATCAGTCTAGCTCTGACTTTCTCGTATTGCTGTTGCCAGATCAGCTTTGCAGGTTGGAGGCTAATCGTGGACCATTTTCTTCAATTTCCACCAGAGATTTTCAATGGTATTGAAGGCCGGACTATTTTGCAGTCCATGCCATTGGCATTATAACGTATGTCTTGAAGGAAAGTTTTCATGCTTTTTGCCCTAGGGCAAGATGCATTATCATCCTGGAGAATTATGTCATCATCACCAAACATCCTCTCAACTGATAGCATTTATTACCTCTGCCAAGGAGGTTATGTTTTTGCTGGCGTCCGTCCATCCAGCCGGGCGGGCAGTCGGTCAGTCAGTCAGTTGGTCGGTCGGCAGGCAACATAACTCAAAAAGTTATGAACAGATTTTGATGAAATTTTCAGGAAAGGTGTGTAATGGTACGGGGAACAGATGATTAGATTTTGGTGATGATCTGAGAGTGCATACCTCCACCAAGGGCCTTGTTTGTATTTGTACAGCAGGATTACACAAAAACTACTAGATAGATTTGGATGAAATTTTCACCAGAGGTTGCTGTTGGGCTACACACAAGCCCATTACATTTTGGAGGTGATCCATGAATGCATACCTCCACCAAGGCTCAATGTCCTAGCAATGGTTCAGCAGGATTACACAAAAACTACTGGATGGATTTTTACTTCCACTAAGCTTTTTGCCTGAGGCCGATATGCAGTGGCAGAGTGAAGTTTTGGGTGAACAACAGCCTTGGCGGAGGTATGCACTCTCTGATTGCCTCCTTGTTGAAAATGTAATGACTACCATCTCCCCCATACCTTTATCTGACATGCAGCCCCATAGTCATGTGAAAAAATTAGGACACCCCATTAAATATTCAGTTCTTTATTAATAAATGTTCACATATCTATGTCTAACCTTGTTTTTGTTTTTATTTGCATTTTTTAACATTTATTTTAGCCATTTTAAGTGGGAATTAATGTGGGGGTGTCCTAAAAAGATGGGAGGGGGGTGTTCTAATTTTCATTCATTCATTCATTCATCTTCTTCCGCTTAATCCTTTTCGGGTCGCGGGGGGGCTGGAGCCTATCCCAGCATCTTTTGGGCGAGAGGCAGGGTCCACCCTGGACAGATCTCCAGTCCATTGGGGGAACATTCAGCATGCTCGTGTGACTGCTCTGATGAATCGTTTACCTGGGGAGTTCTCAGTGGGGGTCTTCCACACCGAGGAGCTCATGCCATCTAGTTTATTTCTCATTATTTGTTTAGAATTACATTGTACAGAAAATTTGAAAAAAGTCTTTAATTCATTTTTAATTGTTTAGCTGTATTACATGAATCTCTCAGTATTTTTAACATTGATATTAAACATCCATATGTCCAAATATGTTAAAACACACACACACACACACACACACACACACACAGAGGCTTATACAGGGTGTCCTAATTTTTTCACATGACTGTATCATCAATCATTGTGGAGATGTGTATCTTTTCTTCAGGCAGTCATCTTCATAAATTTCACTGGAATGGCACCAAAAAAAAGTTCCAGTATCATCTCCTTGCCCAGTGCAGATTTGTAATTCGTCACTGAATATCACTTTCATTCAGTCATCCACAGTCCATGATTGCTTTTCTTTAGCCCATTGTAACTAGGGATGAGCCAATCCGATCTGCTGTATCGGTATTGGGTTCGATCCAGGCAAAATGTCTGGATCGGTATTGGTAAGGGATATTTACCAGTCTGATAGATTAATAATATTAAAATGAAGGTGCGGTCACCATTCTCAACTATGCTGCGTGCAGCTTCCATAAACAGAAGCAACAAGTGTCACGTGTCACTGGAGCCTGTCTGTGGGACTCGCCTCGGTATGTTTGCTGTATGGTAGGGGGGCAGGGGGTTGGGGGGGCTGTGCCGCAGGTGTAGTGTAGCCAACTACTGATCGGAGGGTCAGGGGTTTGATTCCCTCTCTGTCTGTAGTCTGCATGTCGAAGTGTCCTTGAGCAAGACACTGAACCCCCAGTTGCTCCTGGTGGGTCAGGCCAGTGCCTGTGTATGGCAGCTCCGCCGCCATCAATGTGTGAATGTGTGTGTGAATGGGTGATGGATAGCAGGATCTGTAAAGCACTTTGGTCATCTAGAGATGAGAAAAAGTGCTATATATGTGAACACCATTTACCATTTACTATGGTACCAGCGTTTACAATGTGAACACCACCAACTTGATAAAACACTTGCAAAAGTATCACGGTAAAGGAGTATGCTTAAGTCTGTCAAGAACCGAGCAGAAGGAGGTGTGTCGCACATCAGCCGCTGCTGCTTTTCCAGCTCCGAGGCTAGAAGATGCTAAAACTGAAACATAAACAAAAGAACGAAACTGAAAGTAAAAACCAGATGGGAGTGTGGAAAATGACAGAAGCAAAGACATAACATGGGTTTACCTTTCGGGGGAGAGTAACATAAATGTAAATAGCAAATCATAACGGTAAACTGGAAAACAGAATTACAACAATAAGGCTACAGGAAATGGAACATGAATGACGTCAGTTCAATTCAATTCAATTCAAATCAATTTTATTTATATAGCACCATTTCACAACAACAGTCATCTCATAGCACTTTCAACTGTAGGGGGAACCCCCACAGTTGCAGAAAGACCCCAGCAATCAGGCGATCCCCTGTGAGCAAGTGCTTGGCGATGGTGGAGAGGAAAAACTCCCTTTTAACAGGAAGAAACCTCCAGCAGAACCAGGCTCAGGGAGGGGAAGGCATCTGCTGTGACTGGCTGGGGGGTGAGGGGATAGAGAAGACTAAAAGAACAGAGATGTAGAGAGCAAACAGCACGATGGGGACTCAGTCTATTGGAGAGAACAAACAGATGTTAATGACCGGCAAAAATATTTCATTGAGAGTGAAGAAAGAAGTGAAGCCCAGTGCATTACTGGAGGTCCCTCGGCTGTCTAAACCTATTAGCAGCATAACTAAGGGAGGGGTCAGAGACACATAATCCCACCTTAATTGTAGGCTATGTCAAAAACAAAGGTTTTAACCTTATTCTTAAAAATAGAGATTGAGTCTGACTCCCGAATCCAGATTGACAGCTGGTTCCATAGGAGAGGAGCTTGATAACTGAAGGTTCTGCCTCCCAATGTACATTTGGAGATTCTAGGTATTACAAGTAATCCAGCATTTTGGGAGCGTAGTGCTCTGTTAGGATAATACGGTAGTATCAGATCTTTTAAATTAAAAGGGGCATGATTGTTTAGAGCTTTGTAAGTGAGAAGAAGGATTTTAAACTTAATTCTAAACTCTATGGGAAGCCAATGAAGGGAGGCAGAACCGGAGAGATATGATCTCTCTTTCTAGTACCTGTTAAAACTCTTGCTGCAGCATTTTGACTCAACTGAAGACTTTTTAAAGATGTTTTAGGACAACCTGATAATAAAGAATTACAATAATCTAATCTCGAGCTAACAAAAGCGTGGATCAGTTTCTCAGCATCACTCTGAGACAAGATGCTCCTAATCTTGGCAATATTACGCAAATGATAGAAGGCAGTCTTAGAAACAAATTTAATATGTGAATTGAAAAACAGATCTTGATCAAAAATAACTCCAAGGTTCCTCACAGAACTATTCAGAGAAAGAGTAACCGCATCCAAACTAAGAGTTTGATTTGGAAAGGTATTTCTAAGGTTTTTTGGACCAACTAGAATGATTTCAGTCTTATCTGAATTTAATAGCAGGAAATTACAAATCATCCAAGCTTTGATTTCCTTAAGACAGGCTTCTAACTTGGCTAATTGATTACTATCATCTGGCTTCATTGACAGGTATAATTGTGTGTCGTCTGCATAACAATGAAAATGTATACAGTGCTTTCTAATAATGTTGCTTAATGGAAGCATATATAAACTAAAAAGAATAAGGCCTAGCACAGATCCCTGTGGAACTCCATGACTGAGCTTTGAATTGGAAGAAAACTCATTATTGACATGAACTGGAACCTATCAGATAAGTAAAATCTAAACCACTGCAACGAAGTTCCATTAAGTCCAACATAGTGTTCTAATCTATCAAGTAGAATATTATGATCGATAGTATCAAAAGCTGCACTATGGTCTAAAAGGACAAGTACAGAAACAAGTCCATTATCAGATGTGATAAGGAGGTCAGTAGTGACCTTCACTAAGGCTGTTTCAGTACTATGATAGATTCTAAACCCAGATTGAAACTCTTCAAATAAACCATCTCCCTGCAAGTGGTCAAATAATTGCGTAGCAACAACTCTTTCTAGGATTTTTGAAATGATAGGCAGATTAGAGATTGGTCTATAGTTAGCTAAAACTCCTGGATCCAGCGTTGGCTTCAAAATAAGAGCAAACCTAAAAACTAAGAAAGGGCAGAGAATAATATCAGAAACACTACTAAATAAACCGAAGACCAGGAGAATACTTAATAATAATAATAATAATAATAATAATATAATAACAATCATGGATAACAAAAACACAACTTAAAGGGTTTGTTCCTTTATTGTCATAGCTACAGCATTTTTTACCTCATGCATAAAGTGGCACTTTGAATTTCATCTGAATGTTTACTTAAATCCTCAGCTTTAAAATTTTGCATAAACTTGCACTTAAAACTTCACAATGCATGTTTACATGGTGCTGACCAGTGAAATGCTGCCAGTGTTACAAAGTTTAAAATTTAAAAAAGCAGCAGCATTGCTGAACTGAGTCACGTTTGTAATATATTCTTTGACTTTTAAATTTATGTTTTTATATGTATGCAAAATGCAACCAGTCATTACCAAAGTATGTTCTGTACCTTTGTTGTCTTGAATAAGAGAGACGGTATCGGGCTTGGATCGGTATCGGCTGACACTCAAAGTCACAGTATCAGTATCAGACTTGAAAAAGTGGTATTGGCTCATCCCTGTTCACCTTGTTTTTTTTTTTTCTGTTTACGTGTTGATACCTTTCATTTGGCTTTTCTGAATGTAAATCCCATTTCCTTTAGGTGGTTTCTTACAGTTCGGTCACAGACAATGGGCCTCATGTAAGAACATGTTTAGTGTGTGTAAATCACATGTATCTTGTTTGTAAACCACGTTAGTACTAACGAGTCACCCATTCAACAAACGTTTGTTTGTCCTCCAAATGTGCGTAAACAGCATGTGTAAAATGGTGAATTTCACCAATGTGTACGTGTGCACCTTCATGAGATTTGCATAATCGATGTCCTGAAACTTCCACATAAGGTCTGACTTTCCGTAGTCTGACCAGAGGTTTCATTCAAAAAACAGCATCAAAGTCTAACAAGAAAAAACACTTCTCTGGTGAAATTGGAGTTCTCCAGTCTGAGATTCAAAACATAAAAAATACAGTTTAAGTAATGTCTTCAGCGGAATCAAAGGACTGGCAAAAATGAAAGAACCTGTCAGATTATAGGAGATATTTGTGCGTGTGTCTGCTGTAGATGTTCTGTTAAAAGTGAGCAACATGAAGACATCTCAGCACACTTTGGTCAGGTTTTCCATCTGTGCACACTATACTGAAAATGTCCCACTGTGCTGAGCTGGATGAAACATTTCAACAATTTGGGCTTAAAATGTGTGCGCAAAAAATAGTAAAAACTGACATTTGTTCAATTTTACAGTAAAATGTTAGTTTATGAAAATACAGCCTCATCTCAAAATCGTTGATCAAAACGGACCCTACCCCAGAGACAAAGCCCACACTATATAAAAGCAGTAAAAATCAGAATGATATCCATGTGATTGTGATCATTGATAACTGACTGATCAGCCTTACAGAGCACCGTCACCTTGCCTGAAACCGCCCACTGCGCTGTTCTCTGGTGCGCTGCCCCACAACACTACAACATCCAGTGGTGGATTTAAAAAAACCCTGAGTGTTCCTTTAAGGCCACACCACTGTTATGAATGTACTGTGAGCATACAGCAGTGTACACATGCTCAAACATATGTACCTGACACCTACTGCTAATAAACTTCTTGTATTAACTGAAGCAAGGATTGAACAATATCACATTTTCTGTTTCACAAAATGCTAGCAGTGCATTATTATGTTCATGCATTATTCATTCATTTAGATTATAAGCTCATCTTGTCTGTCAGTTATAAATAATCACTGAGAAAGTGCTCACTCATTGTCTTGTTCACAACAAGGATGAAATGACAACCAGAAGCACACAAAGAGCCTCACTCTCCAATTAGTGCAGCTAAAGTCCCAAGTTTCTGAACTCGATTCCATCTTCAAATTATGAACTACAATTCAGGCATTTACCAGACTGTTAATTGGGGTAATAAACAATTAGTGTAAGAGTAAAATAAGTGACAACTCTTCAAGCACCAACAGAAAGCAGCCAGATAATTCAGGGTGCTGTGGGTAGGTGTCACGGCAATTGTTGCTGAAATGGACTCTTTAATTCTACAATTAGTATAATAATTAAACTTTAATTATGAGTAAACATTAGAGATGCAGCATTGAGAAGGATAAGCCCCAACTACTGCATGTGGGAACAGCCTAAAGTAATTAAGTCTAAATAACAGTTCACAAGCAGAATTAATGCACTTTTGTTCCGAATGCATAAATGCAATCAAATGTAATCAGTCTAAATGTCTTTTATATCAATCAATCAATCAATCAACCTTTATTGTCATGATGCTATGCATACAACTGTAGTGCAAGCAAGATGAAATTGCGTTTCTCTAGGCATCCGTATTGTAAAAAGAATATAATTTAAAAACACACTCACCCCACACCCCCCACCCCGACAGCCATTTCACACATCCCTGAGACACATTTGGATATTACAGTAATGTTAACTCATTACAGTTGCAGTTAAAATGATAATAACTGCCTATGTATATATAAAACAATTAAAATGGCTAAGTGAATCTAAGTAGCTAAGAGAAATAAATACTTAAAACTGACTAAAACTATAATATACATATAAAATGCATAATGTCCATAAAGTGCAGTAATATGTGTAAAGGATTCCGGATCAACTGTTCAGCATCCTAACAGCTTGTGGAAGGAAGCTGTTGATCTGTCTGGTGGTTCTGCCTCTGATGCTCCGGAATCGTTTGCCAGATGGCAGCAGTTCAAAGTGTTAATGCAGAGGGTGAGAGTGGTCCTTAACAATGTTCAGTGCCCTGCTCCTACAATGGCTCTGAAAAAGTTCTTGAACAGAGGGGAGGGAAACTCCAATTACCTTCTCAGCTCCCTTAACTATCCTCTGCAGAGCTTTTTTGTCTGACATACTGCAACTGGAGTACCATGTTGCAATGCAGTACGTCAGAACACTCTCCACTACACCTCTGTAGAAGGTCCTGAGGATGCAGATGGGGAGAGAGGCCTGTTTGAGTTTCCTCAAAAAGTGCAGTCTCTGCTGGGCCCGCTTCCTGATCCCCAAGGAATTCTTGCTCCAGGTCAGGTCCTGCGAGATCTGCACTCCGAGGAACTTGATGTTCTCCACTCTCTCCACCAAACGGCCGCTGATGCAGAGAGGGACGTGTTCAGGCCGTGACTGTCGGAAGTCGATAATCATCTCCTTCATTTTGTCCACGTTGAGCACCAGATTGTTCTCCCTGCACCAGCCCTGCAGGTCTCTAACGTCTTCCCTGTACATTGATTCCTCATCCCTCTGAATAAGTCCCACCACTGTGGTGTCATCAGCAAACTTAATAATCTGGTTCCCCTTGTGTCTGGACACACAGTCATGTGTTAAAAGTGTGAACAACAGTGGACTGAGTACACAGCCTTGAGGGGATCCAGTGCTCAGCGTGATGGAGTTGGAGATGTTGTTTCCAACCCGGACAGACTGAGGTTTCTCGGTCAGGAAATCCAGGATCCAGAGACATGTGGCGGTGTTCAGACCGAGAAGGAGTAATTTCTCCATCAGTCTCTAGGGAATAATGGTGTTAAATGCTGAACTGAAATCAATGTACAGGAGTTTAGCATAGGTGTCTTTCTGATCCAGGTGGGTAATGACAGAGTGCAGGGTGGTGACTATAGCGTCCTCTGTGGAGCGATTTGAATGATACGCGAACTGGAGCGGGTCATGTGACGCAGGGAGGCAGGCTGTAATGTGTGGTTTGACAAGCCGTTCAAAACACTTCATCACAATTGGTGTCAGTGCAACAGGACGATAGTCATTCAGACAGGACGCATCATAGTACCGATAGATATGATAGTATCTATCATAGTACCGGTGGCAAAGAAAGTCTTTGCCACCGGTACTATGATAGAGGTCTTAAAGCATCTAGGGACGATGGCCTGACTCAGGAAAATATTATATATGTCAGTCAGGACCTCCGCCAACTCACTCGCGCAGACTCGGAGCACACGTCCCAGG
The DNA here is from genome assembly GCA_020510985.1 of Pholidichthys leucotaenia. NCBI lineage: Eukaryota > Metazoa > Chordata > Actinopteri > Cichliformes > Pholidichthyidae > Pholidichthys > Pholidichthys leucotaenia. The sequence continues at coordinate 270,517,236 of CM035849.1, forward strand.
ATGTTGTCCGGACCTGCAGCTTTACGTGGGTTGACCCTGATTAAGGTCCTCCGTGTGTCCACTGCGTTTATGGTGATAGCTGGCCCCACAGATGGTGAAGATGGGCCAGCCCTCCTTCTGATTGTCGGGTTTGATGCTTCAAAACGTGCAAAGAAGTTATTGAGCCTGTCTGGAAGCAAAGCGTCATCATCATCGACCCCCTGCCTAGACTTATAATCCGTCAACGTCCGTACTCCCTGCCACATCTGTTTGGTGTTCCCTGTGTCACAGAAATGTCCCTGGATTTACTCTGCATAGGCGCGTTTCGCCGTCTTAATTCCCTTTGCGAGCGCAGACCTGGCTGAGCGGAGGGCAATCCTGTCCTTCGGCCTAAAGGCTGCATCTCTGGCTGTGAGCAGCGAGCACACGTCTGCAGTCATCCAGGGTTTATAGTTGCCCTGTGCAGTGAAGGTCTTCAATATAGTGATATCCTCTGTGCACTTCGCGATGTAGCTGGTGACCGTTTCAGCGTACTCCTCCACATCAATCCTGTCTCCCTGAGAGGCTGCTATTTTGAAAACCTCCCAGTCTGTATGCAGAAAACAGTCCTGAAGTGCCGAGGCTGCACCCTCTGGCCAAGTCCTGAATTGTTTCTCTACTGGCCTGCTGCACTTCAGTAAGGGTTTGTAGGCAGGCACCAGCATCACGGATAGGTGGTCAGAATGGCCGAGGTGGGGGCGAGGTGTTGCCTTGTATGCATTTGGGAAATTTGTGTACACCAAGTCCAACATATTCTCTCCTCTGGTCTTAAAGTCCACACATTGTTTGAACTTGGGGAACACAGTCTTTAGACTGGTGTGATTAAAATCCCCTGCAACCACCACAAAACTGTCCGGGTGTGAAGTTTGAAATTCACTGATAGCACCATGCAGCTCTCCGAGTGCCTCGTTAGCATTAGCTTTAGCATTAGCGCTAGGAGCTATGGAAACAACAGCTACAAACACGTTGGTGAATTCCCTTGGCAGATAGAATGGCTGGCAGTTTACGATAAGGAACTCCGCCAACGGAGAGCAGTGTTTAGTTGCTAACGTGGCATTAACATACCAGTTCTTGTTGATATAGATACATAGCCCCCCCCCCCCCCTCCGGCTCTTACCGGCGCTAGCGAGCGGCCTCCCTGTCCGCCCAGAACGATGTCATCCCTTCCAGCTGAATGGCCGTGTCAGGGATGTTGTCGTAGAGCCATGTCTCCGTGAACGCAAACACACAGCAGTCCCTCCACTCTCTGCAGGTTTCTCTCAGCAGACACATCTCATCCAGCTTGTTGTCAAGGGAGCAGACATTGGAAAGTAGGAGCGATGGTACTACTGGTCTGGAGGGGTTAGCCTTTAGCCTAGCATAAATTCCGGCCCTCTTTCCTCTCCTTTGTTATGCCTTTGTTATGCTTTGTTATGTTGTATATGCCTGTGATACTAGATTATGAAAAAGGTAACTTACTGCATTGATCACACATTCATATAGACATATACATTTTAGTAATATAGTTGACATAAATTCATCCAGCTCTGTTGATAAATTAAGAAAGGTGCTCTTTAACAAGCTTTTTTCTTTTTATATGACCTGTGTGGATTCACTCAGGATAACACTGATTATTATGGCAAGGTGAACCAATGTCTTTTACACAGTTTGAGTAAAGGACAGGTCGGGTGGTGCGGTGGAGCAGTGGTTAGCACTGCACCAGCACAGCAACTCACCCTTGGCCATGGGATCCCTGGTTCGATCCCAGCCCCTGACCAGCAGTGATCTGTGTGGAGTTTGCATGTTCTCCCTGTATCTGCGTGGGTTTACTCCGGGATTTCTCCGGTTTCCTCCCACAGGCCAAGAACATGCAGGTTAGGTTAACTGAAAACTCTAAAGTGGCCCTAGGTGTGAATGTGTGTGTGAATGGTTAAGGGATAGCGCCGTACCGTGGCTGCTTCATCCATCCAGGTGGATGCCCTCAATTTCTCCTCTGGGGATCAATAAAGTATACAAAATCCCAGATGATGAACTGAAAGCTAAATTCAAGAAACACTTGAAAACACCTGTAGACTAAATGAGTACACTGGCTCTCAGCAGGGACTGGAAGTGCATGGAATAACCTCACAGAACATCGGGCAGCCAAAGAAGATACCACTGATTTCCTCTCTCCACAAGGCTTTTTCTAGCGGTAGAGCACCTATGTCTGATTTTCTTGCAGAGGAATGCTGCTTTCAGCTTTTAGTATTTATATTCACGATGACTAACATGTCCTTCATCTCCCTTCTCAGGCTAATTTACCGTCTTTCACTGTAAATGCTCTGCAGAGCTCAAAGTTTCCATGGTAGCTTACAGCAGCTGTAAACTGTCCTTCCCTTTTCAAGAATCCTCTTTAGTAACACACCATGCTTATTTTATGCAATTATATGCGACAAAGAAAGCTTAATCTTAGAGTGGTTTCACACCTACAGGCATTAGTTCATTTCAACTGAACTCTAGCTTGTTTTCTCCTTTAGCATGCTTTGTTTTGTTGGTGAGAAAATAATAAAAACACTCAGGTGTGCACCAAGTAAACTGGTGAAGACGTGGGCTTGACCCAGATCATCTAGCAAACGTTGGCATGGTCCACCAGGTTAGAAAGTATGTTGGTGATTTTCAGAAAGTCATAGTTTCACTTCATTTTCAAACTGTTGCATTTGTCATAGGCTGAAAATGCAAGTAATTGTCGTGACCTGGACACCGTGTCCACACTTTGTTATTTTTGAACTGTTTGCACCATTCTGTTATCATTAGTAGTTTGTGTATCCTTAGTTTCTTGTTTCAGCTGTTGTTTTCTAGTCTCTTCGGTTGTTTTTCTATACCTATAACTACTTCTGTATGTTTCTGTTCAGCCCTTAATTAGTCCCAGCTGTCTTATGTTAGGTTAATTACTTGTTTCCTGTTTAAGTCATCACTTTCTGTTGCACATTGTCGGGACATTTCAGTGTTCTCCCTCCAGCATCTTTGTCCCAGTTTGTATGTTTATAGCCAGTTCGGGTCCTTTGTTCTCAGCCCGCATGTTGTATTGTTTGGTTAGATTGTGAATAAATCATTTTCCACTTAAAGTCTTACCTGCTAGGGGTTGTTTTCTGACAGTTATATGATAAATAATACCCAGGGCAACAACAAACCCATACAGTGTATCCAAAAAGTACTCACAGCGCTTCACTTTTTCCACATTTTGTTATGTTACAGCTTCATTCCAAAAAGGAATAAATTCATTTTTTCCCCTCAAAATTTAACACACAATACCCCATATTGGCAACATGAAAAAAGTTTTTTTGAGATTTTTGCTAATTTATTAAAAATTAAAAACTAAGAAATCACATGTACATAAGTATTCACAGCCTTTGCCATGAAGCTCAAAATTGAGCTCAGGTGCATCCTGTTTCCACTGATCATCCTTAAGATGTTTCTGCAGCTTAACTGGAGTCCACCTGTGGTAAATTCAGTTGATTGGACATGATTTGGAAAGGTGCACACCTGTCTATATAAGCTCCCACAGTTGACGGTGCATGTCAGAGCACAAACCAAGCATGAAGTCAAACGAATTGTCTGTAGACCTCCGAGACAGGATTGTCTCAAGGCACAAATCTGGGGAAGGGTACAGAAAAATTTCTGCTGCTTTGAAGGTCCCAATGAGCTCAGTGGCCTCCATCATCCATAAAGGAAAGAAGTTCAGAACCACCAGGACTCTTCCTAGAGCTGGCCAGCTGTCTAAACTGAGTGATCGGGGAAAAAGGGCCTCAGTCAGGGAGGTGACCAAGAACCCAATGGTCACTCTGTCAGAGCTCCAGTGTTCCTCTATGGAGAGAGGACAACCTTCCAGAAAGACAACCATCTCTGCAGCAATCCACCAATCAGGCCTGTTTGGTAGAGTGGCCAGACGGAAGCCGCTCCTTAGTAAAAGGCACATGGCAGCCCACCTGGAGTTTGCCAAAAGGCACCTGAAGGATTCTCATACCATGAGAAACAAAATTCTCTGGTCTGATGAGACAAAGATTGAACTCTTTGGCGTGAATGCCAAGCGTCATGTTTGGAGAAAACCAGGCACCGCTCATAATCACGCCAATGGTAGTGGCAGGATCATGCTGTTGGGATGTTATTCAGTGACAGGAACTGGGAGACTAGTCAGGATAGAGGGAAAGATGAATGCAGCAATGTACAGAGACATCCTGGATGAAAACCTGCTCCAGAGCACTTTTGACCTCACACTGGGGTGACGGTTCATCTTTCAGCAGGACAATGACCCTAACCACACAGCCAAGATATCAAAGGAGTGACTTCAGGACAACTCTGTGAATGTCCTTGAGTGGCCCAGCCAGAGCCCAGACTTGAATCCAACTGAGCATCTCTGGAGAGATCTGAAAATGGCTCCGTACCGACATTTCCCATCCAACCTGATGGCGCTTGAGAGGTGCTGCAAAGAGGAATGGTGTGCTAAGTTTGGGGCATCATAACCAAGAAAACCTGAGGCTGTAATTGCTGCCAAAGGTGCATCAACAAAGTATTGAGCAAAGGCTGTGAATACTTATGTACATGTGATTTCTTAGTTTTTATTTTTAATAAATTTGCAAAAATCTCAAAAAAAAAACTTTGTTCACATTGTCATTATGGGGTATTTGTAGAATTTTGAGGAAAAAATGAATTTAATCCATTTTGGAATAAGGCTGTAACATAAAATGTGGAAAACGTGAAGCGCTGTGAGTACTTTCTGGATGCACTGTATATGTTAACCTCCATTGCCTCTCCCCAACATACTGACAACATGTCATTTACTTCTTATATTTACATTTCTTGTTACATTTCTTATTGAAGATGCAAAGATTCTCACTGGGAGTGACTAGGATGAATGGGATTAGAAATGAGTTTATCAGAGGGACAGCTCAGGTTGAGCAGTTTGGAGACAAAGTAAGAGAGGCAAGGCTGAGATGGTTTGGACATGTACAGAGGAGGGGACAAAGGATGTTGAAGGTGGAGCTGCCAGGCAGGAGGAAAAGGGGAAGACTACAGAGAAGATTCATGGATGTCATGTACACTGTTGTCAGCATTTATACTTGTGTGCTGGTTTACAGTAAATGCACTGTTGCTCCACTAAAATGGGTTTTTCTGTTGATGTGTAGAGTGAAATTGTTTGTTTGCTTTGTATGTTTTTGCTTATTCTAACAATGCAGGCAGTGAGCAGTGGGAGCTAATACATGTTAAAATTCAGCAACTTTTACAACAATAACTGCAATGACAAAACAAGAGAAGATATCAGAGAAGATGGTGTATGTATGGACACTGAAGCACCACCACTACCGCAATCTGACAATCTTTGTAACGGGGTGAGGATGGGACCGATAAATGTTCATATGCAAACTTGCTTGGTTAATCACTCTCCATTCGGTCCGCTGTATATCTGACTCATTTTGGAAGTGGCACCATGGAGGAGATGCAGAGATGCAGCTGGAAATGTGTAGGAGGAGACGAAGCAGACTGATCACAGCTGTTGCATTCTGTGTTGCCACGACAGGTAGTTACATTTCTGGAAAGGTGTAAGCCAGGCTACGGCATAGGGGTCGGCGTGGATACGGTGCAGGGTCTGTGGCTAAGCTAGAGCCATGGCATTGTTTTGATGTGGAAGTATAAATCAGGCATAATCCTCCTCTTTCTCATCTAGCACACTTATCACTGGTCATTGATCCTGCAGAGTACATGAACTCTACCGCTTTGGTTTGATGGCTTTGAAGAAACGTGTTTTAGTACCTTTCTTTTTTTTTTTCATTTTTGGTTTACACAACATGAAATGATTGTGTCCCAAAGGGCATGTTTGATATGATCAGGCTGAGACTTGGTAGCTGCTGTTTCCTGAGTCTCACACAGACACTTCAGCCATTATAGACCATAGTCTGTGGATGAAGGGAGGAAATTGTCAATATTGAATGTAACAAAAGACAGCAAAGAGCATGGCATGGAAAAGATAATTAAGATTTCATCATAGATATACTGAGTGGACTGTTTGGTCAGTGCTTCGACAGACTGCATTGGAAATGTTCAGCATTATAAGATGCTGTCTCCCTCTGAGCTAGTGATGAGCTTGTTTTGAGAATTATCAGTGGAAGGTCATTCTTTCCACACCCCGAGGCCTGATTAGCTGCTGTAGACTGAGAAAATGTAACAGAGTAGGTATGTGGCTGAGGAACAGTTGGCATCTGGCCACAGTCGCTGCCGGGTGATCACAGAGCGTCTGGTTAGCGTTCTGTCTCACTGTTACAAGTAGAAGCCATATCACTATTCTTATCCACCCACCATCCCTCCATCCATTCGAGCTTCAACAAACTACGGAGAGGGCTGTTGTCATAGCAACATGCAGGCCTGCCGATGCCCTTGAGGATCATTTCTTGACATAATCCCCCAATGTCCTCTCTGAGTTAAAAGTTTGCCCCTATGCTGAATAACTGTTTATCTTTGCAGATGTGAAAGTATTAATGTCTGCCGGCTATGTTCATAAATGTTCTTTCTGCTCAGCTGTCCCTCACTACTCATACTGAATGTCAACTCTAGCCTTAGAATGAAGAATTTAAAGCAACAGGACAAAAAAAAGACAGGGAGACAACTGACCAAGATGATGGGACCAAGTTTGGATTGGACAATTGGGATTCCAGATGTTACTATATTCTCTGATAACTGCACATTTCAGTGGTTGTGTTTCATACTGCTTCTGTGGTGTTTTAGTCTCAGTAACTGTAACTGGCTTCTTTTAATATGTGAGAATTGCCTCTCGCCCAAAGATGCTGGGATAGGCTCCAGCCCCCCCGCGACCCGAAAAGGATTAAGCGGAAGAAGATGGATGGATGGATGGATGGATGGATGGAAATGTAATGCGTGTTGTGTATCTTAATTTCTACAGTGAGGCGTTGTGTGAAATGATACAGACTTCACAACCAGGAAATGATAATGTTGTGTTCCAGATTTGCACACATAGTTAGCTCTGCTTAGTTTATCTTTAAAGTGACACTTAACATGTCTGTAATGTGTTTTTTGTGACTTACAAGACATATCAAGAGCAAAATTAGTCCCAAGTCCTAAGTCTGTGTTTTTCTGCTGTGAACGTCCAGTTAAGCTCCACCCCCTAAATAAATGTGAGTTTGGACAGAGCGTTCCTAGCTACATAAACATTCCTGCTTAACCTGATTGATTATAGCATTAACCAATCAGGCTAAGCACTGGGCATGGCTACAGACCTGAGTTCATTGCCTCGGGGGAAGAGGGAGGAGCCGAGGAGCAAGCAGGATTTTGGTAACGCTAGCAGTAGCTGAGGCATATACTGGGGCGTGCACTGAGGTCGTGGTTCCACGGTGGCGAGCGGGCATACCGGCCCACCGGCCTCCAGTGAGCTGCCAGTCAGCCCCCAGGTGGGACCGCCAAAAATCAGCTCGCTATAGGGGTCGGCGGTGGACAGGGCGCCACGCCCACCAACTTGTCTCCTTCACTCCCACACGGAAGAGACTCGGACAGCGAGCCAGCCAGAGGGGACGCTGGTGTTGCATCCCCCTTCCCGGGAGCACACTTCTGAGGAGTGATGCTGTAAAACCGCACACAACAAATATAACACTGCAGCTAGTGTCATAACCCTTTATACAATTTAAAAATACAATTTATAAAGTAAAAAAGAGAGAAGAAGGGGGATGCTTTCCGTGGTAGACATGCAACACTGGCCTTGCAGCATCTGCTATTGGTGGGCAGGAGTATGAGTGGCGCTAATTAGAATATTCATAAATCTGCTGTTAGAATAATTTTGAGCTTAAATTATTCAAAGTCAAAAATCAGGCGAAAAGTTGGATTTATGCACATTTATTACAAAAATATAAGGAGTCACCCCAATGGCCACTTGGGGGAGAGGTTACAAAGCATGACATTCAGACACACCTAGAATCTCTAAAGGATCCATTCTTCTAAGTCTGATATATATAGGTTGGAGAAAGGAGAGGGAGGATGAGGATGAGGATAAGGGAAGGGACAGAATGGAACAGTTCTGATAATCAAAGCTTATCCGGGCAGACGTCACAGACACTCTGGAGACAAGAATGTAAATCTAACACAACGTTCATAAAACACTAGTCTATGCAAACTGAGGAGTTCCTGTGCATTCCTGTGACCTGAAACAGGACATGTCAGAGAGATTATAAAAGTGGCTTAGATCATTCCTTACGCATGTAATGACCCTGTACTGATTTTCAGTCTGAACTCTCTGAAATTGCTCACAGAAATATGCCAAGAATATATGAAATTATCCTATATGGAATGCACATATAAACATTAAACATGGCATATGAAAGGTATGATACTTCTCAAATATAATAATACATTATTAAAATCAATAATAATGTAAATAATTGGAATTTTTCTATCATCCGCACATACTAAAGTAGGTGGAAAATGTAAAAGCTCTTTCCAAGCAATTCTAAGGCAATCAAAGGTTTTTGTGTATAAAAAGCCACAGTATACTATTCTGGGCAATACACATTTGTTTTTGAGGTGGTTTTGGAGCCACCAGAGTGTGTCTTTAATAAGTTTAAGCTTAGATTCAAGCCTCAACATAATATATGCTTCTGACTCTTTGTTTTATCTGAAGATGCCAATAAGAAGGCAGTGAAGAGAACGGAAACAAAAGATTAGGTACTGATCAAATTTGACTTAAGTGATCGGAGTGATGGAAATTATGTATATAAACCATGACTTGTGGGCAGTAGCAAATATTGTTGAATATATATGTGTGTGACAATAAAGCTATTATATTCTTTATTATGCTCAGTGTTTGTGTTTCCAAGAGTAGCAGCTGGGGACTATTTATTTTTGCATAGTGATACTAATCTTGATGGAACAATATAGTATCATCTGCTATTACTTATTACTATCAACTTATAAATTACATTTGTGGAAGTGTTGGACAAAAGCAGTATTACACTCGAGTTTGTGCAGTACTGTGCTATATTCTTTGATTCTTGGGGTGTGCCATATTGTTGCGTTCACAATAATACCAGTGTAAAATCTGATCCTGCGATAAAACTTTATATCATAATTATCAGATTTGACTGTGTAATGAGATCACATCATTACACTGTTAATGTAAGGTATGGGTTTCTGTGGTTACACTCAACACAAACATGGAGCGGGAAGACAGCAGCTACTCTGTGGTCAGAGTTACCTGAAACTGGATCTAGTTGTGTGGAAATATTTTGGTTTTAAGACTTTTTTTGACTGCTTCAATGTAAAAAAAAAAAAAAAAAAAAAAAAACATCTTGCAGCACTGCAGATGATCTGTCCATGAATTTTTCCACATGTCAACAACACCCCTCCAGTGCAAAGTTGTGTATGGAGTTCTGTTTTCACCCTATTTCAGTCGTTTCAGGTTAAATTTATTCAGTCACCCAAAGAAAAAAACACATTGTTCATTGTGATAAGAGCCAAAAAGTCAACAAATAGACAATACAATACAATACAATACAATAAGGACAAAACCAAGAATACAAACACTCCAAAATAAACAGATAAAATACAACAGATAATGATAAATAAAGAAACAAACAAACAGAAAAAAAAACTGAACTCCAACTGGAGACTGGACACAGCCCCCACCCATGCCAAGGATCATGACAGTGCCCCCCCCCGTTCCCCCCAGGGGTGGATTCCAGACACCCCAGGGCAACATCAAGAAAAAAAAGAAATGACCCCCCCCACACACACACAAAGAAGACCCCACCAACAAGAAAAACAACCCACCTGGGGGGAAGGAGGGGGAACCCAAGCACAGAGGGACTGAGACAAAACAATAAAAAAAACACTCATGACCCACACCCCAAACAGATATGGCAGCACAGAACTCTAGGGACCCCGGAAGGGTAGATAAGGCAGTTTGGGTGGCCTACCAGAGTCCCAAGACCACCAGATTATGCAGTGGAGGTCTACCAGAGTTCCTGAGCCACCTGAGCAGCTGGTGTAGCCTGTCGTGTGGTCTCCCAGAATTCCAGAGCCAATAGACAGTGAGGCATGACATGCCCCCCTTCCCCCTCCCGGAGGTTGTAGCTGGAACCTGTGCCTTCCACGGACCACAGGGGCTGAGGGGAAGAAACCCGATGACAAAGATGACCGATCAGCAGGGAGACCAACCAAGGTGACGGCCGACCAGCGAGGGAACCGAGTGACGAGGATTGCTGACCAGGGCAGCTGCCCAACAATGACCTCAAGTGAAGGTTGATGACCATTGGCGACCTCAGGCGAAGGTTGATGATCATCAGTGACCTCGGGTGAAAGTTGATGACCACCGGTGACCTCAGGCGAAGGTTGATGGCCCACGGAGGCCCCGGATTAAGGTGTAGCACCCACAGAGGCCCGGGATTGAGGCAGAGCACCCACGGAGGCCCCGGACTGAGGCGGAGCACCCACTGAGACCTCTGGTGGAGAGGGAGGACCCACGGAGACCTCCGGCAGAGAGGGAGGACCTGCGGAGACCTCCAGCAGAGAGGGAGGACCTGTGGAGACCCCAGGCAGGAAGGACGGACCCACGGAGACCTCAGGTGATGGCTCAGGCAAAGGAAAAGAGACAAACACAAACACCGAGTCAGCATCACCGGCAGCAGTGGAGCCCACCAAGGAAAGCTCAGAAGCAGTTGGCAGCTGCGACTGGCTTTCCCCACCAAGAGTTAGCCAAGCCCTCTCTAAAACCAATAATGTGAAAACAAAAAAGAGGACTTGCCTTAGCTCAAGCTCCACCGCCATCCAGGACTCCGCCGACTCCAGCTGAGATGTCTTGGCCTCCACCATCTGGGTATCCTCTCCCAACACGACCATCTCGGGAGAAGGAGAAGAGAAAAACACTGGAGTGGAATCACCGGCAGCAGTGGAGCCCGGCAAGGAGAGCTCAGGAGCAGAGGACGTCTGCACCTGACTCTCTCCACAACAAGCCAGACAAGATCTCTCCAGATCTGCAGATGTAATGGAAAAACAGAGTACTTGCCTGGACTCAAGCTCCACTGCAATCCAGGACTCTGGTGATTCTGCTGCGGCAGCCCAAGCACCAGGTGGGATGACAGGCGGTGCTAGTGAACCCTCATCTATGGCGACTGACGCTGGCGGAGCTCCAGGTGTGGTAGCTGGCGCTTGAGGGCATCTCACCAATGGCGCCAGATCCTGCAAAGCCGAAACCAGAGGACACTTGATTGTCCGCTCAGGCTTTGGGATACAGGGCACGTTCCTCCCTCTTCCATCCAGTGACTGCGGGACCCAGACCAGGGTCTCCGGGAAAGCAGGCTCCTCCACAGTCAGGCAGCTCCCTCCCAGGACAGGCAGACACACAGAGGAAACAGGGGGAGACACAGAAGAAGGAGGTGAGATTGAAGCAGCAGCAGCTGATGGGGAGAATTCAGCCAAATTACGTAGCTGCCTCTGAGCCCCCCTACCGGGAATAAGGCAAAGCAATTCATTAGTAAGGGTTTGAGAATGAAAAGTTACTTGCTTTATTTCCCGGGCTGTGGTGGAAGCTGGTGCTGAAGACCCAGATGACTTCCTCTCGCTTCGTGCCGTGGGCCGGGGCACCAATGTCGACCTGGGAGGAGCCGGCACTGCAGGCATGAGGGCAGCGACCGAATTAACAGCTGCAGTGGAGGAGTCTTTCTGGCAGACCACAGCTGGGTGGCAGCAAAAGGCTAGGCATTTCCGTCCCGGAACTGGCGAGCAATGATAGGCTGAAGGTATCTGTCCCAGGAAACGCTCATTAGTCGGCATCGGTGCAGATGGCGGAGGACTTCTCACCAGCCCACGGAGCATACGTTGTAAGTTTGGCACAGAAACGAGGAGACCCGAGAGTTCTGGATAGCTCCGCAGGCTGGGGTATAGCTCAATAATCCCCGCCGCAGTCTCCAGAATCTTCAGGGCTTCCTCGGGAGGGCGGGCAAAGCGTGCGTCAGAGATTAAGTCCTCCACCATTCCCGCAGCCCAACACAGAGTCTCGCACAGGCCATAACGGTTCCAATCCGTGCCCAACTGTGTCATTCTACCAGGACACACTCGGCAGGGGAAAAAATAACACACGCAAAAATGGATGGGGAAAAACGTGAGAGAGAGAAAACAAACAACTCACAGTCCATTGGCGTCTACTGTGGCAGCGGTCTTCTGTCATAAATACCCATCAGGGCACGATAAAGGCACCAAAAGCTGGAGCTGTGAGTTGCTAATATTTATTAAAGGAAACACAAAAATAACTAACATGAACACTTACGGAATTGGCAGAGAACATCCGGAGAATATAAACAGATGGGAACTCCGTCTGGGAATAACGTGAGACGTAGGAATAACGTCTGATACAGAATGCAAGACCGCTGCAAAGAATGAGCTATACTGGTCTGCTTAAATGGGGATGAACCAGATGATCACCAGGTGTGGGAACATGAGTGAGAAAGTAATCAAAATAAGTGACAGCTGTGCAGCCCTCGAAACAACAGCCGGAAGCTGCACAGCACTGCCAATATAAAAGTACGGACCGGAAACTAAATAATACCAGAATAAAATAACACAACCCCAAAAAGACGTAACTAATACCATAAATACAAAATAACACCCAACAAATAGACAAGACAATAAGGACAAAACCAAGAATACAAACACTCCAAAAGTAAACAGATAAAATATAACAGATCATGATAAATAAAGAAACAAACAAACAAGGAAAAACTGTAATATTGTTAAGAATATTGTTATGGTGAAAATTCACAGAAATATCTTGATATTTCCCATTCATACTGCACTCCTTTTTCATCAAGCACCTAGGCCTCTTATGATGATTACTATATCAACTTGTTGTGACAAAATGATTGATGAAGTTCATATTTATATTTATACTATGCCATTGTTAATGAGGTGCCTTCGTGTTCTTCTTCCTGGTTTTGTTTGATTCTGGGTGTTCCAGCATATATTTTTGTCACATTTCAGTTACAACAGTGAATGCTCTTTGAAAATGTACAGCAAAAACTCAATAATAATATTGTTTATCCTGATCATTTGTGGAACAATTTCTTATCATTACTGGTCTTTAACTGCCTACTCTACAATCAGCAATTTCAACTTTGTTTCAGTTCTTGTCTTATTTGTACAAAAAGTCTTCACAAATGAGACTGCCGCTAAATAACCCCAGCAAGGTGTGAATGTGAGTCCTTTCAAACAACATTCATCCTGTCTCCTTGCTTCAGTCGTAAATCTGAGCTTCTCTGCTGTGGCAAAGAGGTGCTGAAGTGTTTCTGACATTTATGATGAAGCCTCACCTGTGACAAACAGCCTGCCACAAGCACCGCTGTGACGATCCAGTGTAACGGGGAGAGAACTGGCGCAACATTAGAGGGACAGAGAGAAGAAGGATAAATGGAAAATGAAGCACATTGTCAGAATCCACTGGGACGAATCAAAGGAGAGAATAATCATTTTCAATCAAAAACACATAATCCTTTTGAGAGGCAGGACCAGCTGGTGTTGCCACTCTGCACCTTTGATACAGACAGATGGTCCTTCCTAAGTCTGTTGAATACTGAAGACAGATGTTTTTAACTTCAAATCTAATCTTTGTGAATTATTAGTGCAATTAAGATTCAAAGCACATGTGGGACAGTGGATTTTTAGTCATTGACTGAGTCTGACATTAAGCCAATCTAAGACACATCAACTCTTATCTGATACTATAACACAGGGTAAAGATCAGTAATGCATCAGCAGATTCATAAATGAGCGGCACTGCCCCATAAGCCCCTGTTATCAGAAACAACAAGTGACAAGAATGTAAATCTGAGCTATTCACTGCTGCCACTGCTGTCAGTTCCCTTTAAAGAGATGTGCTCAGACTCATAGTGTCCCGAGTGTGACAGCTTTGAGGGACAATGGTGATATAGATGAAGCTTAGGCCAGATGGCTTGATGAGCTCCTGAAACAACAAGAACCCTAGCAGAGAATCATCATGGCCTCTCCATTATGGCCACCCTGTCGAAGCGGGCATCCATGGTTGTAATAGAAAGATTGTGGGCTGTCTATAAGACTATCTTGATGAGTACGGAGATTGGTTTTAGGAAGAATAACTCCACTTGCGATACAATCTACATTGTGTGGCATATATTAGCAAGAGAACTTTCTGTGCTTCATAAACCTAAAAGCAGGATACGACTGGGTTCCACGTGAGGCACTGTTTCATGTTTTAGAGATTTGCCTGAAGTGCACCATGCTAGTTTCAATCCTCAGAGCTTTGCATACCAGTACAAAGGTCTGCATCAAAAACAATGGATGGGTTTTTTTTGATACATCTGTAGGTGGCAGAAAAGGAACTCTTGAGAGTCTGTGTATCTTAAACATCTATATAGACTTTGTCATGCGATGTGCCAGACACGAAGTTCTCAGTCAGTTTCCTGACACTGGAGCTCATGTGGAGCTTGCAATACCAAATGAAGCGTCACCCCGTGAACGCCGTACTAGAAAAGCGCATGGTGTTCTGCCGTCTTCAACGTCTTAAGTACACTGTGCCTGTGTGTCAAATGGAAAGCGATTCAGTACAAAAACAGGTGCTCTCTGACAGAAGGACAAACTGGAGAAACACTGAAAAACTTCTGGGAATGAAGAGGGGAAAAAGACTTGATGCTGCTGTTGGACAAATTTTTTCCACCCATAAGCAGCTGCACCCCAAGGCCGTTCATATGGCAAGTGGGAAAACGTGATTATGATGTTGTTTCTGGTTATAAAGCAGAGTACGCAAACATTCACCCTCAGCATTTTTGGGGGGAGTATTAAAATTATCTTTAACTTTTTTCTTGGAAATGTGCTATTTTTTTCACTTAAGTTTACAACTTTCAATCGTAAATTTGTGACTTTTTTCCCTTATAAATTTACAACTTTTTTTGTGATTTTACCACTTTTTTTCTCATAGTTTGTGGCTTTTTTTTCTTGTAAATTACAAACTTTAAAAAAAAAAAAAGCTACTTCTTCCACTGAAAATTTGAAACTTTTTCTTATGAATTTGAAATGTTCATACGGATGCTGGTTAAATTTTAATTCTGTGTAATAGTTTACTTTTTTATGTTCAACTAGATTTGTGTTTTTCAACCTTTTTTGAGCCACCAAATCCTTTTTGCAGTGAAAAAAATCCCATGGCACCCCACCAATCAAAAATCTGGTAAAATGACACGTTGTAGCGTGCGTTTGCTCTGAGTGACAGGAGTGCATGCAAGCTCATGTCCACGTGAGTGGGGTTTTGTTCAGCCAGGAGTCAGCTTATAATAAATCATTTCCATTTGTTGTGCTTGGGTTCTGTAAGCACCCATGCACAATCATCTGCAAATTTTTTGGACCAATTAAGAAGTGAAATTAGAAAAATTCCAGGGAACCCTGGTTGAAAAACATTGGTCTAGATGAGCAGAAAATTTTAATTAGCAACCATATGAACACTGAAAATTTACAAGAAAAAAGCTGGAAAAAAAGCTGCAAGTTTTTCATGAAAAAAAAATGGTGAATTTATGAGAAACCCCTTGAAATTTACAAGAAAAAAATAGCAAATTTATGAAGAAAAAGGTGAAAATGTATGAGAAAAAGTTCCAAATTTACAAGAAAAGGGAGCAAAGTTATGAGAAAAAAGTTGCAAGATTACAAAAAAATGAGTTGCAAATTCATGAGAAAAAAAAGTGAAGGTAATTTTTATTCTCCCCCAAAAAATGTTGAGGGTAAACCTGTAGCTTGTGGGCCCCCTAGAGGCTGAGGGATGTAACATGTGCACAGTCTGCTTTATTGGCATAAAGGGCTCTGCTACCCACTATTTGTTCTCTCAAGTGTATGGCTGCATATTAATCCTGAACACTGCTCCCTCTCTGCGTTTCTGTTTTCGTCCATCTGCACCATTAACATCACAATCGACGTCTCGTCTTCAGTCAGCAGTCGCTGCAGTCCCACATCACAGTTGCGGGCATAAATATCTGGCTCGCTCCCCCCGCCCGTACGATCATTTCCATTTCAGGTTTTTTTCTGCTCCAAACACAGAAACCCACATCCACTCACTCTCATGTTCAGTCTTTCAGTTAATCTTTGCTTTCACTGCCTCCCACACAGGCATCTGGAAAAGAGCATGTGCAGTTCACAGGAATAGTTTCAGTCCCCACCAACAGAACAGAACACTGGCACAATCGCAGTGGAACCCGTTACATGTGCTGTGGGTATTTTGTCATGGGGTCCTTGACAGTTGAACTTCAAAACCTCAAATTTTTAGCATAAAGAAAATGCCAGAATGTAACTTGCCAAGGCTTGTTGCTTGATTTGGGTTCACAATTTAGCCTTTTTGTTGACCATGCAGCATTTCAGTGTGTGTTTTGAAAGGTTGGTAAATAGCAGAGGTGGCTGAAAGCATACAGCAGTTGTACTCAAGCAGCATTAGATTATCTTAGTTTTTTAAAAAAAATACTCAAATTAGAGTAAGGCATTATCTACTAAAAAGTTATTTGAGTAGTGAATAACCTCTTCATTCTTGCCAGTTTGTGAAAATTCCCTCTGAAAATTGTGGCTGTTTTCTGAAAAATAAAACTATTTTCACGTTAATTGAAATTTTTTTCAAACAAATGTTAAACATTTATGTGAGATTAATAACTCTTGTTTGATAGAGGTTTGTTGTACAGTAACTCTTAGTCATAAATATGAACCAGTTTCCACTGGATGTTTGTGTTTTCCTGATTTACATTTTTGCATCTGTTGTTTCAGATCATCAAACAATTAATATTAGACAAAGATAACCCAAGTAAATACAAAATGCAGTTTTTAAATGATTTCATTTATTAAGGGAAAAGAAAAAGCTCCCAAACCTACCTGACCTGACCCTATATGGAAAAAGCAATCCCCTCCACCCCGTTACATAAGATAAGATAAGATAAGATAAGATAAGATAAGCCTTTATTAGTCCCACAGTGGGGAAATTCCAGGATTGCAACAGCACAGGGATAGCAACACTCAGAGCAACAATCAGAAGGCAAGAAAAACAAGAGCAGCGAGTATACATATGTACATATAAACATAAATATATAGACACACGATGTCTATATATAAATATGTAAATATATAAACACACAGTGCGGAGCATTGTAGCTAGATGGAATAAATATGTAAATATTTAAACACAGTGCGCAGCATTGTAGCTAGATGGAATAAATATGTAAATATATAAACACACACACAGTGCGGAGCATTGTAGCTAGATGGAATAAATATGTAAATATATAAACACACACAGTGTGGAGCATTGTAGCTAGATGGAATAAATATGTAAATATATAAACACACACACAGTGTGGAGCATTGTAGCTAGATGGAATAAATATGTAAATATATAAACACACACACAGTGCGGAGCATTGTAGCTAGATGGAATAAATATGTAAATATATAAACACACACAGTGTGGAGCATTGTAGCTAGATGGAATAAATATGTAAATATATAAACACACACACAGTGTGGAGCATTGTAGCTAGATGGAATAAATATGTAAATATATAAACACACACAGTGTGGAGCATTGTAGCTAGATGGAATAAATATGTAAATATATAAACACACACACAGTGCGGAGCATTGTAGCTAGATGGAATAAATATGTAAATATATAAACACACACAGTGTGGAGCATTGTCGCTAGATGGAATAAATATATAAATATATAAACACACACAGTGCGGAGCATTGTAGCTAGATGGAATGAAACAGCATAACCGTCTACTTAGTTATCCTACATGGTATGATTATGTACCCATACATATTGTCACCCTCCGTAGCTACCGGTATTTTCCTAGTTGTATACCGGAGGGGACCATTGTGTAAGTCTATTGCATCTTTTGCATTCAATACTATTAGGTCGTCACGTCTTTTTGCTATCTCTGCGAGCAGCCCTGCTTAGGTTATACAGTCTGACAGCCGTTGGTAGGAAGGACCTGCGAAACCTCTCGGTTGTGCACCTAGGATGATGTAGTCTGCTGCTAAATGAGCTCCTTAGTGCATTCAGTGTGTCCTGCATAGGGTGGAACTCGGACTCCAGCAGAGATGACAGTTTAGCCACCATCCTTCTCTCTCCCATCTCCTCCACTGGGTCAAGGCGCTGCCCCAGGACAGAGCTAGCTTTCTTGATCAGTTTGTTCAGTCTCTTCCTATCGGCTGCTGTAATGCCACTGCCCCAGCAGACCACTCCAAAAGTGATGGCTGATACCACCACCGTGTCGTAGAATGTCTTCAGCAGCGCCCCTTGTACACCAAAAGACCTGAGTCTCCTCAGCAGGAACATCCTGCGCTGTCCCTTCTTGTAGAGTGCGTCAGTATTGTGTGACCAGTCTAGTTTATTGTTCAGATGAACACCCAGGTACTTGTAGGATGTCACCATCTCAATGTCTGTTCCCTAGATGTTTACTGGTGCTGTGAGGGGTTGTCCTTGCCTGCGGCAGTCCACCACCAGCTCCTTAGTTTTCCTCGCGTTGATCTGGAGGCAGTTCCGATGGCACCAGTCCACAAAGTCCTGGATAAGCCCTCTGTACTCAGCTTCATCTCCGTTGGAGATGAGGCCAACGATCGCAGAGTCGTCAGAGAACTTCTGTAGATGGCAGTGTGTTGTATTGTGTGAGAAGTCCGCAGTATAAAGGGTGAACAGGAAGGGAGCCAAAACCGTTCCCTGGGGGGCCCCCGTGCTACCGATGATCGTGTCGGACACACAGTCCCAGGTTCTCACAAACTGGCCACAGTTTGTGAGAACTGTGATCTCACAAACTGGTAGTCCAGGATCCACGATGACAGGTGCTGGTCCACCCCTGCACACAGCAGCTTGTCCTTCAGGATCATCGGTTGGATGGTGTTGAAAGCACTGAAGAAGTCAAAGAACATGATCCTCACTGCATTCCCAGGCTTCTCCAGGTGGAACAGAGAACGGTGAAGGAGGAAGATGACCGTATCCTCCACCCCAATACCATGCTGGTAGGCGAACTGGAGTGGATCCATCACTGGTCCCACCAGGGGGCGGAGGTGAGCAAGGAGCAGTCTCTCCAGGGTCTTCATCATGTGGGACGTCAGGGCCACTGGTCTGTAGCTGTTCAGATCTTTGGGGTGGGAAGTCTTTGGTACAGGTACCACACAAGATGTTTTCCACAACTGTGGTACCCTCCACAGCTTCAGGCTCAGGTTGAAGATGTACTCCACAATCCCACACAGCTGGTCTGCACAGGACTTGAGGAGCATTGCACTGATGCCGTCCGTTCCCGACGCCTTCCTCGCCTTGATCTTCCTCAGCTCCGTCCTCACCTGGGTCTTAGTGAGGGTCAGGTTGGGGGGCTGTGTGTTGGGAGTGGGGGGGTGATGGTGGAGTGGGGAGTGGGCAGCAGGACTTGATGTCTTCAGTGGCAGCAGTGGTTGTTGTGCAGTCGGGGGGGAGAACGGTTGGTCAAACCTATTAAAAAACAGATTCAGATTGTTCGCCCACTCCCTGCCCCCCATGGCCTGGGGGGAGGTATTCTGGAGCCCAGAGATGGTTTTAAGGTTTCTCCAGACCCCACTGATGTCGCTCTGTTGCAGCTTGTCCTCCATCTTCTTCCTGAAGCTGTCCTTGCCTTCTTTGATCTTTCTCCTCAGCTCCCTCTGTACGGACTTCAGCATCTCCCTGTTCCCCGACCTGAAGATCCTCTTCTTCTCTCTCAGAAGTGTTTTTATCTCAGGGTTGATCCAGGGTTTGTTGTTTGAGCAACACTGTATGGTCTTGGTGGGAACAGTGTTGTCCACACAGAAGCTGATGTAGTCCGTGATGGTGTGAGTGAGGCCATCGATGTCTTCACCATGTGGATCGCATTGCTGCTCCCAGGCGGTGGTTTCAAAACAGCCCTTTAGAGCGTCCATTGCCTCCTCAGACCATAACTTCACTGTGCGCATGGCCGGAGGTTGTCTGTGCACTAGGGGTTTGTACACCGGCCGGAGATGAACCAAGTTGTGAGCCGATCTCCCGAGTGGGGGGAGTTGTGATGAGGTGTACGCCTCCTTAGTGTTTGCGTAGAATAAGTCCAGTGTTTTATTGTCTCTAGTGTGGCATGTGACATACTGGGTAAACGTGGGTAGAATGGGAGACAGTGAAACATGGTTGAAATCGCCTGAGATGAGGAGAAGAGCATCTGGGTGTTCTGTCTGCAGCCTGCCAGTTACTGAGTGGATGACGTCACGCGCTGTCCCAGCGTTCGCCGTCGGATTTGCATAAACAACAATGCAGATCACGTGTGAGTATTCCCTCGGGAGATATGTAGGCCGCATGCTAACAGCTAGCAACTCCATGTCTTTGCTGCAGTGTTGTTGTTTAACAGTGATGTGTCCCGGTCTGCACCAGTTGTTATTAGATCAACACTCCACCGCCCCTTGCTTTGCCACTGTCTGGTGTTCGGTCTGCCCGTATCGCGTGGAAACCCTCCAGCTCAATGTTAGCATCTGCTACTAGATCAGTTAGCCACGTCTCGGTAAACAAAAGGAGAGAGCATTCCTGGTGTACGCTGTCGTAGCGGGAGATAGCCACTAGCTCATCTACCTTTCCCAATATAGAACGTACATTCCCCATGACAACGGATGGGAGGGTTGGTCTGTACCTTATGCTCCTTGTCCGCCGTCTAACACCAGCCCGACAACCACGTCGTTTTCGCCTTATTTCTCCCGGTACGTCGACTTTTTCTGTTAGCACCGAGTGGCGATTAAGTGCAAGCAGCTGTTCCCTGCTGTACCATCTCCTGCTGTAAACAGTGGCGCCGTCCGCCGGCTCGAGAGACATTTAGGGCGATTTGTGTGTCCGTGATGAATAAAGTGTGTAGATAGAGGAAGAAAAAACTCAGAATTGAGCCGCTGTTGCAAAAAGGCAGCCGACTCGTGTGGCGCCGGAAGTGAATGTGATGAATTACATCATGAATTAACTGTGATTAACAGTTGGAAAACAGTTCAGTTTCACTAGCCACATCTAGGCCTGATTACTGCCAGACCTGTTGAATCAAGAAATCATTTAAATAGAACCTGTCTAACAAAGTGAAGTAGGATAAAAGGTCTCAAAAAGCAGCACATCATGCTGCGATCCAAAGAAATTCAAGAACAGATGAGAAACAAAAACCCAGAACAACATCTTAAGAACTGTAGGCCTCACTTGCCTCAGTTTGGACACTGGTCCATGATTCAACAGTAAGACAGAGACAAGACAGGGCAAAAATGGTATCCATGGGAGAATTCCAAGGCCAAAAACCACTGCTGACCAAAAAGAACACAAAAGCTTGTTTCATATTGGCCAAAAAACACTGCTGGTTCCAAGGTTTTTGGAAAAACATTCTGTGCACCGATGAGACAATAGTTGAACTTCATGGAAGGTGTTTCCCCTGTTTCATCTGGCATAAAACTAACACAGCATTTCATAAAATGAACATCATACCAACAGTAAAACATGGTGGTGGTAGTGTGATGGTCTGGAGCTGCTTCACTGCTTCAGGACCTGGACTACTAGTTGCAATTGATGGAACCATGGATTCTGCTCTCTACCAGAAAATCCTGAAGGAGACCTATGGGATAACAAAACTGCCAAAAAAAAAAGCACATATATTAGCCTGCAGTCATGCATAGAAGGTTTACGATTACGTTTACGATTTCTTCATTATGAATACAAATTGCCAATTGTGAGAATACTCTTCTGTGTATGATTTTATGCTTCGATGTATGAGAATACGCTTCAATATAAGGATACCAATTCCCAATTGTGAAAATACGTTTCAGTTCTTTGAAAGTGCAAGTGTAATTGATTACATTTTATTCAAATACTGTTGCACTTATAAGGTCAAAGGACAATATTTTAAGACTATATAAGTGTCCATGTATGTCCCCTGAGATGACAATGATGCATATGTAGTGTGTGTGATCGATGAATCTTCAGCTCGATGCATAATGCCTGTGAGCTTGTGATGCATTTCTGACAGTTATGTGATGGCTGGTAATTCGTGTTCATAATATAAAAATTGTAACCATAAGATTGCACTTGTATTCTCAAAGACAGTGAAGTGTATTTTCACATTTAGCAAGTGGTATCCATACACTGAAGTGTATTCTCATACATTGAAGCTCATTTTCATAGAGTGAAGTGTAGTCCCACAATTGGCAATTTGTATTCATAATGAAAATATCATAAGCATAACATTGTGCGTCTATGCACGACTGCAAGGTAACATGCGCTTATTATTGCTAGTTATCTGACCCCTGGCTGGGAGAGAATTGCATACTGTACATCAGTGAGGTACAGAATGATGTCCTCACAGTATAATCTGTGTTTTGTTTTTAAGTTGTCAAGCCTTTGTTATTTTCAGCTCTGATTTTCTCAGCTAGTGATTCAATGACTAAATTAAAAAGAAGACTTACTTTAAATCTACTTTTACTTGAGTACACTTTCTAGATCTTCAACCCACCACAGAATAGAAAAGTAACAGCAGCTAATATCTTTACTTGCTTTCTCTTTTTTTTTTTTTTTTTTCTTTTTGAGCAGGTGAATGAGTGCCAAACAGAGAGCAGCTTTTGCAGTACAACCGTGTCCCATGCTGCTCCCTCCTCTCAGGGGATGGCCAAGGTCCAGGATGGACACAAGAGCGCATGTGACAGGTAGTTCTCAGCACAGACTCTCCACTCCTCATCCTCTGCTAAAGAGCTCCTATTGTGCACTTTTTCCACATGTTGACACTTTCTAGTGTCTGGACAAAATAACTGTGACATGCTTTGGTCAAGACAGCTCAGGGATTAATTGTTGCAGCAACTTTTTACACATGGGGAAAGAGATCTCCTAGAGACACTATTTATTTTTAATTAAATATTGCTTTAAATGCTAATGAACCCCACTTCACCCCACCCTCCATCTTTGGTCATTTCTCTGAGATTTATGTTTTGATAGCGATGCCATGTTTGAAGCTTAGGTTAACATTTGGCTTTGGTAATTGGACTAAGTAACATACTAAAAAACTATTGGTAGAATGAGTATAAATGCCCAAACAAAGTATTATCAGAGACAGGGGTGTGTGGTTTGAGTGGTTGATAGCATTTGACCAGTTCCTGGGGTGTAATAAGCACTGAAACAATCCTGAATGAATGAATGGTTAACTCTGCTAATGGCAGCTAACCACTGCCACTGGGAGCGGTCTCCGGTCCAGAGTATAACAATCTATGAAAAAATGAGCTAGAATAACATCTATGAATAAAACACATGGTTAAGGGCAAGTAGATAATCCGGATACGAAAATTGATGCCTTGCAAAGCTGGGTAGAAAATACAGAAAATAATGGATGTTTAGTTGCAGCTAAGCAAAAGGTTAGCGGACTCGTCTCTCAGTTTGTGAGCAGCAGGTGACCCTCGAAGTCGCTTTGGGCTGTATGACTATGCAGACCATATGATGTCACAAAAATTCTACATAAATATACTGCATAAATAAAGGGAAACCCCCCAAAAAAGCATAATACAGGCTCTTTGAAACATACAAACTTGCCATTGTGTTTACAATTTTGCCCATGTGTGTGTATGTACTCTACAGCACTGCAATGTTAGAGGAGAGCCAGGATGGTATGGACAGTGGTACCCTAAGTCTTGCCTCAGCTAGACAGGTCACCATCCAGCGCCACCCGACTCAAGGCTTTGGCTTCATTGCAGGCAGCCAGAGGCCTGTCATCGTCCGCTCCGTCTCTGTTGGTTAGTGTGCACGTATGTGAGGAAGAAACACAGAAAATACAGGCGGTGTACTGAATCAAAGACACTTAAAATCAACCACTGTGTATATGTGATGTGTATGATTTTTAATTTCATCTCCAGACGGCCCCTCCTTTGGCAAGCTTCTACCTGGGGACCAAATCTTGGCCATTAACGAGGAGGCGGTGAGCGACGCCCCCCGAGAGAGAGTCATAGACCTTGTAAGGTAACATCCTTTACTGTCCCGGGGGGAGGGGGAGGGACGGGATGGTCCAGAATATGACTAACAGCAGATGCAAAATGGAGCACACACAGAGATACAGTATAATAGGCTAAAGTGCTCATCGCTAGCCACCAGGCTAGTTTTAGGTGGCCAAGCATGGATGCTATATTGGTGCTGACAAGAAACACAAACAAGCTTTTGAACCACATAGGCATGTACTGCATTTTCTTAATTTTGGCTGAATAGGTTGAATATTATATGAAATAAACAGCACTCGTTGTAAGGTACAAGGCCTGATTATGGTAGAACATTAAGAAAAATAAAAGATGTTCAGATTTAGCAATGTTATTAATTGATTTAAAAACTGATGTGACTGTTTTCAGCACAAAAGTAGCCAACATTTCAAGATTGTCTTCTCTATATGCAAGTGATTTTTTAAATGTTTTTCTTTCTTCTTATATTCATTTGCTTTTTATAGAATGCTTTGAAAGCTTTAGCAATAGAAGCTTTGAAAATATGATCATGTATGCAAATATTGGGTTGGTCTTTAAAATTATCCATGGTTCTGCAGCCCCACCTAAGACTTTTGTGTACCTGACTTCTGAACAAAATACCACAGTAACAAGGATTTCCTCTAGGTGGCATTGAGGCATCCCCCTATGTAAAACTGCTTTTGGACAATCAGCCTTTTCATACAAAGCTATAACAGAATGGAACAAGCTCCCCACTGTTTTGAAGACCAGAACAAATTACAGTGACTTTTTCACAGAGACTAAAATATGGATTTTAAGTAATCAAGCCTACAAGCCTTAACTCTCTCCCTTAAGTGGGATTTGAAATTGGACTCTTAAATTGTTTATATGCGTGCCGTTTCTCTTATCTTTTTACCATTTAAACTTACTCCCTGCTTGTTTCAGAGTCAACAGTTTCTCAAACCTGACCTGAACTGCTTTCTATATGTGCTATTTTTTGTTTAATATCTTCCTGCCTGCCTCAGGGACTACAGATGGAAATTAGTGAGAATGTTATAATCTGGTACAGAGCATATTTACCCTGTGTTTAATGTTTTTTTCTGTACATGGTCCCTGACAAATAAACCAATAAATTAAACTAAAAAACTAAATGGAAATTTATAGAAAGGAAACCCCACAATTACAGTTATAGTTGCATACTGTATGTGCCATGTGAATACGCAGTTAACTTGGAAAAGTCAGATTTCTATAATCACTTGCGACAGAGCATTGAGGCAGTACCTCCACACCATTTCCTAGTAATCCTTGGTGATTTCAGCGCACGTCTTGGCCCAGATGATACTTTGTTCACCCATAGTGATCAGACAAATGACAATGGCAGGTGACTGCTGGATATGATGGTGGACCATGAGCTGTTGGCCAATAACACAGTTCTAAAAGAAAAGAGGGAAACTATGGACTTGGCTTTCACAATACATCAGATTGACTATATCCTGTCAAAAAGAAAGTGGCATGAAAGCATCACCAATTATGAAGCATATGTGACTTTCTGTTCATTGGGTTCAGATCACCGAGTTGTGACAGCCACAGTTAGATAAGTCTCAGAGCTACAAAGAAGCCTAAGAAGGTAAATTACATGTGGAGTGAACTAGCAACTGATGAAAATTTATAGAAGCAATGTGCAGCAGAGATTAGGAATAGATTTCAGTTGCTGCAGGAAGAACTAGAAGAGAAAACCACTGACTGCTACCAGCATTTTGTTGAAACAAACCAACAAGTGGCAGAGGCCTGTCTCCGGAAAGTTCCAAAGACTCAGAAAAAGGTACATTGTTTGGATCCAAAAGTGAAGTTGGCTAGGAAGGAGGTGGAGGAAACGTACAATGCTTGTGCTGCTAATGAGAAGGAAGATGGCAACAAGAGACAGGAATACTCGAAAAGGAAGGCTGTACTTTA
The DNA here is from genome assembly GCA_020510985.1 of Pholidichthys leucotaenia. NCBI lineage: Eukaryota > Metazoa > Chordata > Actinopteri > Cichliformes > Pholidichthyidae > Pholidichthys > Pholidichthys leucotaenia. The sequence continues at coordinate 270,543,168 of CM035849.1, forward strand.
TGCTACACATGGGCAGTTAGAACATGAGAAAATAGCACAGCAAATAGCTCAAGCTGAACAAGCACATGAAAACCACAAGCTTGCGCTAAGCTGGCAGCACATCAATAGTATTTCTGGAAGAAAAGCAGCCCAACCTGAAATTCTGGGCAGAAGTGCTGAAGAGAGACTTGATACAGTATATGGTACTCACACTTTAAAGTACTGCTAGGAAATACTCATGAACCTCCAAGAAATAATGTTCCAATAGAGCCTATCTACAGTGACCTCCCCATCCTGGATTCTTCCTTCATCATGGACGAATATAAGAGAGCTAAGGCATCAATAAAGTGCAATAAAAGCAGTGGGCAAGATGGTATTGTGCCAGAAGTACTGAAGTATGTTTCCCTGGATGACACTCTCCTTGCTTTCATCAGCTATGCATACGAGACGGGAAGTATATCAGAACAGTGGTCAACTATGGACATCATTCCAATACCCAAATCTGGGGATCTTACCAATGCTGACAACTATCGGGGGATAAGTCTAAGCTCAGTGGTGGCCAAGACATATAACAGAATGATCTTAAACCGCCTGCATCCTGTACTGGATCCCCTTCTTCGAAACTCTCAAAATGGGTTCAGACATGGTTGCTCAACTGTTGGACTGATCCTTCCCTTAAGAAGATTGCTTGAGGGTGTTAGAGACAATAACCTCACTGCAGTAGTTACTTTCATTGACTTCAAGAAGGCTTTTGATAGTGTCCATCGAGCCAAGCTTCTTCAGATTCTACACACGTATGGTATTCCAGAGAAGGTGGTCAGAGCAATTGGTGCAATCTATGCTAGAACTCGGGCTAAGGTCTGCCACCCAATGGAGAGACTGAGTATTTTGAAATTTCATCAGGGGTTTTGCAGGGAGACACACTTGCGCCCTTTCTATTTGTTGTGGCCCTTGACTATGCACAGAGGATAGCCATTGCACGGACGGAAGAAGAGTTTGGCTTCACAGTGGTGCCTCGTCAAAGCCATCGTGTAGGACCGGTAATGATTACTGACTTGGACTTTGCTGACGAAATTGGATTGATCTCTGACACATTAGAAAAAGCCAACAATCTACTACAGGCTATAGAGTGGGAATTTGAAGATCGGACTGCAACTAAATACAGAGAAGACAAAGGTCATGGCCTACAACACAGATGCCGCTAATATCCAGACCCTTACTGGTGAAACACTTGAGGTAAAATCTTCTTCTTCTTTCAGATACTCCCTTTAGGGGTCTCCACAGCAGATCATCTGCCTCTATCTCACCTGTCCCTTGCATCTTCCTCTGTAACACCAACCCTCTCCATGTCCTTCTTCACTACATACATGAATCTTCTCTGTGGTCTTCCTCTTTTCCTCCTGCCTGGCAGCTCCATCTTCAACATCTTTTGTCCAATATATCCACTATCCCTCTTCTGCACATGTCCAAAACATCTCAACCTTGCCTCTCTTACTTTGTCTCCAAACCGCTCGACGTGAGCTGTCGCTCCGATATACTCATCTCTAATCTTGTCCCTCCTAGTCACTCCCAATAAAAATCTTAGGATCTTCAAGTCTGCCACCTCCAGCTCCACCTCCTGTCTTTTTGTCAGCGCCACCGTCTCCAAACCATACATCATAGCAGGTCTCACAACCGTCTTGTAAATCTTCCCTTTCACTTTTGCTGCTACCTTTCTGTCACAAATCAGCCCTGACACTCATCTCCAACCACTCCACCCTGCCTACACTCTCATATATATAGCCGTGAGCACTCTAGCCTATGATATCTCTGTGGGAGCACAGAGGGCATGGGTAAAAAGGGCAGATTAAAAAAAGAAGGAGAAAAAAGTGTTTCATCAGCATCGGGGGGGGGGGGGTAGAGTATCAAGAAATTGTACTCAGGTAAGAAGAGTCCCCACAAAGGACACTTGAGTAAGAGTAAGAAAGTATCTGCTCAAAAGTTACTTGAGTAGTAAATTATGGCTTTTTTCTCACTAATTTGAAAGATTCCTCTCTGTCTCTCTTTGTGACTTTTTGCATACAAATTTAACTTTTTGTGTGAAACTTGTTGCAATTTATGTAAATAATAGTTTACAATTAATTCTAATTAATGCAATACATAATGTAACATTTTTGCTAATAAATTTTAAAATAAATTTCACTTTTTGTCTTGGGCATTTGTTCTTGTATATTTGAGGCAATAAATTAATTGAGTTTTTCTCGCAGTTTTGTAATAAAATTGTTATTTTCTTCAGCAAAACTTGCAACCAAATTTACTTGAGTAAAAGTACAGTTTTTCTTCATACTGTAAATGTATTCAAGTAAGAGAGGAAAGTATGCTGCAACAAAACCACTCAGTAAAGAACAATTTACAAAAAGTTACTTGAGTACATGTACTTGAGTAGTTGCTACTTGCTTCTGATTAGCATTGCATCAGCACAAACCTGTCAATGACTTTCCAGCTGAGGAACAGGCAAAAAAAATAGCGGCTCTGAGCAGAAGCTTTCCGATCAGCAGGATGGCCGTGGCATTATCTAACCCTTGCCATTCTCTGTTGTTCCATAGACGCTGCAAAGACACAATAGTTCTCACTGTGCTGCAGCCCCATCAGGTAGTATAATGGCATAAATTACACTCACTCTCTTTCATCTTTCTCTCCCTCGGGATTTTTCTTACTCATCAGTCTTGTGGTGGAACAGTTTTTTTGTCTCACTCTGTACAGTAGAGAAATACTGAGCAATGTTCTGTTTTTTCCAGTGCACACTAGTGCAGTGCAGGAACATATTCAAGGCCATGCTTCACACGTTGGGATTTATCTGGCCACCTCTCAGAACAACTCTCAAAGTGGGCACATTAATGCTTATATGAGACCCTATTAAAAAAGACTGTAGTTTCCATTCCATACACTTTCCATTTTATAATTTAGAAGTAAGGGCGCATTAGTTGTACATTTTTTTTTAAACTTGTGCTTCTTGAATTTGGCAGCAATAACAACAGCTTTAAAACATATTTAAATATACAGTAGGTATGTATGACCTGTTATGCCTTATTTTTCTGCCACAGTGTAATAAGTATGCCCAATCAACTCAAAGCTGTGAGGTCCAAAGGACAAGACTTAAAACCAACTATTTGCACCAAACTCCATTATAAGATAATTCAGCAATTTTACATGAGTGAGACTGCCGTATCAATGATTATACAACAGTTAGTTTGGGCCAAGCAATTTGATTGGAGAATAGGGATTCTAGGAGTTACTATATTCGCCGGTAATCACACACCAACATTTCACTGGATATGTACCGCTCTGCTTTGAAGGTATTCTAGTAGCCGTTAATTACTAACCATCAGGGGTGGAAATCCTGAGGGACCTCGCGATTTGATTCAGATCACGATACTTGGGTCACGACATGACCCTATAACGATTCAATGATAATCACGCTATCATGATATCAAGTATCATGATCCCATATATTTCAGTTTTTTTTTTCAACTTACTCAACCTCAGATCTTGTCCCAAAGTAAAACTGTTGGCTTCTCTCTGGGCTTCAGTTTCCATGGAGATGTGTTGCTGCACACAGGGAGGGTGGTGGACAGTGTTTGGAACGGACTTCCACTCCAGATACGTTCGGCTAACTCTGTGGACTCTTTTAAAAAGCACCTGAAAACTTTTTTGTTTAATGGGGATTTCCATTGAGTTTCAACTGCTTTTTAATGTTAAGTCTGATATTTTTAAATTGTTTTAATCTTGTGCATTTTAACTTGTTTTTGTATTTTTTAAATTATTTTTATCTATCAACTTACTTTTATTCCATTTTATTGTACAGTGCTTTGTGACTGTATGTCTGTGAAAAGTGTGTCATAAATAAACTTTACTTACTTGGCACTGGGACAAAAAGCTCCATGCCAGAGTGTTTTTAGATTAGTTGATGCTAATGCTTCTCCAAGACATGCGGGGCCCGCCGTGTTCCGAGTGTTTGTTGTTTTTTTTTCACGCAGCGCTTCTTGTGGGTTGTGTGTCATGTCAAGGTCTTTCCTTCCATCTTTGTTATAAAATCAAAAAAGGCCCAACGTTTAAGCTAACTTTGAGCTAACTGCGTCCTCACTTTCAAATCTGGCTGCAAATCTCCGAGACAAGCTATGACTTCACTTGACCGGGTGCTTGCTTTGCACCATTTAATGGACTGAAAATGCAATTGGTTGAATACCCAAGAGAGTATGTAACATTTACATGTTAATAAAAGATTGATCCATGTACTGTATTTAGGGATTGGTGCATTGTCATTAGTGTCAAGTATCGCGATCCATCACTGAATCAATCTTTTGTCCCACCCCTACTAACCATTATTTACTGTCAACTCTGTCAACTCTTCCAGGGGCCTCTGTTGTTTCTGGCTTCAACACTGTGTTGGATACCTTAATGTCCACAGTGAGACACTATTTGAAAAGAAATCTTATCTCCGTATCCCAGAAGTCCTACCCTTGTAAACATCTGCAAGATATTTCACATCAGTTAAAAAAATAAATAGACAAGCTAGAGTTGGATTTATTGTCTTGGTTCGCAAACCATAATTATAACATCATTAAACAAAACTTCAAGCATGCCTCTTGACTGCTGGAAGAGAAAAAAAAGTTTTGTACTATAACCTGTGTATCAGATCCTAGTCTAACTTCTGTCTCATTTTATCTTCAGTCACCTAAGTCTGCCTTCATAAGTGCAGCCAAAAAGGCCCGCCTGCGAACAAACCCGCCTAAAGTGCGCTTCTCAGAGCAAGTGTCCATCAGCGACCCAGACTCAGTAAGTTTACACTAAAGCGTTAGATGTGCATGCAAACATGTCCTGTTATCCTCATCTTCCTTTGTTGTGATCAGCAACTTCAAATGTGTCAAATACATTCAAGTACCCTCCTGTCATCTTCCACATTTCAGTCAGCCTTGATGTAAGTGAGTGAGTGAGTGAGTGAGTGAGTGAGTGAGTGAGTGAGTGAGTTTAGCCATTAAAAATGATGCAAACTCCACCAGCAGAAATAACCTTTATATTTCCAAATCATCATTAATAAATGATATGTTAAAATATTTTTGCATCTTACAATGTTTTTCAAGCCTGTTTTACAGGAGTGTGATGATGATGATAAAATCACCATTCAGATGAGATATTTGTAGACTGCTTTTACCATTTAATTTTTCCTGTGAAATACAATGTCTCACCATACGCAACAATTTTCTCACAAGAATGGTTTATGTAGGCTAGCATCAGAGGTGGGCAGTACTGTAATTAGTCATTCACTACTTCATTCAAGTAACTTTTTCACAAAGTGGTACTTTATTGAGTTGTTTTTACTCTTACTTGAGTACATTTTTGAAGAAAAAAAAATTATACTTACTCAAGTACATTAGGTTTAGTTTGGTTCTTGTATTTACCAGAAATGACTATCTTTCATTTTGGCAGTTTAATCATTTAATTTTCAGCTCAAGACAAGTTTATTTGAATAGCACCTTTCATATACAAGACAATTCAAAGTGTGTTACATAAAACATTAAAGCATTACAGCAAGATGCAAAAGAAATACATTATAAAAGTACATCAAAAATAAAAGCATTTCAAAGCAAACTAAAATAAATAAATAAAAGAGAAACAGAAACAAGCTAAAATAGATAAAGTGCAAGAAATAAAAGTTACAAAAGATACAGTGCATTGTGGGAGATTAACAATTGTTCTACTGAAAGGCCGTGGCAAATAGGAGAGTTTTTAACCTCGATTTAAAGCAGTTGAGAGTTTCAGCAGCCCTGATGCTTTCTGGGAGTTTGTTTCACATGTGAGGAGCATAAAAACTGAACGCTGCCTCATCATGTTTGGTTCTAACTCTGGGCACAGACAGTAGGCCTGACCCTGACGACCTGAGGGTTCTGAGTGGTTTATAATGGACCAGAAGATCTGAAATGTATTTTGGCCCTACACCTTTCAGAGCTTTATAAACCAACAGTAGTATTTTAAAATCTATTCTTTGACAGACAGGAAGCCAGTGTAAAGATCTGAAGACTGGAGCTATATGACCCACTTTCTTGGTCTTAATGAGGACTCCAGCAACAACATTCTGAACTAACTGCCGCTGTCTGATGGACTTTTTAGGGAGACCTGTGAGGACAGCGTTACAGTAGCCCAGTTTACTGAAGATAAATGCATAGACAAGTTTTTCTAGATCCTGCTGAGACATCAGACCTTTAATCCTTGCTATGTTCTTTAAGTGATAATAGGCTGACTTCACTACTGTCTTAATGGGCTGTTAAAATTCAGATCTGAGTCATCATCATCATGTTTCCCTTTTCTGGGGTATATACGGTGGGGCAAAAAAGTATTTAGTCAGCCACCAATTGTGCAAGTTCTCCCACTTAAAAGATGAGAGAGGCCTCCAATTTTCATCATAGGTATACCTCAACTATGAGAGACAAAATGAGAAAAAAAAAATCCAGAAAATCACATTGTCTGATTTTTAAAGAATTTATTTGCAAATTATGGTGGAAAATAAGTATTTGGTCAATAACAAAAGTTCATCTCAATACTTTGTTATATACTCTTTGTTGGCAATGACAGAGGTCAAACGTTTTCTGTAAGTCTTCACAAGGTTTTCACACACTGTTGCTGGTATTTTGGCCCATTCCTCCATGCAGATCTCCTCTAGAGCAGTGATGTTTTGGGGCTGTCGCTGGGCAACACAGACTTTCAACTCCCTCCAAAGATTTTCTATGGGGTTGAGATCTGGAGACTGGCTAGGCCACTCCAGAACCTTGAAATGCTTCTTACGAAGCCACTCCTTCATTGCCCGGGCGGTGTGTTTGGGATCATTGTCATGCTGAAAGACCCAGCCACGTTTCATCTTCAATGTCCTTGCTGATGGAAGGAGGTTTTCACTCAAAATCTCACGATACATGGCCCCATTCATTCTTTCCTTTACACGGATCAGTCGTCCTGGTCCCTTTGCAGAAAAACAGCCCCAAAGCATGATGTTTCCACCCCCATGCTTCACAGTAGGTATGGTATTCTTTGGATGCAACTCAGCATTCTTTCTCCTCCAAACACGACAAGTTGAGTTTTTACCAAAAAGTTCTATTTTGGTTTCATCTGACCATATGACATTCTCCCAGTCCTCTTCTGGATCATCCAAATGCTCTCTAGCAAGCTTCAGACGGGCCTGGACATGTACTGGTTTAAGCAGGGGGACACGTCTGGCACTGCAGGATTTGAGTCCCTGGCGGCGTAGTGTGTTACTGATGGTAGCCTTTGTTACTTTGGTCCCAGCTCTCTGCAGGTCATTCACTAGGTCCCCCTGTGTGGTTCTCGTGATCATTTTGACCCCACGGGGTGAGATCTTGCGTGGAGCCACAGATCGAGGGAGATTATCAGTGGTCTTGTATGTCTTCCATTTTCTAATAATTGCTCCCACAGTTGATTTCTTCACACCAAGCTGCTTACCTATGGCAAATTCAGTATTCCCAGCCTGGTGCAGGTCTACAATTTTGTTTCTGGTGTCCTTTGACAGCTCTTTGGTCTTGGCCATAGTGGAGTTTGGAGTCTGACTGTTTGAGGTTGTGGACAGGTGTCTTTTATACTGATAACGAGTTCAAACAGGTGCCATTAATACAGGTAACGAGTGGAGGACAGAGGAGCCTTTTAAAGAAGAAGTTACAGGTCTGTGAGAGCCAGAAATCTTGCTTGTTTGTAGGTGACCATATACTTATTTTCCACCATAATTTGCAAATATCCATCCATCCATCCATCTTCTACCATTTTTCCGGAGGTCCGGGTCGCGGAGGCAGCAGTTCAAGCAGAGAAGCCCAGACTTCCCTCTCCCCCGCCACCTGCTCCAGCTCTTCAGAGAGGATACCAAGGCGTTCCCAGACCAGCTGGGAGACATAGTCTCTCCACCGAGTCCTGGGTCTGCCCTGGGGTCTTCTCCCAGTGGGACGTGCCTGAAACACCTCAAGTGGGAGGCGTCCAGGAGGCATCCTAATCAGATGCCCATACCACCTCAACTGACTCCTTTCAATGTGGAGGAGCAGCGGTTCTACTCTGAGCCTCTCCCGGATGACTGAGCTCCTCACCCTATCTCTGAGGGTGAGTCCAGCAATCCTACGGAGAAAGCTCATTTCAGCCGCTTGTATCCGTGATCTTGTTCTTTCGGTCATTACCCAAAGCTCGTGACCATAGGTGAGAGTAGGAACGTAGATTGACTGGTAAATCAACAGCTTTGCCTTAGAACTAAGCTCCCTCTTCACCACAACAGACCGGTACAACGTCCGCATCACTGCAGATGCTGCTCCAATCCGTCTGTCGATCTCTCGCTCCATTTTCCCCTCACTCGTGAACAAGACCCCAAGATACTTAAACTCCTCCATTTGGGGCAGGAGCCTGTCCCCAACCCAGAGAGGACAATCCACCTTTTTCCGGCTGAGGACCATGGACTCGGATTTGGAGGTGCTGATTCTCATCCCAGCCGCTTCACACTCAGCGGCAAACCCTCCCAGCAAGAGCTGTAGGTCATTGCTGGATGAAGCCAACAGGACAACATCATCTGCAAACAACAGAGATGAGATCCCATGGTCATCAAGCATGACACCCTCCATTCCCTGGCTGTGCCTAGAAATCCTGTCCATTAAAATTATGAGCAGGATCAGTGACAAAGGGCAGCCCTGGCGGAGTCCAGCTCTCACTGGGAATGAATCCGACCGAGTGTTGGCAATACGAACCAAACTCTCACAACGGTCATACAGAGACCGAATAGCTCGTAACAACAAGCCTGATACCCCATACTCCCGAAGCACCCCCCACAAAAATCCACAAGGTACATGGTCAAATGCCTTCTCCAAGTCCACAAAACACATATAAACTGGTTGGGCAAACTCCCACGAACCCTCAAAAATTCTCGAGAGGGTAAAGAGCTGGTCCGATGTACCACGGCCAGGACAAAAACCACATTGCTCCTTCTGAATCTGAGGTTCAACCAACGGCCGGACTCTCCTCTCCAGTACCTTGGCATAGACCTTCCCAGGTAGGCTGAGGAGTGTGATCCCTCTAAAGTTGGAGCACACCCTCCGGTCCCCTTTTTTGAAGAGAGGAACCACCACCCCGGTTTGCCATGCCAAAGGCACTGCCCCCGACCTCCACGCAATGTTGCAGAGGCATGTCAACCATGACAGCCCAACAACATCCAGGGCCTTGAGGTACTCAGGGCGAATCTTGTCCACCCCCGGGGCCCGGCCACCAAGGAGGTTTTTAACCACCTTGGCGACCTCAGCCCCTGTGATAGGCGAGTCATCCCCCTCGTCCCCAAACCCTGCTTCCTCCGTGGAAGGCGTATCAGTGGGATTGAGGAGATCCTCGAAGTATTCCTTCCACCGCCCGATGATATCCCCAGTCGAAGTCAACAGTGTCCCATCCGCACCATACACAGTGTGGACGAGGAGCTGCTTTCCCCTCCTGAGCCGCCGGACAGTTTGCCAGAATCTCTTCGAGGCCGACCGAAAGTCTTGTTCCATGGCCTCACCGAACTCCTCCCATACCCAGGTTTTTGCTTCAACAACCACCCGAGCTGCACTCCGTTTGGCCTGCCGGTACACCTCGGCTGCTTCAGGAGTCCCACAAGCCAACCAAGCTTGATAGGACTCCTTCTTCAGCTTAATGGCCCCCCTCACCACTGGTGTCCACCACTTGGTTCGGGGGTTGCCACCACGAGATGCACCGACCACCTTGCGGTCGCAGCTCTGGGCTGCCGCTTCAACAACAGAGGTGGAGAACATGGCCCATTCAGACTCCATGTCTCCAGACTCCCTCGGAATGTGGTTGAAGTTCTTCCGGAGGTGGGAGTTGAAGACCTCCTGGACAGGGGCCTCAGCCAGACGCTCCCAGCACACCCTCACTATACGTTTGGGTCTACCAGGTCTGAATGGCTTCCTCCCCTGCCATCGGATCCAACTCACCACCAGGTGGTGATCAGTTGACAGCTCTGCACCTCTCTTTACTCGGGTGTCCAAGACATACGGTCGCAGGTCTGATGACACGACAACAAAATCGATCATCGACCTGCGACCTAGGGTGTCCTGGTGCCAGGTGAACATATGGACACCCTTATGCTTGAGCATGGTGTTCGTTATGGACAGACTGTGGTTAGCACAGAAGTCCAATAACTGAGCACCACTCGGGTTGAGATCGGGCAGGCCGTTCCTCCCAATCACCCCCCTCCAGGTTTCACTGCCGTTGCCCACATGCGCATTGAAGTCCCCCAGTCGGACAATGGAGTCTCCAAGAGGAGCACCCTCCAGCACCCCAGTCACAGACTCCAAAAAGGGTGGGTACTCTGAAACATCATTTGGTGCATAGGCACAAATGATGGTCAGGACCCGTTTCCCAACCCGAAGGCGCAGGGAAGCAACCCTTTCGTCCACCGGGGAAAACTCCAATATAGAGGCAGCAAGGTGGGGGGATACAAAAATACCCACCCCTGCTCGTCGCCTCTCGCCCAGGCAACTCCAGAAAAGGCCGAGCTCCAGCCCTTCTCCAGGAGACTGGTTCCGGAACCGGAGCTGTGTGTTGAGGTGAGGCCAACTATATCTAGCCGGTATCTCTCAACCTCATGCACCAGCTCAGGCTCCTTCCCCTCCAGAGAGGTGACATTCCACGTACCAAAAGCCAGTTTAGAAAGCTTGGGATCAGTCCGCCAAGGTCTCCGCCTTTGGCCACCACCTTATCCACATAGCACCGGACCCCCATGATCCCTGTAACCCAGCTGAGAAAATGACCCCTTTTTTTTCTCAGATGTCAATTGTATTAATACAATTGTGTGATTTTATTTTGAAAACCGATTATTTTGGGGAAGAGGAAGTGTGATCCTCGTTATCCAACTTTTAAATTCCCGTTTCATGGTCACGTTGGGTGATCTGGGTCTTTTCATTCATTAAGAGCGATATTAGCCCCGCCTTCTGAGCAGAGTGCCGAGGCGCTCTGCTGGTTTGTCGGTCTTTCACGATCTGAGAGCGGACAAGAGAGGCTGTGGGCGGTCTGGTTCACACTGATACCTCTTTTTGGTGAGTTTAAATTAGAAAGATGCTATAAATGGATCTAAACACTCTCCAAACGCTAATTTGAAACCTTTATTATCCTAAGTTGACGGGAGCACGAGCTTGAGAGGCATTGTGGCTGTGTCCTTTTGCTGTGTTCACACTGATACCTCATCTTGGTGAGTGAAAACCAAACAATACATGCTAATGTTAGTGTTATGCTAATGCTAATCGCGAGTGGATTTTTTCTGTTTAAAAGCAATGGAAAAGGCTGTTTTTGTGTCTGTATGGTTTTCCTAAATGTGATTTCAGTTCCCAACAGTATGCTGAAGTACTTTTAGTTCTTATGCACTATTTCTGTCGAATGTATTGTGTAGTTTGATGCTAAAAGCACATGGTGTTGGTCTCCTATGTAAAAGCATAGGTTATGCTAAACCCAGTAGCTCAGACCGGGTTTTACTGATTTTAAAAGGGAATATTGTAAGTAATGGGACAGTATATTCCCTGGTTAATTAATTGTATTTCATTTCATGATTTACAAAGACAAGGTTAGAAAGGATTAATCATAATTTCATGGTTAAATGATGTAGAGATAAAAAGAGGAATTCATTTAATTGGTTACATGAAAAAAGGATATTTCATGTGCTACCAGAGAGATTGTGAGAAAAGAACACATGCATGTAAGATTCAATTCAATTCAATTCAACTTTATTTATATAGCGCCATTTCACAACAACAGTCATCTCATAGCACTATCAACTGTAGGGGGGAACCCCCACAGTTGCAGAAAGACCCCAGCAATCAGGCGATCCCCTGTGAGCAAGCACTTGGCGACGGTGGAGAGGAAAAACTCCCTTTTAACAGGAAGAAACCTCCAGCAGAACCAGGCTCAGGGAGGGGAAGGCATCTGCTGCGACTGGCTGGGGGGTGAGGGGATAGAGAAGAAGAAAAGAACAGACATGTAGAGAGCAAACAGCACAATGGGGACTCAATCTATGGGAGAGAACAAACAGATGTTAATGACCAGCAAAAAAAAATATTTCATAGAGAGTGAGGAAAGGAGTGAGGCCCAGTGCATTACTGGAGGTCCCCCGGCTGACTAAACCTATTAGCAGCATAACTAAGGGAGGGTTCAGAAACACATGATCCCTCCCTAATTGTAGGCTATATCAAAAAGGTAGGTTTTAGCCCTATTCTTAAAAACAGAGATCGAGTCTGACTCCCGAATCCAGATTGGCAGCTGATTCCACAGGAGAGGAGCTTGATAACTGAAGGCTCTGCCTCCCATTGTACTTTTGGAGATTCTAGGTATTACAAGTAATCCTGCATTTTGGGAGCGTAGTGCTCTGTTAGGATAATACGGTAGTATCAGATCTTTTAAATAAAAAGGAGCCTGATTGTTTAGAGCTTTGTAAGTAAGAAGAAGGATTTTAAACTTAATTCTAAACTCTATGGGAAGCCAATGAAGGGAGGCCAGAACCGGAGAGATATGATCTCTCTTTCTAGTACCTGTTAAAACTCTTGCTGCAGCATTTTGGATCAGCTGAAGACTTTTTAAAGATGTTTTAGGACAGCCTGATAATAAAGAATTACAATAATCTAATCTCAAGCTAACAAAAGCGTGGATCAGTTTCTCAGCATCACTCTGAGACAAGATGCTCCTAATCTTGGCAATATTACGCAAATGATAGAAGGCAGTCTTAGAAACAAATTTAATATGTGAATTGAAGGACAAATCCTGATCAAAAATAACTCCAAGGTTCCTCACAGAGCTATTAAGAGAAAGAGTAACCGCATCCAAACTGAAAGTTTGATTTGGAAAGGAATTTCTAAGGTTTTTTGGACCAACAAGAATGACTTCAGTCTTATCTGAATTTAATAGCAGGAAATTACAAGTCATCCAAGCTTTGATTTCCTTAAGACAGGCTTCTAACTTGGCTAATTGATTACTATCATCTGGCTTCATTGACAGGTATAATTGTGTGTCATCTGCATAACAATGAAAATGTATACAGTGCTTTCTAATAATGTTGCCTAACGGAAGCATATATAAACTAAAAAGAGTAGGGCCTAGCACAGATCCCTGTGGAACTCCATGACTAAGCTTTGAGTTGAAAGAAAACTCATTATTTACATGAACAAACTGGAACCTATCAGATAAATAAGATCTAAACCATTGCAACGAAGTTCCATTAAGTCCAACATAGTGTTCTAATCTATCAGGTAGAATATTATGATCGATAGTATCAAAAGCTGCACTAAGGTCTAAAAGGACAAGTACAGAAACTAGTCCATTATCAGATGCAATGAGGAGGTCGTTAGTGACCTTCGCTAAGGCTGTTTCAGTACTATGATGGATTCTAAACCCAGATTGAAACTCTTCAAGTAAACCATTTCCCTGCAGGTGGTCAAATAATTGCGTAGCAACAACTCTTTCTAAGATTTTTGAAATGAAAGGGAGATTAGAGATTGGTCTATAGTTAGCTAAAGCTCCTGGATCTAGCGTTGGCTTTTTGAGTAAGGGTTTAATTACAGCCGTTTTAAAAGCCTGCGGCACATGGCCTAAAATTAATGAAGAATTGATTATATGAAGAATAAAGCTACCAATAAGTGGGAAGACTTCTTTAAATAACCTGGTAGGAATAGGGTCTAAAAGACAAGTTGAAGGTTTGGATGAGGAAACTATTTTGTCTAACTCACAAAGGTCGATTGGAGTAAACTCATCAAGACAGACATCAATAGAAGGAGTTGTAGTAGTTACAGTATTTAAGTTAACTGTGGGAAGAATCTGATTGATTTTATCTCTGATGGATGAAATTTTATTATTGAAAAAGTTCATAAAGTCCTGACTAGTAAGCTCTAAGGGGATGCTAGGATTGACAGAGTCCTGACTCTTTGTCAACCTGGCTACAGTACTGAAAAGAAACCTGGGATTATTCTTGTTCTCTTCTATTAATGCAGAGTAATAACTCGTTCTAGCTTTTCTAAGAGATTTTTTATAAATTAAAAGATGATTTCTCCAAGCTAAATAGATTTAATCTAAATTAGTAGAGCGCCATTTTCTTTCTAATTGACGAGTCTTCTGTTTTAAGGCACGAGTTTCTGTGTTGAACCAAGGAGTTAGAAATCTCTGATTAGACTTTTTCTTTTTTAAGGGGGCCACCAAGTCTAGAGTCTGATGCAGAGAAGCTGAAACACTATCCACCATGTTATCAATTACAGAAGGAGCAAGCTGTCTATAGCTTATTTCCGTTGTGTTGACACATGGCATAGAGGAAACAATCTGCATAAATTTGGAAACAGCATCATCTGAGAGGCATCTACTGTAATAATATTTTTCTTTAGGAGTCAAATAGTCAGAAATAGTAAAATCAAAGGTTAACAGACAATGGTCTGACAGTACAGGGTTATGAGGAGACACTACAAGATTTTCTATTTCTATGCCATATGTCAAAACAAGGTCCAATGTATGGTGGAGGTAATGAGTAGAATTTCCTACTTTCTGAGAAAACCCAATCGAATCTAATATTGAATTGAATGCCACATTAAGGCAGTCACTATCTACATCCACATGTATATTAAAGTCCCCTACTATAATTATTCTATCAGATTTCAGCACTAAATCAGCTAAGAAATCAGCAAATTCGGATAAAAATTCTGAGTAGGTTGATGGGGGACGATAAACTATGGCAAATAAAATTGGGTTTAACCTAAAATTGCTAAAGTGCCCAATACTGAGGACCAGGCCCTCAAAGGAATTATAACATGTTTTTTGCTTTACATTAACTAGTAATTTGGAATGGTAAATTATTGCTACTCCTCCTCCACGACCAGAACTTCTGGGATTTTGACAGTTTAAATAACCAGAGGGAGTTGATTCATTTAAACCAACATAATCCTCTTGTCCTAACCAAGTCTCTGTAAGGGAAATTAAATCAATCTGATGATCAATTAACAAATCATGGACTAACAGAGACTTGGGAGTTAGAGACCTAATATTTAATAAACCACATTTAATTTTTAAATTATGAGGAGGAACAGAGGCCAAATCATTCAATTTAGAGGCTTTATGTTTAATTTGAGTTTTACCAGTATTTTGCTTTATCACTTTGGGATGCTTATACATTATATTTTTATTCACTTTGGAGGGAGCAGACAACGATTCTCTGATGGGGAAGACAGGGGCTAAGCTGAGGGGTGGCGGATGAAGAGGAGCTGCAGAGAGGCGTGTAAGACTGCGACTCTGCTTCCTGGTCCCAACTCTGAGTAGTCATGGTTTTGGAAATTTGGATAAAAAAGATGCCAGATTGTTAGATAAATGAGAAGCACCATCCAAAGTGGAATGAATGCTGTCTCGTCTCATAAGACCAGGTTTTCCCCAAAAAGAGCTCCAATTGTCAATGTAGCCCACGTCATTTTTAGGACACCACACAGACAGCCAGCGGTTCAAGGATGACGAGCGGCTAAACATGTCATCACTGGTCAGATTGGGGAGGGGCCCAGAGAATACTACAGTGGCAGACATCGTTTTGGCAAAGTCACACACCGATTCTATATTAAGTTTTGTGACTTCCGACTGCCGGAGACGGATGTCATTAATGCCGGCGTGAATAACAATTGTGGAATATTTACAGTTACTTTTAGCCAGCATTTTCAAATTTGACTCGATGTCGCCTGCTCTGGCCCCAGGGATGCATTGGACTATGGCCGCTGGAGTCTCTAGGTTCACGTTTCTGACTACAGAGTCGCCAATGATCAGAGTTTTTTCCTCAGCGGGTGTGTCGCTGAGCGGGGAAAAACGATTAGAAACATGAACAGGTTGGTGGTGTACCGGGGCTTTGCGACTAGGCTTCCTTCTCACCGTCACCCACCCAGTCTCCTCGCTGCTGAGGACAGCCGGGGAACCGCTGACAGTGGGACCTAAGCTAGCTAGCTCCACTGCAGCTAATGGGCGTCCGTCAAGATTAACTGGCGCAGACGGTGTTTCAATGCAGCGGAGCCGGGATTCCAAATCAGACAACCTCGCCTCGAGCGCCTCAAAAAGACAACATTTATTACATTTACCGTTATCGCTAAAAGAGGCAGAGGTGTAGCTAAACATCTGACAGAGAGAGCACACCAGAGGAGGAGAGGAAAGAGAGCTAGTAGCCATAGCTAGTGGCTAGAGAGCAAACCACAAAGCAAACCACACAGACAGACAGCAAAACAGGAAGTGACGATACGTTACCACAAGGAAGTGACGATCCACCATAAGAAGTGAAATGTAAGATATTACTATTTTGCTGGATTGTAATAATAGTAACATGAGAGAAGAATTTAAACACTAAGCTATGGTGTTATATAAGAAGGGATTGGAAAACGAATTACTCTAGTCAAGTCAAGTCGCCGACTCAAGTCAAGTCACCGCTTTAAAAGAGGAAAAGAAACCTGAGTCTGGAGATACAAGATATCTTGACTGGTCAAATGAATAAACCGAAAGGACAAACAAACACTGAGCTCAGTAGGACATCTTTGGGGTTTTATTTCATACCGGCCGTTGTTATATTTGTATAGTTGTAAATTGTTTGTATATATTGTTCACTTTATCCCTACAAATAACAACCATTATTGCTCATTTCTTGCCTCCAGCTATTTCATTACACACTTATTTTAATTCCCTATTGCAACCCTTACGAACCTACCAGCTGGTCTACACTTAATTATTTCCCTTACCTAATTAACATAAGGCAAGGGATACATCCCTCCTGCAGGTGGTGAGCCCACTGGAGGGCGGACCCATGTAACTCCTTCGGGCTGAGCCCGGTCGGGTCCCATGGGTGGAAACCCGGCCACCATAATTTGCAAATAAATTCTTTAAAAATCAGACAATGTGATTTTCTGGATTTTTTTCCCTCATTTTGTCTCTCATAGTTGAGGTATACCTATGATGAAAATTGGAGACCTCTCTCATCTTTTAAGTGGGAGAACTTACACTATTGGTGGCTGACTAAATACTTTTTTGCCCCACTGTACCCCTTAGGGTGCATCTGTTGCATCCATCGGGTGCTGAAAGTTTGCCCTGTCCATCATTACTTTCCTTAGCTGTTGGGCATCCATCCCATACACTCTCTCCCACTTCATCCAACTTGGGGATCGTTCATTGAACAGTATCTGTTTCCTAATATCTCCATTATTCAACCTGCAGATATGTGCTAGGTAATTTAGTTGTTGTTTGTGACAAAAGGACTTAATCGATTTTGTCCCAGTAATTCAGTGCAGATCTGCATTTGATAGTTTAAATCTCCTTTCATTGTTGTCATCATCCACTCTTTGTTCAGTCCTGTCATCTCTCTGTCTTCTATATCTTCCTTTCACCATCTTCCTCAGGAATCCGTTCTACACGACTTCGATCTTTTCAACTTCTTTCACAGTTATTTGCCAAGTCTGTACACTGTACAGGGGTGGGGCCTCACAAACAGTGAGGAACTTCATTCTGGTAGACAGGTGTATATTGTAACCCTTGCCTTATGTTAATTAGGTAAGGGAAATTATTAAGTGTAGACCAGTTGCTAGGTTCGTAAGGGTTACAATAGGGAATTAAAATGAGTGTGGAATGAAATAGCTGGAGGCAAGAAATGAGCAATAATGGTTGTTATTTGTAGAGGTAAAGAGAACAATATATTCAAACAATTTACAACTATACAAATATAACAACGGCCGGCATGAAGTAAAACCCCAAAATTGTCCTACTGAGCTCAGTGTTTGTTTGTCCTTTTGGTTTAGTCGTTTGACCAGTCAAGATATCTTGTATCTCCAGACTCAGGTTTCTTTTCCTCTTTTAAAGCGGTGGCTTGAGTTGTTACCACTTCGAATTTTGTGCACTGGAGAGAGGAAGGATGTTTTTCAATCGAGATCTTGGTCAGATCTCGGTTCAGTCTTGGTTCAGGTCTCGGGTCAGGCTCACCATCTCCATTCGGAGAGAATCCAGGATCCAGAAGGTTTTTAATCAGCAACCTAAAAAACCTAGCCTGCACAACAATAATGATATTATTGTTTACAGCTAGAGTAATTTGTTTTCCAATCTCTTCTTATATAACACTATAGCTTAGTGTTTAAATTCTTCTTTCATATTACTATTATTACAATCCAGTAATATAGTAAGATCTTACAATTCACATTTCACACCTTACATGCATGTTTTCTTTTCTCAAAATCTCTCTGGTAGTACATGAAATACTTTTTTTTTCATGTAACCAATTAAATGAATTTATCTTTTTATCTCTACATCATTTAACCATGAAATTATGATTAATCCCTTTTACTCTTGTCTTTGTAAATCATGAAATGAAATACAATTAATTTATCACATAACCAGGGAATATACTGCCCCATTACTTCCAATATTCCCTTTTAAAATCGGTAAAACCCTGTCTGAGCTACTGGGTTTAGCATAACCTATGAATTTACATAGGAGACCAACACCATGTGCTTTTAGCATCAAACTACACATTACATTCGACAGAAATAGTGCATAAGAACTAAAAGTACTTCAGCATACTGTTGGGAACTGAAATCACATTTAGGAAAACCATACAGACACAAAAATAGCCTTTTCCATTGCTTTTAAACAGAAAAAAATCCACTCGCGATTAGCATTAGCATAATGTTAACATTAGCATGTATTGTTTGGTTTTCACTCACCAAGATGAGGTATCAGTATGAACACAGCAAAAGGACACAGCCACAATGCCTCTCAAGCTCGTGCTCCCGTCAACTTAGGATAATAAAGGTTTCAAATTAGCTTTTGGAGAGTGTTTAGATCCATTTATAGCATCTTTCTAAATTAAACTCACCAAAAAGAGGTATCAGTGTGAACCAGACCGTCCACAGCCTCTCTCGTCCGCTCTCAGATCGTAAAAGACCGAAACCCGCGCGCCTGCTGCCTCTGCTCGGAAGGCGGGGCTAATATCGCTCTTAACGAATGAAAAGACCACAATCGCCCAACGTGACCATGAAACGGGAATTTAAAAGTTGGATAATGAGGATCACACTTCCTCTTCCCAAAATAATCATTTTTCAAAATAAAATCACACAATTGTATTAATACAATTGACATCTGAGAAAGAAAAAGGGGGTCATTTTTTCAGCTGGGTTACAATATGCTGATCCGTTAGCACATGTTTAAGTTCATTCCATTTTTTAAATGCAGATCCTATTCTCAAGCCAAGGGTCTGCGTTTCCTCGCTGGATTTCATGATGGTGTAACCCAGATATTGCATATTCTTTATTTGATTGCCATTTATGTAGATGAGGCTTTCTTGGGTTTTTGACGTCTTTGTCGATGTTAAAACCCATCGTTTTCATTTTGGTGTATGATATTTTTAGTCCGAATTGAGCATAGGTGTTGTCATAGATCTGGAGGATGGTTTGTAGTTCCTCAGTAGACTCCGCGAAAATGGCTTGATCATATGCATATAAAAGCGCCATTGTTCTAGTCCAGAACCACACCCAGGTTTCTGGCTTGGCTGTTGGTTTTTAGCATCATTGATTGAACTGCTAACTTTGAGTCTTTCTTCTTTGGCTCCAAAAACTATTATTTCAGTTTTGACTTTGTTTCACTGAAGAAAATTCTGGCACATCCACTCTTTAATTTGATCAATGTATTTGATCAGGGTTTTAATTGGACCATAGTCTCCTGGTGAGACGGTTATGTAGATTTGTGTATTATCTGCATAATTATGGTAATATATTTTGTTGGTTATATGATTTCAGCTAGTGGGAGCATATAGATGTTGAAAAGCAAAGGTCCCAAAATGGAACCTTAGGGAACTCCACTGGTTATTTTTAGTCACTCAGATTTGTAGTTGCCTATAGACACAAAATAGTCCTTGTCTTTTAAATAGGACTTAAACCAGGTAAGTGTTGTACCAGAAAGTCCCACCCAGTTTTTCAGCCAGTCTAGTAAGATGTTATGGTTGACCAAGTAGAACCAAGACTGAAAATGTTGCCATTTTCTGTATTGGAGCGGATGTCATTAAGGACCTTAACTAGAGCTGTCTCAGTGCTGTGGTGTGACCAGAAACCTGACTGGAAGACATCAAAATAGTTATTTAACATCAGGAAGTTGTACAATTGTTGAAAGACAGCTTTTTCTGTTATTTTACCAAGAATGAGGAGGTTTGATATGGTCCTGTAGCTGTTCATGAGTGAGGTGTCTAGGTTGCTCTTTTTTAGAAGTGGCTTGATAACAGCTGTTTTTAAGCACTGAGGGAAATCACCTGAATGCAGAGACATATTTATGATCTGTAGTAGACCTGAGGCCATACAATGTGAAACATTTTTTAAAAACACAGTTGGGAGAGTATCAAGGCAGCAGGTGGTGGATTTTGGGCGGCGTATGATATCATCCAAGTTTTTATGATTGATTGGGAAAAATTGTGCCATGGTGTTGATGTCTTCTCTAAGTGGACACAGAGGAAGAGCAAGTCCAGACGGACACAGAGGAAGAGCACCTGGCATAGGATCACTGACTAACTGTCTAATTTTCTGAATTTTGTCAGTAAAGAAAAAGGCAAAGTCATTACAGGCACAGTTGTATAGAAGTTCAGGAGCTACTAATATAGGGGGATTTGTTAGCCGGTCAACAGTAGTTTTAAACTTTTATTTTATACAGGGGAGGTCCATTGAGAGGCTAACTCTCTTTTTCAAGGAGGCTCTGACACAGTTACACATTCACACCTGGAAGTGGTCCATCACAACCACAGACTGACCTGTGGCGGTGAATTCATGTCTATTCATGTGTTTACATTGAGTTTTAATGTCATCATGCCGTGTGAAAAATTCACCCATTCGCATTTGGTGTGAAGGCACCTTTAAAGGAAGAAAGCAATGTCAGTCCATTGGTCCCTCACATGGATAAATAATTCACTCACACTTGATTAACGACTCAGGAGTTTGATATCCAGCTCATTATCACTTGTCAATACAACTGACTGATGTATTAAAGGCAAACAATACTAGAAGTTAACATCATGTAAACCCTGATAGGAATATACTGAAAACAGCTGACTGAAATTCTATAATTAGTAATGATGTTTCAGCTACTACTCCCGTACATATGTCAAGACATTTTGGTCATGTCCGTCTCTGGTGATCAGGAGCAACATGCATCTATTGATCACTGCTAGCCCTCTAGCCTTGTGTTTAATGAGAGAAAAAGAGAAAGAATGGTAGAGAAATTAAGCTGCTAGTATTGAGTAGGGTGGTATGGCCTACAGGTCATATTACGGTGCAAGATGAAACATAGCCAGTAATGGTATATAAAGGGACATATTCTTTTATTTTATTTTTGGTTGGGGACAGAGGTACGATGGGGCTAAATTCACTTATGCCCCTGGGCACCAAAATTTGGTGCTTCGGCCCTGGATGCACAAGAATGCAGACGGTTCACCAAATAAGCAGAAAGGGCACTGCTATAGACAGAAGTTGCTAATTTCCAAGAAAAGGTTTGTAATTTAGACATTCCACGTACCAAAGCCATTGCTGGCTTCATCCAGCAATGACCTACAGCTCTGGCTTCATCCAGCAATGACCTACAGCTCTTGCTGGGACGGTTTGCCGCTGAGTGTGAAGCGGCTGGGATGAGAATCAGCACCTCCAAGTCCGAGTCCATGGTCTTCAGCCGGAAAAAGGTGGATTGTCCTCTCTGGGTTGGGAACAGGCTCCTGCCCCAAGTGGAGGAGTTTAAGTATCTTGGGGTCTTGTTCACGAGTGAAGGGAAAATGGAGCGAGAGATTGACAGACGGATTGGAGCAGCATCTGCAGTAATGCAGACATTGTACAGGTCTGTTGTGGTGAAGAGGGAGCTTAGTTCTAAGGCAAAGCTGTCGATTTACCAGTCAATCTACGTTCCTACTCTCACCTATGGTCACGAGCTTTGGGTAATGACCGAAAGAACAAGATCGCGGATACAAGCAGCTCAAATGAGCTTTCTCCGTAGGACTGCTGGACTCACCCTCAGAGATAGGGTGAGGAGCTCAGTCATCCGGGAGAGGCTCAGAGTAGAACCGCTGCTCCTCCACATTGAAAGGAGTCAGTTGAGGTGGTATGGGCATCTGATTAGGATGCCTCCTGGACGCCTCCCACTTGAGGTGTTTTGGGCACGTCCCACTGGGAGGAGACCCCGGAGCAGATCCAGGACTCAGTGAAGAGGCTATGTCTCCCAGCTGGTCTGGGAACGCCTTGGTATCCTCTCTGAAGAGCTGGAGCAGGTGGCTGGGGAGAGGGAAGTCTGGGCTTCTCTGCTTGAACTGCTGCCTCCGCGACCCGGACCTCCGGAAAAGCGGTAGAAGATGGATGGATGGATGGATTGTTTGTAATTTACAAGAAAAACACAAATGTCTGAGCGTAAGTTGCCATTTTATGAGAACCAGTCACTAACAGTCACAAATAAGAAGAAAATTGCAAATTCCAAGGAAAAATTATACAAATTTAAGAGAAAAGGTTTGCAAATTCATGTGGGGAAAAAAGTCACTAATTTACAAAAAATACTTGCAAATTATGAGAAAAAGTTGCAAACTTATATGACACATGTTGGAAATTTGCTAGAAAATAAACACAGTAGAACCTTTTGTACAGTGCTTTGGAAAAGTATTTGCCCCTTCCTGATTTCTTGTATTTTTGCATATTTGTCACACTTAAATATTTCAGAACATCAAACAAACTTTAATATTAGACAAAGATAACCCAGGTAAACACAAAATGCAGTTTTTAAATGATGATTTCATTTATTAAGGGAAAAAAAGCTATCCAAACCTATCTGACCTGATGTGAAAAAGTAATTGTCCGTAAACCTCAAAACTGGTTTTGCCTCCCTTGGTGGCAACAACTGAAATCAAGCCTTTGCAATAACTGGAAATGAGTCTTTTATGTCACTGTTGAGGAATTTTGGCCCACTGTTCTTTGCAGAATTGTTTTAATTCAGCCACACTGGAGGGTTTGAGCTTGAGGCCATGAACTGTTGGCTGGACATTCTCTTTCAGGATTTTCTGGTAGAGAGCAGAATTCATGGTTCCCTCAATTATGGCAAATCATGCAGGTCCTGAAGCAGCAACGCACCCCCAGACCATCACACTACCACCACCATGTTTGGCTGTTGGTATGATGAACGAAGGATGAAAAGGAGATGGTTTAACTTTACCTTGACATGTTTTGACTGGCATCTGCAGTCTTCCTCAGAAGCGTCAGCTGATCACTGTGACATATATCAGCTGTTTTTGCACTGGGTTGGCCACGCCCCTCGCCGTCTGATGGTCTGTGGAGAATGTAGTCCTAGATGCTGTGTTTACGGGGCAAAGACGGCATGAATCAGGTTGAGGGGGGCATTTATCTCACACCTGGGACTACATTCTCCAGAGACCCATCGGATGGTGGGGGGCGTGGCCAGCCCAGTGGATCTGGCAGTCCCGCTGGGTTGGCCACGTCTAGGAAAAACAGCTGATATATGACACATCACAACGATCAGCTGATGCTTCTGAGGAAGGCTGCAGATGCCAGTCCAAACATGTCAGGATAAAGTTACACATCTACTTTGCGTCCTTGTCTGAAATAAGAAAAACTAATAATTGAAAAAGAAGACAGAATGAACCTACTCAAATTACTTTTGTCTCATCAGTCCACAAAATACTTCCCCCAAAATCTTTGGGATCATCAAGATGGTTGGTTTTGGCAAAGGTGAGATGAGCCTTTGTGCGTTACCATTTTTGCCCAGTCTCTTTCTTTTTGTTGAATCACGGACCAATTTCTAAAGTGATGCAAGTGAGGCCTGCAGTTCTTTAGATTCTTTAGGCTTTTTTTTGTTATCTTCCGTGTAGCTTCATCCTCTTTTATGGTGTACTGTACCTTTTATATTCAACAACCTACTGAAGGACTATGAATGTAAATTAGCAGTCTGCTAACTTTGGCATGTTTACACTAGTATTCTGTACTAATGTTCATTAATGTGCTTTGTACCTTTCAAGTAAACATTAAATTAAATTAAATTAAATTAGATATTGTTCTGGGTTTTTGTTTCTCATCTATTCTTGAATTTCTTTAGATTGTGGCATGATGTGTTGCTTTTTGAGATGTCTTAGCCTACTTCACTTTGCCAGACAGGTTCTATTCAAGTGATTTCTTGATTCAACAGACCTGGTTGTAATCAGACCAGGGTGTGGCTAGTGAACTTGGCTTTCCAAAAAATGTGATGAATCACAGTTACTTCATGATGTAACAAAGGGGGCAATACTTTTACATATAGGGTCAGGTAGGTTTGGATTGCTTTTTTTTCCCCTTAATAAAAGATATAGACAGACAGACAGACAGACAGACAGACAGATAGATAGAGAGAGAGAGAGAGAGAGAGAGAGAGAGAGAGAGAGAGAGAGAGAGAGAGAGAGAGCGAGAGAGACCTTTGACCTTTAAAATAAGCCTTTATTGCACACTTCAAAAAAATGTAAGCACACCAACATCATTCCACCAAGTGTGTTGCATTGTAAAAAGTGCAAACTGAATCAGAATCAGAATCAGAAAAAGATTTATTGCCAAGTACATTCACAAGTAAATAACTGGTAAATATACGAGGGATTTGACTTGACACTGAGAACGACATAGTTGACATTTTCAGTGACGCGGCAGCGTCAGTGATGCGCCTGTCAGCAGAATGGGAACAGGAAGCAATGGGGGAGAAAGAGGATAAACACAGTAGGAGAGAGAAAAAAAGCATTGTTTATCAGAATACAGTTCATATATGATCAATATTATGATTACAAGAAAAAAAACTCTCAATGCACAAATAGCAGACAATAGAATCCATACAATGACACAAAGAGAGCAGTGAATGAATAATCTTCAAGTCAGTATAGTGAGTCAGTGTGAGTGAGGGTGTTGAGTGCAAACAGGGATATCAGTTAAGGACAACAAAGTCTCATCTGCAGCAGATGTTATGTCTACCGTCTGGGCAGAGGCGCATGTGTCCTTGGCACGGCAGATGGAATAGTTTGCCAGACAGCTGGCTGTCCTTAAGAGTCAAATGCTGCCCACCATGTTATGAAAAACAAGTATACTGAAGATAATCTGGAGGACTGTGAGCTGAGGGCGTCAAAACAGGTCGAATAGCACTGACTTCAGAGAAAAAACTTTATATTCTCTTACAGATTCAGTGCTCAAATCCTTCATGGCTGGACGTTGAAATTATCATGGACGGCTCTCAGCGTAATCGTGATGTAATCCATTTTCCTAGACAGTTCCCCATTAGCCGCTGTCAGAGTCCTACCCAGTTGGTCAATTTGATGGTTGAGCCTCGCCGGGTCCGCTTTTTGATAGGCTCCATCCATCTTCTTCAATTTGCGGTACACCAGAACAATCCCAGATCCAATCAGTAGAATTCCGATGACCATTGCTACGAAGAGGTATAAATCTTCAACATCTTTGATAGAGAGATCACACAGGCACAAGAGTTTCCAATTACTTGTGTCTTTCAAATAACCCGCGGCAGCTGTTCCTGCGGGGCAAATCGGCTCCCCCGGGCCAGTTTTTCTCGTTGAAAAAACAGTGTCAATTGCGTTCAAAGCCCAGCTTATTAAATCCATAATTTCGTTTGATAATCAGCAGTAAAGACACGCAGACAGACAATAGCAAGCTGGGATCCAGTCAGTTAGGGAAGGAGAGAGATAAGGAGCCGGAGCTGGAAGAAAAAGTGTCTGCTCTCTTTGGAGGGCAGAAGTGAATTGAAATGGACTGAAATGCCCCCCCCCCACACACACACAGAGCATTCCTTGCAGCCCACCTAGTCAAAGATCCAGTTCTGTGACAGTCAATTACAGTCAATTAAATGTCATATACAGTCTGTTCAAACAATATCCCAAAAATGTGTGAAACAGGCAGAGGAACGACCGCCATTCATTCCTCCTGCCGGGCGCGCTTGACCAGCGTTCCCCCTGCTGCTTTACGCAGGGCTGTCAGGTGTTTCTTGAGGCGATAACGTTTCCTTTCATCCAGGAGGTCCAGACCAACCTGCCTTCTTAGCACATCCACAGACTTAATGAATTTATCAGTGTCCCTGAAGTAGTCGGCGACCCTAATGGCTTTGTTATAGGTTTCATCCAGAAAAGCATTGATTTCATCCAGTGAGTACAAAGGCGTGTTTGTACTGCATTTTGCCTCAATAGACTCAGTATTAGACACAGTGCCGTTATCAGATTCCATTTCCTCGGCAGCACAACTCAGCTGACTGCATCATGGGCCACATTTTCCTGGACGCCACCCTCAGCAGCTGACTGTCGCTGTTCCATCCCCCGCTGTGTAACCGTAGCAGCCGCCGGAAGCACAGCCGCTGATGTCACACAGCGAGATTCTGATGCACCATCAGGTCGGTGCTCCGTCCCGTCCTCCGAAGCAGCAGCAGCTGGCGGAGGCACAGCCGCTGACATCACACAGCGAGATGATTGTGACGCACCATCAGGTCGGTGCCCCGTCTCCTCCTCCGAAGTGGTAGCAGCTGCCGGAGGCTCAGCTATTGACGTCACACAGCGAGATGATTGTGACGCACCATCAGTGACCCTTGTGGCGTCATCGCCATCAACACTCCCGGCTGCAAGCTGGGCCGCGGGCGGCACAGCCGGGCCGTCCACAGACCCAGCGGCAGGCTCCGGAGCAGGGGTAGCGGGAGCGGAGGCCGCGCCGCCGTCCACAGCTGCGGCGTGAGCAGAGGGCACGCCGCCGGCACCATCCGCGGCCCCATCAGGGCCCTCCGCCCGCTGCCTGTGCGGACAAGTGAACCGTTTATGGCCCACATCTCCACATTCAAAACACTTCATCTGTCCCGAGCTCGCATACACCATATAAGATCCGTCCCCGTGCTTGACCCTGAAGGAGACTTCCAGAGTCTGAGTGGGCGAGTCGAGAAACATGAACACCTGTCGCCTGAGTGATTTCACATGTTTGAACTTGGTGGCCTTGCATCCCAGAGGCAGAGTAGTAAACGGGCCCGCAAACTTCCCAAATCTGCGGAGCTCCGTCGCCAACTGCTCATCAGTGATGAAAGGTGGAACACCTGAGACGGTGATTCTCGTTGATGGGACAGATAAGGGGGACACCTGTACATACATTTCCCCGATAACCACACCGCTTACAATCAGGGTGTGGACATCGTCTTCAGCTGCCAGAAACACAACCACAGCTCTATTCATTTGGGAAGGAGAGAAAGAGAGAGAGAGAGAGAGAGAGTGATGGACTTTATTGATCCCAAACTGGGACATTGCAGCGTAACAGCAGCGTGACAGTAGACAACCAAAATGACAGAAACACAAACAGCATAAAGGAAAAAGGGATTACCCATGGAAAGTAAAACTGCCTAGATAGCTTATATGCATCGCAGATGAATAGATGACGACCCATATACAGTAGATACATGAATCATACTCGCTGTACAATGCAGGACTATCAGGCGCAGGGTGCAATGTCATCATCATCATCATCATCATCATCATAGTAGTCTGTTGTGGGCGACAATGATTGTTTCATTTAGGTCTGATCAGATTCCTCCACGCAGCTCTGTCCTTCACCTTCCGCTGCCACGAACTCCTGACCTTGTTAACACAGGCGACGTCCAAGCCAGTATGAGTTGCTTTCTGACTGGCCATTTCATGAAACTGCTTGTTAAGTTTTTGAGTACCGCTAGCTTTTGCTGGACTAGCGGCACATTCAGGGCAAATAGAGGTATTATTATTCTGCAGGTGGCATGACTCGGTGTTGTACTGAAAGTCAGTGATGTATAAGGAGAAGAGAAAAGGAGAGAGCACAGTCCTCCGTGGAGTTCCCGTATCACTAACGACCACATCAGACAAGACACTGTCCAGCCGGACAAATTGTGGCCTGCCTGTCAGGTAGTTGGTAATCCAGGAGAATACAGAGCTGTCGACCCCCATCCCCCCCATCCCCCGCAGCTTCTTATCCAGCAGCAGTGGATGGATAGCGCTAAATGCACTGGAGAAATCGAAGAACATAATTCTCACAGTGTCTCCTCCGCCATCCAGGTACAAATGGGCTCATTGCAGCAGGTAGATGACAGCGTCTTCAACTCCTAAATGAGGCTGATATGCAAACTGCAGGGGGTCCAGCCACGTCTTCACCTGCGGCCTCAGATGGACTAATACCAGTCTCTCCGGGACCTTCACCACATGAGATGTGAGGGCAACTGGTCGATAGTCATTCAGGTCCGATGAAGACAACTTCTTGGGGACAGGAACCAGGTAGGATGTCTTCCACAGCACCGATACTCTCTGCAGACTCAGGCTCAGGTTGTACAGGTGCTTCAGTACAGGAGATAGCTGGTTGGCACAGGTCCCCAGGATCCTGGCGAAGATGCCATCAGGGCCCACAGCCTTCCACTGATGGAATCTCTCCAGCTGTTTCCTAACCTCGTCTGGAGTCACAGTAATGGGGGGCCTGGTGTTGATGTCCTCAGAGGAGGGGGGGGAAGAGGTGCTGCACAGGAGGGGGAGGGGGAGGGGTGTGTGGGGGTCTGGCTGTGTTGTGGGGGTGACAGATGGTGAGTTGAACCTATTAAAAAACAGATTCAGCTCATCAGCTTTCTCAAGGCTCCCCGATGTCTGTCCCTCCCCTTACACCCAGTGATGTTTTTCATTCCACACCACATCTCTCTCATATTCCTGTGCTGTATTTTATCCTCCAACTTCCTCCTGCAATTGTCTTTACACCTCTTCAGTATCTCTCTCAGTTCACGCTGCACTCTCCTCAGTTTCTCCCTGTCTCCAGACCTAAAAGCCCTGTTCTTCTTGTTAAGAAGTGCTTCCAGGTCACTGGTGATCCATGGTTTGCTGTTGGGGAAACAGTGCATGGTCTGAGCTGGCATGATTCTGGTTTCACAGAATCTGATGTATTCTATGATGCAGTCAGCCATATTGTCTGTGTCCTCCCCATGTGGTTCACAGAATACCTCCCAGTCTGTTGTCTTGAAGCAGTCCTGTAGTGCATCAGCAGTCTCCTGTGTCCACCTCCTCACAGTCTGTGTGTAAGCAGGCTGCCTTTGCAGAAGAGGAACGTACCTGGGTGGTAACAGGACCAGGTTGTGATCTGATCTGCCAGGTGGGGGTAGAGTTGTGGCGCTGTATGCATCTCTGGCATTGGCATACAGAAGACCCAGTGTTTTATTTTCTCTGGTGGGACAGTCAACAAACTAGTGGAAGTTTGGTAGTGTTTTGCCCAGTGATACGTGGTTAAAATGTGATGGCCATAAATGTGTCAGGGTGCTGCGCCAGCAAAGTGGCAGTAGTGGAGCTGATGACATCACAGGCCACCGCTGCATCAGCTGACGGAGGGACGTAAACAGTAATCACAATCGCACAAGTGAGCTCTTGCAGCATAAAATAAGTTTGCATACTCACAGCAAGCAGTTCAATCTCCGGGCTGCAGAGACGTTTCTTTACATAAATCATTTTGAAACTGCATTTTGGATTTACTCTGGCTATCTTTGCCTAATATTAAATTTTTTCTGATGATGTGAAACATTTAAATGTGACAGATATGCAAAAATATAAGAAATCAGGAAAGGGGAAATACTTTTTCACAGCACTGTATATTTTCAGATTCTCTTGGGTCATGCAAAAACAAAACAATACAGTTTATATTGTTACTGTTGCAAATGAGTATCAAATCCAGTACAAATTTCAGTATTGATTGCTATGTGAGTATCAGGTTTTTTGACAAGTTTAATAGATACACATCTAATCAGCAAGGGGTTGATATATTCAAAATCTCTACTGTGGACTTCCTGTCTGGACACCATGGTGATAGCAGCTTAACGCTGAAGCTCCCAGACCCCATCCGTGAAAATACCATGAAAATCAGATTTAACGGATTTATGGAAGAGTGAAAATCAAAAGACAAAGTCATTATGCCTAAAGGAAAACAGAAGAGATCGACATTTACCAGGTCAAGACGCACATCGGCTGAAGAATCTGACCTGGAGGACAACAACCACTCGGAAATAGAGGAGCAGAATGAGGCTAGCAACATGGTTAGCTTAAAAATGGTACTTCAAGAATTAAGAGAATTTCGCCGAGAGTGTTGGGCCGAATTTCGTGAAATTAAAGACGAAATAAAAAGGACAAACAACAGAGTGGACCAGGCTGAGGCCCAAATCATGGAAGCAGAGGAAAGAATAAAAGGGCTGGAAGAAACCACGCTGGAATTACTCAAACAACAGACAAGACTGGAGGCTAAGCTAACCGACCAGGAAGGAAGACTAAGAAGGGACAACATAAGAATTCATGGTCTGAAAGAAGGAGTTGAGGACGGTTTCACCACAATGGCTGCATGCGTGGAAACCATACTGAGAGAGAAGTTGGAAATTCCCCAATCCACCGATTTGAAAATAGAAAGGGCGCACGGTTCATTAGCCCCAAGGCCGTCGGCGGAAGCCCCCCCGCAATCGGTGGTGGTGAAGTTTTCCAACTTCAGAACAAAAGAAGAGGTTTTGAGACTGGCTTGGCAGAAAAAAGGATTTATGCACCAAGAAAGAAAAGTTTTTGTGGAGCATGACTACGCCCCGGAGGTCCTTAAAAAGCATCGGGAATACAAAGACGCTAAAAAGGTACTAAGAGAGAAGAAACTGCGCTTTCAAACTCCATTTCCGGTGAAGCTGCGGGTATTTTACGGGGAAGAGGCGTTTCTCTACAACTTGGCGGAAGAAGCAACCAGGGATATGGCAAGAAGAGGGCTCCTGGTAATGTAAACCCGCAGCAGACCCAATCAAAAGAATCAAGGCTCAAACGTGGTGCACACAGAGACCCTCAAAATCCACAGGCCAGCAGCGGGAAACCCAGCACCAGGGCTATAAGGAAAAACTGAACGCTTTCAGGAGGGAATAACGACATTTTTAATCAATCTGCGCATCCAACCCTCCTCCTACAAGGTAACAAACATTAAAGGAGATGCAGAATCAGCAAGTATGAAGTGGTAAAACATTTCATGGAACAGTCATAATATTAGAAACAAATAAGCCTTTAAAAAAAAAAAACTTGTTAAAATAGAAATGTGACAATGAACCACATGAACTCTCCACACTAACAAATACTGTATTAATGTGATTATTTGCTGTGATGGTGGTGGGAGGTTGCGCACAATTTCATAGGGTATAGGCATAAAAAAAAAAAAATCACTACAAGTTCGGATTGGGATCTGAAATTCACGTTAAAAACATGGGACAATTTACAGGGGTAAGAGAGGGCCCTCAACACGTAACAAAGTTTGAGGAATTTCCCTCAGAGCCAACGCACCATCAAGGCTCTACTAAGGTCGCTAAAAAGACCTCAGTTCAGGAAGATCTTTTGACAGTTTTTTGTTTTAAAGTTTTATATACTATGTTCTCAATGTTTTTTTTATGTTCTTAATGTTCTTTCAGTTTCTGAGTAGCATAAAAGAGGGCCACTACACTGTTATGGAGAAACAGGGTGTAACCAAAATAATCTCATATAATGTAAAAGGGATCCTGAATCCAGTTAAAAGATCCAAGATTCTAGGCAAAACGAAAAAAGACAAAGCAGGAATAATATTTTTACAGGAAACCCACCTAACAGACTTGGAGCACACTAAACTTAATAGACAAGGGTTTAAACTGATCTCTTCATCTTCATATAAGTCAGGGAGGAGGAGGGGGTAGCGACATTGCTCTAAACCAAAATTATATTTGAAAAAAATTCAGAACACAAAGATAAAGAAGGGAGATTTAGCATGGTACTTGGTCGGCTAGAGGGAGAAGATATCACCCTGCTGAATGTATATGCACCTCCAGGGGCCAACTGGAAATTTTATAAAAATGTATTTGACCTAATGATAACTAAAGCCCAAGGTTTAGTGATATGTGGTGGAGACTTCAATCTAAGACTGAATCCATACTGGGATGCATCAGGTAATTCTCCACATCAAAATAACACTCAAAGTAGAAAAACTTGGATGCTACTAAAAGAAATGGGAATCTGTGACGTGTGGAGGGAATTCAACCCCAGTGTAAAAGATTATACATTTTACTCAGCACCAATCATCATACTCAAGGATTGACTATTTTTTTATGTTTAATAGAGACATTGGAAGAGTAAAAACATGTAAAATAGGACTGATGGATCTCTCTGACCACAGTCTGATCTATATGAACTTAAATATCCAAAAATACACAAATAATACATTTTCTTGGAGGTTAAATTCAAATGTGCTGAAAGGACCACTGAAAGATGAATTGGAATCAGATATTCTCAGATATTTGGAAGAAAATGATAATGGAGAAGTATCCCCTTTAATACTGTGGGACGCATGCAAAGCTGTAATAAGGGGAAAGATTATTGCAAAACTGGCACTCCAAAAGAAACTGAGACAAGAAAAACTAATCACATTAGAGTCAGAACTTAAGAAACAAGAAAAAGAGCACAAAGACAACACTCATTCTAATGACTCGCTCAAAATTAAGGAAATTAAAAAACAAATAAATGAGATCTACACAATAGAAATCCAGAAGAAACTTACATTTCTGAAACAAAAATACTATGATACAGGTAGCAAATCGGCAAAATTACTAGCCTATAAATTGAGGAAACAACAAACGGAGAGAGCAATCTACAAAATCAGAGACCCAATATCAAAGGAAATAAAATTTAGAATTCAGGAAATTTTTAAAAGCTTCAAGAATTACTACAAGAACTTGTACTCCCGCAAAAAACACAAAAACGCATCCGAAGCCTTCCTAAATACATTAAATCTTCCCCAACTTACTGAGTCACAAAATAAAAAACTACTGTCAGAAATACAACCTAAAGAATTAGAAAAAGCAATTATGAAACTTAAAGCTAACAAATCCCCAGGAGCAGATGGCTATACAGCAGAGTGGTACAAAACCTTTAAACAGCAACTATCTCCTCTCCTCCTGAAAACATTTAATTGTCTTCCACACAGGGGAAATCCCCCCTCCTGGAGAGAAGGGGTCATTGCAGTCATACCTAAACCTGAAAAGGATAAACTAGACTGTTCCAACTACAGACCAATCAGTGTGTTAAATCAGGACTATAAACTTTTTATCGATATCCTTGCCAAAAGGTTACAAAATATACTGACAGACTTAATTCATTTAGACCAAACAGGTTTTATAAGACAAAGACAGACACAAGATAACATTAGACACACTTTACACATAATTCATCATATAAAAAAATATAATTTAAATGCAGCCATATTGGGATTAAACGCTGAAAAAGCATTTGATTCAGTTGACTGGTCTTTCCTATATAGAATCTTATCCAGTTTCAATTTTCATAACAACTTCATTAGAACTATCCAGGCATTAAATAAAAAACCAACAGCTAAAATAAGGATTAACGGTAAATTATCATCATCTTTTGAACTGGAAAGACGATGTCGTAAGGGCTGCCCCTTGTCTCCACTGCTCTTTGCAATCTTCATAGAACCTCTGAGCCAATGGATAAGACAGAATCAAAAAATTCAAGGTATTACACTTGGTCAGAAGGAACATAAAATAGCACTCTTTGCCGATGACATTTTAATATACCTGGGGCAGCTGGACACCTCTTTTCCAGAACTAATGTCAGTTTTTTCAGAGTATGGAGATCTATCGGGGTACGAATTAAACATGCATAAAACCCAAATTTTAACATTCAACTATGACCCAAATCAATATTTACTAAGCAAATTCAAAACTAACTGGGAGATGGAATCTATGAAATATCTGGGGGTCAATATCCCGAAACAACTCAACAAAATTATAACACTAAACTATGATCCATTGATGGCAAAAATAAAATCTGATCTAGCAAGATGGAATATGATACCATTCTTGGGTACTGCACAAAGAATTGAAGCAGTCAAAATGAATATACTTCCACATCTTCTATACCTTTTCAAAACAATACCGGTAGAACCTCCCAAAAAAACATTGCGCTGCCAAATATCAGGGACTATTTTAAAGCCGCACAAATTAAAACTTTAGTAGAGATATGTAACCCAGTCTACACTGCACAATGGAAGGAGATAGAATGCCAAATAACAAGTGACATTCCCCTGCAGGCGATAATAGGGAACAATGCCTTACCTAAACTTTTGAATAACACTAACCCGTGGATAGAGACCCCACTAAAAATTTGGTTTAAGATAGTCAGAGAGAATCAAACTAAAGAACCCTATCGATTATTGCAATGGATTTCCTATGATCAGGACTTTACTCCTAATAAAACAGATACTAGATTTAAAAAGTGGAAAGAGAACGGACTGATAAAATATTACTATTTTTTTTAAAGGGCAAACTTTAAGAAGTTTTGAAGATTTGAAAAAACAAGGTCTAATAAATCAGGACCTTTACAGGTTCTTTCAGCTTAGACACCACATAAACAAAATACTTAAAAAGGATGATTTGGAAAGGGCCCAGTCAGGTGTTCTGAAGGTTTTCTTAATGGCATATAAAGGGATCCCAGGGATCAGATACATTTCTAAAATATACCATGGTCTTCAAGACTTAAAAGGAGACAACACATCATATATAAAAGAGAGATGGGGAAAAAGAGGGGAATTTCACTTTACAACTGGAAATATGGGAAAAGCTAAATAAACAGCAATGGAAAAGTACCTCATCCCTGCTGTGGAGAGAATTTGGATGGAAAAATTTGGTAAGATTTTTCAGAACACCTGCACAAAACAAATTTACTCGTAAAGGGTTGAATTGTTGGCGCTTGTGTGGTGAAAAGACTGCAAATCATTTTCATGTGTTTTGGTCATGCCCAGTTATCCACCAATATTGGACCAATGTACAGACAATATTGGGGACAATTTTCAAAGTAACAGTTCCCTTTTCTTTTGTAACTTTGTATTTGGGTTTACTACCGGAATCACTGGAAAGACGAGGAGAAAAATACTTATTCACTGTTTTAATATTGGCAAGTAAAAAAGCTCTAACAAAAAAACGGATGGTGAAAGACTGTCCTACACCTGAAGATTGGATTAACGTGATTCAGGACATTTATTCGATGGAAAAGTTGACATTTGCACTGAGACAGGACATGGATGGGTTCTTGAACTTTTGGCAACCCTGGAATGCATATGTGTCTTCCATCAGATCTAATCTTTGACAAATACCATTTCAATAATGGCACCTCTCTTTGCTCCAACGCTACTCAGATGCTCTTTTATTTTTCTGCTCTTTTGTTTTTTTTTTCTTTTGTTTTCTTTTGTTCTTTTTTAATTTCTCTTTTTCTTTCACTTAAAAAAAGGGTGTTGTAATAATTTTTTTCCAATGTTGTCAAAAAACGAAAAAAATGGGGGAATATGTGATGAAAATGTAAAGAATGCAATGCTGTAATGACATGTATACCCTTTACAAAAACTTAAATAAAAAAAAAAATTCTACTGTGGGCCAAATTTATAATGTTTATATCATACACTGTTTATACTGCCCACCCTGGTATTGAGTTGTAATTTTTTTCTGTCACCCCACTTTGCATATGACAAACCAGCTCCAACTCACTGTCACTAACAAGGACAAAGATGGTGGCTTGTAACGGGAAGTGATAGACCCTGTTTGTGCTGTCTCTTCACTAGTGCGCCCTCCCTTTAACGCCGCAGTATGGAGACAGATCTGTTCACTCGCAACTAGTTGCTTCCAAACTGCACAGAAGAACAGCTTGTCAAGCCTTCTGAACGCTTAACTTCTCCAACAACAGAATGCCGGGCATCTGCTGTGGACACAGCTCTCAGAGTCATTGAGATACGCTGTAGCAATAAATCCACATCCCTTTTCTCTGAAGAACAATGTCTGCCTACAAATCATATCAGATAAAATTATAGCAAATCCAGGGACAACATAAGAATTGAATTTGCAAGAGCAATGATGAATAATAATCATGGTGGATTAGATTTGTGCTAAAAGGCAGCTCTGCCACATCATTACCACATATAAGATTAAAACACTCAGTTATAGCTTATTACATTAATATTCCTCTGATCACAACAGTGGCTTTTTGAAAACTACATTATGAGGCCTAAGTCATTTTGCTAAAAAGCCTTCAGTAAGATTAAAAATGAGAGTGGTTGTCACATTACATCTCAGCGGAAAAGAAACTGAACTGCATTTGATAACTTTTCTTCTAACGAGTGCTTCAAGTTAAAGCAGTAACCTTGAATCTTGCCTTTCCTCACAAAGCTTTATGGAGAATGCTTTCAATCCCACCATCCAATTTTCTTTTTCATGGCATACATATTGAGTAGATAGACCAGAGAAAGTGAATAAGCCCTTCTTTGATCACAATGCCATGCATAAGGGTGGACATCTCAGGGCAGGCTCCAGAGGTTCCTGCTAAGACTTTGAAGAGTTCAGAGATGTGTTGCTGTGTCTCTGTTGTTCACAAAAGAACTGCATGCTGTTTGCACCCTGTAATTGTGTTAAAGGGGACATATGATGCACTTTTTCTACATGCTGACACAGTTCCCAGAGATCTTAATGAAATGTCTGTAACATACTTTGGTCAAAATATATCAGACTTTAATTATTTCACATAATTTTTAACCCATTTTAGCCAGGCTTCCTCAGAGTGACTTCAGTTCATGTTCCTCTAAATGCTCATGAGCCCCACTTCAACCCACCCTTCCTCCTTCATCACCGCAAGAAGTGTGGTTGAGGTGGAACAGGTGCCATTTTTAGGCTAATGTTGGCTAGTTAGCTATTAGCTCCAATGGCAAAGACAGACGGAACTAACCAACCTAAATTGGCTAAAGGCTGGGAATGTTAAGAGCCCAAATAAAGCATTATCTGGGACAGGGGTGTGTGTTCCCCTGGGGAACAATAAACACATGAACCCCGGATGAGTGAATTTGCTAAATAATTGCAAAATATAATAAAATGAGCCAGAATGATGTGAGATATTATCATCTGTGGATTAGTGAACCAGGTGGGGACAGGAATATCCAGTTGGCTGACTAAATTGTCAGGAAAAGAGCAATAAAAACTCAGGCCACCAAGCTAACGCCGTAGTAGCCAGAGTAGCACTGCCAGTGTGGGTTTAGACATTTACAGGGACCCTCCCACCATTGTTAAAATGGATGGGATGAAGCTGGGAGGGTGGTATCATTCTAGTAAGGTCTAGTTCTCATGCCATAACCAGAGCAAACTCAAAACTGCTCATTTAGTGAGAGGCATTGAGAAAAAGGCTGACCCTAACAAAGTGACAGGGTTGTGGTTTTTCAGACTTTTTTCCATTTGTAGCCACTCCAGATACCCAAATAGATATGCAAAAGTACAGAAAAAGTTTAATTTTTATCATATGCCCCCTTTAACACTGGACTGGTAGTTTAACACATTAGTAAATCACTTTTCACTAACCCAGACATTTTGTTTGTATTCTCTTTCAGACAATGCTCAAGGAGGACTCTTTGCTACTCATACCAAATGTGTTGAAGGTGTTTTTGGAGAATGGACAGATTAAGTCCTTTACATTTGATAGCCGTACCACTGTTAGGGTAGGTATAAATATACACTCCCCGCTAAAAGTACTGGAACAGTGACCCAGTGAAGTTTTGTTATTTTAGCTGTTAACCAAAATATATTCAAGATACAATTACATAATCAATATGGGCTTAAAGTTCCGATTTTCAGTTTTAATTAGAAGGTATTCACATCCAAATTGGAGTTAGGGTTTAGGAAATGCAACAATTTTTATACAAAGTCTCCTTAATTCAGACACTCAAAAGTAATTGAATAGTTGACTCAAAAGCTATTTCATGGGCTGTCTGGGTTGTTCCCTCATTAATCCATCATCAATCAAGCAAGCAAGATAAAGGTCTGGAGTTGATTCCAGGTGTGGCATTTGCATTTGGAAGCTGTTGCCGTGAACCCACAACATGTGGTCAAAGGAGGTCTTGATGGAAATGAAACCGATCATCCTGAGGCAGAAAAAAGGAGAACTCCATCAGAGAGATAGTGGAAATGTTAGGAGGGGCCAAATCAACAGTTCTATACATTCTGAGAAAAAAGAATGCATTGGTGAGCTTGCAAACTCAAAAAGGCCTAGACGTCTATGGAAGACAACATTGGTGAATGAATGCAGGATCATTTCTATGGTGAAGAAAAACCCCTTCACAACACCCACCCAAATGAAGAACCCTCTCCAGGAAATAGGTGTATCAGTATCTAAGTCAACCATGAAGAGAAACCATTAATCAGCTTCAAAACAGAAAGGCCAGATTAGAAATTGCCAGAAAATATCTGAAGATGCCAGCCCAATTCTGGAACAGCATTCTTTGGAGGGATGAAACAAAGATCAGCCTGTACCAGAATGATGGGATGAACAAAGCATGGTGTCACAATTCTCCCCATGCGCTTTTACGCAGCGCACGGAGGAGTGAGGAGAAAGAATGGATTTAAGTGCAGGGTTACACCACAACACATTTATTGACGAAGGCAACAGTTCCCAAAATATAGACATACAAAAATGGTGATGAGGTACACTAAATGGCTACACGACAGGCGTGAAGCAGGCAGACCACGGTGTACAGTGGCTGACAAAAACAGTTCAAAAACAAGGCAGACATACAAAAAGGAGACAAGGTTCACTTAGAGCAGGGGTGTCAAACTCATTCCATGGAGGGCCAAGACCCTGCAGGTTTTACTTCCACCCAGTCTCTTCAGCAGGTGTTCTCACTGATCAGCAATCAGTGGGAAGAAATTCAGAGAAATCACCTGTTGAAGACACTGGGTGGAGGTGAAACCTGCAGGGTCTTGGCCCTCCATGGAATGAGTTTGACACCTGTGACTTAGAGACTCACACGATGGGACGTGCAGCGGGCAGGCCACAGTGAACGGTGGCAAAACACAAATGTTGACAATACAATAGTCCAGCAATGTTTGACTGGCAAAGGCCTGCTTAAGTACAAGCATTGCTAGCAATGGTAGATTGGGTGTACCTGGGCAAAGCGCGGGAAAGACAATACCGGAGTGGAACCAGCTGGCTGTCATGAGAGAGGGGGTGTGGTCGGACCGGCAAATATCAGACAGCACCCACACGAGTGTAGTCCAAAGGAGGCTGCCTCATAGCTGCCATTCAGAATGCAGTGGCTACAGGTAGGGGAAAAAAACAAAGAGAAAAATAGAAACTACAAGAAATTCAAAAGATAACACAATACATAACTACACAGATAAACCTGAGTCACAGTGGGTCACAACCGAGCCCGAAGAACAACCCGACAAGGTTCATGACAGACCCCCACCCAAAGGGGTGGAGTCTAGACACCCACGGCAACATCAGAAAAGAAAGGACCTCCCCCACCCCACCCAGCAGGAACAACAACCAACAAACCCGGGTGGGAGGTAGGGGAAACAGGCAAGGAGGAAACAAAATACACCCCGCCCAGGGCCCACAATAGAAAACACACTTAACCCCCTCAAGTCCAAAGGCATGGAGGCTCAGGAGGCTGCCCAGAGTCCCAGGCCCAGCAGACAGTCCGGTGAACAGAGTCCGGTGGCCTGCAGGAAAACACGGGCCACCTGGCCCAGATACTCAGTCCTTCCAGCGGTCAGCCAGCACTGTTGAGCCACCAGGACCGGAGGGGTGGAGCAGGAGGTGGCCTGCCCAACGGGAGGCTCACTAGTGGGTGACCGGACCATAGGAAGGGAACCCCCACGGCATCAGACAGGGAGAAGGAGGAAGCCACGATGGCATCAGGCTGAGGTGTGGAGGCCCCGACGTCCTCAAGCTGACCAGCAACACCCTCGATGGTCCCGGCTTGGGACACAGCTGCACCCGCGGTGGGCTCCGGCTGGAGCTCTGCAGCACCCGCAGTGGGCCCCGACCGAGCCAACCCTGCACCCTTGGTGGACCCCGACTGGGACAATGCTACACCCTCGGTGGACCCCGACCGGGCCAACGCTGCACTGTCAGTGGACTCCGGGCTGGAGTGTGTCACCCATGATGGGTCCATGCAGGAGCGCAGCACCCATGTCGGGCTAACCCTGGGGCGCAGCCCCCATGAGGTCCCAGACCAGAACACCGCACCCACGGAGACTCAGCCTATGGAGGGACCCACACGACGGCCTCAGGCAGCAGGGAAGCCAGACTCACGACGTCGTCACGCAGAGAGACTGTACCCACAGAGACCCCTGGTGACAATGGATCCTCTCTGGCGACTCTAAGAGGAAGCTCAGGGACAACAGAAGGAGAAATGTGGTTAGGGTCGCCGGCAGCAACGGAGCCCGGCAAGGTGAGTTCAGATGCAGCTGAGGGCTGCACCTGACTCTTCTCCCCTAAAGCCAGGCAAGATCTCTCCTATACTGACACGAGAAACACAAGAGAGATAACTTGCGTGAGCTCGAGCTCCACTGCCGTCCAGGACTCCGTCGATTCTGGTGATGAAGACTCGGGCCCAGCCTCTAGGAGGTCCAACTCTCGCTCCCAATCCGCTGCAGTTGCCTCCGCAGCTGGAAAGATGGTAATTGCAGTCCTAACATCCTCAGATGAAATAACCCCCGCTGGAGATGGATCCAGCGAGGAGGCTGAGGGCTGGCTCCGTGCAGGCTCTGGAGCAGGATCCTCCAGGGCCTTAGGCTCCTCCATCATCCGGCGGCTTAGTTCCAGGGCCAGCGGACACTCAAGAGAACATGGAGGAGACACGGAGAGAACAGGAGTAGAGTCAGGTTTAGCAGCTGAAGGACAGGACCCAGCGGACTGCTGAGACTGGGCCTCTCCCTCGGGAGACAGACAAGGTTCATCATAATTTAATTGAATAGAATGAAAAATCACTTGCCTGTCATCCCGGTGTGTGATGTTCACAGCTGCCGCTGACAGACAGTCACCCCTCTCCGTGTCAATAGCAATCTCGGCCCCTTCAAAGGATGACGGAATAGCCGGCTTTGACACTGGTGACTCCTCCAGCGTGACTGAAGGGGAACAGTTTCGTGCGGGCTCCGGAGCGGAATCCCCCGGGGCCACCATCTCCTACACCGCCCCACTGGTCTGCTCCAGGACCGACGGACACTCGGGGATAGGTGGAAAGGACATGGAGAGGATAGGTGAAGAGTTAATAGCTGCAGCTGGAGGAGAGAGCCCAGCAGACTGCTGAAACTGGGTCTCTCTTCCGGGAGACAAACAAGGTTTAACACTAAAAGATGTGATAGAATGACAAAGCACTTGCCTGTTATCCCGGTCCTAGATGTTAACAGCTGCAGTTGACAGGCAGTCATCCACCTCTGCATCCACAATAATTCTGGTTCCCCCTATGGATGATGGAAGAACCGGATCGGGAAACAAGGAGATGGGCGTTACCGGAGGAGCCCTGGTGGACCTCTCAGCCATTGGAGGCACGACGGCTGCTGAGGGCAGTGAGGGCCTCTCCCAGCATTTCCACGCAGAATGACGCTGCCTACGGGCGGCTGAAGCGGATGGCGAAGCTGAGGGAGCGGTGACAGCAGGCTGCGGAGAGCGTCTCCGCTTGGGCTTCGTGGAGAGCGCCCCCATCCTCAGGTTGGTAAACTCCTCATCCAACGCACAGACCGAAGACAGCAGCCCCTCATACTGAGGATAGCTCTAAAGCCCTGGATGCACCTCCAGGATAATTACGGCTGAATCCAGGCAGCTCAACTTTGCCTTCAGTCCGTGCGCTTCATGGGCCTAGTCCATGAAGTCCTGGATGAAGACCGCCGCCCATTTCTCCTCCACCGTGGGATGCCCCGCCGGTCGTCTGCTCCGGCAAGTGTGGGAATGGCGTGCCGAAGGCATCATAGGGCAAACACAGGTGGGTGAGGAAACAGTTCAAAAAGAAAAAGTGATGTGTGGGTGTAACCTGCTAAATCCTTTTCTGGCTGGACTATTCTGTCACGATTCTCCCCGTGCGCCTTTAAGCAGCGCACGGAGGAGTGAGGAGAAAGAATGGATTTAAGCGCAGGGTTACATCACAGCACATTTATTAATGAGGGCAACAGTTCCCAAAATATAGACATACAAAAATGGTGACGAGGTACACTAAATGGCTCCACAGTGGGCGTGAAGCGAGCAGACCACAGTGTACAGTGGCCAACAAAAACAGTACAAAAACAAGGCAAACATACAAAAATGAGACAAGGTTCACTTACAAACTCACACGATGGGACGTGCAGCGGGCAGACCACAGTGAACGGTGGCAAAACACAAATGACAATATAATAGTCCAGCAATGCTTGACTGGCAAAGGCCTGCTTAAGTACAAGCATTGCTGGCAATGGTAGATTGGGTGCACCTGGGCGAAGCGCGGGAAAGACAATACTGGAGTGAAACCAGCTGGCTGTCATGAGAGAGGGGATGTGGTTGGATCGGTAAATTTCAGACAGCGCCCACACGAATGTAGGCCGAAGGAGGCTGCCTCACAGCTGCCAGCTAGAATGCAGTGGCTACAGGTAGGGGAAAAAAATAAAGGGAAAAATAAAAACTACAAGAAACTCAAAAAATAACATAATACATAACTACACAGATAAACCTGAGCCACAGTGGGTCAGAACCGAGCCCGAAGAACAACCTGGCTCAGTTCATGACATATGGAGGAGCCTTTGGACGGCTCATGATCTAAAGCACACCACATCTTCTGTAAAACTCGGTGGAGGCAGTGTGATGCATGGCCATTCATGACTTCCAATGGCACTGGGCCACTAGTGTTTATTGATGATGTGACAGAAGACAGAAGCAGCTAGATGAATTCTGAAGTGTATAGGGATGTACTGTCTGCTCAGATTCAGCCAAATGCAGCAAAGCTGATTGGACGGTGCTTCACAGTGCAGACGGGCAATCACCCAAAACATATTGTGAGAGCAACTCAAGAGTTTTGTAAGACACAGAAGAATATTCTGCAATGGCTGAGTTAATCACCAGCTCTCAACCCAATCGAGCAGCTTTTCACTTGCTTAAGATAAAAAGTTAAGGCGGAAAGACCCACAAACAAGCAACAACTGAAGACAGCTGCAGTAAAGGCCTGGCAAAGCATCACAAAGGAGGCTTCGGCAGCATTTGGTGCCAGCGTTTGATACTAATCCAGCGTTTGGTGATGTCCATGGGTTCCAGACTTCAGGTAGTCATTGCCTGCGAAAGATTCTCAACAAAGTATTAAAAATGAACATTTTATTTATGGTAATGTTAATTTATCCAATTACTTTTGAGCCCCCAAAATCAGGAGATTTAGTATAAAAATGCTTGCAATTCCTAAACCATAATTCCAATTTGAATGTAAATACCCTCAAATTAAAGCTGAGAGTCTGTGCTTTAAGCCCATATTGATTAACTGTATTTTCAATATGTTTTGGGAAACATTTAAAATAACAAAATTTGTGTCATTGCTCCAATACTTTTAGAAGGCAGTGTGTGTGTGTTTGTGTGTGTGTATGATGGCTGTTCACATGCAGTGGTAGAGCCAGGAAATTTTCAGTGGGGTGGCCAGGATGGATATGTGATCAGTTTGGGGTGGCCGAGAAATCGGTATCACAAGAAGTTAATATTTCTTACAAAATAAGAGGTTATATAAAGGTACTAGCTCTTTACTACTGTTTTTACTTGCATATATTCATACTTGCTGTTAAATTTTGTATGTAGAGTTGTATTGATTATTGTTAGGGATTTTATATAGGGCCTATCACTGAGAAGATGGCAAATGACAACTTTGTAATGACAAAATGATGATAACTTAGGAAACGTCATCTATTCTTAAGTACAAACATCCCTGACCACTGCTCTAAGAGCCTACTGGTGCATCTTAGTAAATTACAATACTGTGAAAAAGTTAGTGCAGTTTGCAATGTATTTAAAAAGTTAAACTTTAATATTGATGACATATACTGAAATATTGCAAATCATTTTTATCCTAATTTTGATGATCATGGTTATAGTTCTTTAAATATATTACAAATTCTGACTGTGATTTACTGAGATACAGTAGTGTGTTGTTACACTGAGACTATGACCTCACACTGCTGGGATACAGGAAACAGATACGTAATGAAAATCAATGATTATTTTAAATCAGTCTGGTTGTATTACAACCTAACACTGACGCAACACATCAAGCTCAAACATTTGAGGTCTGTGTTAATAAATCTGACTTAGCTCTTTCTGATATACACTGTGTTCCATATTATTATACAAATGATATTTGTCTCTGATTTTCCTAAATAGTCGATGCAAATGACAGTATAATTTTCAAGTCATCAACTGTTAGAGCATAATTCAAATTTTATTGAACAAACTTCCCAATGATAATTATCTTTTTTGCAAAAACAAAAAAAAAACTCAAAATGCACTGTTCCAAATTATTATGCACAACAGAGTTTCAAAACATTTTATTGGTTGTAAAGAACTGAAAATGGTCATTTGTTGAATGTGCAGCATTAGCAGGTCATATTGACTGAAACCAAAAGCTATTTCAATCAAAAACACCTTAACAGGCCAAGTTACATGTTAACATGGGACCCCTTCCTTGATATAACCTTCACAATTCTTGCATCTATTGAACTTATGAGTTTTTGGAGAGTTTCTGCTTGAATTTCTTTGCAAGATGTCAGAATAGCCTCCCACAGCTGCTGTTTTGATGTGAACTGCCTCCCACCCTCATAGATCTTTTGCTTGAAGATGCTCCAAAGGTTCTCAATAGGGTTGAGGTCAACGGAGGATGGGGGCCACACCATGAGTTTCTCTCCTTTTATGCCCATAGCAGCCAATGACACAGAGGTATTCTTTGCAGCATGAGATGGTGCATTGTCATGCATGAAGATAATTTTGC
This sequence comes from Pholidichthys leucotaenia, assembly GCA_020510985.1. NCBI lineage: Eukaryota > Metazoa > Chordata > Actinopteri > Cichliformes > Pholidichthyidae > Pholidichthys > Pholidichthys leucotaenia. Next base: position 270,588,029 of record CM035849.1, read on the forward strand.
TGCGGAAGGCAAGGTTCTTCTTTTTGTACCATGGAAAAAAGTGATCAGTCAGAAACTCTATATACTTTGCCAAGGTCATTTTTTACACCTCCAGGGACCCTAAAGGGGCCTACCAGCTCTCTCCCCATGATTCCAGCCCAAAACATGACACCACCACCTCCTTGCTGACGTCGCAGCCTTGTTGGGACATGGTGGCCATCCACCAACCATGCACTACTCCATCCATCTAGACCATCCAGGATTGCACGGCACTCATCAGTAAACAAGACTGTTTGAAAATTAGTCTTCATGTATTTCTGGGCCTACTGCAACTGTTTCTGCTTGTGAGCATTGGTTGAGGTGGCTGAATAGTAGGATTATGCACAACTGCAAGCCTCTGGAGGATCCTACACCTTGAGATTTGTGGGACTCCAGAGGCACCAGCAGCTTCAAATACATGTTTGCTGCTTTGTAATGGCATTTAAGCGGCTGCTCTCTTAATCTGATGAATTTGTCTAGCAGAAACCTTCCTCATTATGCCTTTATCTGCACTAACCCGTCTGCGCTCTGAATCAGCCACAAATTTCTTCACAGTACGATGATCAGACTTAAGTTTTCGTGAAATATCTAATGTTTTCATACCTTGTCCAAGGCATTGCACTATTTGACGCTTTTCGGCTGCAGAGAGATCCTTTTTCTTTCCCATATTGCTTGAAACCTGTGGCATGCTTAATAATGTGGAACATCCTTCTTAAGTAGTTTTCCTTTAATTTCCTTTAAAAGTTAATTATGACAGGTGTCTGAGGTTGATATCAGTGATCCAAAGAGCCCTGAGACACAATACCATCCATGAGTTTAACTGAAAAACAAAAAATTGAATGTTTATGACACTAAAATCCTATTTGCATAATAATTTGGAATGCAGTGTAGAACTACAGAAGTAAATTAATAACTGGTAAAATAATGAACAGTAATTGCACAAACAGCATTACTAGTGCATCTCTGTCAATTACGATAATGTGAGCAAAGTGTTTTGCAATGTAGTTAAATAAAGAAACTTATTTATTCAGTATTCATTACACACAGTGAAACGATTGAAGCATTTTTTTCATTTGATTTTGATGAACATGATTATAGTTGTACCGACTTTAACACCTTCATGACTGTTCCTACCAAATGAAATAAATGCCTTTATTAAAAAGCCTGCTGTAATTAATAACACCATGACAGACCTCTCAATTATAATAATAAAAAACACAGAATCATTTACCAAAATGTGAAATGATTATGCCTGGTTGACTCTTACTGTAGTCAATTTTCCGGACAGAAAACGTTCAAAAAGTTAATCTGAGTCAAGTTAATATGCCTCAAAATGCATTTAACATCATGTTAGTGTCCTAACATGAAGCGCTAGCTCACTTCACCATTAATATTATGGGAGACACAGTGCATAAAACGTTAGTTTGTGCTACATCTTTGCTGTTTTTTCTACCAGTGAGCTGCTGTTGCTGAGACATTTTTGTCTTTGCTAAACTACATAAACAGCCAAGTGACTTAACATTACTAAAGGAACATCAACATGACATCCCCTCTGATATTATAGCTGGCCTTTATCAATTTGTGAATCCAAGCATCATTGCCTGCAGCTGCTCTGTTTTCAAAATGTAACCGCCGGCTACCAGATGCGTGCGTGCAGTTGTGGTGTCCAGCAGGGGTTCCGTCCGAGGCAAATGCAGCTGTGGTTGCTGTAGTTGCTTAAGTGGCCAAGATTATACCAGTGGTGGCCGCAGCCACCCCGGGCCCCCACCCCATGGCCACCCCCCAGCTCCGCCATTGTTCACATGGTGAAAGTAACTGAAATTTAACATAAATGTGACATGAAATTATTGCAAAAATAATAAATATTTTCATATTGATAATGGGTTAGATAAATGCATGTGCAATGATCAGTATTGGAATACAGTTCAGTGCAGCAGTTCCAAGTTGAATTTATATTTTTGGTTCATCCCCCTGAGCAGTCTTTAAAGCAAGAGCATCAAACACGAAAAGGGGCCAAAACAAAAAAACTGCTCCAGATTGGTTAACATTTACTAAAAAACACACTTAAATTGATCAAATTTTAGACAGTGGTATCATGAATGGTGACTCAAGACATCTCAGAGAGTGCAGAACAAAACAAGCATAGGTGGGTAAAAAAAGACTGATCAAATATTTTAAACTAGAGGGCACCCAGAGAGTGCATACCTCCTCCAAGGTTGCATCCCTCCCTTTTTCCTCCCCTCCATCCCTTTGTCTGTCCATGTCGTTATCTATCTGTACATTGCAAGATAGGGCCTTGGTGGAGGTATGCACTCACGGATCACCTCCAACATCTAATGAGTTCATCTTTGGGTCAAGAGCCACCTCTAGTGAAAATGTCATCCAAATCCATCCAGGAGTATTTGCGTGATCCTGCTAACAGACAGAGAAACAGCAGCAAAAACAATATGACTACATTATAAGACTCCAGTATAATAACAAGACTGTCATAATTGTATTGACCATACATTGGGGCTGGGCAATTTCACCTTAAATCAGCATCATGGTTTATTGAATCTTTCAGGTCAGTTTTCTTTTTTCCTCCTCTCTTCTCCCTTACAGTTTACTGACAAATAAACTTCATAATTATTAAGCAATATCGCTATATTAAGCAATATTAAGCAATTATTTACAGTGTGGTATTATATCACTGCGGTGCGTACTAAACGAGCATAGTAGAACAGGCCTATTATCATTTCATTCATTTATTCATTCATTCATTCATCTTCTTCCGCTTAATCCTTTTCAGGTCGCGGGGGGGCTGGAGCCTATCCCAGCATCTTTGGGCGAGAGGCAGGGTACACCCTGGACAGATCACCAGTCCATCACAGGGCCAACACAGAGAGACAGACAACCATTCACTCTCACAGTCATACCTAAGGACAATTTAGAATCCCCAGTTTGATGCCAATTAACCTAGCTTGCATGTTTTTGGCATGTGGGAGGAAACCGGAGAAATCCCGGAGTAAACCCACACAGACACGGGGAGAACATGCAAACTCCACACTGATCACTGTCGGTCGGGGGCTGGGATCGAACCCAGGATCCCCCGGCCAAGGGTGAGTTGCTGTGCTGCCACAGTGGTAACCACTCTTCCACCGTGCCGCCCTATTACATTTCACAAAAAAAAAAAATTAGACATTGTCCAGTGCTGAAGTTAGTTTGTTTACATACTGTGTGGGTCTTTTGGCTCACAACAACATCCTGAGCTTTGCTGGTACATGCCACAGGAGTTGCATCCACACGCACTCCGAACCCCGTCTTAAACTGCACACTTTGCTTGCTTTTTCTTGGCGTCTTCAGATGAAATAAGGTCAATCATCAAATACTATGTGGATGGAGACCACATTCCTTTTCGTTCCAAGCCGTTTTGTAAGCTATGTTCCGGTCCACAGTGTACTTCAACTGTTTTACTTTTTCTGCAGTGTTTAGTGGTAAACAGCTCTAAGAGTGTACTGCTTCCGGGTTGCGGAGGTGCATTGCCACGCACGTAACTCCACGGACATGTCTTAAAGGGGAAGTACATGAAAAGCTCAATATTAATATATAAAATAATAGTCCAAAAATTCCTGGATCTAGATCATAATGTGGATCACCACCAAAATATAATCAACTGTTCCCTGTGCCATTACACACCTTTGGTGAAAATTTCATCAAAATCCGTTCTTACTTTTGGAGCTACGTTGCTAACAGACAGACAGACAAACCAATAAACAAACCAATGCAGGCAAAAACTTTACCTCCTCCTCTTGGCGGAGATTTAAAAAAAAAAAAAAGACACACTGGCATCATTAAAGGAGCAGTAAATATCTTTGAATTAATTGCAACTCTCAACACCAGGTGGCAGCATCATGCCAAAAGTGGATCACTGTCTATGTGACAGACTAAAGACTTACTAATTTTTTTTTAATATTTTGAGGTAGAAAATCTACATGTAGCACTTTGAAGTTTTATGTTTCCCTCTCAGCAGTTTCATTATAAAATTAAAATATTTTAAACAACACCAGGAAGTTCAGAGGATTAGCAAGGCAGAAGTGAGAGAAGCTACAAAAACGATGAAGAGTGGGAAGGTGATTGGTCCAGTTGATATACAGTGGTGTGAAAAAGTGTTTGCCCCCTTCCTGATTTCGCATTTTTTTGTATGTTTGTTACACTTAAATGTTTCAGATCATCAAACAAATTTAAATATTAGACAAAAATAACACAAGTAAACAAAATTCAGTTTTTAAATGAAGGTATTTTTTATTAAGGGTAAAAAAATCCAAACCTTCATGGCTCTGTGTGAAAAAGTGATTCCCCCCACCCCCGTTAAAATATAAATTAACTATGGTTTATCACATCTTTGGCAAGCTGAGTTCAATTTCTCTAGCCACACCCAGGCCTGATTACTGCCACACCTGTTCTCAATCAAGAAATCACTTCAATAGGACCTGCTTGACAAAGTGAAGTAGACCAAAAGATCCTCAAAAGCTAGGCATCATGCCGCAATCCAAAGAAATTCAGGAACAAATGAGAAACAAAGTAACTGAGATCCATCGGTCTGGAAAAGGTTGTAAAGGCATTTTGAAACCTTTGGAACTCCAGCAAACCACAGTGAGAGCCATTATCCACAAATGGCAAAAACATAGAACAGTGGTCAACCTTCCCAGGAGTGGCCAGCCAACCAAAATTACCCCAACAGCGCAGCGACGATTCATCCAAGAGGTCACAAAAGACCCCACAACAACATCCAAAGAACTGCAGGCCTCACTTGCCTCAGTTAAGCTCAGTGTTCATGACTCCACCATAAGAAAGAGACTGGGCAAAAATGGCCTGCATGGCAGAAGTCCAAGATGAAAACCGCTGCTGAGCAAAAAGCACATAAAGGCTTGTCTTAGTTTTGCCAGAAAACATGTTGATGATTCCCAAGACTTTTGGGAAAATACTCTGTGGACTGATGAGACAAAAGTTGAACTTTTTGGAAGGTGTGTGTCCCATTACATCTGGCGTAAAAGTAACATAGCATTTCAGAAAAGGAACATCATATCAACAGTAAAATATGGTGGTGGTAGTGTGATGGTCTGGGACTGTTTTGCTGCTTCAGGACCTGGAAGACTTGCTGTGGTAAATGGAACCATGAATTCTGCTGTCTACCAAAAAATTCTGGAGAATGTATGGTCATCTGTTTGTGGCCTCAAGCTGAAGCACACTTGGGTTCTGCAGCAGGACAATGATCCAAAACACACCAGCAAGTCCACCTCTGAATGGCTTAAGAAAAACAAAATGAAGACTTTGGAGTAGCGTAGTCAAAGTCCTGACCTGAATCTGATTGAGATGCTGTGGCACGACCTTAAAAAGGTGGTTCATGCTCGAAAGCCCTCCAATGTGGCTGAATTACAGCAATTCTACAAAGATGAGTGGACCAAAACTCCTCCACAGCACTGTAAAAGACTCATTGCCAGTCATCGCAAACACTTGATTGCAGTTTTTGCCGTTAAGGGTGGCCCAACCAGTTTTTTTTTTTTTTTTATTTTAGGGGGCAATCACTTTTTCACACAGGGCCATGTAGGTTTGGATTTTTTTCCCCTTAATAATCAACACCTTCATTTCAAAACTGCATTTTATGTTTACTTGTGTTATGTTTTGTCTAATATTTACATTTGTTTGATGATCTGAAACATTTAAGTGTGACATACATGCAAAAAAATGAGAACTCAGGAAGAGGGCAAACACTTTTTCACATCACTGTACATGTGAAGGTATGGAGATGTTTAGGAGAGATGGCAATGGGTTGGGGATGTCAGGTAGGATTCTCCATGGACCATGATGTTCGCAGACAACATGGTGATCTACAGTATAGTGAGAGTAGGGAGTAGATGGAAGGCATGCACTGGAGAGAGGAAGAATGAAAGTCAATAGAAGCAAGACGATGAAGAAAATGAGAGGGAGGCAGGTGTAATAGCAATGAAGCAAAGAGTAGAGATAGTGAAGGTACATGAGTTTAAAGGCCTGGAGTCAACCATCCAAAACTATGGACAGTGCACAAGAGAGGCGAAGAAGAGCGTGCTGACAGGGTGGAGATGAGTGTCGGGGTGATTTGTTACAGAAGGGCAGCAGCTAGAGTGAAAGGGAAGATTTATAAGACGGTAGTGAGACCTGCTAGGATGTATGGTTTGGAGACAGTGGCACTGACAAAAAAGACAGGAGGCATTGCTGGAGGTAGCAGAGTTGAAGATGCTAACATTCTTACTGTAGTGACTAGGAGGGACAGAATTAGAAATGAGTATATCAGAGGGACAGCTCAGGTTGAGCGGTTTGGAGACAAGGTAAGAGAGTCAATGCTGAGATGGTTTGGATATGTGCAGAGGAGGGATAGTGGATATACAGTATTGGACAAAGGATGTTGAAGATGGAGCTGCCAGGCAGGAGGAAAAGAGGAAGACCACAGAGAAGATTCATGGATGTAGTGAAGGAGGACATGGAGAGGGTTGGTGTTAGAGGAAGATGAAGGGATAGGGTGAGATGGAGACAGACGATCTGCTGTGACGACCACTGAAGGGAGCAGCCGAAAGAAGAAGAGCATCACCAAAAAGAAAAAAAAATAGAATATTTCAGCTGTGATCAAAAACATGCAACTTACTTTGTGATTATTAAAGGGAAAAGGGCAAAAAATTCTCTTCAGGTTTACCCTTGATGTCAAAAAATATTTTATTATCTTCCTGTTTTCTATATCCACTATTCATTTTGTTACTTTTACCCAACAGCCTTAAAGATGACTGACAAAATAATTCTATATAGTTCTAGCTGTAGAATATAACTTCTGACCTTAATGCAAATCACTAAGGCTGCATGAATTTTTAATATTGATTAATTCTATATTAATTACTGTATGAAAATGATCTATGAAGTTCACTTTTATACTTATGTATCGGGGGGGGAGGGGGTAGCAAAATGAGTTGCCTTCCTCTTCTTCCTCCTTTTATATATAGTTTGACCGTGGGTGTTCAGATAAGTTTGGCGGTGCATCACTGCCATCTACTGTGTGGATTTATGAACACCAAATATATTCCACATTTAAATTCCTCCGCTGAATATTGTTAATAATTTAAAGTTCAATGCTGTTTGAAAGGACTTACGTGGCTTATTATCATATCGGTGACATACAGTACAATGGTCTTCATGACAACCACAACATTGTTTATCATGATCATTTCAAGGACAATTTATCATCCCACAAAATGTGTTTTTGCTCCAGCCCTATAAATATCCAGTAGTAGTTATTTTGAGCAAAACATTTAGGAATTATTTAAAATAAGAACTTTAATTTTATTATACTTTTTCTTATCTTGTTCCTGAATATAAAATCTGATTAATGGAATTAAGGTCATAAAGCAACCAGTGAATTCAGTCAGACAGAGGTTGTTTCTGTCTCTGTGTCAGCCACTAAGATGAGTCTGACATCTCCAAGCAGACTCATTAAATGGACTCTATTAGATTTCACAAATTGCCCCTCTGCTCATAGAAAGGGAGTGAGAGAAGACCAAGCACTTTAAAGGAGAGATGGAGGAAGCTCTCTATCCTGTCAGTCTAATTAAATGGTATTCCAGCATAATAAGAAAGCTCAGATCAATAATACAATGCCACAGATTAAATCGATGGCACAACAGGATACCCCGTTGTGTGCCTATTAGACTGTCAGCTAAAGAAGTTTTCCTGTAGTGTTTTTGGCTGCAGTCTGTGGGTCCTTCCCTTAATTGCATGGCTTCCCCTGGTGTTACTTAATGTAAACTGCACAGTTCAATACAGCTAATAGCGCTTATCTCTCAGCGACAGCCATTGCATGAAATGCATCAACTGAATTTGTTATGGAGAGCAATCCATTAGTGCAATACTTCATTTTACAGCCATTATTGAGCTTTCAGATTCAGATTTGCAGTTCAAATACAGAAATATGACTACAGTACAGTCACTTTAATATCTTTGACTCTAATACACTCAACCAAAATATAAACGCACACAGTCGTGTTTTCTTTATTTTTTTTTGACAACACTGAACTATTTTAGCATAGCAATTATGATGAACATTCATTTTTAACAATGCTTTTCTGTCAGTAATTCATGAATTATGGCAGTTGAACACTGAGTAGTCAGCCAGTGGCAACTGATGGTTGAACGAGACACACTCATTTGTTGCCGACACCACTGTAACAGAAATCCCTGCATTAAGCACGCCAATGGCACGCTCCATGGTCACTTGTGACATCTGTGGAATTGTGACTTGTGACAAAAGTCTGCATTTTTGGTTGGCCTTTTATTGCCCACAGTGGAAGGACTGTCTGTGAACTGGTCACACTGACTGGCCACCACACTGCCGTGCTCCGTACAGCTGGTATGTGGAATAGCTCAATCAGTGAGTAATCTCACTGGGAGTGGTCAACTGGAATTGGGCCACCAGATTTGAACAAAAGCAATCATTCAGTACATGTCTAAATAACATTTTTTGGCATGTTCCTTGTAAGGTCATTTCAACTCAGCATCTTTGGTTTGCACGTTTATGTTTTGGTTAAGTGTATATTAAAAGGGCAATGAAATTATGGAACATTATCCTGAGGCACAGACCTTCGTAAGATGTGATAAGCTACAAATTTTCTCTTAGACCATGTTCTCTGATCATTTTAGAAAAATAAGGATGGGAGGAAAGCTCTACTTCATTCATGGATAGTGATCTCCACAAAGGCAGAAGTTTGCCCCGGACGCCCCAACACACACACATCATTTTCTAAAAATGGATGTACTCAGTGTGCAGAATAAAGAATACCTTTAAAGTTCTCTATTTCAGAAAATGATAAACCTCACATCAAATAATCACTCTAAACTGAAAACACCAGTGTTGTATTCAAGGACACATCGAGACCAGTTTGAAATCAGAGTGTATCAAGTCTAAGACTTTAAGGCAGACGTGTCACATTCAGCCTTTCAGAGGGCCAGCGAGAGGGTAATGAATAAAGCCAAAGGCCAGGCATTCACTTTCATGATATCTTTTTAATTGAAAAAGTATTGTCCTATCTACACCATGGTAGATCAGTTTAAATCCTCCTCCAATGCTCCTAGCCTTGCTTCCCTTCCGTCTGGTTTCTTGAACACACAGTATATCTACCTTTCTTCTCTCCATCATATCAGCCAACACTTCGCCTTTACCAGTCATAGTCCCTACATTTAACATCCCTACTCTCACCTCCACACGTCTACCTTTCCTTTTCTCTCTCTCCCTCCTAACATGCCTTCCCCCTCTCCTCCTCCTCGATCTTTGACCAACAGTAGTCCAATTTCCACAGTACCCTCTCAGTTAACAGCGCCGGTGGTGGTTGTTGTTAACCCGGGCCTCGACTGATCCGGTATGAAAGTCTCATTCGTCATGATCCGCATGTTTGATTTCTCAAAGGTTTTACACCGTGTGTGTGTGTGAATGGGTGGTTAGCAGGATCTGTAAAGCACTTTGGTCATCAAGAGATGAGAATAAAAGCACTATATAAGTGAATGCCATTTACCATTTACACCGGATGCCCTTCCTGACACAACCCTCCTCATTCACCTGGGCTTGGAACTGGCACTAGTACGCTGACTCATGCACCCCTGTGGCTGGGTTAGCATGTATGCAGAAAAATGTTGCAAGTTTATGAGAGGGATAAATACTCTGGGGAGAAGTTACACATTTCCAAGACTGTGGGAAAAGGGTGAGAATTTACAAGACCGTGGGGGGGGAGTCACAAATTTGTTAGCGGGACAGAAAAAATGTTCTGGGGCCTTGATATTGACGCCTGTGAGGTTGAGACCAGCTCCAAGACAAAGATCTACATACAAAGTGGTCTTGCTCTTGACTAGGTCTCCATCTGTCTTGGTTTTGGTCATGTCTTGGTCACAACCCCTTAGTCTTGGTCTTGGTACGCTGTGGTCTTGGTGTAGTCTTGCCTATAGCACTAGAAAATACACACCACAATTAAATTGACAAATGTATACTGATAATGTGAGTGGGGCAGGTGAAACAGTCTCCTCAGGATCATACATGCTTTTGTGCAGTGATGTACATATTCTTGAACATTTATCAGTCTCTGACCTGCTTCGACCTCTGCCCTTTTAGGATGTGATCTCCTCCCTGCAGGACCGCCTGTCACTACGCTACATCGAACACTTTGCCTTGGTGCTGGAGGCAGGTGGTCTGGACCAGAATCAGAAGCTGTATTTGCTGCAAGAGAACCAACCGCTGACACATGTAAGAAACCCATGAAAGGAAAATCACTCTGAGACCTGTTCAAAACCGTTCTCAATTATGTATGTTTAAGAGCGAAACAGGTGTTGGAGTAGCAATACGTAGTGAGTGCCTCCCTCCTTCAGTGCAAAATCAATCTATTTATCCAATGGGGAACAACACAGAGAGGTCTTTTCCACCAAACTGGTTCCAGTGCTTAACTGGAGCCAGAGCCTGATTAGCACCAGTTCTTTGGTTTTCCACTGACTAAAGCACCATTCCCAGGCTCTCAAAATTGGGGCTATCGTGGCCCCATCTCCTAGCTGGGCCACCAGCAGCACCAGTTTACATCGGTTATGTCCGCAGCCATGGGCGTGGTTAACCGACCAGCTTCAAAACATTACTGACCACCATGTTGCTTTCCAAACAGCGGAGCAAGCGACGGATTCCAAAACCAAACAGATTTAGAGCGAAGAGGAGACACATTTCTTGGCTCTGTGGACATAAACAATAGTACAAGATAAGCTGGAGGGGGCCACTCATGTGATGAACTGTTTTGGGGGATCGGCCAGCCAGCCGGACCATCGTCACTGCTGTGGATTAGTCCGGACAACAAACTACTCAAAACACACTGGTAAGTGTATTGTCTTTAAAATGCCAAACATTAACGAATATATGTATACATATATATCCGCTTGTATTGATATGTAACGGCCAAAGTGCGGATATTTTTTTACTCACTCTTGTGACTATAGTATTTTCGGTTAGCTATGCTAACGAGCTAACAGTGTTTTTACCAGGAACGTTTCTCCTCGCCATAAAGAAATGCGCATTTGAGAAACTAGAACAGAAATCTTAGCGTCTTACAGAATACTTTTTTTTATAAAGTCACCCAGCGCAAAATACGCTTTTTGTGGTATCAGTACTGTGTATGAATGGGTGCCTTGCGTTGTGTTATGGGAGATTTTTCTACCAGACACTAGTAACATCGCCTTTTTTACTATTCTGGCAATATTTCCATAATCTTGGGCCTTTTTTTTTATTTCACTTGTTTAATTGTGTATTGTGTAACCGTGTTTTATCTAATCCTTCTCTTACTTTATCGCGCAGTCGCCTGGTGGAACACCTAAAATGCCATTGTACTGTACAGCTGTACAGTGACAGTAAAGCCTATTCTGTTCCTATCCTTCTGTTCCATAATCAGACACGTAAGCTGTGCTAACACTGATATTGAATAAAATTGCCTTCTATGTCTGCACATTTAATGGAAGGCTTAAGTTGGACACTGCACAAACTAAAACACTTTTTTTTTTTGTATTTACAGATTTATCACAGCTGGACGATGAGGGAGAACCAGCCAGACCTGTGGTGTCCAGCTCACCTTCACCAGATCCAAGCTTGTCCTCCTCCTGCTCTCCCTCCTCTTCTCGTCAGACCAGATTAAGTAATATATGTTCAGATCATGACCCATTCACACAAAGGAAGGAGTGAATTAAACCAATTATACACTTGAATTGAATGTTGTGATGCCACTAATGGATGTTGAATAGACACATTCAATCTTGGATTGGCAATTCCTGCATTTTTTAGTGTGTGGTTATTTTATATTGCTTATTTTTGTACTTTAAAACAGGGAAACAGAAGCGGGACACAGACATGGACCTCCTTCTTGACTACCTGGAGAGGTCAGAGGAGCAGGGCAGGAGGGAGGAGCAGCTGACCTCTGCTTTGCTGCAAAGCATCCAGAAGATGGAGGACTGGACCAACACCCTTGTTGGACTGATGGGACACGTTGTCTGTGCTTGAGGGACTGCAAACAAAGTAACTATCACAGCATTGATATTTTTGGCTGTGTAGTCTTAAGTTTTTGAACATTTTGTAAATAAAAGCTTTCTTTCCTCAAGTGTTTTTCTGCTTCTACATTAATTGTTATCCTCACACCAAACATATGCATGAAATGTAAAGCTATTTAGGACAAACAATGCAAATCACTATAACATTGTAGTGGTGGGAAGTGAAAGTACAAGTACTGAATTACTGCACTTAAGTTCATTTTTTCAGGTATTGGACAATATATCAGGTATTTGTGGACTTACTCATATTTTTGACAACTTTTTCACATTTTCTAAACAACAAGCAGCAATAAACTTTAAATCTATGCACTTTTTGTGCGGAAAATGTTCTAAGTTGCCAGCTTCAAAAATGATAGTTTATATTCTTTTGACAACGTACCACATGACATTCTGTCAGCTCTGGACAAGATCATTTCTGGGGAAAGAACTTTTAACTTGTAGACTTTACAGTCTGTCTCTTGTTCCCCTACATGAATAAAAACTGGAATCAGTACTTTAACCAGAATAGATTACATACAAGTACAGATTACATACATACAAGTACACTGAGGACTGATTGTCAGCTGAATGTTTTATTCATTAATTATTTTGAACTACTTCACATACGTTACGTTTTGTAAATGACATGGCAGGCATTAAACAGGTTACTGCTCCCCACTGTTAAAATCCTCCATTAAAGCTGCCCTAATGTCATTCTACTCTGGCATGATCAGTACTGGTTGAACTGGAGGCTGACTGTGATCATGTGTGTCTGGGAGTCCAAGGTTGTCGCCATGTTCCTCACAAATATTATCAAGTATGCAGCAGCTGAGCACCATTTTCTTGCTCAGCTCCAGTTTGCAGTCATTCCTTGTCAGGAGGGACCTCCATCGTCCTTTCAAGCAGCCGAAAGCCATTTCCACAACTGAACGTGCACGGCTCATCCGGTAGTTGCAGTTACGTTGTTCAGGGGTAAGTCTGCCTGTGTCCGAAAAGGGTTTCATCAGCCACTTCTGCATGGGGTCGGCTGGGTGATGAAATCCGGTGTCGTGCCAAAAAGTGATCACCGTCTGCAGGAGCCAGGAGCGCCCGCTTGTTAAAGGTGGACTGGCTGGTCTCAGTCCACCTACAATGTGACTCAGTGTTTTGAGGTTTTATCACATCTGAAAAATTATAGTGTTGGCCAAAGTGTTGCAGTTTGGAAAACAACGTACCGTATTTTTGGGACTATAAGGCGCACCGGATTATAAGGTGCACTATTAATGAACGGTCTATTTGATGGTCTAATTTCATACATAAGGCGCACCGGATTATAAGGCGCATTAAAGCGAGGTAGTCGGAGCCGGGAAAAAAAAAAAATCGCGTGCATGGAAAGAAAATCCTCTCTATAGTCATTGTAGACACATATAGCGCGATTGTCTGCGAGTGGGAATGACCTGTTCCATGAGCAGGCGGAACGTTTTTAGTCCGTGGCTGTTTACATCGCCATATTGGCCAGAATATCACGCGGTACTCGCTTGGTACTCGATACGGCTCGCTCTCCGGCAGAGAGCGAGCCGTATTTACAGCCGTAAATACGTATTTACAGCCGTATTTACTGCTCCCGTTCACAGCTAAACGGGAGCAGTTTCGATGCCGAAATTTCACATACAAATCCTAATATACGTGTTCTATACACCATCGGCTTTTGGGTATCGACTGCCTCGCGAGGTAGTCGGATCTGGGAATTTTTTTTTTTTTTTTGCGTGCATGGAAAGAAAATCCTATCTATAGTCATTATAGACACATATAGCGCGATTGTCTGCGAGTGTGAATGACCTGCTCCATGAGCAAATGTACGTTTTTGGTCCGTGGCTGTTTACATCACAAGGATACTCGTTCAGTAATCGATACGGCTCGCTCTCCGGCGGCAGCCCCGAGAAGTAAACAATGCAAACAAATGCCGGGACGCTTGAATTCTTTCGTCCCGAAAATATCATTTTTGAATATTAATTACAGCTAAACAGGAGCAGTTTCGATCCACGATCCATTGGCAGATAGTGGCGTAACTCGCTAGCAATTTAACTTTGAACGACCTGTTGACACCACTATAGCGGTTGGAGTTCTTTGGTTAATCCACCCGGAATGATGGCAAGCTCCGAATTAGTTTGCTTCACTTGGGTTTTGACAGTATCGGTGAGATGGGCGCGCATGGAGTGGCAGATCAATAGGGATGGAGATTTGTGGAAAAAGCCATCCGGCCATTATGTTGAAGCACATATTACTCCGCGAGGCTCCTGACTACCGTAATGCTCCGACAATCCATCAAGCGGTTCGGCTTCGTAATTTACCAAAGTCGTACTAAAACATTTTTGACAGATTTTTGAGCGCCGTGCACCACATAAGATCGGTTCGAGGTCAGTAAGCACAACCAGAATTAATACATAAGGCGCACCGGATTATAAAGCGCACTGTCGATTTTTGAGAAAATTAAAGGATTTTAAGTGTGCCTTATAGTCCAAAAAATACGGTATAGAATTTATATGATTGCAATATTTATATGGAAAAACACTGTTGTTTGGAGGTACATAGAATATGTATTTAGAAAGTATCTTCATGTATATTTGCAGTAAATCTATGCATTTTTCCATGTAACCTTGTGGCTGCATTATTTTAATTGCTTTTAATCCTAGATCAAGTTTGTTTAGGGTTCAAAATGCATCATAAGTGTTAAATATATCTTGTTATACCTAAGTACTGTTTATCTGTTGAAATATATATTTTTAACGGCTAATATAAACCCATACCAATATGACCCCTGGTGATCATTTTTTGGGCAGCTGATCACTTTTTGGCATGTCATAACAGGTGACCTCCATCTCGTAATGCGTCATAACACCACCTATTACAGAACTGACATAAATATTATGTTTAAAAGTGTAGTCAATGCTCACGCTGCAGACTTGATCTAACAACGGCTGATAACTGAAGCATTGATAATTACCGGTCTCCTTAAACGTAGCCGCCGTTCTCTGCCATTAAGAATAAAACTGTTTTTGGATGGTAATACAGGCTTGGAATAATAAAAGCAGTGCTCCCAAACAGACAACAAAATCCTACATGTAGACAAGCTAGCGCTGCTACTTCTTCTTCTTCTTCTTCTTATTCTTCTTCTTCTTCTTCTCTCGGTTACTGGCGGATAGCAAACAACTGAAAGGTACATACCGCCACCTACTGTACAAGAGTGTGTACTGTGGTGTTCTGCGGGGTTGCATAAAGGCGCTTCATACTACGTAATGACGTAGCGCTGACGTAATCCCCGACAAGCTCCATATCGGTGGAAAACCAACTGGTTCTTATGACAGCACTGGTTAAGCACTGACACCAGCCCCAGAACCAAACTAGCACTGGCTCTTATTTTGGTGGAAATGAGCCCAGAGAGACCAACACAAACTAGAAACAGACCAAATGTCAAATACAAATATACAGTGGTGTGAAAAAGTGTTTGCCCCCTTACTGATTTCTCATTTTTTTGTATGTTTGTCACACTTAAATGTTTCAGATCATCAAACAAATTTAAATATTAGACAAAGATAACACAAGTAAACACAAAATGCAGTTTTAAATGAAGGTGTTTATTATTAAGGGTAAAAAAAAATCCAAACCGACATGGCCCTGTATGAAAAAGTGACCCCCTGCCCCCCCATTAAAACATCAATTAGCTGTGGTTTATCACATCTTTGGAAAGCTGAGTTCAATTTCTCTAGCCACACCCAGGCCTGATTACTGCCACACCTGTTCTCAATCAAGAAATCACTTAAATAGGACCTGCCTGACAAAGTGAAGTAGACCAAAAGATCCACAAAAGCTAGACATCATGCTGCGATCCAAAGAAATTCAGGAACAAATGAGAAACAAAGTAATTGAGATCCATCAGTCTGGAAAAGGTTATAAAGGCATTTTGAAACCTTTGGAACTCCAGCAAACCACAGTGAGAGCCATTATCCACGAATGGCGAAAACATGAAACAGTGGTCAACCTTCCCAGGAGTGGCCAGCCAACCAAAATTACCCCAACAGTGCAGCGACGATTCATCCAAGAGGTCACAAAAGACCCCACAACAACATCCAAAGAACTGCAGGCCTCCCATGCCTCAGTTAAGGTCAGTGTTCATGACTCCACCATAAGAAAGAGACTGGGCAAAAATGGCCTGCATGGCAGAGTTCCAAGGCAAAAACCACTGCTGAGCAAAAACAACATAAAGGCTCATCTCAGTTTTGCCAGAAAGCATCTTGATGATCCCCAAGACTTTTGGGAAAATACTCTGTGGACTAACGAGACAAAAGTTGAACTTTTTGGAAGGTGTGAGTGAGTCCCATTACATCCGGAGTAAAAGTAGCACAGTATTTCAGAAAAGGAACATCATACCAACAGTAAAATATGGTGGTGGTAGTGTGATGGTCTGAGGCTGTTTTGCTGCTTCAGGACCTGGAAAACTTGCTGTGGTAAATGGAACCATGAATTCTGCTGTCTACCAAAAAATCCTGAAGGAGAATGTCTGACCATCTATTCGTGACGTCAAGCTGAAGCACACTTGGGTTCTGCAGCAGGACAATGATCCAAAACACACCAGCAGGTCCACCTCTGAATGGCTTAAGAAAAACAAAATGAAGACTTTGGAGTAGCCTAGTCAGAGTCCTGAGCTGAATCTGATTGAGATGCTGTGGCATGACCTTAAAAAGACGATTCATGCTCAAAAGCCCTCCAGTGTGGCTGAATTACAACAATTCTGCAAAGATGAGTGGACCAAAACTCCTCCACAGTGCTGTAAAAGACTCATTGCCAGTTATCGCAAATGCTTGATTGCAGGTGTTGCTGCTAAGGGTGGCCCAACCAGTTATTGGGTTTAGGGGGCAATCACTTTTTCACACAGGGCCATGTAGGTTTTGATTGTTTTTTCCCCTTAATAAAACACACCCTCATTTAAAAACTGCATTTTATGTTTATTTATGTTATCTTTGTCTAATATTTAAATTTGTTTGATGATCTGAAACATTTAAGTGTGACAAACATACAAAAAAATGAGAAATCAGGAAGGGGGTAAACACTTTTTCACACCACTGTATAAAGATCTCTGAAGATTGAATGGCTGATTTCTGTATTTCATTTTAAATCAGCAAATGTTCTGTCCTTCAGAATCCAGACTTTTTTTTTTTTTGCTCATTTTGGCAATCAGTGACTCAACTCAATGATACAATTAGTATCCAGCTAATACCATTGTTTTTCCTTAGGTGGTGCATCGAACCTATTTCCAAGGAATGAAGTGTCTCTTCCGCATCTGCTTCTTCCCCAAGGACCCTGCGGACCTGCTAAGAAGGGACCCTGCTGCTTTTGAGTACCTCTACATTCAGGTAAAATGTTGGGTTTAAGGGAGATTTAAAAAGATGCTATTCATTGTAAAGATAATATTGGAGATAAGATAAGATAAGATAAGATAAGATAAGATAAGATAAGCCTTTATTAGTCCCACAACGGGGAAATTCCAGGATTGCAACAGCACAGGGATAGCAACACTCAGAGCAACAATCAGAAGGCAAGAAAAAAAACAAGTAAGCAAGAGCAGCTAATATACATATGTACATATTACTATAAAATATATATATACACACACACACAGACACACAGTGCAGAGCATTGTAGCTGGATGGAATAAATATATGAATATATAAAAACACACAGTGCAGAGCATTGCAGCTAGGTGGAATAAATATGTAAGTATATAAACACACACAGTGCGGAGCAATGTAGCTAGATGGAATAAATATATAGATATATAAATATAAACACACCCAGTGCTGAGCATTGTAGCTAGATGGAATAAATATGTAAATATATAAACACCCACAGTACGGAGCATTGCAGCTAGGTGGAATAAATATGTAAGTATATAAACACACACAGTGCGGAGCATTGTAGCTAGATGGAATAAATATATAGATATATAAATATAAACACACCCAGTGCTGAGCATTGTAGCTAGATGGAATAAATATGTAAATATATAAACACACAGTGCAGAGCATTGTTGCTAGATGGGATGAAACAGCATAACCATCTACTTAGTTATCCTACATGGTATGATTATGTGCCCATACATATTCTCACCCTCCATAGCGACCGGTATGTTCCTAGTTGTATGCCGGAGGGGACCATTGTGTAAGTCTATTGCATCTTTTGCATTCAAAAAACTATTAGTTTGTTACGTCTTTTTGCTATCTCTGCGAGCAGCCCTGCTTAGGTTGTACAGTCTGACAGCCGTTGGTAGGAAGGACCTACGAAACCTCTCGGTTGTGCACCTGGGATGATGTAGTCTGCTGCTAAATGAGCTCCTCAGTGCATTCAGTATGTCCTGCATAGGGTGGAACTCGGACTCCAGCAGAGATGACAGTTTAGCCACCGTCCTTCTCTCTCCTATCTCCTCCACCGGATCAAGGCGTTGCCCCAGGACAGAGCTAGCTTTCTTAATCAGTTTGTTCAGTCTCTTCCTATCGGCTGCAGTAATGCCACTGCCCCAGCAGACCACTCCAAAAGTGATGGCTGATGCCACCACCGTGTCATAGAATGTCTTCAGCAGCGCCCCTTGTACACCAAAAGACCTGAGTCTCCTCAGCAGGAACAGCCTGCGCTGTCCCTTCTTGTAGAGTGCGTCAGTATTGTGTGACCAGTCTAGTTTATTGTTCAGATGAACACCCAGGTACTTATAGGATGTCACCATCTCGATGTCTGTTCCCTGTATATTTACTGGTGCTGTGAGGGGCTGCCCATGCCTGCGGCAGTCAACCACCAGCTCCTTAGTTTTCCTTGCGTTGATCTGGAGGCAGTTCCGATGGCACCAGTCTACGAAGTCCTGGATAAGCCCTCTGTACTCAGCTTCATCTCCATTGGAGATGAGGCCAACGATCGCAGAGTCATCAGAGAACTTCTGTAGATGGCAGTGTGTTGTGTTGTGTGAGAAGTCCGCAGTATAAGGAGTGAACAGGAAGGGAGCCAGCACTGTTCCCTGGGGGGCCCCCGTGCTACTGATAATCGTGTCGGACACACAGTCCCGGGTTCTCACAAACTGAGGCCGGTTCGTGAGGTAGTCCAGGATCCATGATGACAGGTGCTGGTCCACCCCTGCGCGCAGCAGCTTGTCCTTCAGGATCATCGGTTGGATGGTGTTGAAAGCACTGGAGAAGTCAAAGAACATGATCCTCACCATATTCCCGGGCTTCTCCAGGTGGGACAGAGAACGGTGAAGGAGGAAGATCACCGCATCCTCCACCCCAATGCCATGCTGGTAGGCGAACTGGAGTGGATCCATCGCTGGTTCCACCAGGGGGCGGAGGTGAGCAAGGAGCAGTCTCTCCAGGGTCTTCATCAAGTGGGACGTCAAGGCCACCGGTCTGAAGCTGTTCAGGTCTTTGGGGTGGGAATTTGTCCTTGGGAACTAATTTAATGCATTTTTCAAAAACCGTTATACTTGGGTGTTTTGAAGAGTCCACATTTACCTTAAAGGAGGCATTTACTTCACTTTTTCCACATGTCTTACTGAAATGTCAGTGACATGTTTTGGTAAAAATGCCTCAGGGTTTTATCATTGCTGCACCACTTTTGCAGCCTTGCTCAGAATGGCTCATTTCAGTGCATGTCTCTAAATGCTCAGAAGCCCCAGTTCAACCCACCCTCCCCCTTTTCGCCACTTCAGTTGTTGACGCCATATTGGTGATATTAGCTGGCTAGCTCGTGGCTCGGGTAGTGAACACAGCTTGAGCTAACTAACATATGAACGAAAGTGGAGAATTGGTCATTGGAAAAGGAAATTTTTATGGCGTTACATTTGCGCCTCATTTCTAAGCAAGGAAGTGGAAATTTTGAGCACATAAACTTGTTTTTTGCAAGAACTTAAGATTATAAAGTGTGCGCTGACAACATATTTTCCTCAGACTTACCCTCTGCTTGCTCGCAGTGTTTAATTGTGCTCCGCTCACGTCCTCTCACTCTTGCTTGCTCAACTTCTCTCTACTCGCGCTCAACTCTACCTGTGCGTCCCTCGACATGGCACAGCACTATGAATGTGCCACAATTTCAACCAATCAGGAGTCAAACAGGGTGAATTATGAATGGCTGATTCTTTTGGAGGAAGAACCAACCAATCATAATTCTGGCCTCTCAGCCTCTCACCACTGATGAGAGTTCTAATGCGATTAGACAGACCGACTTCAACTGGCTAGCCAAGCTAATACTAACAGTCCGATCTACTAATTATAGATTAAAAAAAAATACACAATATAACAAAATAAGCCATAATGATATGGGATATATTATTGATGGATTAGTGGATTAGTGAACCAGGTGGGAACAGGTTATGTCTAGTGGAGTGACTTAAATTTTAAAGAAAATAACATAAAAAACCAAACACTGTAAGGAAAGTAGATAGTAGCACTGTTAGCTCTGAAGCCTCAGGCTCATAAACTCTGAGCATCTGTGATCGATATCACAGCCAATAGCTTGGTGATGGGTTGTAAGTGAAGAGTGGATTATGTGTTAGTGACATAAGGAAATGTGACCCAGAAGAGCTATACCAGCTTCTGCCCATGCTGTCAAAATGTAAAACTATAACCACTGTTTAGTGAAGAGAGATTTTCAGATTTTTATTGCAATCATATGACCCAAGAAAGAATTTTAACACATTAAAACCCACAAACACACCACGTTTTATTGAAGGTGACCTTTAACCTTCTTGGAAGTTGACAGGATATGCCAATGTCAGACTTTATATGCAAGGGATATACTTACTGTATGAAAAGCAGATTTCCAGACTGAGGAATGTGAAGCTGACATTGCCAATTAATAATGCTCTCTTTAAAATAGTTTTGTTTTGTTGTTTTTTTTTTTGTTTTTTTAAAGAAGGATTACACTCTAAATTGGTTTTGCACAAACATTTTGTCTCTGCAGAGTCGCAACGATGTCATCAAGGAGCGCTTTGGCATGGACTGGAAATCTGACATCACATTACGACTGGCTGCACTCCATATCTACATCACTGTGTCCTCTGCGAGGCCCAATCAAAAGATCTCCCTCAAGCATGTTGAGTAAGTTGGAAAAACTAAATTATGAGCAGAGCTGATGTGCTGCATTGTTTAACTTGTTAATAGCCCTGTACAATAAAAAATAGTTCAGTCAGTATGACCAGTATAATGAATAATTTACCTCAGTGTATTGAAATCTGAAATTGCTCATAATATTCCCTAGGTTATTATGTAACAAAGAAATCCACTCCTTTGTGAAATTACATCTCTTCCCCAATTTGCTCATTTAGTTCAAACAGTCAACCTAACAGGTAATTAGTTTCTGGTACATATCCATAGGAGCAGAACACTTAAACTGTGCTTGTAACAGACTAGAAGGCGACCATGTCAAGCTCAGGGTTGTAGAAGGTATAGGCTCGGCTCACTGGGTCTTGGGATGAACATTTCACTCACATCTTCCTGTGCTGTTGCACTTTTTTCTTTTGGGCATAACACTTTGGTCATGCTGTCTTCTTTGTGTTGTTCACAGGAAAGAGTGGGGACTAGAGCCTTTTCTTCCACTCACTCTACTTCCAACGGTGAAGGAGAAGAATGTGTGTAAAACCCTGTCTCAGCTGCTGAAAACCTACCAACATCCACCACCATCTGGCAATAAGGTTTCTCCATTACAGCATTTCATCATCTTAACCATTTTCACCAAGAATGATATCTAGTTGCTTTCAATTCATGGATGATTTTCACCTCCTTTTGGTAATTCTGCCCTCATAACACCTTAAAAAACATCAATATATGATTACTCTTAATAACTGTCAGCATACAAATCTAATCACTGCTTCTTTGGTGGAGATTTTACTTTTAAAATGGTCATGTCTGCTTGAAAAACATTCCTTTTGACATGCTTTTCATCCTTTAAATGTATCTGTTGCATAAGAGTTTACTAGCAAAAACTATGGCTCAACACTGCCTCTCTGAGGATGCAGGAAGTACTAAGCATTTCTCTGTTTTATTATTTTGTGGACAGGTTCCTCCACTCCAGGGAAAGCTGCAGTACATGCGTGTTCTCAATGACCTTCCACCTTTTGGTGGAATACTGTTTCACACAGTTGGACTGGTAATTGAATCTTGCATCAGCTTTAACTCAGAAACACATCTACATCTTTCTCAGTTTGCTCCATTCAGATTTCTTACACCTCTTTACACATAGTTACCATTTGAATGCTCACACTTGACACTTGAAACGGACTGTCAACTCGTGCATGCCTGTAGAAAGCAAGTATTCGTGTCTGAAACAGGGAGCCCAAATAGGCTTTACAGGCCCAAATGTAGGCTGTGTTTAAAAGTGGAATACAGAGATGTAGCCTATATGTAGGGAATCATACGTTAGACTTCGACAAGTATAAAGGGACTGAACGCCATTTATTTGATTGTGTGAATATTAATTACAGAATACTTAATTACTGAAAACAAATGAGACATCCTGTATTAGTGACTGTTTCGGAACCCTTGTTTATTTGTTTGTCAGATCACCTATTTCTGTGACCTTTTATCACTTATATTCATAGGTATTGTATCTTGCACTTTGGGGAATGGGAGTTGTTCAGTCACCATTATAACTGTTCTAGTTTATATATGTAGTTTATAGTCTATCATCAATAAATCAGTCCCTCCAGGATTTCACAATGTTGCGATCACGTCAATTCACGCAAAATCAGCCAATCAGCACAACTATTGTGCAACCTTGTCCAATCACCACAATTTTCCCACAATTTTGGCCAATCCTCATCAACTTCTGTCAGTTTCACCAATCAAGTTTGTCTCTGACTAGTGCTCAAACGCTCAGTCTAACTAATCAAATGTGTCGCTGCACCGTGTTCACTTCTGTGTTTACAGTGAGTATTAATGGAACACATCAGCAAAAACAGAGTGTGTGATTCAAAAAAACACTCACCCACGACGTTTCCAACACCATCCCTTCCTCCATCTCCCCCAGCCTGCCGGTGAACGTCTCACCACATCTCTGTCCTGACCGCGTATATGAAGCGCTGGGTTTGTGTTGAAAATCGTCCAGCACCCAGTTGTGGGAGCACGCGCGAGGACAGCCACCATAAAACCACAAACAAAACGAGCAAATCTAAGACTACAGTCAGTGTTTGAACATTTTATACATTTTCACAGGTAAAATCATTACTATGTCTGGTCAATGAGCTTTAAAGCTGTGAAGCAATCTGGATATGGACCAGCGCAACCCTCATAAATGAAAGACAAGTGTGTGTCAAAACATGTAACAGACAGACAGGTAGGAGTTAGGCATTTTTTCAGACTAACACAGACTCCAATAGACAATACAGACCAACAGAATACATTACAGTGATCCCTCACTTATCGCGGTTAATGGGTTCCAGAACCGACCGCGAAAAGTGAAAAACCGCGAAGTAGCGTCACCCCTAATGACGTCATCCATAAATAATACGTATGTTCATTCTCTCACTCTCTCTCTCTCATATGATACGTGTGTGTGTGTGTGTGTACGTGTACATACATACGTAGATGTAAACAAAGTGTACATAAATATGTTTTTAGAACTCTTTTATTCTTATAACAAGATACGTAACTCAAGATGAAAATGATTTACTGCACAGGTTAATGAGAGCTTTACTGCTCCTCAGGTGACGCCTCATCGTGAGATGCTGGAGGCGCAGGATCATCGAGGGCAGCTTCCGGTAGAGCTGGAGGAGGCGGCGTAGTGGCTCGACGGGAAGACTATTTCGCACAAAATGGCACAAGAGAACAGCAAAAAGTTCCACGCGGCGAGACTAAGTAACACGAGCGATAAAAAGCAATGAATGCGGTCTTCCTTCCCTTCATGGGTGCTCGGCAGGGAGAGGAGGTGGGTGAAACGTCTCGGCCAATCAGCTTGCGGGGTGAAACGTCTTGGCCAATCAGCTTGCGAGATTTCCGAGCCGAGCCACCACGAGAACAGCGAACAGAGAGTTGTGCGGCTCTCCGTGTTGACACCTGATGGTCTAATGTAGTCTCCCTGCCTTCTGCTAGCGCCCGCCCATTATTTCTCAATTTTGAATTTTTGATGAATATTTTTGAAAAATCCGCGATGCAGTGAGGGCGCAAAAGGTGAAGCGCGAAGTAGCGAGGGATCACTATATTCATCTTTTTCCTCTCCGCTCGGTACCGAGTGGTTGGGGACCGTAGGGAGTTTTCAAATGAAGGTGCTGCCAATAATTTCCAAAGCTATACTCTTTAACATGCATTCAATGCAATTTAGCTGTTGTAATCGATATTGTGTTAACGTCTGTATTGGCTGTTGCACAAAAGAGTTTTTCTGTATAGCAGAAGTTTCTGCTTTATTTACAAATCACTGTTTAATAGGAAATTTTTGGCAATCCTGTGCTTTTCTTGTATTGTTATATAGAATATCACTGCAGTAAACTGGAAAAAAAACCATCTCCTTTAAAATTTGTAATTCTTCCCGCAACTTTTAGCTCAAAAAAACCTCTCAAAACATCACAACTTTTTCACAACTTTTTAAAAAAGCTCCCACAAATTCAGACATTTTGAGACGCAACAATCATAAAACATCCCGTGAAATCCTGGAGGGGGTGATAAACTCATGCAGTACTATAACAGGACACGTTTACAAATATTTGAGACCCATCCTAGTGTATCCTTTTATATTTTTGCAATATTATGAGTACAACAGACCCAACATTATTATATACAGCAGAATGATCCATTTGGTTGCAACCGTTGCATCAGTGTTGCCTATTTGTCAGTAAATATTTAAATAAAAATGATGTATTTCGTTATTTGGGCATTTTTGTGTCCTGTTTGGTCACGGTCATCACTTAGTCAAAATGTGCATACTGTATGTGACCACATATGATATGCAATTGATCTGGACGTTCTGCTCCACAGTCATGGCGGTATTATTATTAACTTTTAATTTTTAGATAGCCGTGCAAGCCCTGTTGCATCGGGGACTTGCAGTTCTGCAAAGGGACTCCCATCTACCGCTGACCGGGCGGGCTGCGCTTGCTTCCCTGTGAAGGACCACGTTCCGCCGACTGCTTCTCCAACACCAGTGTTTGTCAGACCCTGGGTCCCTGCTGGCATTCCCCGAATTATCCTTTAGACCTACGCAATCACAGCAACATTATAGTATAATTTTTTTAAGCATTAAATCTTCAATATTCTTTTTTTCTGATCAAATTTGTCGCTTTTCACTTCCTTTTTTTGTTTGCGAAGCACTGTGGTGAGTGACTGGTAGAGTTGGAACATTCATGAACGATTCATTTGAGTGTACTGGTTCTTTTGGGCGTAACTGAACGAATCACTTAGGAAACAGCGGCCATTTCATACCCGCTTCTGAATCACGTATACGTCATTAGCCACGGTTACATGTGCAAAATTTCTTCAATCTGATTACAATTCAGATCAGAACTTTACTGTTTACATGGGTCCTGAAAAAGTTGATCCGATTAGGACATGCATTTCCATGTGTCACACGTTTGAATGTACTAAATCACTTTGACATGCGCACAATTATATGACATTCCGGAAATAGTAGAAGAAGCAACTTCTGATGTAAACAAACCCCGCTTCGTGTCTTTCTCTTTTTGAAATTGACCTGTATTGTATTATTCAGACTGTACTTTGCTTCTGCTGGTCTCCGTAATGAAGCTAAAAGCCCAGCAGTACATACTTCTGCATATGACGGAACAGAGGGAGACAGTAGGACGATACAGACTAGATTTGTTTTACTCCCGCCATGTCTTCCACTAGCTGCTGTAAAGGCGGAAATACATCACGTCAACATGTGACTGACATACAGACATGCGCAGTAAAAATATTTTCTACCCAAACTTCGGAATAAGTGTTTATATGTGCACCAATTGGATTAACAATTGGCATAACCTACCCGTCTCAACTGGAAGGAAATTTTGATCCGAATGAGTGTCACTGGGTCAGAATATTCAGATTGGCGTGTTTACATGAAGCATTTTCATTCCGATCAGGCTTTTAATCCGGTTACTTGTGTCCATGTAAACATGGCTAATGACTGGTAGCTCTCCTAGCCTTCTACAGCCTATTACAGCCTTGCAAACATGGAGCTCTAGAAGAAGCTGCTTTCATTTGCTCCTTCACTGCTCTTCAGTATGCTCACTGACTGAATGGTGGCTAAACTTTTACTGATAAAAATTACATATTTTGACTGAGTAATTCCATACTCGGGATGCACATCCTCGTAACCTCAGCAAAGCACTTAGAAAATCTGAGGCCAGTCTGACGAACGGTTTGAGAGATATGTGAGGAACAAACACACACAGACAGAGATTCCTTGAATTTATAGATAGATAGATGTATCCTGTGCATTCCTCAACAGGATGAAAAACAATCTGCTACGACACTACTTGTGGGTCCACGACATGGGATCAGTCACGTGATTGACCTGAAAAACAACCTCACAACAGTTCTGGCTGAGTTCAGTAGGGTTTCCAAGATCCAGCTATACCGAGAGAGCCAAGGAGTGGCGCGTGTGGAGGTGACAATTCATGAGGCCAAGGTACTGTCGGAAAATCACTGAAGATGTCCATTCAAATCATCTGCAAATGAAAATACTATTTTAATACAACACCAAGTTCCTCTTTATTTATGACTGCAACTCGATTGTTTCAGTAAGTTGTCTGTCACCATACAGTGGTGTTCTAGTCAAGACCACACAAAGAACAGACCAAGACTGGAGTGTACCAAGACATACAGTAAAAGTGTTGAGACTGAGTCAAGACCAAGACCACTGTATATGTACCACTTGGTGTTGACTTGGTTGCAACTTGATCTTAACCCCTTAAATTCTTGGTCTTGATCTTGGTGTGGTCTCCCTGTGGTCTTAACTACAACACTATCTAACAGTCTCCTAACTCTCCTGCCTACCATATCCTACAGCCCCTGGTCCTGCTCATGGAATGGCCTGATGCCACTAACTTTGCCTGCCTCATCTCTGGTTATTACAAGCTGTTTGTAGACCCTAAGCGTACCATCTACTTCCGCACCTCTGGTCAGTCTCAGCTGACCAAGGCAGGTAGGTAGTCCTGACTTTTGTTCTTAACAGATGAAATGCATACATAAAATGACATGTAAACAGACATGTAAC
Organism: Pholidichthys leucotaenia; assembly: GCA_020510985.1. Classification (NCBI taxonomy): domain Eukaryota; kingdom Metazoa; phylum Chordata; class Actinopteri; order Cichliformes; family Pholidichthyidae; genus Pholidichthys; species Pholidichthys leucotaenia. The sequence goes on from CM035849.1 coordinate 270,615,359, forward strand.
GCTACTAAATATGCAAGTATGTAAAGTTAACATGAGAAATTATACAATTTGCTCTGTATAATTGAAAAAACCTTTAGTTTTAGCATTTTATTAGACACTGCATGCCAGGAAACCTCTATTACATGTTAAGTCTACATGGAAATTGATGGATGCTGCATCTCCATTGACTAAAATCATAGTAACCAGGTTCCACTGAAACTACCATCCCATGGCGCCCTCTGCTGTCTCTCTTCATATCTCCATCTTGACTCATTTGGAATGGAAAACTCCGTTTTTGCTGTAATCATACCATTGGCTGTTCAGACATGAACAGATCTGCTTCCATCTGCTGTATCAACTTCGAGTCTCTATATTAAAGAAGAATTGCACCATTATGTCATAGCATTTCACCACAATCTAACCCTCTAACCTCAACCAAACTTCAGCTTTTAACATCCATTTCTGAAATAAATAATCCCCATCTGACCACCAACTGTTGCCTCTGCTTTTCCATCTGGATCTGCTCTATGCCCACTAGTTCTTAACACTTCAAATTCTCCACTGCTCTGACAATTCTATCCTCAGATTACAGAAGTTCCCACCATCCTCACCCACGTTCTGGGGCGGCGGGATTGCCAAGTGGAGCGCGTCGAGGGGATGAGAGAGATAGCTCACATAGAGAGTCGGGTTCTTCAAGGGCCCTAATTCCTGCGGAGCCTCAGCATCTTGGTCTGTGTCATGTCCACCTCCAAGAACAACAATTTCAGGGGCTCCAAACACATGCTGAAGCAGAACTTGACATCAATGAGAACTTTATCTCTCAGGATCCCCCTGGACGACCCCGCACCAAGTCAGATCCCACCCAACAAAGTACAGAGGAAATTGCTGGGGCTATAGAGAACCCACCAGTGGAGAAGTTAGCGTTTCGAATCCGAGCCCAAACTATTGGTCAATCCCAGAAAACTTCACGGTACTTCTGTGACTCCTGTAAAGCGAGGCTTAGAGCAGAGGGTCTGTCATCATCAGTTAGTAGTGGGAGCTTGGGGAAACATTGCTCCAGTGCTTGTGCATCCCGAGATGGAGGTGCTGTCGACCTCACCGCACTACCACCCCCAGGGAATGAAGAAGAAGATGAGGAGGAGGTGGAACCTGGTGGAGAGAAGCTGCAGCCACCACCCCCTGCCATCGCCGCCCCACCTCCAGGCTTCAGGGACAACAGCTCCGATGAAGATGATTCAAAGAGAGGAAGGAAGGCTCATACAAGCGTCAGCACGGGGGTGGCAACAGGGAAGCAGGCACAAGCCAAGGAAGACGTGCCTGTGACACTTATTGATAATGTGTCCACAAGAACTGTCCGAGATCACGCTCAAGAGCTTGATGACGCTCTGGTGTCTACCTTACAAGCACTTGAGGCCTTGGCAGCCTCTGAGGACTACCCCCATCACCCTCAGCAGCCAACACAGACTGCAGGTCATCTGCCTCAGTCATGCCTTCGCTTTCAAAATACACACACTATAGAATACTAATGATGTACTGCTAATGTATAGTAATACAGCACAGCTACAGTAGTATCTGAAAAACCTAGGGTCCCAATCAAAGAAAGCATTCAAGCTGAAAATATTATGGAAACATAAATTAATAAACAGTAGGTTTATATGTGTGTGTGTGTGTGTGTGTGTGTGTGTGTGTGTGTGTGTGTGTGTGTGTGTGTGTGTGTGTGTGTGTATGCTGTATATAAAAGAGTTAACTGGCAACTATATAAAGTTTATATCTTAAAACAAGCCAGCCAAAAATTCAGCGATAAGTAACTATGTTAGATTAAGACATTACATTGCCTTTGCACATTTACACAAATCATGGATCTGCAACTTGTGTCTCTTAAAACGCAAACACATATAATACTTTTGCACAAAAGTACCCACAGACCCAGAAAAAACACAAAAATTTACAAGAATGATGATGCAATTTTAGGTACCAAAATGTCACAAATTTACAAGAAAAAAATATGACTATTATAAAAGGAAAAGTTCCAAATTTATGGGAAAAGTTCAATTTTAAGTGGGAAAAACTGCCTAATATTAACATTGACAGTTACTCTCAGAACTCTGTTGTTGCATCTTCATTTTATGGCTCTAATATGTTTTGGTGACTTGTGTGGATTTTTCTGGGCAGAAAACTGCTCAAAATTACTCTTTCCACAGTAGAGTTTTCCAGCCCTCAACAGATATAAATTCAAAACCCCCAATATTGCTTGGCAGAGGAAAAAAATCCATTGGTGCACATAATATTGTGAAAAAAGGGCTATTAAATCCTAATTTTGGAAAACTGTGATTGGACAAAAAGATTTTCCTACTCTGTGATCAAAATCAGTTCATTACCATGTTCAAACAAGTAGTTACAATAGACAGACAACTTCAAAATTGTGCTGTATATCTCTGCTTTAATATTTGTTGCTGCTTGGTAATCCTAATATTGTGCTTTGCTGCTTTTGTCCTCAGGTCTGATTGTCTTAGCTGCTATCACACCTGAGTCATCACTGGACTCAGGCCATGAGACCAACTCTTCTGAACTGACAGATGTTTCAGAGATGGTGTCAGCTATGAAGCAGAACCAGAACCAGGCCTACCTGCTGGCTCACCATATCAACAAGGATCGCATTCTGTGTCGCCGTGACTTTCCCCTGGCTATCCCTGGTTGTACTGCAAAGACCATAGGGACTGGGGCCTTCTCTGTGGGACAGATTCGTGCTGGCTGTCCACCCAAGCAAGTGATCCTCAGCAAGACTGTTCCCTTTAAAGTCAGCCCAAGTCAAGACTCAGCAATACTCAGTGTTGTGACAGAACAAAGGGTGAATCATGAAACTGTTCAGACTGAGAAGAAAAAAGAAATAAAAGCGAACTCAGAGTCGACCAAAGCAATCACTACTGATCCCCCTTCTAAGACACCTGAAGAACTTAAGACTTCTGATGCTTCAGCAGTAGCTCATGTTAGCAAAGATCAGAAGTTATCAAATCCTTCTGGGGATACAGTAAACCAAAATCTCACTGATGGTATAAAGGGGAAGAAAGCAGCACTTCCTAAGACAGACACTACAAGCAAAGCCTTACCTATTCTCTTACCCGTGGACAGAACCGCCACTGCCAAGGTCCCCCCATCTATTATGTGCCAAGATGCCGATACTGCCTCTAGTGAGACCATGAAGCCTTCAAACTCTACAGAACTTCTGCCAGTTGACGACCTTTTCTGTACGTGCCCAGTGCAACCAGAGGGTGGATCTCAAGTGAAAATAAAAGATCCACAGGTTCAGAAGATAGTTGTATTTCAATCTTCCTCACCTACTGATGATGAGCGTCTACGGGCTAAAGGTCTACAGCTGGCCAACAGCAAAGAAAATGCAGTAAGAGTGGGAGCAGAATCTAGTGTGACAAAGCCCAGCCCACAGTTACAAATTAAGTACTCACCTCATTTACCTGCAAAAGCAGACAGAAAAGAAGCAGCAGAAAGCAAGACTGAAAGTGCCCAAGTAAAATCTCAGTCTGAGTCTCAGAAATGCCCATCCAAGTCCTTGCCTATTTTGGACGATCCAATAGCCCCTAGTCTTACTGTAGATAAAGTTTCAACTCTCCCTACCAGAGACTCAAAGAAACAAGGTAGTGGCAAAGGGAAGTCTCAACGCAATGCTCCCTTCTTAACCTTTAGAAACCTTCTATCAGCTACATTTCCAGCAAGAATGAAAAGGGAAACAGATGAGCGAAGGGCTCAGTTGCAGAAAGTACGGCAGTATGAGCTAGAGTTCTTAGAAGAGTTACTAAAACCCAAATCATCACAGGGAGAATTTTTGCCCCAAGGATCGTCACCTGTGCCCTCTGGCACTCCTTGTTCCTGCCAACTCCGCTCTAGCCCAGTCCTAAAGGCACCAGGCATCTCTCGTGAGCAGCGACGTAGTTGTGACTGTAAGCGAATGTGTAGGGGCATGAGACTTCCTGATACGCCAGTTGGGTCCACAACAGAGACCCAAAACAGAGGAAGAGAAAGAACAATCTCCAAGACTCCCCCAACAATTTCCAAATCGCCTCACGCCCAAGGTACAACAAGGAGACCTCAGACCACAGGAATCAAAACCACACGAATACGATCAACCAGTCTTGAGTCGAGAGAGCCAAGAGGTGAGCAGAACTCCTGCTTGCCTACTTGTACTTCTCAGACAGACTGCATGGGAGAGCCAAAATACAAAAAACTACAGAGACGATACAGCATTGGAGAAATAGATAACAGCACTAGCACACCTGTGTATGCTGAGGTCAAGCCCAAAGCTAAAAGTCTTGAGAAGGAGATGGAGAGAGTGAGGGCTACAGGATTGAGACTTCCAACCCCAGTGGAGCCAGTGCACACTCAGTCTCACCAGGCTGAAGGGAAAGGGAAAAAGGGTGTGTTTTTCATTCAAGGAGATGAAGTACTGCACGAAAACAAAGAAGGCACAGGGGAGGTGTTACTCAGCCTGCCCAGTGAAGATAGTGATGACAGAGATAAATGCTGCTCATTCTGTTTCTGCTACAGAAAGTGTGAGGCTGCAGATGAAAGTAGTGAGAAAGATGAACTCTCATACTCCATACCCCTTCAGGTTCTTCCAGGCATGGAGTTGGACTCTCGCACATTTCCTGTGGTAAGCAAAACACTTCAGGTTCTTAATGCAGAGGACTGTAGTGGGGAGGAAGAAGAAGAGGAAGAAGAGGAGCCACAGACACAGGAGATTGACCTGAGAGCATGTGGCACACTGGAAGGAAGCCTTGCAAGAGTGCAGGCTTTACAGGGGAAAACTTTCACCTTGCCCGATGGTTTTCTAAATGCCCAGTTGGATGCTAATGAGTTGCTAATAATCTTGCGTCACTGTGCTAACACCCCACAAGCTGAGGGAGAGGCCCGTCTTCAGCAATCACGGATTACAGAGTACAAACAGGAGCTGGCCGTGCGCTTTAAAGAATTCAGAGCATCGTGTCGGAGAGTGGCAAGTGTCGAAAAAAGCCCAACACGTATGCTTGCTGTTGTCTCAGCCAGTTTTCAAGTGTTGTGCGAGCTAACGCAAACCTTCATCAAACTGGTCAGAGGGGTTCGTTTAGAATCCCAAAAGCTCCAGCTGCTAAGAAAAGTTGAGGAAGTTGCTATCAACTACACGCTGCTACTACGTGCAGCAGAAGAGTCAATGGGGCACTCCAGCAGCTTACCAACAAAGACAGTCAGTCCTCAAGTTCCCTCAAACACAAATAACATGAGCTCGCTCACTCGACCCATCAAAACTCTACCTGTCTAGAAACACTAAATCTGGCAGAAATGTAATTTTAACAGTCAAGTATGTGGCTGGTAACTATATCCAAATTCATTGTTTATTTACTTATTGTTTACACTTTTTACAAAATGAGCAATGAATCATCCTCGGTAAAAATTGCAATGCAACTGTTTTATCCCATGTTTACAGGCCCTGAGGTAGCCTTGTGGATCTTGTTTTGGTATAGAAAGACACATCAAACTAATGCACAATGGAAAAAAAGGACCCTATACAGACTGGGTGATTCAGGGCTAGTCACCTCATCAACATTCACAATATACAAACATCATTATAGTATAATATTTTATATGTAATGTATATTTGAGTTGCCACTATTTAGCAAATAATATAAAGTTTTGTGAAGAAAAAAGGTGAAGATTATATTTGAAATGTATTAAAATAACTATATAAATGATAATATATATCAGAAATAAATGTATGCTTTGGACAAAAATATTTCAGAGATCTCGTCAAGTAGCGACTTGTGTAAATCACGTAGTCCAAAGGGATGGTTGATTAGATGGTGATGTGCGTGTGTATTTGTTGAATTTTCTGTTGTAATTCAAACTGAATTCTGCTAGCTATGTTGACAGTGTCTGGCATATTGATCAACATGTGACCACCTAGGAAAAAGACTGAAAGAGAAGTAAAATATACATTACTATACTGATTGAAAAATGCCCATTCCTCTCATAACAGCGCAGGTATGACTCATACCTGCTCAGGGCAGACAATGTAGCATAGACCCCAGTCACAGTCTTATCCACTGTACAGAAATGCGTGTTGTTATGTCACTCGGCTGTGGAAAAGGCACACCCACAACTTACTTAGTAATGCAGAATGTATGTTACTTATCTCACTTCAGTTTCACATCATTTAAACACATCCACTTGCAAGTGAGTAAGCTTATCACAGGGTTTTTGCTCATCTTCTGAAGTAAGTTCTGAGGTTTACGCCCATCTTTTAATGCTTGATTAGATGTTTTTTTACACACTCGGCTGCTAAAATATTCTGTTTAAAAATGTCAGTGCCCATTAGTCTATAGCTCAATCTCTCACAGCTAAAGCAATTCCATTTCTGAACGTTCCTCTGTTTTTATAGTTTTCACATCAATAAATATGCTTTCTGTGTGCTGTTACACATTGTGCAGTTTAGCAAATACATATATAAGAAACACACAAAGTAGTTTTCTATGTATTTTAATAAAACGAGCACACCATTTGCTGTCTGAAACCTTTTTTTTGTGTCTGATCCTCTTATTACTTCTGGAGAAAATAAGTATAATAATCAGTTTTTGTTTACATTGTACAAATTGTACTGCAAAAAATGTGGTGAACCCCAGTTAAGAGTGACAACATTGCTGTATAAATACTATGACCAGAAATGAAGCCTGCTATTTCCTGTCACTAATGTCTGTTCATTGGGATGTACAGTGGCACAATATCTAAATTTCAACTAAACTGTCTTTAAAATTTTATGTAAACATCAACCTTTTTGGAGGTTTGTTAATAAAGCTCTGTCTGTAGGTTACTTTACACAGTGCAGTACCCTTACTGACTTTTAAACAAACTTACATACAGTAAGTCGATTAGACCTACAGCTCCTAGGTTGGGATGTTATAGTAAAATCTAAATAAAACAGAATGCAATGATTTGCAAATTTCATAAACCACCATTTTATTCCTGATAGAACACAGAAAACGTATCAAATGTTGAGAAAACGTGAGACATTTTACTATTTAATAAAAAACATTACCTCATCTTTGATGGCAGCAACACATCTGAAAAGAGCTGAGAGACGAACATGTTTACCACTGTGTAGCATTCCCTAGGGGTAGTAACTGCCAGAGATGCCAAGATGCACACATACAAAATTACCACAATCTTGTGATATGTTGAGCATTGCCATCTCATATATCGTGATTTCCCATCCCCAATGTTCACCTTTTCCTATTCCCGGCTAGACCTTGAGTCACCCCTTTGTTGTGTTGACCTAACCAGACGGTGACCACTTAGCACCCCCAAGTACCCCATGTCTTTATTACTCTGGTCGCCATACTGGTATATCTGAATCGATACAATATAACTGCAAAGTATCACAATATTACATTCATTCCATCTTCAGCTGCATAATTCTTTTTGAGTCATTGGTGGGGAAGGGGTTGGAGCCTATCTCAGCATCTCTGGGCGAGAGACAGGGTACACCCTGGACAGATCACCACTCCATCGCAGGGCCAACACACATGGACAAACAAATATTCATTCTCCCATTCAAACCGAAGGACAGTTTTTCACCAGTTGATGCCAATTAACCTGACATGCATGTCTTTGGCCTGTAGGAGGAAACCAGAGTACCCTGAGAGAACCCACACAGACACGGGGAGAACGTGCAGACTCCACACTCTGGGATTAAACCCATGACTTTCTTGCTGTGTTGCCACAGTACTAACCACTGGTCCACCAAGCTGCCCTAAAAAATAAGCACTGTGATGTATTACAATAATTGTGTTACAATGATGTAGCGTTTCACAAACATCACAAACTAAGCGCCTCAATCAGCATCATATAGAAAGGAATAGGACTACTGTCATTTCACACACATGTAAGCAAATATTGGCCTGTGTAAAAGTCAGTGTTTATAATACACACTGGTCACTCCTTAAGAAGGGTTTGTTGGTCCCCATCAGATCGTGCAGGTGGTTAGTTAGCATGCTAGCGATTTGGCTTCATCACACTTCACTCGCTTTTTCTTGGCATTTTCAGATGAAATAAAGAGTCCATCACCACAAAGGTATTGTGGGTTGCTAATTGAGATAATAAATCCAACTCTAGCATGCCTACGTATGTTTTTAAAACTGATGTGAAATAGCTTAAGGATGTTTACATGGGTAGGATTTCATAAACAATGTTTTTTTTTTTTAAAGGATAGGACTTACAGGTCACAGAGATGATTTCTTTTCAAACAGCGCCTCACTGTGGAAATAAAGCTATCCAACACAGTATTACAATTCTCATCTGAAAGAAGCCACAGACTTGACAGAAAATTACTGTTAGTAATAATTAACAGTTACTGGAAGATCTTTGAAGTGAAGTGATACATATCCAGTGAAACATTGAAGTGAAATCCCTATTGTCCAATCAAATTGTTTGGTCGGAGCTACATGCTGTATAATATTATATATAATAGTTTTAGTGTCATTTTACACATATGTAAATACGGTACTACACTGTATCGATTTTTTCCCCACCCCTAGCATCCCCTCTTCTATTAAAGATGCACTCTGGTGGCTATAAATTCCCTATAAAAACAAATCTACATTGTCTAAAATGGTATCCTATGCCATTTTTTCTACAAGAAAAAAATGTTCACTGTCTTACAGGTTTGTGTCAAAATCCCACCCCTCCCCCAAACTTCAAACACCAAAATCGGTGACTAGACTCAACTAGGGTTGCCGCCTTCAATGCAGAAAAACAAAGGACCCCCCCCCCCCCCCCCGCCCTAGGATGATGTGTTGGGCACTAGTTGTGGTTTATCATAACTTAATCATTGTTTAAATGAAGCATTAAGATAAGCCTTTATTAGTCCCACAATGGGAACATTCCAGGATTACAGCAGCAAAGGGATAGCAGCACTCAGAGCAATAGTTAATAAGTTAATAAGAACTGATAACCAAACCAGTAGATGAATACAGGTACATATGTACAGAGTTATATACACAGTGCAAGAGCATTGCAGCTAGATGGAATAACCAGCATTACAGTTTGTTAAATTACCCTGCAGAATATGAATATGTACCCAGACAGTATATTTTGCATTTGAATCAACAGTGTTGTTGCCATCCTGAATAATGATAGTTACTGCCCTAGTTGTGTATTGGAGGGGATGATTTCTGTTGTGCAAAGTTGTTACGTTTAGTACGTTTAATACGACCTCTACGAGCAGCCCTAGTTAGGTTATAAAGTCTGACAGCCGTAGATAGAAAGGACCTGCGGAACCTCTCCGTCGTGCACCTAGGATGGCACAGCCTACCGCTAAATGAGCTCCTCAGTGCATTCAGCATGTCCTGCATGAGGTGGGACTCGGACTCCAGCGGAGATAACAGCTTACCCACCATCCTCCTCTCTCCTATCTCCTCCACTGGGTCGAGGCGTCGCCCCAGTACAGAGCTGGCTTTTTGATCAGCCTGTTCAGTCTCTTCCTGTTGGCTGCTGTGATGCCACTGCCCCAGCAAACCACTCCAAATGTGATGGCTGATGCCACCACCGAATTGTAGAAGGTCTTCAGGAGTGCCCCTTGCACTCTAAAAGACCTGAGTTTCCTCAGGAGGAACAGCCTGTGCTGCCCCTTCTTGTAGAGTGTGTTGGTGTTGTGTGACCAGTCCAGTTTACTGTTCAGATGAACGCCCAGGTACTTATAAGATGTCACCATCTCAATATCTGTTCCCTGGATGTGTACTGGTGCTGTAGGGGGTTGTCCTCACCTGCAGCAGTCCACCACCAGTTCCTTAATTTTCCTCGCATTGATCTGGCAGCAGTTCCATAGGCACCATCCACGAAGTCCTGGATAAGTCATCTATACTCTGCATCATCCTCATCAGAGATGAGGCCAACAATCGCAGAATCGTCAGAGAACTTCTGTAGACGGCAGTGTGGTGTGTTGTGTGAAAAGTCAGCAGTGTAGAGGGTGAACAGAAAGGGAGTCAGAACTGTTCCCTGGGGGGCCCCATACTGCAGATGATGGTATCAGACACACAGTCCTGGGTTCTCACAAACTGTAATCAGTTTGTGAGGTCGTCCAGGATCCATGATGACAGGTGCTGGTCCACCCCTGCGCACAGCAGCTTGTCCCTCAGGATCACTGGTTGGATGGTGTTAAAAGTACTGGAGAAATCAAACAGCATGATCCTCACAGTGCTCCCAGGCTTCTCCAGGTGGGACAGGGAACAATGTAGGAGGAAGATCACTGCATCCTCCACCCCGATGCCATGCTGGTAAGCAAACTGAAGTGGATCCATCACTGGTCCCACCAGGGGGCAGAGGTGGGCAAGAAGCAGCCTCTCCAGGGTCTTCATTAGGAGTGATGTGAGGGACACTGGTCTGTAGCTGTTCAGGTCCTTGGGGTGAGGGGTCTTCGGTACAGGTACCACACAGGATGTTTTCCACAGCTGTGGTACCCTCCCCAGCTTCAGGCTCAGGCTGAAGATGTGCTCCACGATCCCACACAGCTGGTCTGTGCAGGACTTGAGGAGCCTCGAGCTGATGCCACCCGGACCTGTAGCCTTCCTCACCTTGATCTTCTTTAGCTCAGCTCTCACCTGGGTCTTAGTGAGGGTAAAGTATATAACATAGTATTATAGGGCAAAGTTTGACGTGCTACCATACACCACGGAAAACACCCGCTGGCATACTTTGCAGCTTGTCTTGTACTCGTTGTCTTTGATGCTGTCAAGCCAATCATTGAGTTCTTCCTGCTCACGTCAGTATTTTTGCAAACGTTTACATTTGACTGATGCACGGGGCGGACATGATGCAGCTGTAGACATGTTGGTCTGTGAGAAGCCGACAAGCCACTGTGGCTGCTGCTGAGCCCGCCCACCTGCCTCTCATCCAATCACTGTTGAGCGATGACTTCACGTGCGGTGCGACAAATCAACCAACAACTACTGAGTAGGACGGCAACATGAAGAATGCGGATGAGATGATGCTGCGTTAAAAGCACCTACTAAATACAGGACAAACCACATTTTGGTGTAAAAAAAACAGGACGATACCGTATTCTACAGGACGGGCAGCAACCCTAGACTCAACCCACATACCACAAAGCTAATAGTGGCTAGCACTACATTAAACAGCATAAATCCTGTGATAAACAGACTTACTGGTTAAAGGACATGCCCAGTTGTATGTACGGTGGCCCAGGATAATGACTGAAACTGCATTGATCCTTAAAAACAGTTTAATGGTAAAACCCATCTTAACTTGGGTCAAGTTTTAGAAGTAGTTTGTTAAAAATGCTAACTAGCCTGGAAGATAACTTCACTTAGGCCAGAGAGTCCTGACTGGCTCAACACTACCCACGTGCCAGCATCATGCATCATTACGTCACCAAAAACGCTCTGTCTCAACTCGCCTTTTCTCAGGGGGCAGGGCTTAAGTGATACTTTACAGCAAAAAAACAGAGATATGAGATATTTGAGTGATTTTGCTCTTGACAGGTCTTGTAAGTCATTAAAAACATGTTACAGAATGTTAAGGAGAAAAAAAGTGATTTTTGGCGGGGTGTCATTTTAACAACATCTGAGAACTTCTACTGTGAACTAGAGGGCACTCAAAGAGTGCATACCTCTGCCAAGGCTCCATCCCCCCATCTGTCCATCCATCCAGCCGCACCTCAGTCCATCCAACCATACTTCTGTCCTCCCGTACACTGTGAGATAAGGCCTTGGTGGAGGTATGTGCTCATGGATCACCTCCAAAATGTAATGGATTCATCCGTAGCCCAAGGGCGACCTCTGCTGAAAATTTCATCAAAATCCATCCAGTAGTTTTTGCATGATCCTGCTAACAAACAGACTGACAGAGACAGACAAACCGCCCCGATCACATTACCTCCTTGATGGAGATAATAAAATACTGGTTTATGAAATCTGGAAAATCATTGCAGTCTTGTTTTATTTAGATTTTACACAGCATCTCAACCTATTAGAACATTTTCAGTAGTACTACAATTTGCACAATATACATAGTTGTGTTTAAATATAAAGTCTTTATATCATTACTAGTGATGCTATGTTGAGTAATTCTGAATTAGCCTCACAATGTGGTTAAGTACCAGTGAAAGGAAATATAACATCCCTACTGTGATTTTACGATTAAATATTTACCTTTAATAACAAAGGGAAAATATCATTGTATTTTCTCCTTTGTATTTAAAAAGCACTCTCATTTAACAGTTTTTTTTTTCTCTCCACTGTTGATGTGACTTTCGTGACCATATGTAGTATTATTTTTTCCTTCACAGTACTAAATGTTTTCCATATCAGACTTCCAGGGCAGACAGATCCTGATGGTAGCGTTATGGTCTGTATTGATAATTTAACACTTCTGAAGTGGGGAAAAAGGCAGATTATGGTATAGATTAAAAAAAAACTGTGGAAATGATTTATGTTTAGTATGAGGATGTGACATTCAGTATGGAGATGTATAATTTTACACTGCAAATGTAAATAAAAAAAATAGAACTGTTAAGGGAATAAGAGACTTTTAAAACTTGTAACATTAATTTATCCAAACGATACATTATCTTGTAAATAAGAAAAGAAAAAACAACATATCGGTAAGGTAATTATTTATAGTAGTAATGTAACATAGAAAGTAATGGCAAAACATATATTTTACAGAATATATAATGAGTATAAAGCATGGGACATGTTTATTTTTATAAAGAAAATTAACAATATTCTCTCATCAGCACTTTCGACTTTAAAATAAACATTTTCTGTGGTTGTCACTGTTTCTGTTGCTTTGCTAAAGTGTGTGGATTAGTCTGTGTTTCATTCACATGATGAAGCCCATCATGACTTGATCCATTGTTTCTTTATGTACACCTACTCATTTCTGTCTTTATTTACTGTCAATAATCTTGTCATCACTGTGGTCTTCTGTCTGTGTACAATTAACTCATGTTTCAAGAGCAATAAAGCATATTATATAAACTCTTTCAGAGAATTTGGAAATGGCATTGCATGCAATAAATATCCAGTTAATGCCAGGTGTCCAAAGGGACTACTTTAACTAAATGACACCATGAAGAATAATCACCAGGGAAAGTCTCACTTAATACTGAAGAACGGGGCCATTTCTAGCTTTTGGGAGGCCTATATAAGATTGTGTTTGGGGGTCCTGATTTTTGTAATGGGGAACAGTTTCAGTTTTAAACCCTCTGAAGCAACAATACTTAAAAAAATAACTTGGGTTATTGTCTAGATGTAACTTGAAATATGACTTGTCACAATGCTTACAAAACAGTTCTCTTAGCACTTTGAGTTCACCTGTAATGAAAAGTGCATTACAAATTTAATGTATTATTATTATTATTATTATTATTATTATTATTATTATTATTATTGTACCCTGCCCCCCACGACCCAAAAAGGATTAAGCGGAAGAAGATGAATTATTATTATTATTATACACTCACCGGCCACTTTATTAGGTACACCTGTCCAACTGTTCGTTAACACTTAATTTCTAATCAGCCAATCACATGGCGGCAACTCAGTGCATTTAGGCATGTAGACATGGTCAAGACAATCTCCTGCAGTTCAAACCGAGCATCAGTATGGGGAAGAAAGGTGATTTGAGTGACTTTGAACGTGGCATGGTTGTTGGTGCCAGAAGGGCTGGTCTGAGTATTTCAGAAACTGCTGATCTACTGGGATTTTCACGCACAACCATCTCTAGGGTTTACAGAGAATGGTCCGAAAAAGAAAAAATATCCAGTGAGCGGCAGTTCTGTGGGCGGAAATGCCTTGTTGATGCCAGAGGTCAGAGGAGATTGGCCAGACTGGTTCGAGCTGATAGAAAGGCAACAGTGACTCAAATAACCACCCGTTACAACCAAGGTAGGCAGAAGAGCATCTCTGAACGCACAGTACGTCGAACTTTGAGGCAGATGGGCTACAGCAGCAGAAGACCACGCCGGGTGCCACTCCTTTCAGCTAAGAACAGGAAACTGAGGCTACAATTTGCACAAGCTCATCGAAATTGGACAATAGAAGATTGGAAAAACGTTGCCTGGTCTGATGAGTCTCGATTTCTGCTGCGACATTCGGATGGTAGGGTCAGAATTTGGCGTCAACAACATGAAAGCATGGATCCATCCTGCCTTGTATCAATGGTTCAGGCTGGTGGTGGTGGTGTAATGGTGTGGGGAATATTTTCTTGGCACTCTTTGGGCCCCTTGGTACCAATTGAGCATCGTTGCAACGCTACAGCCTACCTGAGTATTGTTGCTGACCATGTCCATCCCTTTATGACCACAATGTACCCAACTTCTGATGGCTACTTTCAGCAGGATAATGCGCCATGTCATAAAGCTGGAATCATCTCAGACTGGTTTCTTGAACATGACAATGAGTTCACTGTACTCAAATGGCCTCCACAGTCACCAGATCTCAATCCAATAGAGCATCTTTGGGATGTGGTGGAACGGGAGATTCGCATCATGGATGTGCAGCCGACAAATCTGCGCCAACTGTGTGATGCCATCATGTCAATATGGACCAAACTCTCTGAGGAATGCTTGCAGCACCTTGTTGAATCTATGCCACAAAGAATTGAGGCAGTTCTGAAGGCAAAAGGGGGTCCAACCCGTTACTAGCATGGTGTACCTAATAAAGTGGCCGGTGAGTGTAGTTCTCAATAATGGGAGGTCCAGCCTTTGAATGGGCTGGTGCAATTTCATTGCTACCTTGGCCAATTAAATTAGGAGTGCTACTATTAATTATTCTTCTGCTCTCTCCCCCACCCCCTCAAAAAAAAAAAAAAATCACTTGTGAGAGCAAAGACTCTCCTTCCCTTCTGAAACAGCTGAGTTGTACCAGCAGGCTGCCACAGGAGGGCAGCTTGAGCAACTGCTGAGGTTAAAACTCGGGCGTGGGAGGAGTTTGGTGAGGCCATGGAGCAAGACTTTCAGTAGGCCTTGAAAAGATTCTGGCAAACTGTCTGGTGACTCAGAAGGGAGAAGCAGTTCCCTGTTCACACTGTGTATGGTGTGTATGGAAAGCTGCTGACTTCAACTGGGGATATTGCCAGACAGTGGAAGGAATACTTCAAGGAGCTCCTCAGTCCCACTGACACGTCTTCCACAGTGGAAGCAGAGCCCAAGGACGAAGGGGATGACGTGCTCATCACAGGTGCTGAGGTTGCCAAAGTTGTTAAAAAACTCTTTGGTGCTAGGGCCCCAGGGGCGGAGGAGATTCGCCCCGAGTACCTCAGGGCTCTGGATGTTGTGGGGGTGTCTTGGTTGACACGCCTCTGCAACATTGTGTAGAAACGGGACAGTGGCTTTGGCATGTCAAACTGGGGTGGTGCTTCCCCTCTTCAAGAAGGGGAACCAGAGAGTGTGTTCCAATAGAAGTATTACACTCATCAGCCTCCCTGGGAAGGTCTATGCCAGAGTACTGGAGAGGAGAGTCCGGCCATTGGTTGAACCTCGGATTCAGGAGGAATAATGTGGTTTTCGTCCTGGCCATGACACGTCGGACCAACTCTTCACCCTCTAAATGATCCTCGAGGGTTCATGGGAGTTTGCCCAACTAGTCTACACGTGTTTTGTGGACTTGGAGAAGGCATTTGACTGTGGACGGGATTTCTAGGGGCAGCCAAAGAACAGAGGGTGTCATGTTTGGTGACCACTGGTTCTCATCTCTGCTGTTCACAGACGATGCTATCCTGTTAGCTTCATCAAGCAATGACCTAAAAGTCTTGCAGGGACAGTTTGCTATTAAGTGTGAAGCGGCTGGGATGAGAATCAGCACCTACAAGTTCGAGTCCATGGTCTTCAGCCGGAAAAGGGTGGATTGTCCTCTCCGAGTTGGAGGTGAGGTCCTTCCCCAAGTGGAGGAGTTCAAGTATTTTGGGGTCTTATTCATAATGAGTGAAGGCAAAATGGATCGGGAGATTGACAGACGAATCACAGCAACATCTGCAGTGATGTGGATGTTGTACTTGTCTGTCGTGGTGAAGAAGGAACTGAGCTCTAAAGCAAAGCTGTCAATTTACCGGCCAATCTATGCTCCTGTCCTCACCTGTGGTCATGAACTTTGGGTAATAACCAAAAGAATGTGATTGTGGATACAAGTGACTGAAATGAGCTTTCTCCATAGGGTTGCTGGATTCACTCTTAGACATAGGGTGAGGAGTTTGGTTATTCGGGAGAGGCTCAGGGTAGAACTGCTGCTCATCCACATCAAAAGGAGCCAGTTGAGGTGGTTTTGGTATCTAATTAGGATGTCTCATGGGCATCTCCCACTTAGCACATCTCACTAGGAAGAGACCTCAGGGCAGACCCAGGACACGCTGGAGAGACTATGTCTCCCAGCTGGCCTGGGAACACCTTGGTGTCCCCTCTGAAGAGCTGGAGGAGGTGGCTGGGATGAGGGAAGTCTGAACTTCTCTACTTGGAATGCTGCCTCTGCGACCTGGATCCCCAGAAAAGCAGTAGAGGATGGATGGATGGATGGAGAGCAAAGACAGTAATTGGTTTAATGCATTTTACACCCAAAACACACCTCTGAATAATTAAGACCATTACTACAGCCCCTTTGCGCTTTGCTGTAATAGTGAAGTGGACTTGGACAAGGCCATAAATGTGCTAGGTGCCTTAGAAAGACTGCTAACTAGCTCGTCATAATATGGCTAATTTATTCACTGTGGACTAATGAATGAGCTGGAAACATGAATGTCAAGTAAGATGACTAGAATTTACAGAGAAAGGCCCTAAAAACCATGGTCAGGCCACTAGCTAGATCACTAGCAACACTGCAGGTGTCTGGGTTCCAAAGCTCACCGAGTAAAACACGTCATTAACATATTCTTTTCCTAACTGAGTTTAAATTTTGAGGGTGTGCCAGACTACTCAAGGGGCAGGTCTGTATTTGGTCTGTAATAATTGCATGTTAATAACTCAGAGAAGAGTACAGGAAATCCAAACAAAGTGTTTCAGGCAGCTCTGTAGGGCTAGATTTTGTGGGAGAGGACAACTCCTGTGCAGGCAGACTTAGAGCTGCTTGATTTTGCAGATTATATAATGTCACAAAATTCCCATACAATACACTAAAATAAAGAGGTTAATTATTGCTCAAAACCTCTTTAAATAATTACATGAAATTCTGGGTCACTGGAAGCAAAATATAAGAAATGAGGGGTGACTTGAAACTTTTCCACAGTACTGTACTTTACCCAGTGTCTTCTTACCATATACCGTCATAATGGTTACAGTATAGCACGGCACACTGACAATATCCTGCAGTCTGGAAACAAAAAGAAAAAGAAAATAAAGTTACCATTTACAACATCAAAAAAATTAAATTGAGAATGGTTGCATATGATGATTTAAAGTCCACTTTTTAAAATCAAGATTATATATACAGTGGAGAAAATAAATATTGAGCACATCAACATTTTTCTCATTAAGCATATTTCTGATGGAGCCATTGAGCTGAGATTTTCACCAGTAACAACTCAAGTAATCAATACATACAAAGAAATCAAGGCAACTGTGTTCACAAAACAAGTTATATTTAATAAAGTGGAATGACACAGGGAATAAGTATTGAACAAACTTAGTTAAATTCATTTAATATTTAGCAGAAAAGCCTTTGTTGGTAATAACAGCTTCTAGATGCCTCCTGTATGGAGAAACTAGGCACAGGCATTGCTCAGGAGTGATTTTAGCCCATTCTTCCACACAAACTGTCTTCAAATCTTGAAGGTTCCGTGGGTGTCATCTTTGAACTCTGATCTTTAGTTCATTCCATAGATTTTCAATTGGATTCAGGTCAGGTGACTGACTGGGTCATTCTAGCAGCTTTATTTTCCTTCTCTGGGGCCAGTTGAGAGTTTTCTTGGCTGTGTGTTTGGGATCATTGTCTTGCTGAGATGTCTACCCCCGTTTCATCTTCAGCATCTTGGCTGATGATAACAGGTTCGTATCAAGGATGTCACTGTACATTTGTACATTCATCTTTCCTTCAATTATATGAAGTCTGCCTGTACCATGTGCTGAAAAACACCCCCACAACATGATGCTTCCACCTCCAAACTTCCCTGTTGGTATGGTGTTTTGGGGCTGATGTGCAGTGCCATTTCTCCTCCAAACATGTTGTGTGTTGTGGCATCCAAAAAGTTCAATTTTGGTCTCATCTGACCAGACTATATTCTTGCAGTATTTTACTGGCTTGCCCAAAAATTGTGCAGCAAACTTTAATAAAATCTGTTAATCCAGCATTTTTCTTTCTGCTTCTAATTTTATTCTTGTGCTCCTGTATTTTTTCTTTTATGCGCTCCTTGACAAAAATGCCAGCGTACAGCCCTGAGATGACATACATCTCGTGTGTATTGTGACAGTGACATCACAGTCATACCTGCATAAACAAATACCAAGCATTTCAAAACCGTGCATGGATGGCATGACACAGTACACATGCCACCATGCCACAAGCACCGAGGCGTCAACACCTGCGGTGTTTTCATTACTGATATGGTACAGAAATAGGACAAACCTCCTTATGGCAAAGGAAATTTGACTTGAATAAACAATAAATTCAGTATCCTAAGGGCTGCTTCTGCAATGAGTGTGCAGAGCAAAAACATGTTTAGCGAGTTAACATTTGCCCATACATGCTGACTTGCCCTAAAACAAAGCTTTTAAAACCTCTCCTCACAAGTTATTCTATTTCTGCCCTGTCTTTGGGAGCTTATTTGATTTTGCAGTACAGCATTGTTCTGAGTGCCACCTTGCTATCTTGTCTTAGATCAGGGTCTGCAACATGTGGTCCTGGAGCCTCGGGTGGCTCTTTTGTCAATAGCCCTTGGCTACTTCTGGCTTTCGAGGGAAAAAAACAACAACTCATAACTCTGATAACTTGTAAAGAAAAGAGTCAGACATCTGTAAGAAAAAAAATGTTAAATGTTACAAAAAAAATAGAGAAACACAAAAAAGCACAATTTTACAAGAAAAAAAGTAACTAATACAAACAAAAATTCACAAGTATAATTGCAATTTTATGAAACTAAAATAAATTTGCCAGGAAAAAAAAAATCACAAATTTAAAGTAAAAAGTTGTCCAATTAGAGCAGAGATGGGTAAATATACAAGAAAACTCATAAATTTATGAGGAAAACATTTCCAGATATATGAGGATAAAGGGCCAAATTTACAAGAAACAAAGCTGTAAATTTCCAAGTAACATGATCAGAAACGTACAAGAAAAAAATTGTAAAACTAGCTACTGATAAGTCTCAAACTTACATAGAAAGCTGTACATTTCTGACAAGTTTCATATGTGGAATGAAAATAAACTCCTGCTGCTAACGTTGACAGGACGGTTTATCCTTGACTGGGTCCTGGCTCAGATATCTTGGGGACTCCATGAAGACTTTGGTGCGGGGAAACAAACTGCTCAGCATGGCTGACCGGACCAAAGAGGTTGCCTAGCGCTAGTCACAGTTAGCAACTTACGGCTAAAACACACAACACACTGACTTTCATCACACAGTCCTGTGAAAACTGGTACATTTCTCTACAGTGTTTGCTAGTTGACCTGACTACCTCGGGACCGGATGACGTCATAGAACGAGGGCGTGCGCGCTGCCTTCCCGCACATTTAGTTGCCAGTTCCTGGTATTATAAGTGACTTAAGCAATGTCTAGTTTCTAGATTGTGGGGCCTTATTTTCAAGATGCACTGCAGTGGTTATAAATCCCCTTAAAAACAAATCTACATAGTCTAAAAATGGTATCTTATTTCCTTTTTTTCCCCACAAGAAAACTTTTCATTTTCTTGCAGTTGCGTGTGAAAATCTTTTCACTTTTTCTCCTATCTTCAAATGCTATAGGATCGATGAATAGGCCCACCCACATCCTGCCCTTAACTGCTGCCTCTCCTCCAGGACCACAGCACACAGAAGTCTGCAAACTAGTAAATGTGACCAGAAAACGATAGTAATGAAGATCTAATGTTTTAAAAATTACAATACAATGCTGCTGTGACTGCAGAGTTTCCAAACAACCACTTGGCACTTGGCGGGGCACACAGTAAAGTGGCACGGCACACAAACCAGCCACCACCACAGTCCTCTGCCTGGACATGAACTACATACAACCGCCAAAAAGCACATCATGAGTCTTCACTGATTTTTGCATGCCTATAATATCCAAAACTTTAAAAGTTAACTCCACCATGACTGTTTAGCGGAATGGCAAACACACATGCCACTGGGACAGCACAGGACACAGCGGTGAGGCAGCTCTGGCTGCCAGAGCTGTCTGTCAGCAATTGCCAAACAACACCACACATTCATTCCATGCACAACCATCTCTGCACAGTCTCATCACACTCCAAATGTACTCTACTTTGCTGCACTGCATCAGGGCAAAACTGTCAGACATCATGTCTGATTGCATCTCTTTTCTCCTCCTGTCTTTAACATGCAATAGCATATCTCCACTGCCACTGCCAGGGACAGACTAAGGCTGCAGCGCGTCGTGCGCACTGCTGAGAAGGTGATCGGCTGCAAGCTCTGATCTCTCCAGGATCTGTACATCTCCAGGACCCGGAGGCGTGCTGGCCGGATCATAGCCGATCCCTCACACCCTGGTCACATACTGTTTGCCCCCCTCCCCTCTGGTAGAAGACTTCGGTCCATCCAGACTAAAACCTCCCGTCACATGAACAGCTTCTTCCCCTCTGCCATCAGACTGCTGAACACTAAGTGACTTATTGACTCTCGTGCACTATGTGCAGCAGCTCAACCAGACTCATGTCAATCATCACTGTTTTCTCCCTGCACTACCGACTGCACTATATGGTTCTCCACATTATCTGCTGCTCGCTAATATATTTTAACTGCTGACCAGTATTACTCACTCTTATTCTACACTTTATTGCATGTATAGTTTATTTCTTTTATTTTATCATGTTTAATGTTGCAGCATTGCACCGAGACAAATTCCTAGTTTGTGTACTACATGAACAATGGCAAGAAATCTGATTCTGATTCTGATTCTGATTCTGATCTCCAAAAAAGTCTGAACAAACAAATCAACACATGCAGCATCTAAATATGTCCAGGGCTATCTGGATATTTGTGGATCATTTTCTCTCTAGCACAGTAAATATTTGACGCATCTTTGACATTTACTGTATGTAAAATCATACCATGAGGAAGCTACCATATCAGGCATATTGAAGGCTAATGGCTGCTAGTGCTACATTAAACAGAGTAAATCCCATGTTTAAAAAAACTGACAAATTGTAAATTATAAAATTAAAAAAGTTGCAAACCTGAAAGAAAAATTTTATTAATTCACAAGAAAAGGTCATAAATGACATGGTTTGCTGACCCAGAGAGTAGACACGGACTCAAAGAGTAGGTACCAATTATCTTTTATTGTGATGAGTGTATGTGTGTGCATATGTGTGTGTGTGTGTGTGTGTGTGTGTGTGAAAGTGTAGCAGCCGGGGGCGAGCAGAGCACCGTGCAACCTGGCAACCCTAAGGACAAACAGAGACAGGGGGAGTTAGTGACGGACCCCAGAGGGGATGTACAGAATTGTCCAGTGCTTACTGTTTGTGAAGATGGTGTTACGTTCAGGTTCATCTCAGTGTCTCCGGCCAGGAAGACAATGCCCGCAGTCCCGATTGCAGCTGGAGGTGGTCGGAGAGTCTGGGGAAGTGTGGTGCAGCTCGGTCTGCCACCAGGAGGGAGAGTGGTCCGCCGCCACAGATCTCCGCCTGTGCACAGGGGAATGAGTGAAGATGAGGGTGAATTGAGTGAGAGCTTACTTTGAGCTGTGCTGTAGATCCTTCCTGACATCGGCTGGCAGGAGGCTGGGTACGAAGACGAAGGTGGGCTGTGGCAAGGAAACTCAGGAACGAAGATGAAGGCGAGTGCAGGTCTCATAAGGAATGAAGACAGACAACTCCGCGCTGATCCAAGGGCAGCACGGTCTAAATAGCCCTGGCCGTGATGGGGAGCAGGTGTGAGCGCAGCTGAGGATGATAGGCAGCCAGAGTGAACCATCACAGTACTCCCCCCTTACAAGACGCCTCTCGGTGGTCGATCCAGCCTACCTGGGTGTGTCTGGTGGAAGTTCCTGATGAGTTGATTGTCCAACACGAAGGAGGGATGCACCCAGGACCTCCATTCCGGGCCGTAACCCTCCCAGTCCACCAAGTACTGCAGGCCGCGACCCCGGCAGCGGAGGTCCAGAATGGCGTTGACCCTTCATGCTGGGTCGCCATCGATCACCACTGGCGAAGGTGGAGACCTGGGAGGGGGACACAGAGGGCTGGAACAGAAGGGCTTGACCTGCGAGACATGGAAGGTTGGACAGATGTGGAGGGAGAGCTAGGCGCACAGACACAGGGTTAATAATGCGGGTTATGGCGAAAGGCCCAATGAACTGCTGAGACATCTTTCTCACTTCTGCCTTCAAGTTAATATGCTTGGTAGACAGCCATACCTGCTGACCCACCCGGTAGGGAGGGGCCGGCGTTCTGCGATGATTAGCGGTCGTGCAGTTGCGCTCTGCTGTGCGTCGTAGTGCAGTCTGTGTCGCTCTCCACAGCCGGCGGCAGCGCCTCAGGTGAGCTCGGACGGAGGGAACAGCGATGTCCTTCTCCTCTTCAAGGAACAACGGGGGGTTGTAGCCCAGCGAGGCCTCAAATGGGGACATGCCGATTGCTGAAGAGATGGTGGTGTTATGAGCATATTCCAATCCAGGGAAGATGGGTGCTCCATGATGCCGGGTTGGCGGTGGCGACACATCGCAGCGCAGCCTCCAGCTCCTGGCTCGCCCGCTCACACTGCCCATTACTCTGCGGGTGGTAACCTGAAGACAGGCTCAATGTATCCCAAGGGCATTGCAAAATGACCTCCACACCTAGGAAATGAACTGGGGTCCCCGGTCAGAGACGATGTTCAGGGGGATACCACATAATCTCACCACATGCTGGATGAGAAGGTCCACCTTCTCCCTCGCCGTAGGCAGCCCCTGCAGGGGAACGAAATGGGCGGCCTTAGAAAACCTGTCGATGATGGTGAGAATGAGAATACAGTGTGGTGGTTAGAAGGTGGGAGACCGGTAACGAAGTCCAACGCCACATGGGACCAGGGCCTGCTGGAAGTGGGGAGGGGGTGGAGCAGACCAGCCAGAGGAGCACTGGGGGCAGGCGCGGATGTACTCCCCAACATCCTTCTGGAACGAAGGCCACCAAAATGTCCTTTGCAGGAGCGCCACCGTGAGAGTCCTCCCGGGGTGACATGAGAACCTGGAAGAGTGGGCCCAATGGATCACCTCCCCTCGAACGGCAGATGGGACAAACAATTTCCCCGCTGGCCCCCCACCCGGGTCCGCCTCGGCCTCCTGCGCTCTCAGGACCTTTTCTTTGATGCCCCATGAAAGGGCGCCCATAACACATGATGGGGGAAGAATAGGATGCCCTGCCACCTTCGCAGCATCCGAGGCAAACTGTCTGGACAGGGCGTCCGGCTTGGTATTCTTGGACTCGGGTTGGTAGGTGATGGTGAAATCAAAGCGTCCAAAGAACAGGGACCAGCGGGCTTGGCGCACATTCAGGCACTTGGCCGTCCTGAGGTACTCCAGATTCTTGTGATCCGTCCAGACGATGAATGGCTGGGAGGCCCCCTCCAGCCAGTGGCGCCACTCCTCCAGTGCAAGCTTCACCGCCAAGAACTCCCTGTCACCGATGTCATAACTTCGCTCTGCCAGCGATAGACGATGGGAGAAGAACACACAGGGCCAGATCCTGCCATCAACTGGGGAGCATTGGGATAACATAGCTCTGACCCCCGAGTCCGAGGCGTCCACCTCAACCAGGCATTGAAGGGCGGGATCCACCTGTGCCAGAATGGGAGAGGAAGAGAATTTATCCCTGAGCTCAGCAAAGGCCGCAGCCGCCTTCTCCGTCCACTGGAAGGGCACCTTGGAAGAAGGAAGATGGGTCAGGGGAAGAGCAATAATACTATAGTTCTTAATGAAGCGGTGGTAGAAATTGGCAAATCCCAAAAACTGCTGGAGCTGCTTTCTGGAGGAAGGAGTGGGCCAATCTACCATCACTTTTACCTTGTCGGGGTCCGGGATGATTTCATTGTGTGAGATGATGAAACCAAGGAAAGATGTCTTGGAGGTGTGAAACTCACACTTCTCGACCTTCACGAAGAGCTTATTCTCCAGGAGCCGCTGCAAAACTCGTCTCACATGCACCCGATGCCCATCCAAGGACTGTGAAAGAATCAGGATATCATCCAGATAGACAAACAGGAATGCACCCAAAAAGTTCCTCAGCACATCGTTAATAAGGCGCTGGAATACGGCAGGGGCGTTGGTCAGTCCGAATGGCATTACCAGATACTCACAATGCCCGCTAGGGGTCCAGAAGCCCATCTTCCATTCGTCGCCCGCCCGGATCCGCACCAGATGGTAAGCGTTGCGGAGGTCCAGCTTGGTGAACCAAGAGGCCCCCCGGAGGGAATTGAATGCCGTATTAATTAAGGGAAGGGTGTACTTGTCCTTGATGGTGATATTATTTAATTCCCAAACATCAATACACGGTCTCAGCGAGCTGTCCTTCTTGCCCACAAAAAAACCCCACCCCCACCGCTGAGGACGACGGCCGGATTATGCCTGAGTTTAACGACTCCTTAATATAGGCCTCCATGGCCTCCCGCTCCGGTGCTGACAGGCTGTAGAGTTGACTTGACGGTAGTGGGGCTCCGGCACGGAGATTGATTGCACAGTCATATGTGCAGTGAGGGGGGAGGGAAAGGGCCTGGGTCTTGCTGAAGGCGACCCCCAAGTCATGATACTCCGGAGGGACCTTAGACAAGTCGGGAGGGGGGGGTGACGGGGGTACCCAGGGTCACGGATGACAAGTAAGCAGTGGACTGCAGGCAGGCACTGAGGCAGAATGAGCTCCATGACACCACGTTCCCGGAACGCCAGTCAATAGAGGGGCTATGAAGTTGGAGCCAGGGATAGCCGAGGATTACCGGGGAAGAGGAAACCGGCAGCACGAATAACCTCAGCTCCTCCCGATGATTACTAGACACGATGATTGACACCGGGGCGGTCTGTTGGGATACTATGGCAAGGGGGGGCTTTAGACAAGGCAATGAGTTTGAGTGGGGTCTTTAACGATTGACAGGGGAGCCCCAGCTGGGTTGCCAGTTCCCCTGAGATGAAGCTCTGCTCAGCCCCTGAATCATTCAATGCATGTGTGGCTATTTCAGTGTGATTATGAATGAAGCCGATGGGAAGGAGAAATCTAGAGAGGGGATTGGATTGAGGTGAGTCCGTGAGTCCCCCTACTGCAACGCACGGACTCCCCCTTTTGGCCGTATGGGACATGACACTACCTCGTACTCCTCACTCCCACAGTAGAGGCACAACCCCAGCTTGCGGCGGCGCTGTTTCTCCGCTAACTGCAGCTTTGACTGTCCTACTACCATTGGCTCCAAGGCATCCAGGGAATCAGAGGGAGGTAGGGTCAATGGGGGGGCTGTAGGGAGTGCCGATATTGGGTACCCGAGCGACCGTAAGTTTTACGCTCGGCTGCCCACTTCCGCAGCCTATTATCAAGGCTAATGGTCAGGGAAATCAGCTCTGTTAGCCTACTTGGTTTGTCTAAGCAGGCTAGCTCATCCCGCAGGCTAGGGCTAAGGCTAAGGCTCCTAAAGAAAATGCTACAGAGCGAGGCGTCCCCCCACCCCACCTCCATGGCCACCACCCGGAAATCGACAGTATAGTCCACTACGGACTTGGTTCCCTGTCTCAGTTTTAACCCCTTGCACTCCGGTCAATTTCCCTAAAAACGCCAAAAAATAACATGCCCAAAGTAAATCGAAAGCTGTTCTTCAACCCTTTGCAGCATCTTCATGGGGTTGGTCTCATTTAAAAGAAAACACTTTGAATTTTTTGGCAAAACAGTCATAATCTCTCTAAGTGCTCCGGCCACTGAGTTACAGTCATCTAAACATACTGAACTTGAAGAAAATAAATTTGGCCTGGGTGTTTTTTTGGATACAAATGCTTGCAAATAACACACAGCTTCAGAACCGGGCTGGAAAATGCAACAGAAATGTAGAACCAAGTGTTATCCAGCTGAGGTCAAAATTGTGTAACAATACCACAAAAAATGAATATATTACACAGCTTTTTCCTCAGGTAGTTCCCAGGCGTTTTTGAACTGTGCCCAATTGTGCCAAACGGCACAGTTTAGCAATATGTCTGTAACTTTTAAATGATTCAATATAGAAGCTTGATCTTGGGCTCTAATGAAAGGTGACACTCAGGGCTGTGTGTGTGTGTGGGGGGGGGGGTTGTCTCCCCCCCCCCCCGCTACAGAGGACGGACATCGGCCATCGCTACATGACGGAATACACTCATGTGGCGATGTGGCGACCGCGGCGCAGTCACCGCGCCCCCCCCCCCCTCGCTACAGAAGAGTAGCGGGGGGGCGGGGGCATTCACGGTCCGGACGCGGCACACGAACCGTGTACCGCGGCGCACGGACTTCGGACTTCGTGCACCGCACAGTTGTAATTTACCGATCGGTCAAAAGTCATTTTTGATTACAATTTTCAGGGATAAAGAATAATTTAGCTTATAACACTTACCTCTTCACAGCAGCAGGTAGCTGGCGAACTTCTCTTCCTCATTGTCAGACGAAAGCGACGCTGGTCCGCTCGTGGTCCTGGTCTCACGACCCGGTCAAAACATAATTCCATTATTGCGGTTTTGCGCTTCCATGATTGCGGTTTTGGCGAATGATTTACGACCTTCGTCGTCGGCCTCCGTCGGTCTATGATGACCATGGAAGAGAATCCTAAACGTCTATTCTGGTGGAATAAAAAAAAAAAAAAAGCACCGCCTGTGGCTGAACAGGCCGATGCGCGAATGGCAGTCCCTGTCACACAGGTCGCACTTGTGGGTGGTCTCCGTGCTGCTGGGTCTGTGGCAGGTTCTTCCTGCGGGTCCTTTTTTTCATCTGCTGCAGCAGTCTGTCTTCACCCAGCCTTACACAAAACAGCTTGCGAACTTCTGTGCTTCAATTGGCTCGTTGCATTCACAGTGTTGGTAGGCGGGTCCTTCTTGCTAGGTTTTCAGTCATTGGTTCTTCAAGGTTTCAGAAACCCAATTCAAGGCTCTTATTAGTCGAATGAGAGGTCAATCATATCTGATCTGTTCGCGGCTGTGTCTGTAGTGGAAGAACGGAAATGCAGCTTTTTTTTTTCAGTGCGTACTTGGACGCAGCGCCCTCGTGCGTCCTAGAGCGCACGAGGGCGCTCTCGTGCGCCCTCATGCGCTCTGGGACGCAGAGACGTGCCCATCCGCAGTACACCGGAGTGCAAGAGGTTAACAGCTGGGAGGTAAGCACACTGTCTCGGTCGGAGTGGTCGAACACCTCATTGAACTCACTGACGAACTGGTTATAAGTCAAACTAGCGTAGTTAGCCCTAGCCATAACAGCATATGCCCAAGCTAGCGCTCACCCTTCCAAAAGATTAACTACGTAGCCGATCCAGCTATGGTCTGTGGGAAACTGCCCGGGCACCCGTTGGAAAACTATCTCGCACTGGAGAATGAACCCCCTAGCCTACCCTAGCTTACCACTAAAGCAGGTGGGAGTGGGGATGGGAGTTTGCCGGGATGTGGGGCCCTGTACGGGTTGGCCGGATTGAGAGCTAGCGGGAGCAGAGGTGCTACTCGGGGCCGGAGGGAAAGCCTGCGGACCTGCCAGGTGATCCAACTGATTAGTAATACGAGTCAGCTGAGTAAGAATGATCTGTTGTTGGTAAGCTAATTGATCTACCCGAGCCTCAAGGTTGTTAACTTTACGCGCTAGCGCGCTGTCTGCTGAGTCGCTTTGGCGGAGTCGTACTGACATGGTTTGTTGACCCAGAGAGCAGACACAGACTCAAAGAGTAGATATAATTATCTTTTATTGTGATGAGTGTATGTGCGTGCGTGTGCGTGTGTGAAAGTGTAGCAGCCGGGGGCAAGCAGAGCACCGTGCAACCTGGCAACCCCAAGGACAAACAGAGATGGGGGAGTTAGTGACAGACCCTGGAGGGGATGTACAGAATTGTCCAGTGCTTACTGTTTGTGAAGATGGTGTTACGTTCAGGTTCAGCTCAGTGGCTCCGGCCAGGAAGACAACGCCCGCAGTCCCGATTGCAGCTGGAGGTGGTCAGAGAGTTTGGGGAAGCGTGGTGCGGCTCGGTCTGCTGACAGGAGGGAGAGTGGTCCGCCTGCGCACAGGGGAACAAGTGAAGATGAAGGTGAATTGAGCGAGGGCTTACTTAGAGCTGTGGTGTAGATCCTTCCTGACGTCGGCTGGCAGGAGGCTGGGTACGAAGACGAAGGTGGGCTGTGGCAAGGAAACTCAGGAACGAAGATGAAGGCGAGTGCAGGTCTCATAAGGAATGAAGATAGACAATTCCGCGCTGATCTGAGGGCAGCGCTGTCTAAATAGCCCTGGCTGTGATGGGGAGCAGGTGTGCGCACAGCTGAGGATGATAGGCAGCCAGAGCGAACCATCACAATAAATTTACAATAATAAAGCTGAAAAATTGCATGAAACAAGTCATAGGCTAATCATAAATGTTGCAACTGTATCACAAAATTTTAAGAGGAAAAAGTTATATGTTTATGAGGGAAAAATCCCGAATTTATAAAACCACAAATTAATCAGTAAAGAAAATGTCTCAGATTCATAAGAGAAATGAGCTCAATTACATGGAATTCATGAGGTAAAAAAGTAGCAAATTTGTGTGAAAAAAACTTTACTTTTGCTAATTTTTTTTTTTTTCCAAAAAATGTATCAGTACATTGACAAATTGGCAAGAGTAAAGTTGTTACTCATTGCTTAACAGATGTGGGTAAGGCACCAAGAAATTTCAGCCAAATAAAAGTAGCTTTACCTCATGGTATTAATTACTCAAGTACAAGTTAGAGTAGTCAACAAAGAAATTACTTGAGAGAGTAAGAAAGTAGCTTGAGTAGTTACTTGAGTAGTGAGTAATGACTCTACCAGTTTTTCTTTTAAATGTCAGACATTGTTTGAGTTTTTACGCATGCCCTTCGGATTAAAAGGAGCGGCACAGACATTCCAACGCATGATGGATGCGGTGTTGCGCGATCTCCCATTTGTGTTCGTCTACCTGGATGATATCCTGGTGGCCAGTGCGTCCGAGGACGAACACGTAACCCACCTCAGGACAGTTTTCCGGAGGTTGGAGGAGCACGGGTTAATAATCAACCCGGCGAAATGCCAGTTCGGCGTGACGGGGATTGATTTTTTGGGGCACCGCGTCTCACCGGAGGGAGCGATACCCTTGCCCGACAAAGTGCGCGCCGTGGCAAATTTTCCCCGGCCTCAGACAGTCAGGGCGCTGCAAGAATTTTTTGGGATGGTTAACTTTTATAACCGGTTCCTCCCCCGCGCAGCTCAACTCATGCAGTCATTATACGCCGCGCTCAAGAAACGGAAACCCGCGGATAGAGTCAAATGGACTCCGGAGCGAGAGCAGGCGTTCTCTGAGGTTAAAACAGCCCAGGCAAACGCCGCACTGTTGGCACACCCGGACCTGGTGGCCCGGATAGCGCTCACTACCGACGCCTCGGATGTGGCCATAGGGGCCGTCATGGAGCAACGTGTCGCCGGTTCCTGGCAGCCGCTCACTTTTTTCAGCAGGGCTTTGCGCAACAGTGAGTGTAAAAACAGCGCGTTCGACAGAGAGTTGCTGGCTCTCCACCTGGCCATACGCCACTTCCAGTTCTGGCTGGAAGGGTGCAGCTTCACCACGTTCATGGACCACAAGCCGCTAAAATTCGTGATGACCAAGGTTTTGGAACCATGGTCGGGCTGGCAGCAGAGACAGCTGGCTGCGATCTCGGAGTTTACGACCGATATTCACCATGTATCAGGTAAACTGAATGTGGTAGTGGACGGCCTCTCACGCGCAGTAGTGGCCCCGGTCTGCGTGGGGATAGATTATACAGCCATGGCCGCAGAGCAGGTTGGCGATACGGACGTGCACGCGCTCCAGTCTGGTCCAACAGGGTTAAGGCTGGAGAGCAGAGTACTGTAAGACGGCAAGCCCCCCCTAATCTGCGACGTCTCCACTGGACGCCCGCGCCCGGTGGTCCCAGTCGCTTGGCGCCGCCGCGTGCTTGAGTCAGTTCACGCTCTGGCGCACCCAGGGGTGCGCGCGTCAGTCTAAATGGTGGGAGCGAAGTTCGTGTGGCCAGGCCTGCGCAAACAAGTGAAAGAGCTGGCTGCAGCCTGCGTAGCGTGCCAACGAGCCAAAGTACACAGACACACAAAGGCTCCTTTGGAGCCGTTTCGTATCCCGGCTAAGAGGTTCGACCATGTTCACGTGGACCTCATGGGCCCCCTCCCGCCATCGCAGGGGTGCACGCACCTTCTGACAGTGGTGGACAGCACCACACGCTGGCCAGAAGCAGTCCCGCTGGCAGCAACCACGTCCGCGGACGTGGCGCGTGCTTTTTTGACAGCATGGGTGACACGTTTTGGAATCCCGTCGGACATCACGTCCGATAGGGGCCCTCAGTTTGTGTCAGACCTCTGGTCCGTGATGGCCCGTAGCCTGGGTGTTGCAATTCATCACACAATCGTGTACAACCCACAGGCCAATGGGTTATGCGAGCGTTTTCATAGCTCACTGAAAGCAGCGCTCAGGGCTTCGCTGACGGATGCAAACTGGGTAGACCGATTGCTGTGGGTTTTATTGGGGTTGCGTTCCGCACCAAAAGAGGATTTGGAGGCTTCCCCGGCGGAGCTTGTTTTTTCTCAGCCGCTGCGGCTGCCCGGGGAATTTTTGCCAGATAATCCCGTGCCGGACAACTGCCCGTCTCAGCGTTTGCAGCATAGTGCAGACACAGGCACGCTGCTGGGCCCGGCCCACCACTGTTTTCCACGAGCTTTTGTGCCAAAAACTTTGAAGAACGCGGCGTTCGTGTTTGTCAGGCACGATGCCCACCGCCCTCCATTGCGCCCACCCTATGATGGCCCATTCAGAGTGCTGGAAACAGGGGACAAACATTTTTTGTTAGACTTGGGGGGTCGTCGGGAGAAAATATGCATAGACAGACTTAAGCCCGCCTTTGTGGTGGCGGACGAGCAAGTGCTGTTGGCTCGGGCCCCTCGGCGCGGAAGACCCCCACTGAGAACTCCCCAGGTAAACGATTCATCAGAGCAGCCACACGGGCAAGTCGAAGGTTTCATCCCCCTCGCCATGGCCCACCCGCAGACAGACACCCCCCCAGGAGCCCCCCACAGCAGCGCCGCGGAGGCGGTAAACCCCCGTTACAGCAGATATGGGAGGAGACTGAAGCCAAAAGGACGTGAGGACTGAAACTCGGTCTGAGATTCGGGGGGGGGGGGGTGTAGAGACTGGGTGAACCATCTCAGACTGGATGCAGAGGGTAAACAGAGAAGGACAATGGCTATAGAGATTATGGTGAGGTAGCAGGAAGAAGGAGTTGGGGGGAGAAGGGATGAATGTATTGTGATGTGAGATGTCATGCAGATGTGAGATGGGCGGTTGGTATAAAAGGAGAACCCATGGTGTATTGAAACATGCTTTTTCTGTGTATGACTGATGTGAGAGTGAATAAAGTCGTCTGCTATATGAACCAGTCTCGTTATTTACACTCTCCACAATCTAGTTATTAATTTTTTTTTATATTTATTTATTTTTGTAGGTTTTTTATTTGGGTTCTAAATCTTTTATTGGGTTTTAGACTTTTGAGTTTTTAACCTCTTTGACTCGTCTTTAACTTTTTAATATGACCTTTCTCTCTTATCTCCTTGTTTTTTTCTCTTATCTCTTTGTCCTGTGTCCTGATTGGTGGAGCCTTGAGTACTTCTGTCATGTTTACAGTCAGCGTCACGTGTGCCTGTGTTTGTGTTCATGCTGAAAGTAATTGTGGTTTGTAAATAAGGATGTCACCTGACTGCAAAACAAATCTACCTGCGGGTACAAATAAAGTAACCTGAACCTGAAGTCCTGTGATAGTGAGTGATGCCTGCCTTTGATGTCATAGTGAGTCCTATGCTCTTTTAACGACCCCTATGATCTATATGACGTCATATAGACATCACGTAGAGACCATAGGAACATCATAGGCGATCCTATGGTCTTTTAGCGAGTCCGATGGTCGTGACTTGAATTATATATAGAATGAAGAAAGCTGTTGTTTTATTGCCATTCATTTATAAATTATTATTAGTTTGTTTTAAATTTAAGTAGGTGTTCTTCCATCATAAATCCACTTAAATCATTAAATCGACCGACTGCCTGCTTCTTTAGAAGTCTCTTGTTTTGGGGCTTATTTTCACGCGGACAACGTCTCGAGTCTCGCAAGATTTGGCAACACACGGAACGGCGCATGCGTGAAGTGTGGGCCATAATGGTGGATCGGTGAGTGCCGCACTCAAACTCGGCAAGAGTCGCTCGTCTGCTGTTTGTCCGTTTCTAGCAGTTGTCTCGGACTCCCCGGCACCCCTGACTCGACAGGCGCCCGCCGCCGCTACCCGCTTTGGCTCGAAGACGCCCTGGACCGACACAAAATGCCAAACATCAAAATCTTCAGCGGCAGCTCGCACCCGGACCTGTCTCAGAAGATAGCCGACCGCCTGGGTCTGGAGCTGGGGAAGGTGGTCACCAAGAAATTCAGCAACCAGGAGACGTGGTGAGTGGTGCGTCCTCGGCGCCGTGGCTGATCAGAAACAGTGCTGGGGTTCTCAGAGGTGTGTCTCGTACGCAAATACTGTAACCTGACGACGCGCGTTAATGCGGAACGTGGTACCTGACGGTGGGAATGCGGCGCGGGGCGGGTAGGAACTTGTAGTCCACGTGCGGGCCAGGACTCTTTAATTCAGCGTTCGCTCTGTTCGCAGTTGTAAAAAGTCTCCATAGTTTGTGTGAGGTCTGTTCAGAGTACCAGTGTGTCGGTTCCGAAACACCCCAGAATGGTCCAGATGAGCGTTCGCGTGTTTTATGATTGTTTCGGCTCCCTCTGCAGATCGCACTCGTATTGTGATAAATTGTGACCTTGTAAAACTTTTAAATTTTATATTCTTGCTAAAAACGCTTCCCCTCACAAGTAATCAGCTGTTCTTTAAATATTTTGCACCTTTGCGGCATCGCGTCATAAGCAGGGCCGGATTTAGTAAATTTGGGTGCAGATGCGGGGGGGGGGGCTAATACAGCTTTTGTCTCCTTTTAGATTTGATTTTGTTGTCCTCTTTTTTTTAAATAAATGAGAAGTAACACAATAATCTGTTAATTATGAAGACATACTAATACATACAAACGCTTTGTTAGAAACGGTGTATAATATCTTGAGCCTCCTTGAATGCATTTTTATTTTATCCTCATTTGCTAAATTGGTTTCTCTCCCTGCTGTGCACTGCATGATGGGATACAATGGCTAATCCATTGACTATCAATCAGACACTTTGCTTCAAGATGCATTGTGGGACATTTTTGTTACATTATATGCCGAACTAGAAAAGCAGTCCAGAGTGCATACCTCTGCCAAGGCTCCTTCCCTCCGTCCCTTTGTCCATCCATCTGTTCGTGCCTCCCTGCCTCCATCCCTCTGTACATTGCAAGATGGTGCATTGGTGGACGTATGCACTCGTGGATCACCTGAAAAATCTAATGGGTTCTTGCGTAGCCCAAGGGTCGCCTATGGTGAAAATTTCATTAAAATCCATCCACTAGTTTTTGCGTAATCCCGCAACCATATTGTGAGAAGATGGAGCCTAGGCGCCAGTACACACTCTCAGATCATCACCAACATACATACTTATATATATTTCTAGTGTTGCAACGGTTAGTTGACTAATCGACTAGTCAGTCGTCACTAAATTAATCAACAACTAATTTGGTAGTCTGCTAATCACCTGTCCTGGTCAATCGATGAGCCAGATTTTTTCTTCGTGGTCAGTGGTGGTTTCGGCTACAGCGCCCCAAACAAGCAGTTGTTGTAACTGCGTGACGTTGTCCAGGCAGTTTGGTCCGCTTGAGTAAAATGCAGTGTGAATGCGAACCAAACGAAGGTGTGGAAATTCTCAGTATTCCCCAGTGTTTCCTCTGGCTTAAAGACCATGGGTTGGTGGCAACATATTTTTCCCCCCCGGAGGGGGGCAGTAAGCATATTGGGATATGTTAATTTTATACTATTTATTTCTTTTCAAAATTTTACACAGTAATGTTGCACATGGAACTTACAATTTGAAGTATTGTACAACCGAGGCTTGAATATTGGGCCAGTTGGGGTCCCACCCAGACATCCTGTGTTTAGACTTTTTAGTGGTGTTCTCCTTCTCTTCTTCCTCTGCCTGAACACTTTCCTCTCCTTGGCTCCTCTCTTCTGTCTCATCTTGCCCTCTCTGAGCTATAATTCAGGTTCTCTCTCTGTCTATGGTGGTCTACAAACAGGTTAGAAAATATCAAGTGTCATGTTTTGTCCTGCAGGATTTTTTTTGTCATGGTTTATATAAATGACA
This sequence comes from Pholidichthys leucotaenia, assembly GCA_020510985.1. Taxonomy (NCBI): domain Eukaryota; kingdom Metazoa; phylum Chordata; class Actinopteri; order Cichliformes; family Pholidichthyidae; genus Pholidichthys; species Pholidichthys leucotaenia. The sequence goes on from CM035849.1 coordinate 270,650,013, forward strand.
AAAATATGTGTATGTTTTGTATTTTTATCCTAGTGTTTCTTTTTTTCCATTGAGAGAGTAGGGAAGGGAAAGAAATATTCATAATAGTAATGTACTCATGCATACTTAAATTATATGATCAGAGGTGGGTATAGTAACCAGAAATTCTATTCATGTAAAAGCAGGGCTTTGAAATTAATAATTAAAAGTAGACAACCAAAAATTTCTAGTTAAGGGTATAAAGAGCAGCCACTTAAAAACTTGAGTAATTACTTCACTCTTGAAGGTTTGAGGTTTTTCTCCAAAATTTATAACAATTTTCTTATAGTTTTCTACTTGTCTCTGTAAATCTAAAGTTGAAACCATGTTCCTCAAATTTGTAATTTCCTCTTGTAAAATTGACTTTTCTTGTACATTTGAAACTTTTTTATAAATTTGTGGATTATTTTATGACTAATTTTTGTCTGTTTTTTAAAATTACTGGTTTTTTGTTTTGGTTTTTTTTTTTTTTTTTTTAGATAAATTTGAAACAGACTGGTAATTTTTTACTTTTTCCTTGTAACAATTTACATTTTTGACCGTAACTTTGCAGTCAGAACAGAACAATAATTTAACTCTGATTAAGCACAGTTCTGGTACTTAAAAATCATAAAAACCCAGGAGCTTTGGGGGGCTTTGCCCCCCCCCCCCCCCCCCCACACACACACCAGGGTTCTGCCCCGGACCCCGCTGGGGGACTGTGTCCCCCAGACCCACTGCTAAATTTTCAGATTAATTTCCCACACCCCAAATCACATCCCTGTCAAATGTTGGCACGTTTAGTTTGTCTGAAGGCTACTGATGGATTAAAGTCATTGACTTGGTGAATTTCGGTCATCTTAACCTGCCAGGTACATAACAGGGAACTGTAGCGGACTCTAAAGACATAATTTACCACAATATGTGTCCATGTACAGAATGATCTGCTTACTGTAGGCAGTTATAGTTGTGCTCTCAGGCTTTCTCATCAGGCACCTCTCTAGGCAGCCGCTGAAGGACCTCAGTTTAGAGTGAAGAGAGCTAGCGTTTTTAGCAGTTGCCTTTTGTCACTGCCGCTGGAGAATAAAAATGGCACGCCTGCTCGTGCAAGAAAAGGGAGAAATTGCCAGTCTCTTCATTCCTGCAATTCCTACAGAACATAACTTAATATTGTAGTGGCTGGTGAAATATATCCTCAGCAATTGATCAGTCTCCCTTGCCTTTCCTGTCGTATGAAGCTGGCTGCATATGAATTCTAACCACATCTCTTAGCTAAGCAACTCTTCCATTATTGCTCCCGTTTCCAGCGGGTTAAAACATGATAAATGCCTCCAGTGTTTACATACCTCTTCTGATTTTTTTCCGCATTTAAAGTACTTTAACAAACTCATGTTTTTGTTGGACAGTCGCGCTTAGTGAGACACAGCCTGTTGACTGACTGGAAAACTTGCATGGGCGGGGCACTTCTAAACTCCGCGCAGATGACGGCCACGTGCGTTGTTCGTGTGCGCGCTTGCGGAAAGTCATTGCTTCATATATTTTTCTTAATAAACTCATATCTCCTTGGCGTCGCGGTAAAATTTCTGGCGCGGCGGTTCGCCACCGAGAAATGTTACCAGAGGAAACCCTGATTCCCTGCCCAATAGAACTGAGACCCCCAGACTATCCTGGTGTGAATGCAGCGTTCTTCTGTTAACCGGCACCAATTAGATTAACATGCATATCTTTGGAGGGTATGTGGACTATTTGAGCGAGAGACCATTTGACCATTTCTACAGAGATGCAGCTATGCTTTCACAAAAAAAACCCACACACAATAGCGCGCGCACACACACACACACACACTGAGCACACAGATTCATAACCAAAAAAGCAATGGCGTCACAGGTGAATGGAATGTGAAAAACAGCCAGCAGAAAAAACAAATATTAATTGGGGCATTCTTTAGATCTCAGCAGACCATCTTCTGCATGCCTGTAGAAGAGAGAAAACAAACCAGAATGACTAAAGATCTAGGCAGTTCTGGTGAGAAAACGTTACTACAACTTAAACAAGGTAAATACACAACATTGTAATTAGCAACTACACAGTTCTCTTGGGTTTTGAAGGTAATTTTAATCCCCCCCCCCCAAAAAAAAAAAAAATAAAAAAAATGTTGAGGCTAAAATTGTAGGATTTGGGTTTTTGCATTTTTGCGTTCATGAACATCTGAACAGCAAATTTGAAAACCAAGTGAATACCAGTGTAATAAATAAATATGCAGCTCAGTGAATATCTATGACAGGGCTGTTTTCTTTAGGCTAAAAATAGAATGCATGGTCATACTGTATGCTGTACAGGAATACCACTTTCCAACCTGACGTCTCTGTTTTCTCATCAGTTTACCATGCTCAGCAGCAAGCCCTTGTTTTTTTTACATTATGTCATCTACCTCTTACCTGCCTTGCTGTTAGCTCCATCGCTCTAACTGATGTTTGTTCTGTCATCTCTCTTTTTTTTTTTTTTTTTTGCTTTCTTCCAGTGTGGAAATAGGAGAAAGTGTCCGAGGTGAAGATGTTTATATTGTACAGAGCGGTTGTGGGGAGATAAATGACAATTTGATGGAGCTCCTAATTATGATCAATGCCTGCAAGATCGCCTCGGCCTCCAGAGTCACCGCTGTCATCCCGTGCTTTCCCTACGCTCGACAAGACAAGAAGGACAAGGTGGGGGTGAGGGAGATCTACTTACTTCTGTCATGCCATTTGCCATTGAGCATCATGACCAGAAGCCCGCAGCCATCTCCATCAGCAAACCACTCAGGGAGGCAGATTTGCCACCTTCTTTTCAGAGTCAAATTTAACTGTATTGTAGTTTTTTTTTAGGTCATACAGTAGGTGTACATGGTAGAATTGTGACCCTACTCTACAGTTACTTGACATAAAATAAATGTGTACAGCTCTGAGGGGGAAAAAAAATAAGAGACCACTGAAAAATCTTTCCTAAATTAGCATCTCTACACGTATGGCAGCCATTCAATTTGAGTATCTGTTGAATTCCAGCATTAGGACACTTCCATCTACGTAAGACCTGATTAAGTGATCATCTAAGCCTGGTAAGGCACGTGAAAGCTGTGAATAAAAATCAGTTTTTTCACAAATACAGATTTGAGTTCTTAAGTATTGTTGTGTTTAAGAATAAACATGAACTTGTTTTCTTTACATTATTTGATCAAAAAGTACATTTAACAGTCCCTCCAGGATTTTGTGATGTTGCGATCACGTCAATTCACATGAAATCAGCCAACCAGCGCCACTATTGCACAACCTAGCAGCTTCATCCAATCACCGCCGCTTGTCCGCAATTTTGGCCAATCCTTGTCAACTTCCACCAATTTCACCAATCAGATTTGTTTCTGAGTGGCGCTCAAACGCTCAGTCTAACCAATCAAATGCATCGCTGCACTGCATTCACTTCCATGTTTACAGTGAGTATTAACGGAACACATCAGCAAAAACGGTGTGTGATTTAAAAACAAAAAAAACCCACTCACCTGCGAGGTTTCTAACATCGTGCCTTCCTCCATCTCCCCCAGCCTGCCGGTGGACATCTCGCCACGTCGCCGTCCTGACCACGTGTACGAAGTGCTGGGTTTGTGTTGAAAAATGTAAATGAAAGATTTGTGTCTGAAGAGACAAGTGTGTGTATGAAGATGCGCAGCAGATGGAGAGGTAGGAGTTAGGCACGGAAAGAGAGAAAATATCTAATTTTTTTTTTGAAAAACACAGACTCTATAATAGACAAAACAGAATAAATTATTTTTTCCTGTCCACTCAGTACCGAGTGGTTGGGGTCCGTAGGGAGTTTTCAAATGAAGGTGCTGCCAATAATTTCCAAATCTCTACTCTTCAACATGCATTCAATACAATTTAGCTGTTGAAATGGATATTGTGTTAAAGTCTGTATTGGCTGTTGCACAGAAGAGTTTTTCTGTACAGCAGAAGTTTCTGCTTCATTTACAAATCACTGTAGTAGGAAATGTGTGACAATCCTGTGCTTTTCTTGTATTATAGAATGTCACTGCAGTAAACTGGAACAAAACCATCTGCTTTAAAATTTCTAATTCTTCCCACAACTTTTAGTGCAAAAAAACCTCTCAAAACATCGCAACTTCCATTGCAACTTTTTTAAAAAGCTCCCGCAAATTCGGGCTTTTTGGGCCGCAACACTCATAAAAACATCCCATGAAATCCTGGGAGGGACTGATTTAAAAGCAACATATTTTTTGTTGTTTTGGCCAGTTGTCATTTTCTGTGAATAAATGCTCTAAAAGGAAGATACTTGGAATTTGGGTGAGTTGTTTTCAGTAGGTTAGAGCTTAAAAAGAAATTGGTCATTTTACTTAAACACACAAGTATAAATAATAAAACCAGATAAAATGATAATTATGCAGTGGTCTCCTTGCTCTCTTAATTTTTTCCAGAGCTGTATACTGCATACTAATATATAGGGCTCCCTTGCGATTCAGTTTGGATCACGATACTTGGGTCATGATACGATCCTATCAGGGTTCAACGATAATCATGATAATCAAGTATCATGATCCCATATATTTCAAATTGTTCCACGTTATTCAACCTCAAATCATATCCCAAAGTAAAACTGTTGACATCTCTTTCATATAATAAAGTTTTCTCAGGGCTTCAGTTTCTGTGGACACGTCTTTGCACACAGGGAGGGTGGTGGATGGTGTTTGGATTAGACTCCCACTCAGATGATGCGTTCAGCTGACTCTCTGGACTCTTAAAAAGCAGCTGAAAACTTTTTTGTTTAAGGAGGATTTCCGTTGAGTTTCAACTGCTTTTTAATGGTAAGTCTGATATTTTTAAACTATTTTAATCTTGCGTTTTAACTTGTTTTTGTGTTTTTAAAATTATTTTTTTTCAGTTGACTTCCTTTTATTCCATTTTATTGTACCGTGCTTTATAACTACATGCCTCTGAAAAGCGCTTCATAAATGAACTTTACTTACTTGGCAGTCGGATAAAAATCAGGCTCCATGCCAGTGTGTCTTTAGCTTAGCCATTGCTAATGCTGCTCTGAGACGCATGTGGCCTGCTGTTCCGAGTGTTTTTTTTTTTTCCGTGCAGTGCTTCTTGCAGTTTGTATGTCATGTCAAGGTTTTGATTCTTATTTTTTTGTATACTTTTATTAATCCCTGAGGGAAATTACAGGGTATCCACCTGAATGGATGAGGCAGGCACAGTGTGGCGCCATCCCTTCACCATTCACACACACACATTCACACCTAGGGCCACTTTAGAGTCTCCAATTAACCTAACTTGCATGTTTTTGGAATGGGGGAGGAAACCCACTCAGACACAGGGAGAACATGCAGACTCCACACAGAAGGGTCACTGATGGTCAGGGGGTGGGATCGAACCCACTCAACTGGTTGAATACCCAAGAGAGTATGCAGCGGTTACATGAATATATACTGTATGTAATTAATCAAAGATCAATCCATGCATTCAGGGATTGATGCATGATGTATCAATTATGTCAGTTATCGTGATCCATCACTGAATCAGTCTTTTGTCCCACCCCTTCTAATGCATCTCAGTAAACTAGAATGTCATGATTTGCGCTTTTTGAAAAAGATCTGATCATAATCATCAAAATTAAATTAAAAAAGCTTGAAATATTTCACTTACCATGTAATGAATATTAAATGCATGAAAATGTATCTTTTAAGTTGTATAACAAAAAACATGAACTTTTTCCACATTAACAAAAAAATAATCACATAATTTTCTGTAATTAATCACGATTAATTGCACAGCCTGCCAACATCCAATCATTACACATTAGCTCAAATAAATAAATAAATAAATGAAGAACCAATGTAAAAGAAGTGTATTGAAAATAACGTTTTAACAGCATACCTGTGACCGCTCTTCGTTTTCAACAAAAATACTGCTCAGCTGTCTGAGGCTAGGCTAACACACTATTGATGTTACTGGGCTGTCTTGGCTCATTCATCTTCAATCAGAAATGCTGCCATACTGCAGCTTTTGAATTCGGCTGAGCATGTTTGACCACACTTTTTGTTCTCAGTTGAAAACTGGGTGAGACTACAGTGTTGTGAAAAAATGGTTGCCCCCTTCCTGAATGTATGTTTGTCACACTTAAATGTTTCAGATCATCATGCAAATTTAAATATTAGACAAAGGTAACACAAGTAAACACAAAATGCAGTTTTTAAATGAAGATGTTTATTATTAAGGCAAAATAAAATCCAAACCAACATGACCCTGTGTGAAAAAGTGATTGCCCCCTAAACCTAATAACTGGTTGGGCCACCCTTAGGAGCAACAACTGCAATCAAGCGTTTGTGATAACTGGTAATGAGTCGTTTACAGTGCTGTGGAGGAATTTTGGTCCACTCAACTTTGCAGAATTGTTGTAATTCAGCCACATTGTAGGGTTTTTGAGCATGAACCACCTTTTTAAGCTCATGCCACAGCATCTCAATCAGATTCAGGTCAGAACTTTGACTAGGCCACTCCAAAGTCGTCTTTTTGCTTCTCTTAAGCCATTTTTAAGTCCATTTTTTGGACTTGCTGGTGTGTTTTGGATCATTGTCCTGCTGCAGAACCCAAGTGCGCTTCAGCTTGAGGTCACGAACAGATGGCTGGACATTCTCCTTCAGGATTTTTTGGTAGACAGCAGAATTCATGGTTCCATTTACCACAGCAAGTCTTCCAGGTCCTGAAGCAGCAAAACAGCCCCAGACCATCACACTACCACCACCATATTTTACTGTTGGTATGATGTTCCTTTTCTGAAATGCTGTGTTACTTTTACACCGGATGTAATGGGACACACACCTTCCAAAAAGTTCAACTTTTGTCTCGTCAGCCCACAGAGTATTTTCTCAAAAGTCTTGGGGATCATAAAGATGTTTTCTGGCAAAACTAAGATGAGCCTTTATGTTCTTTTTGCTCAGCAGTGGTTTTCGTCTTGGAACTCTGCCATGCAGGCCATTTTTGCCCAGTCTCTTTCTTATCGTGGAGTCATGAACACTGACCTTAGCTCAGGCAAGGCCTGCAGTTCTTTGGATGTTGTTGTGGGGTCTTTTGTGACCTTTGGATGAGTCGTTGCTGTGCTCTTGGGGTAATTTTGGTCAGCTGGCCACTCCTGGGAAGGTTCACCACTGTTCCATGTTTTCGCCATTTGTGGATAATGGCTTTCACTGTGGTTCACTGGAGTTCCAAAGCTTTAGAAATGGCTTTATAACATTTTCCAGACTGATAGATCTCCATTACTTTTTCTCATTTGTTCCTGAATTTCTTTGGATCACAGCATGATATCTAGCTTTTGAGGATGTTTTGGTCTACTTCACTTTGTCAGGCAGGTCCTATTTAAGTGATTTCTTGATAGAGAACAGGTGTGGCAGTAATCAGGCCTGGGTGTGGCTAGAGAAATTGAAATCAAGCTTTCCAAAGATGTGATACACCACAGTTAATTTATGTTTTAACAGGGGGAATCACTTTTTCACAGAGAGCCATGTTAGTTTGGATTTTTTTTTTTTTTTACCCTTAATAATAAACACTTTAAAAACTGTATTTTGCGTTTACTTGTGTTATCTTTGTCTAATATTTAAATTTGTTTGATGATCTGAAACATTTAAGTGTGACAAATATACAAAAAAAGAGAAATCAGGAAGGGGGCAAACACTTTTTCACACCACTGTATTATGTTTTAAATTCATTTTCAGGTAAGCTATATTTCCAGTTGTCACTGGGTTTTCAAAAATAGGTGAGACACCAGCTCATTGACATTTCTGGGCTCTCCTCACTCATTCTTCGTCAGTCTGAAATGCTGCCACACCGGAACTTTGGAATTCAGCTTTGGAACTATTTTGTTTTATTCTTCCACACTTTCTGGAATTGTGCAATTGTCAGAAAACTTGGCCACAAGCGGTGCTGTGCTCACATTTTTTCAGCGTAGCTGGGTTGAATTGCTGCTACTCTTTACACGTTACCAGGAACAACTGATACACTTGGTTTTACGTCATCGGTAAACAGCATTTGTTTATGAGAAGTGCTATCTCAGAGACAGGACAATAGAGAGCAACATTTATGGATCTTATGGTTTATTTTGAACTATTTTTTTTCCTTCTCAGTAGCACTCTTACGCAACCACCAAGTTGTGAAATGATTGACAGTATGAACAGTTGCACCAATTATGCATACATGAGTAACTGATCCAGAGTTGAAGCTGGCTTTTCCAGTCATACTATTCACAAGAAGCAGACTTTTAGGCTTAGTCATGACAAACTTTATATTGTTAGTGGTCCCTAAGGCTCAATTTCTTCTTGCTGTCCCTGCTGCTTGTGCATTGCAGCATTTCCTCTGGCTTTAAAGACTTTGCCATGGTGGCAATGTATTTTCTTTTGTGGGGTGGGTGTATGTGCCGCATGGGTAAAAATGAGAAAACACATGGCACTCAAAGGGAAGTAATTTACTCACGGATACTTAAATTATATGATCAGAGGTGGGTATAGAAGCCAGAAATTGGACTCATGTAAAAGCAATGCTATCTTATGAAATTAATAATTGACATCAAAAAAATTACTAGTTTCGTTGGTGCCTTAACACCAAACGCGAACGGGCAGCGCAAATCCTTACAAAGTGAATGGAAAGAGGTGAGTACACATGAAATTTGCGTGTTCATGTCCGAGGTAATATGCTAGCTTTGAGATTCTGCCGTCACCGGAGTAAAAGTATCACCATTGCAGAGTAAACTAGTTTGAAAATGAGACTGCCACTCACCTGGAAACAGGAGGACCGGGAGTTTTTCAGCTAAATCGAGATGTTGGAGTCATTTACCCACGGATTCCTGCCACAGACGTGCTAACAAGGCTAGTAAGCTAGCAACGGAAACACTTATCATCTTGTAAAGTTTTGGAGACAGGGACAACTTTTTCAGGTGAGCTCCCCGTCAGATAATGTAAACCTAAAGCATGACGTTATTTTGGGGATTTCCACAGTAGGTTGAACACTGCTGCAGACGTTATAAAAGCGTCTTCGCCTGTCTGCATCTCACTCAGACCGTGAATTCACATCTAGCCGAGTGTTTACATTGAGTTAAAATGTAATCACATCGTGTGAAAAATTCACCCATTCGCGTTTGGTCTGAATGCACCTTTAGGGTACAAAAGTACCCACTTAAAAAAATACTTGAGTAATGGCTTAGTCTTGAAAGTTTGTGGTTTTTCTCCTAAATTTATAACCATTTTCTTGTAATTTTCTACTTTGTTCTGTGTAAAAAATTTTTTACCCAAATTTGCAACTATTTTCCTCATAAATTTGTAATTTCCTCTTGTAAAATTATGACTGATCTTGTCTATTTGAGACTTCCATCCATCCATCTTCTTCCGCTTAATCCTTTTCGGGTCGTGGGGGGGCTGGAGCCTATCCCAGCATCTTTGGGCGATATTTGAGACTTTACTATCATTAATTTGTGGATTATTTTATGGCTAATTTTTTGTCTATTTTCATAGTGAAATTACTGCTTTACTTGCTGGTTTTTAATTACTGGTAAAATTTTGACTTTTTTCCTCATAATTGAAACTTTTGATCATAATTTTGCAGAGCCAGAATAGAACAGTAATTTCAACTTTGATTTCAAGGAAATAAAAGTATTAGTAAAATTATATTTAATGAAATAAATTTTACATGACCAAAGATGCAGTTATTTCTGTTACAATGTTTCTATATATTTACAATTTTTTAGAACTTTCCTCACCAACCAAACAACAAGAAATCCTCCCATGTTGTGAAATCCAAATGTTGGCAAGTTTAATTTGTCTGAAGGCTGGAGGATGTTAACGGACGTAAGTCTCTGATTTTGTCAATTTCAGTCATTATACAGTGGTGTGAAAAAGTGTTTGCCCCCTTCCTGATTTCTCTTTTTTTGTATGTTTGTCACACTTTAATGTTTCAGATCATCAAACAAATTTAAATATTAAACAAAGATAACACAAGTAAACACAAAATGCAGTTTTTAAATGAAGGTGTTTATTATTAAGGGAAAAAAAAATCCAAATCTACATGGCCCTGTGTGAAAGTGATTGCCCCCCCTCTGTTAAAACATAAATTAACTGTGGTTTATCACATCTTTGGAAAGCTGAGTTCAATTTCTCTAGCCACACCCAGGCCTGATTACTGCAACACCTGTTCTCAGTCAAGAAATCACTTAAATAGGACCTGCCTGACAAAGTGAAGTAGACCAAAAGATCCTCAAAAGTTAGACATGCTGCAATCCAAAGAAATTCAGGAACAAATGAGAAACAAAGTAATCGAGATCTATGAGTCTGGAAAAGGTTATAAAGCCATTTCTAAAGCTTTGGGACTCCAGCAAACCACAGTGAGAGCCATTATCAACAAATGCCAAAATTACCCCAAGAGCACAGCAACGACTCATCCAAGGGTCACAAAAGACCCCACAACAACATCCAAAGAACTGCAGGCCTCCCTTGCCTCAGTTAAGGTCAGTGTTCATGACTTCACCATAAGAAAGAGACTGGGCAAAAATGGCCTGCATGGTAGAGTTCCAAGACGAAAACCACTGCTGAGCAAAAAGAACATAAAGGCGCATCTCAGTTTTGCCAGAAAACATCTTTATGATCCCCAAGACTTTTGAGAAAATACTCTGTGGGCTGACAAGACAAAAGTTGAACTTTTTGGAAGGTGTGTGTCCCATTACATCTGACGTAAAAGTAACACAGCATCATCACTCTTCACTCTATAAAAGCAAGAAATCTCTGTGTGTCTGTCACGCTTCATAGGGCATCATAGGATGGCCTATGATCTCCGCCTGAACATCATAGGACGTCTTATGAACTCAGGCATTATAGGACACAGACAAATGTGTCTTTATGATGTCATATAGACCATGTGTCTTTGAACTCAGGCATCATAGGACACATAGACAAATGTGTCTTTATGATGTCATATAGACCATGAACTCCGGCATCATAGGATGACTCGCGATGCCTATATGACGGCACATAGACAAATGTGTCTTAACTCAGGCATCATAGGACACATAGACAAATGTGTCTTTATGATGTCATATAGACCATGTGTCTTGAGGTTCCAGCAGTACATGGCGCCCATCTGAGACAGGACACCCGTCTTCACCAGCATAGGTAAGGCAAGACTTTAAAGCACATTTCTAGGACATCATAGGACAGCTTATGATCTCTGGAATGACAACTGTTGCACATCAGAAAAGATGCCATGAAGATGAAACACCTGAGGTTCCAGCAGTACATTGCACCTGTCTGAGACAGGAGGACACCCTTCACCAGCATAGGGTACAACAGACTTTAAAGCACGTACTTCACTCTATCTGGCCAGGAGCTGTAGTCCAGCAGTTCTCCTCACTCTATTGCTCTCCATTTATGTAGTGTGTGGTTGGTCTCCATCCATCCATCCATCCATCTTCTACCGCTTTTCCGGAGGTCCGGGTCGCGGAGGCAGCAGTTCAAGCAGAGAAGCCCAGACTTCCCTCTCCCCAGCCACCTGCTCCAGCTCTTCAGAGGGGATACCAAGGCGTTCCCAGACTAGCTGGGAGACATAGTCTCTCCACCGAGTCCTGGGTCTGCCCCGGGGTCTCCTCCCAGTGGGACGTGCCTGAAACACCTCAAGTGGGAGACGTCCAGGAGGCATCCTAATCAGATGCCCATACCACCTCAACTGACTCCTTTCAATGTGGAGGAGCAGCGGTTCTACTCTGAGCCTCTCCCGGATGACTGAGCTCCTCACCCTATCTCTGAGGGTGAGTCCAGCAATCCTACGGAGAAAGCTCATTTCAGCCGCTTGTATCCGCGATCTCGTTCTTTCGGTCATTACCCAAAGCTCGTGACCATAGGTGAGAGTAGGAACGTAGATTGACTGGTAAATCGACAGCTTTGCCTTAGAACTAAGCTCCCTCTTCACCACAACAGACCGGTACAACGTCCGCATCACTGCAGATGCTGCTCCAATCCGTCTGTCGATCTCTCGCTCCATTTTCCCCTCACTCGTGAACAAGACCCCAAGATACTTAAACTCCTCCACTTGGGGCAGGAGCCTGTCCCCAACCCGGAGAGGACAATCCACCTTTTTCCGGCTGAGGACCATGGACTCGGACTTGGAGGTGCTGATTCTCATCCCAGCCGCTTCACACTCAGCGGCAAACCGTCCCAGCAAGAGCTGTAGGTCATTGCTGGATGAAGCCAACAGGACAACATCATCTGCAAACAACAGAGATGAGATCCTGTGGTCACCAAGCATGACACCCTCCATTCCCTGGCTGCGCCTAGAAATCCTGTCCATAAAAATTATGAACAGGACCGGTGACAAAGGGCAGCCCTGGCGGAGTCCAACTCTCACTGGGAATGACTCCGACCGAGTGTTGGCAATACGAACTAAACTCTCACAACGGTCGTACAGAGACCGAATAGCTCGTAACAACAAGCCCGATACCCCATACTCCCGAAGCACCCCCCACAAAAATCCACGAGGGACGCGGTCAAATGCCTTCTCCAAGTCCACAAAACACATGTAAACTGGTTGGGCAAACTCCCACGAACCCTCAAGAATTCTCGAGAGGGTAAAGAGCTGGTCCGATGTGCCACGGCCAGGACGAAAACCACATTGCTCCTCCTGAATCCGAGGTTCGACCAACGGCCGGACTCTCCTCTCCAGTACCTTGGCATAGACCTTCCCAGGGAGGCTGAGGAGTGTGATCCCTCTTAAAGTTGGAGCACACCCTCCGGTCCCCTTTTTTGAAGAGAGGAACCACCACCCCGGTTTGCCATGCCAAAGGCACTGCCCCCGACCTCCACGCAATGTTGCAGAGGCGTGTCAACCATGACAACCCAACAACATTCAGGGCCTTGAGGTACTCGGGGCGAATCTCGTCCACCCCCGGGGCCCGGCCACCAAGGAGATTTTTAACCACCTTGGCGACCTCAGCCCCTGTGATAGGCGAGTCATCCCCCTTGTCCCCAAACCCTGCTTCCTCTGTGGAAGGCGTATCAGTGGGATTGAGGAGATCCTCGAAGTATTCCTTCCACCGCCCGACGATATCCCCAGTTGAAGTCAACAGTGTCCCATCCGCACCATACACAGTGTGGACGGGGAGCTGCTTTCCCCTCCTGAGCCGCCGAACAGTTTGCCAGAATCTCTTTGAAGCCGACCGAAAGTCTTGTTCCATGGCCTCACCGAACTCCTCCCATACCCGGGTTTTTGCTTCAGCAACCACCCGAGCTGCACTCCGCTTGGCCTGCCGGTACACCTCAGCTGCTTCGGGAGTCCCACAAGCCAACCAAGCTTGATAGGACTCCTTCTTCAGCTTAATGGCCCCCCTCACCACTGGTGTCCACCACTTGGTTCGGGGGTTGCCACCACGAGATGCACCGACCACCTTGCGGCCGCAGCTCTGGGCCGCCGCTTCAACAACAGAGGTGGAGAACATGGCCCATTCAGACTCCATGTCTCCAGACTCCCTCGGAATGTGGTTGAAGTTCTTCCGGAGGTGGGAGTTGAAGACCTCCCGGACAGGGGCCTCAGCCAGACGCTCCCAGCACACCCTCACTATACGTTTGGGTCTACCAGGTCTGAATGGCTTCCTCCCCTGCCATCGGATCCAACTCACCACCAGGTGGTGATCAGTTGACAGCTCTGCACCTCTCTTTACTCGGGTGTCCAAGACATACGGTCGCAGGTCTGATGATACGATAACAAAATCGATCATCGACCTGCGGCCTAGGGTGTCCTGGTGCCAGGTGCACATATGGACACCCTTATGCTTGAACATGGTGTTCGTTATGGACAGACTGTGGTTAGCACAGAAGTCCAATAACTGAACACCACTCGGGTTCAGATCGGGCAGGCCGTTCCTCCCAATCACCCCCCTCCAGGTTTCACTGTCGCTGCCCACGTGCGCATTGAAGTCCCCCAGTAGGACAATGGAGTCTCCAGGAGGAGCACCCTCCAGCACCCCAGTCACAGACTCCAAAAAGGGTGGGTACTCTGAAACATCATTTGGTGCATAGGCACAAATGATGGTCAGGACCCGTTTCCCAACCCGAAGGCGCAGGGAAGCAACCCTTTCGTCCACCGGGGAAAACTCCAATATAGAGGCAGCAAGGTGGGGCGATACAAGAATACCTACCCCTGCTCGTCGCCTCTCGCCCGGGGCAACTCCAGAAAAGGCCAAGCTCCAGCCCCTCTCCAGGAGACTGGTTCCGGAACCGGAGCTGTGTGTTGAGGTGAGGCCGTGTGGTTGGTCTATATGACATAAAGACATCGAGGCAGGCATCATAGGACAGAACATATTTTGTGTGATTTTTATGTTTTGCTACATACAAAAGCCATCACATGTGATTGCCACTTAGTGCTGTGTTGCTATTCCAACTATCCTGTAACTGGCAAGAATTCTGTTCCAATGCATCCAATCTACGGGCATGCACGGATACGCACTAGTTTCAGAAAAGGAACATCATACCAACAGTAAAATATGGTGGTGGTAGTGTGATGGTCTGGGGCTCTTTTGCTGCTTCAGGACCTGGAAGACTTGCTGTGGTAAATGGAACCGTGAATTCTGCTGTCTACCAAAAAATCTTGAGGGAGAATTCCAGCCATATGTCTGTAACCTCAAGCTGAAGCGCACTTGGGTTCTTCAGCAGGACAATGATCCAAAACACACCAGCAAGTCCACATCTGAATGGCTTAAGAAAAACAAAATGAAGACTTTGGAGTGGCCTAGTCAAAGTCCTGACCCGAATCCTATTGAGATGCTGTGGCATGACCTTAAAAAGGTAGTTCATGCTCGAAAACCCTCCAATGTGGCTGAATTACAACAATTCTGCAAAGATGAGCGGCCCAAAATTCCTCCACAGCGCTGTAAAAGACTCATTGCCAGTTATCGCAAATGCTTCATTGCAGTTGTTGTTGCTAAGGGTGGCCCAACCAGTTATTAGGTTTAGGGGTCAACCACTTTTTCACACAGGGCTATGTAGGTTTGGATTTTATTTTGCCTTAATAATAAACACCTTCATTTAAAGACTGAAATTTATGTTTACTTGTGTTATCTTTGTCTAGTATTTAAATTTGTTTGATGATCTGAAACAATTAAGTGTGACAAACATCCAAAAACATGACAAATCAGGAAGGGGGCAAACACTTTTTCCCCATCACTGTAACATTTCAGAAACATAATGAACAATTCAGTCATCCATGCCTCTGCCTTAGTTAGCCTGCATATCAAGTAGAGCTGCAGCTAACGACTATTTTACGGCTTGGGTAGTCACCCACTCTAATCGAAGATTACTTGAGTAATCTGGTACTTTTTTTTTCTCCAAAGAAACTTGCATTGACCAACATTTGCAGAACTTTCTTTTCTAAAGAGCATTAGTAATTGTACCAAACACTCAATAACACAGGTTCACATTTATTGCAGTGCTTACTGCAATGTTTATTGCATAGAATGTAACTTTAAATGGTACATTATACCATAAAGTTCCTTTTGCTAGGAGTTTGCATTCGCTAGCGGACGCCGTTAGCCACCGTTAGCATCCAGATGCTAACGGCGATGGCTGTATGTTCTTTGGTCATCTTAGCATAATTAGTGTAGCTGACTACATTTTATTCATCTTAATTTTAAATCTCAATCATGTACCTTGTCTCGGGTGCACTGGCTGTGCATGATGTGGGATGCTTTCTGCCGAGACACTCTAACAGCTGACATTGTAGCATGCGAGCTTGTCGCTCAGCTTTACCAGATACACACTGCATAATGTTTCCTTCAATTTGAGCCTGAAAGGATTCCAGACTTGAGATAGTTTTTTTTTTTTTTTTTTCATTTTTTTTAAAAAAAATTGCTTTATCTTGGCCGGCCCGTCACTGTCACTCTGACATGATGCCGTTAAACAAATCTGCGTTTTGTTTAGGTATTGTGACCGGAAGAAGGTCATATATACCAGAAGTGCTACATTAAATGACACGTCGACGCATAAATTTTGAATCGAGAATTTTTTGTAACCGAATTATTTGAGTAATTGTTGCAGACCTAATATCAAGCCTAACCACACCTGTTAAGCTAAGTGATTCAGTATTGTCCCTGTGAGTACGTTGAAACCATGATAGATGCCTCCACAGTGGATAAATAAATAAAATGAGACAATAGGCTTGATAATCGTGATTTAATAATGACGGACAAATCTGTCAGAATGATGGACAGCTTTCAATTTTTTTTTCTGTCTGCTATAAATAACATAATAAGAAGGATAAAATGTTGGTTTAGGTTCATTTAGAAACCTTTATTTAAAAATTGGACTAAGTCTATACAAACAAGAAGACACTCTGAGCCAATGAAAGCTTCAAAACGTTAAACCAATGAAGTGTGAAGTGAAGCGTGACATTGGTGTTTTGCTACAAGCTCCGACAATGTTTTGAATCACCCTGCCTCAGGAAGCGTGAGAAAAGCTTTGAAGCCTCGGCATCATTGTCCGTCACTACCTCCGCTGCTTACATGCCTCTTCTGCTTTTTTTTTTCCATTGAAAGTATGCTCATGCTTCACTCTGACATCAGGGGAGCGAGTACACGGGTTCAGTTTCGTCTTTTGGACAGCGGCGCTAGATACACTTGGCTGTCAGCTGGAACTGTCAGGAGAGCGGCACGCTCCTGAACTCCCAACCACACCTGATGCCGGAGTGACTGTTTTGACTTGTGTTGTTCACGTGCATGCTTGTGGAGTGACAGTCCTTAATTTATTTTCTTAGTGAAAATATATACAGTTTTGGTCGGAGGTGGCAAACATGCAGCTCTCTAGCATCTGCTTTGCAGTTCTTTTCTCTTTTTTAATTAAATCCTGTGCAGCTCTTTTATTTATTTATTTTTTCTTAGCATGGCGGCTCAGTTTTTGATGTGGTGTACTGCCACGAAGAAATGTTTCCAGCAGAAACCGTGCATTAGCCCGCCTCCCACAGACTGTGTTGACTGGCAGGAGAGGGACAGCAGCAGAACGACAAGTTGAAAAGTAGGCAGATTATGTAAATAAACACACACATAAACATTGCTATATTGAGACCAGAAAAATGATCAAGTTTATGTCTATATATCGTATCATTAATCACGTTGTTAATTATTGTGCCAGGCCTGATTACAGCTGTCAGTCTCTTAGGATATGTTTTGATGAGCGTAGAACATCTAGCCACTGAAATTTTTACCTATTCTTTACAGCAAAACTGCTCCTTCAAGTTGGACAGGTTACACATGTGTATAGCAGTTTTTAAATTTTACTACATATTATTATTTAGTTGGAGGTCTTGGCAGTTTCAGGACATTTATCTGCTTCTCCTTTAACCACTGGAGTGTTGCTTTAGTGGTGCGCTTGGGGTCATTGTCTTGCTGGAAGGAGAACCCCCATCTAGTCTCACATCTCTGGAAGACTGAAACAGGTTTCCCTCAAGAATGTCTCTGTATTTAGTGTCATTCATCTTTCCTTCAGTTCTGACCAGTTTCCCAGTCCCTGTGGATAGAAACAATTTGCTTAAGGAACGTACAGTGAGGGCACCTTTACACAGCAGAGATCGTTGAGAAATTGGACCAATTTTTTTGATCATTGAGATTGTTTGGGAGATCCTTGTATGTTTTGGACGGAGTCAAAACTTTGAGGAGACCATGGCGTCATGGTGCAATCCCAGGTGTGGAGATCATTGATGGATCAAAAATTGGTCAGATCTCTCAGCAATCTCTCAGCCCCCTTTTCCATCAAAAAAGAGCCGGTGCTAGTTCGGTTCTGGTGCCTGTGCCAGTGCTTAACCAGTTCAACTGTCGTGCCTCTTAAGAACCAGCTGGTTTTCAACCCACACGGAGTTAGTCAGGGCTACATCATTACGTAGTGTAACGTGTCTTTACGCAACTCACAGCACACTGTTGGCTTGTTAGCATTGCTAACGGAAAAGTTTATAGGCACAAGAGTGAGTAAAAAATATCCGCACTTTGGCCGTTGCATATCAATAAATGCGTGTGTGTGTGTATATGTATATATATATATATATATATATATATACAGACGACAAAATTGTTGGTACCCCTCTGTTAATGAAAGGAAAAACCCACAATGGTCACAGGAATAACTTGAATCTGACAAGAGTAGTAATAAATAAAAATTCTATGAAAATTAACCAATGAAAATCAGACAATGCTTTTGAATTGTGGTTCAACAGAATTATTTTAAAAAACAAAACTCATGAAACAGGCCTGGACAAAAATGATGGTACCCCTAGAAAAGATTGAAAATAATGTGACCATAGGGACATGTTCAGCCAAGATGTGTCCTCTAATTAACATCACAGGTGTCTACAAACTTGTAATCAGTCAGTCGGCCTATTTAAAGGGTAACAAGTAGTCACTGTGCTGTTTGTTGACATGGTGTGTACCACACTAAACATGGACCAGAGGAACCAAAGGAGGGAGTTGTCTCAGGAGGTTAGAAAGAAAATTATAGACAAGCATGTTAAAGGTAAAGGCTATAAGACCATCTCCAAGCAGCTTGATGTTCCTGTGACTACAGTTGCACATATTAATCAGAAATTTAAGATCCACGGGACTGTAGCCAACCTCCCTGGACGTGGCCGCAGGAGGAGATGGATAATACGAATGGTGACAAAAGAGCCCAGAACAACCTCTAAACACATTCATGGTGAACTCCAAAGATCAAGGTACATCAGTGTCAGATCGCACCATCCGTCGTCGTTTGAGCCAAAGTGGACTTCATGGGAGACAACCAAAGAGGACACCACTGTTGAAAACAAATCATAAAAAAGCCAGACTGAAATTTGCCAAACTGCATGTTGACAAGCCACAAAGCTTCTGGGACAATGTCCTATGGACGGACGAGACAAAACTGGAACCTTTTGGCAAGGCGTGTCAGCTCTATGTTCACAGACGCAAAAATGAAGCATACCAAGAAAAGAACACTGTCCCTACTGTGAAACATGGAGGAGGTTCTGTTATGTTGTGGGGCTGCTTTGCTGCATCTGGCACAGGGTGTCTTGAATCTGTGCAGGGTACAATGAAATCTCAAGACTATCAAGGTATTCTAGAGAGAAATGTGCTGCCCGGTGTGTCGCAGGTCATGGGTCTTGCAACAGGATAATGACCCAAAACACACACCCAAACACCCAAGAATGGCTAAGAGCGAAACATTGGACTATTCTAAAGTGGCCTTCTATGAGCCCTGATCTAAATCCTATTGAACATCTGTGGAAGGAGCTGAAACATGCCGTCTGGAGAAGGCACTCTTCAAACCTGAGACAACTGGAGCAGTTTGCTGATGAGGAGTGGGCCAAAATACCTGCTGAGAGGTGCAGAAGTCTCATTGACAGTTACAGAAATCGTTTGATTGCAGTGATTGCCTCAAAAGGTTGTGCAACAAAATATTAAGTTAAGGGTACCATCATTTTTGTCCAGGCCTGTTTCATGAGTTTGTTTTTCAAAATAATTCTGTTGAACCACAATTCAAAAGCATTGTCTGATTTTTATCGGTTAATTTTCATAGAATTTTTATTACCACTTGTGTCAATGTGGGTTTTTCTTTCATTAACAGAGGGGTACCAACAATTTTGTCCACGTATGTATACACACACACACACACACACACACACACACACACGGTATTAACTTATCTAGCGCGTTAGGAGCCAGCTTTGCACCAATTTTGAGAGCCTAGAGCTAGTGCATAGGAGGTTGAAAAGCAAAGAAATGGTGTCAAGCCAGGCTTTGGCTCCAGTTAAGCACCGGAACCAGCTTGGTGGAAAAGGGGTTTGATGATCTCCACCCCTGTGTAAAGGGGGTATAAGTTCAATCAAAATAATCAATCTCCCAGTAAAACAACTGTTTCAAATTGATACTCACACTTTCCTTTATTTTGAAAGTTGTAGTTAAGATGTTGTTGACTCCTAATGTTGGTATCTTTTTGCTGATTGAGAACAGGGAACTGAAAGCAAAACTGTTGGATTCCAGTACAAAAGGTGTCCAGAACTGGGAGAACTGGTTCTTCATCAATTTACTGGGAAACAGACGCACTCAGAATGTCAGAGAGATTAATGAACTCTCCTTATTTACAGTACTGCAAAGAATTTGGATCCATTGCCTGCCTGTTATCTTTTCTCTATATCCTTTCATTCTCTGCGATTGGGTATGCTTTCAGTGCATAGTGCAATTTTTTTTAAGCGTTAAAGCCCACATCAATCCTACCAAAAATCACACATAAATTATCCAGGCTAGAGCTGCACAATTAATCAAGTCTCAGTTTCAGTCTTTGCAATTATATAAGCACAATGTTACAATTTCAGTTTGACATAAATTATCTATTGTAAAAAGTACTATACAAACTTACATTTTTGTACTTTTATGCAACTTAATATTTGAGTTGAGAAATAAATGTTTCAGAATGATCAATTTACTTTGGATTTTTTTGATAAAGCAGCAGACTCAAGAAACCATCCGTTTAAAAAGCATTAAAATATAAACCCACATTGCATCGCAAAAGTTGGATCCGTAATCACAATGGCTGATTTATCTCAAATTGAGCAGCCTTGTGTCACGTAGGGCTGCAACTAAAGATCATTTTAGTAGTCCACTAATCTAACGACTATTTTTTTCAACTAGTCAACTAATCGCTTTTATTTTTCTTATGTCCACCATCTCTGCTTCTTATTGGGGTGCTAGTCTAGTGCGCCGCTGTTTAATACTTTGAAGGTTCCTTCTCCCGTGGGCGGGAGGCATTTAAATGCCATTTTGTCTCAGCTGGACACAGTGTAATGCAGTGTAACTAATACTCAGAATGAGGGCTAATATTAACAAAGATTAAAAAGCGATAGCGACTCCTGTAATTCAGTCATTTACTGCATTCAACATGTTCGCCATGACAGCTCAGCCCTCAGCAACCAGAGGGCTTACTGTCAAACAGATAAGCTAACATTAACGGCACATACTAACAGTATTGTCATTTTTCTAGAGCTTGAAACAGTTGGCTATTGAAAATAAGTGGCGCTAACTTTCTTACTCACTAAAACTTACCCAGCAGACGGTAATGTCGTGGCTCCCGGGTGCCGTTGTTTCAGGTGCTCGTGCATCACTGTAGTGCTGCCGTGGTAAGAGAGGTCTTCATTTTACTTTTGTTTTTTTGTTTTTTGTTTTTTTTTGTCTTCTGTAAAATGTTTCCAAACAACAGAAAATTTGGGTCTGCCTTTTTTTTAATTCACTTTGACATTTGCCATACACAGAGCTGTAAATGTGCTCCTCTTCTTCTTCGCTGGAAATTGTTCACGCAGGCCGGACAACAGAGGCGCTACTGCCCTCAGCAGTTCTGGTCGTGCATTGCAGTTACAACTGAACATTACTGTGGCATGCATATAAACTTTATAATTAAACAATTTGTTGACAGTAAAAATATTTGTCTACAAATTTTTATTGTCAATGTTATCAACAATGTCGGCTAATCGTTTCAGCCCTAATGTCAAGTCCTAATGTGTGTATGTATGTGTGTGTGTGTGTGTGTGTGTGTGTGTACATACACACACATGCACTCTCTAGACAAAAACAGGATGTGTGTATAAGCATGTCAGCCCTTACACTTGGCTGTAATGAGGGAAAACTTAAACTACTGCACTGAGGAAATGTCAATACTGAGCTATATACACACGTGGACAAAATTGTTGGTACCCCTCTGTTAATGAAAGAAAAACCCACAATGGTCACAGAAATAACTTGAATCTGACAAAAGTGGTAATAAATAAAAATTCTATGAAAATTAACCAATGAAAATCAGACAATGCTTGTGAATTGTGGTTCAACAGAATTACTTTAAAAAACAAACTCATGAAACAGGCCTGGACAAAAATTTAGATGGTACCCTTAGAAAAAATTGAAAATAATGTGACCATAGGGACATGTTCAACCAAGATGTGTCCTCTAATTAACATCACAGGTGTCTACAAACTTGTAAGCAGTCAGTCGGCCTATTTAAAGGGTAACAAGTAGTCACTGTGCTGTTTGGTGACATAGTGTGTACCACACTAAACATGGACCAGAGGAAGCAAAGGAGAGAATTGTCTCAGGAGATTAGAAAGAAAATTATAGACAAGCACGTTAAAGGTAAAGGCTATAAGACCATCTCCAAGCAGCTTGATGTTCCTGTGACTACAGTTGTACATATTAATCAGAAATTTAAGATCCATGGGACTGTAGCCAACCTCCCTGGATGTGGCTGCAGAAGGAAACTTGATGAAAAATGGAAGAGACGGATAATACGAATGGAGCCAGACTGAAATTTGCCAAACTGCATGTTGACAAGACACAAAGCTTCTGGGAGAATGTCCTATGGACAGATGAGACAAAACTGGAACTTTTTGGCAAGGCACATCAGCTGTATGTTCACAGACGCAAAAATGAAGCATACCAAGAAAAGAACACTGTCCCTACTGTGAAACATGGAGGAGGTTCTGTTATGTTGTGGGGCTGCTTTGCTGCATCTGGCACAGGGTGTCTTGAATCTGTGCAGGGTACAATGAAATCTCAAGACTATCAAGGTATTCTAGAGAGAAATGTGCTGCCCAGTGTCAGACAGCTTGGTCTCAGTCGCAGGTCATGGGTCTTGCAACAGGATAATGACCCAAAACACATAGCTAAACACCCAAGAATGGCTAAGAGTGAAAGATTGGACTATTGTAAAGTGGCCTTCTATAAGCCCTGATCTAAATCCTATTGAACATCTGTGGAAAGAGCTGAAACATGCCATCTGGAGAAGGCACCCTTCAAACCTGAGACAACTGGAGCAGTTTGCTGATGAGGAGTGGGCCAAAATACCTGCTGAGAGGTGCAGAAGTCTCATTGACAGTTACAGAAATCGTTTGACTGCAGTGATTGCCTCAAAAGGTTGTGCAACAAAATATTAAGTTAAGGGTAGGGCTGGGAACGATCCCTAATTTCCAGAATCGATTCGATTCCGATTCTTGAGATTCTGAATCGATTCGATTCCGATTCAATCCCGATTCGATCTGGGGAATTACCATTTTAATAGCCATTTTACTTCCCATGAAACAAAAATCTTCAAGACCTAATGCTGCAAATTGTACCAAGAATCTTCTAACTTTGTTAATACATAAATTATCACATATAGAACTGACCCAAAATCAGTTACAATAATGCACTTTTTATTATTTAACTTATCATTTCATAAAGTGCTCACAGGTGCTTTCTTTAGTGCAAAGGGTGTGTCGTGTCAAGTTCACCACCCAGAGTAAGTAAACAAATTCCATGCATGAACCATGCATACATAATCTCACTGTATTTCAGTCCCTCCAGGATTTTGTCAGCTGTTTTTGTGATTGTTGTGGCCCAAAAAGCCTGGATTTGTGGGAGTTTTTCCAAAAAGTTATGGCACTTTTAGAGTTTTTTTGCACTCAAAGTTGTGTGAGGAAGTACAAATTTTAAAGCAGCTGCTTTTTCCATAGTTTACAGTGATGCTATTCTATGTAACACCACAAGAAAAGTACAGGATTGCCAAAAATTTCTTGTTAAACAGTGATTTATTTAGAATTAAATGCTCAGTAAAACTGTAAAAAAAAAAAAAAAAGACCAATATTGTGTTCTTGCTGAGAACTTTAAAAAAGAAATAAAAGAATTTGTCATTCCAACAACTAAATTGCATTGAATGCATGTTAGTGTGGAGAAAGTGATGGCAGCACCTCCTTGAATCTTGAATTTGAAGGTCTTCTTCCGTGCTGAAATCCACATGAAGCAGGGATGCTCCTCCACTGACGACCTCTGACCTTCAGAAGGTCTCCGTGAGGATGAAGCTTCCAGTCTTCACACATCTGAAGGCAGATAAAAAGAATAGATTTCACAGTAAAATTAACATTCATATTTTTAGATCCCCACACCGCAGTAGGGTTTAATAATTTAGGTTTTTTTTTTATATTTTCACTACAAATTAACTTTCAATGTTGGAAAAGGGTTTCAGTTCATTTCCTGAGAAGGTTTGTTCATTTCAGTTTAGTTCTACTGAGTAAAAATAGCTTGTTGTACTGCAGCCTTTATTAATTTTATTGTGATTTATTCTCTTCACATCTCTTAAGTGGCAGAAGTCCATAATCTCATAAAATATACCTTAATTCTGCATTTATTCACAGCGCTTAACCAACAGTTCTCTGTGTCCATAGTTTGTAAAAGAAACCATCATCATGCCAGATAAATTATTAATTGACGACACAAACGTTAAAAGAAACAAATATTATACTTACAGTCTCAGCAGCTCCAAGTCTCTGCTTCACGGGTTTCAGTCTCCGCGCATTTTCCGTTTATCAGTCGTCAACTTTATGTTCCAACACAGCGCTGCACGGAATAAAAGTCCGTTTATCCCCGCTTTATGAAAAATATTAAGAAGCTGTTGAGGACAGTCTATACGGTGACTTTTGCTGCTAAATTAAGAGACACGCACGTTATTAACTCCGCGTCATGTAAACACAAAAGACGTGTGCACGCGCCGCAGGGAACACAGAAGTTTTATTTATGAAAAATATTCAGAAGCTGTTGAGGACAGTCTTTACGGTGACTTTTGTTGCTAAATTAAGAGACGCACGTTATTATCTCCGCTCGTGTAAACACGAAAGAGCACGTGCGGCAGGAAACTCTTGCCGGATGAGAACCGTTTTAACACCACAGAAGAAGAACTAGCATATCCGTTAGCTTGCTAGCTCCGTTAGCGCGTCGGTTGTTTATGCTTCTCGGCCGTTGTTCCTGGCTCACTGACCCAGTTTCGACCCGATTATACTCAGCAGACGTTCACAAACGTAAAAATATTATATTAAGACATATTAATATTAAAAGATCGATCCGCGGATTTTGTGGATCGATATCGGCTCAGTCAAACATGTATCGATCCATATCGATATATTGATCTTTTGCACCCACCCCTAGTTAAGGGTACCATCATTTTTGTCCAGGCCTGTTTCATGAGTTTGTTTTTTAAAATAATTCTGTTGAACCACAATTCAAAAGCATTGTCTGATTTTCATTGGTTAATTTTCATAGAATTTTTATTTATTACCACTTTTGTCACATTCAAGTTATTTCTGTGACCATTGTGGGTTTTTCTTTCATTAACAGAGGGGTACCAACAATTTCATCCACGTGTGTGTATATAATGGGGAAAGTGAGAAATGAGCACACCAACATTTTTTCTATTACCAGGGACAAGAGTTGCAAATTAGCTAATAGCTATACACTCTATGTGCAACACATCAGATTGATTGTCTTTGATTAATTGTCTATGTTTATTGCACTGTCCCTGTCAAATAAACTAATCTACTACTACTACTATTACGTATACGCATTTCCAGTGCGGTTACGCTAATGAAATTTTCATTAGACTTCAATATTAACTCAAGAAATCCACACATGGAAAGAAATCAAAGCATTTATGTTTATAAAATTATGTGTAATAATGTGGAATGAAACAAGAAAAAGTAACTGACACATAGGAAAAGCAGTACCCCCAGACACCCAAAGACCTTTTCAACCTAATTGTTTTAAAGCACATTGATGGATTTGGTTGCAGACATATATCAAAACTTCTGAATCTTCCAGTAAGAAGACTGGGCCAAACTTCCATGTGGACACTGGGAGAATAGACTGGTGATAGCTCTGTTGACTTGACTGAGCATTCATCAGTTTACAGTACTGTGAAAAAGTACTGCCTTCCTGATTTCGTAGATTTTTGCATATTTGTGAGACTTAGATGTTTCAGATCATCAAATTTTAATATTATACAAAGATAACCTCAGTAAATACAATTTTTGAAAGATGATTTCACTTATTGGGGGGGGGGGGCTATCCAAACCTATCTGGCCCTATGTGGAAAAAGTAATTGCCCCCCTTGTTACATCATGAATTAACTGTGATTAACCACATTTTTTTTTTGAAAACCAAAGTTCAAATTCACACCCAGGCCTGATTACTGCCAGACCTATAAAAATCAAGAAATCACTTAAATAGAACCTGCCTGGCAAAGTGAAGTTCCCAAATTAATTATTTAGACCATGAGCCGCTGTGGCGACCCTGAAGAGGGAGTAGTCGAAAGGGTGTGTGTCTGATGAAAATTTCATGTGAGTAGCCTGCCCTGAAAAAAAATGTAACTAGTTACTAGTTACTTCTTTTCAAAAGTAACTGAGTTACAGTTACTGCATAATTAAAGTAACTAGTTACTTGGAAAAGTAACTTTCACATTACTTTTTAATGCACACTTAAATTATCTTGCACACATAGCAAGATAATTTAATTAATGGATTACATCATGGGCTTATTAATGTCAGGCTGAAAACAGACTGTTTCAGACAGAGCTTTTAGAACATGTTCAGTCTGCTTTATCCTGCTTTGAGAGCTCTTCTTGTGGGAAAAATCTGAAGAAAATGAATATGAAATTGCCAGTAATTTCCTCATGTTGGAGTGAGAGAGAGGGAAAAAGAGTGAGAATCACTCCAAAAGAGTGAGTTGGCAACACTGCATAAAGCTGTCAGCGTTTCGTGCCTTTAATATTATGGATTTAATCCGATGTGCAGTGATCCAAAGAAAATGTACATTAGCCACAGTCCAAATGTTTGCTGTGACAGAGACATGATCCAGTCCTTTTGGAGATCAAATCCATTTTTGAATAATCTTTATCCAGGTAGCAAGTAAATGTGTTTTAACGTCAGTGGATCACAGTCTCAGCAGTCTGATGGAAAATGACTGTTATCAGATCTTCATTCTGTAACGACATATCTGACAATCAGTCGGTTTAATTCTTGCTGGGTCACAAACTGTCTAGATGCATACTTGTGCTCGAAATCCAGCCGTAGGTGTTCAGATAGCATAAATCCACTAACACAGTGTTAGCATAGCACTAGCTTTGTAAGACCTTGTTGCTGTTCTTAGGTGCTTCTAAAGATTGCCGTCCAGGGTTTCCTCTGGTAACACTTCTGTGTGGCGGCCTGCCTCCCTAAGGAAGTGTGCCGCCATGCCTATGATATATTAATTTAAGAAAAATTAAATATGAAAGAAACGCTCCGCAAGCGCGCACATGAACAATTTGAGTGTCATCCATGCGGAAGCGCCCCCCACCCGGCACCCGCGTGACCGTTTCTGCAGGCAGAGTGTCTCTCTAGCGTTGCTGTCCGAGAGAAGCATGAGCTTATTAAAGTACTTTAAATGCAGAAAAAAGTACAAGAGATAAGCAGTGGAGGCATTTATGGTGGTTTTAACCTGCTGGTAACTGGAACAACAATGAGGAGTCGCTTAGGCAACAGGTCTGATTAGGCTTTATTGCAGGGAAAGGCAAGAGTGTGACTGATGAACCGCTGAGGATTTACTTCACCAGCTACTACAATATTAACTAATAATTTATGTTCATTATTATGTACCTGGCAAGTTAAGATGACCGAAATTCACCAAGTCAATGACTTTAAGCCGTCAGCAGCCTTCAGAGAAACTAAACGTGCCAACATTTGGATTTCAAAATAAGGGAGGTTCTTCCTGCTGTCTGGTTGGTGAGGAGATTTCTGAAAAATGATAAATAACAGAAATATCTGCATATTTTGGTCAATTAAGTTAATTTATTTCTTTAAATATAATTTAAATAATTATATTTCTTTGAATTCAAGAGTTAGTTATTATTCTGTTCTGGCTCTACAAAATTATGGTCAAAAGTTTAAATTGTATGAGGAAAAAATGCTAAAAAAAAATGCCACATTCTGTTTCAGATTTATTTAAAAAAAACAGTAATTTTATAATAATCTGCCTTTGTCCATCAGACAGACCTCTTTACTGTCCAGTTTTAAAACTCCTCTTAAATAAAACCCATTTTTATTCTTTGGCTTTTGACCCAATTTGAGACTAGCAATGTTTACATGGACACAAGTAACCGGATTAAAAGCCTGATCGGAATAAAAATGCTTCATGTAAACATGCCAATCTGAATATTCTGACCCGATCACACTCCTTCGGATCAAAATTTCCTTCCGATTGAGACGGGTGGGTTATGCCAATTGTTAATCCAATTGGTGCACATATAAAACACTTATTCCGAAGTTTGGGTAGAAAATATGTTTACTGCTCATGTCTGTACGTCGGCCACATGTCGACGTGACATATTTCCGCCTTTACAGCAGCTAGAGGAAGACGTGTGGGAGTAAAACAAATCTGGTCTGTATCGTCATGCTGTCTCCCTCTGTTCGTCATATGCAGAAGTATGTACTTGTAGCTTCAGTACGGAGACCAGCAGAAGCAAAAGTACAGTCAGACTAACACAATACAGGTCCATTCCAAAAAGAGAAAGATACGAAGCGGGTTTGTTTACATCGGAAGTTGCTTCTTCTTCTACTGTTTCCGGAACGTTGGATAATTGTGTGCATGTCAAAATGATTTAGTCTGTTCAAATGTGTGACACAGGGAAATGCACATCCTAATTGGATCACCTTTTTCAGGATCCATGTAAACAGTAAAGTGCTGATCTGAATTGTAATCAGATTGAAGAAATTTTGCACATGTAACCGTGGCTAATGATTGTATTTGTTCTTATTGTCTCTATTGTATGACTATTGTTTTGTGCTGTTTTGTACTTTAGCTATATTTTATTGTTTTTATATTTTTTTTTATCGTTGATGTACAGCACATTGTGTCGACTGTCGTTGTTTTTAAAGAGCTTTATGAAGTTGGGTTGGAATAAAAAAAGATAAACATTAGCCATAAAATAATCCACTAAGTTATAATGGTCTCAGATGTACAAGAAAAGTCATAATTTTACAAGAGAAAATTACAAATTTGAGGAAATGGTTGCAAATTTAGATAAATTTACAGAGAAAAGTAGAAAACTATAAGAAAATGTTATAAATTTTGGAGAAAAACCTCAAACCTTGAAGACTGAAGTCATTAATCAAGTTTTTCCTAAGTGGGTGCTGTTTGTAACCTTAACTCAACTAGAAATTTTTGGTTGTCTACTTTTAAATATTAATTTCATAGCACTGCTTTTACATAAGTAGAATTTCTGGCTACTATAACCACCTCTGATCATATAATTTAAGTATGCATGAGTAAATTATTATGAATGTTTTTTTCCCTTCCGTTTTCTACTCTTCGTTAATGGGGAAAAAAAGAAACACTAGAATAAAAATACAAAAAAATACACATTTTGGTTATTTATGTAAGCCATGAAAGAAAAAAATCCTGCAGGACAAAATGACACTTGGTATTTTCTAACCTGTTTATATACCACCATAGACAGAGAGCCTGAATTAGACAGAGCTCAGAGAGGGAAAGATGAGACAGAAGAGAGGAACCAAGGAGAAGAAAGTGTTCAGGCAGAGGGTCCAGGAGAGGTGAGAGCAGAGGGAGGAGAGAAGGATGACCCCAGTAAAAAGTCCAAACACACGTCTGGGTGGGACCCCAACTGGCCCAATATGCCAACATTCAAGCCTTGGTTGTACAGTACTTCAAATGGTAAGTTCCATTATGCAGTATTACTCTGCAAAATTAAAAAAAAAAATAATAATAAAAAGAAATGGTGTAAAATTAACATATTCCAGATACAATCATGTCATGTGTTTTGTGCCCACTGCGCCAAGGTCTTTAAACCAGAGGAAACACTGCTGTCGGTCTCAACCACATTTAGCTTGCAACCCACCAATATGCTTTTGTCCTTAACCATGACAAAGGAAAACTTATCTATTTCCACAAAAACAAAGTAGCTTAATCTTTTCCTCCACTCAGTAGTGAACAGGATCTTTGCAACAGGTTGACTAACGGCTGCGTCAACAATATAGGGTCAGTTTGTATTTATTTGCGCTAAAAATATCTATCCATATTAATAAAATGAGTAATGTGAGTAATGCATCGGTTCAAAATTCAGTAACTGTAACACATTACTGCATTTTTAAACAGTAATTTCATTACACAGCATGTTACTGCAAAAGTAGTGGCATTACAGTCACGCGTTACTCCCAAAACTGGTTATGACATATTCTGTGTATACCCTGTCCCTGCTCTGAGTGCTCTGCTGAGGTAATGGAATTTCCACGTTCATCCATTCCCATGGAGACATTTCAACATTTTGATCTGGGATCGACTGATGATTTTATGGCTGGAATCAGTTCAGTCATTAACAACCAAGAAGGCTGTAGTCCAATATTCAAAGCTGATATTCTCTTATGTTAGAAACTTAAATCTTGGTGGCCAAATTAAGATTTAGATAGTGGGGTTGATTTATAATGTGCCTTATCTCATCAGAAGGGAAATTTAAAAACAACAAGGTTGATTGAAGTGACTGCCTTAAAATCACGCTGTCATATGACTCTCTTGTTGATAGGATTTTCATTTTATTTACATTTTCTGAGTTCAGACCCATTTGTATTGTCTAGTTATAATTATGTTGTCTCTTATGATTCAGCGTTTTATTAACCTTTTTTTAATGTTAACATTTTTTTTTTAGTTGTTACTGCACTGTCAGCATGTAGAATTCTGGTGTTTTATTTAACTGCTATGGCATCCTCTGTAGCATTTAGAATTTTTAGCTGGGGCTTCATTGCAGCGCTCTCACAAGGTACGTGTCCACCTCGGCGTCTGTTCTCCGTGTCGCCTCCACCTCGGGATCCGTCAGAGCATGGAGGGGGTGTAACCAGGAGAGTCACAAGCCCAATACTCTGTAGCCACAGTCTGCACGGAGAGTATCACTGTCTGGTCAACGAACTTCGGTGGGTGTTCAAGTAGTATTTTCAGCTTCAAAAGTGCAGTTTGATGAACTTTTTCTGTCTACCTCAACCTGCTCTGCTCTCCCCGACCTGCAGGGCTTGCACGTGATTGGTCGTTGCGACTCCTGGTGGGTGGGCTGCTCTAGTCTGTTCACGATGTTTCCAGACGTTAAAGTTTTGCCTATATCTTCAAAAGTAAAGAGCAAAACATTTTTCTGAAAATGGTTGAGGCGAGAAATAAATGTGTAGTTGCAAAATATGTTTACTTTTTACTAACAACCACTATTTTAAAAGCTCCATGAAGCGATCGGCTCCTGTTCCTCTTTTGTGTATTATGCATCTGCGTGGGGATTCAGGAGGAAGAGGAGCGATCCAAGCGACGGCTCGCAATTGTTGACTCCATGCTACCAGAGTGCTTGCGGGGCATGTTGCATACACAATGGGAAGCAGGAAAACACACGCCTAGGTGGACACACACATACAGACGGCAGAAGTGCGACATGCAGTCATTGCAACTCTTTGGCCACCCCCTGTGATAATTGACCAATTGGATAGCACTGTAGGTGGGCGACTGAGCCACAAGCAGAGGCAGAGGTGCACCATCTTAAAGCCTGAATAAGGACATTTTTAAATAATTAAATTAATTGGACAACAGCCAGGAAATTCATACAAAAAATGGGAAAATATTCACCGCCAGGGTGATGATCAGTCGATCCCCAACTTTGATTTTACTGTGCATGTATGGAATGCTGTGCATGTAACGGGTGGAACTACAAATATTTTTTTGTTTATAAACAGTTGTGTAATGGACAATGTAATTTCACTGAGTTACTTATTTATAGCATTATATATAGCAATAATCATTTCTTAATTACACAGTAGTAAGAAAAATATGTGGAGATGTTGGAATTACCTGGTTTTCTGCATTAATTGGTCATAAAATGGGATCTGAGCTACATCTAAGTTCCAAGTATAGACAAGCACAATGTTCTTAACCTGATACCACACAATTTAATATTTCATGTCTTTGATGGAAAGTGTAAGTGAAGTTGGAGTTAATAACTGGTCAGCCATGACATACAACAAACACTTCTGGTAGCTGCTGATCAGACCTGTACAACGTTCAGGAGAAATTTTGGTCCGTTCCTCTTTACAGAACTGCTTCAGCTCAGCTATGTTCTTAGGATCTCTGATGTGAACAGCTCTCTTGAGGTCATTCCACAGCACCTCTATTTGATTCAGGTCTGGACTTTGACTGGGCCACTCCAAAAAGCGGATTTTCTTTTTCTTGAGGCCATTCTGTTTTTTGTTTGTTGGGGGGGTGGGGGATGCCTGTGCATACCCGTGCATACCCATGCATGCCCATAGAAACCAAGTATAAGCAAGTATTTCTGCATGCCCGTAGAAAGGAGGTGTAAGCAAGCACTCATTCAGTGATGCCTGCCTTTGATCATTGATGGTGTCTTAGTGAGTCCTATGATCTTTGATGATGTCATAGTGAGTGCTGTGATTGTGAGTCATGCCTGCGTTTGATCTTTGAAGATGTCCTATGATCTTTGATGATGGCATAGTGATGATGTACTGCTTGGAATGGGTGTAAGATTTCCAGATTTACACACAAACTGACAGATTTCTTGAATGATATTTTTTTTAAGATTTCTGGATTTACTGCTCAGAATGGGTGTGGTGTAAAGTGCTGTGTCCAATTGTGTATATGATGGCATGGCCCTTTTGTCTATATGACGCCATCGCGAGTCCTGATGTTCACTGTATATATCATAAAGACATCAAGGACAGCACCATATCATACGCTGTCAGGCAGGCATCACTGTATATGACATCATAAAGACATGAAGGCAGGCTTGATGTCCTATGATGCAGACATCATAGGTCTTTCTATGATGTCCTATGATCGTGACACACAGACAGAGACACACACACACACAGATTTCTTAAATTTATAGAGTGATTATTATTGTGAGTGATGGCTGCCTTTGATCTTTGGACGTGGTTCCCATGGCAACACAAAGTGCTATGCTTGTGACACACACATCGGCGGTCCTATGATCGTTGGCGTCATAGGAACATCACGGGACATAATGTAGTCATAGACATATCTATATGACGGCATCGCGAGTTCTATGATGCCTGAGATCATAGGATCATATAGACTTCATATCTATATGACGGCATCATGAGTCCTACAATGCCTGAGTTCATAGGCCGTCCTCTGAATGCCTGAGATCATAGGATCATCATAGGTCATTGCAAGTGCTATGATCGTGAGTGTTGCCTGCCATTGATCAGTCAAAGACGCCTGTCTATATGTCTCTATGACTTCATATAGACATCATATCTATATGACAGCATCGCGAGTCCTATGATGCCTGGGATCATAGCCAGGTGACGTCATATAGACATCATATCTTTATGACGGCATCGCGAGTCCTGTGATGCCTGAGATCATAGGATCATCATAGGACACCATGCAGACATTGTAGGCCGTCCTATGATGTCCTTTGATCGTGACACACAGACACACAGAGATTTCTTGAATTTATACGAAAGATTTCTTAAGTCTTTAGCTGTTATTCTAGGGCTCTTTATGACCTTAGTGCACATTTTGTGTTGTGCCTTTGGAGTCAACTGGGCTGGGCACCCACTTCCAGTGACAGTAGTTCAAGTACTAAATCATCTCCATTTTTAAACAATTTGCCTAACTGTGGACTGCTGAATACCTAAAGTCTTGGGAGATTACTTTGTAACCCTTTCCGCATGCAAATCAATATTTCTTGAATATAGGTCTTTGGAGTTCTTTTTTCTGAGGCATGGTTCATTTCAGGAGATTCTAAGTCAGAGTAGCTCTTCGCTCCTCTCATTTCATTGCTTGGACCCTGAGTTTACTAACTCCTGACTACTGTTGAAGTCACTGGCATTTGGGTTCACTTACTTTTTCCACCAGCACTGTGAACGTTTAATGGATGTGTCCACTAAAGACATGAAATATTAGAATTGTTTGTGTAGTATTAGGTTAAGCACATTGTGTTTGTCTATACTTCGGACTTGGATGTCGATCAGATCACATTTTAGGACCAATTAATGCAGAAAACCAGGTAATTTCAAAGGGTTCATGTACTTATTCTTGCCAAGTTAAAGACCTCTTGGAACTGTGCCCAAATAATATGTACTAGCAGGGTAAAACAAATGCCTCTTCTTGCTTGCATGTCATGTGCATATGGGATTCCCTGTCAGAAAGACTGCAGAATTTTCGTTCTGTAATTTAACAGAGCTACTAAGCCCTCAGTTAAGCATTATTTTTAGAAATGTCCCGTGCTTTCCAGTTGCCCTATTCCATGTGACTGAAGAGATCTGTTTTCATTACAGAGCCGTGCCCCTATCTCTGCCAAGTTGGTTGCCAATATGCTGTCTGTGTCTGGTGCCGACCACATCATAACTATGGACTTGCATGCCTCACAAATACAGGTGAGCAGGATAGCAAAAGAGAAGCGTTTCTTGATCACTATTGTCAATAGTTCAGCTATTGACAATTTTCAACCCCTCTGTGACTATCACAGTGATGATCAAATATTTATTAAAACTTTGAAAATGTCACTAAATCATAATGCAATCACTTCACAGCAGATTTTGTTGAAAAGCTGCAGTGGTGTGAAAAAGTGTTTGCCCGACTTCCTGGTTTCTCATGTTTTTGTATGTTTGTCACACTTAAAAGTTTCAGATCATCAAACAAATTTAAACATTAGACAAAGATAACACAAGTAAACACAAAGTGCAGTTTTTAAATGAAGGTGTTTATTATTAAGGGTAAAACAAAAAGTCCAAACCTATATGCACCCCCCCCTTAAAATATAAATTAACTGTAGTTTATCACATCTTTGGAAAGCTGAGTTCAATTTCTGTAGCCACACCCAGGCCTGATTACTACCACAGCTGTTAAGAAATCACTTAAGGCGCTTTTCCACTAGCCCCGATTAGAAAACCCGACTCGACTCACTTCGGTTCAGTTCTGCCTCGGTTGCTTTTCAACATTACTGCTGGCACACCTGCGGTGGGTGGGATTTCTTGAACAGCAGGCGGCGCCACACTCTCGTGACGTGAAACACGCGACCGAATCCTCCACAACAAAGAAAATGGCTGATGACGAGGAAAGGAGGAAGGAGAGAGGAATGACTGTGACATGAAACTGGTGAAATCTATGGTGCTGACTTGTTGTGCTCTGCACAATCTGTGTGAGAGTCATGGAGAGACGTTTGACACTACATTGGATGATGCAGTAGATGAACCAGTGGTGGCAGCGGCACAGGGAGCAGAGGAGCAGGGTGGTGATATACGAGATGCTGTGAATGCAGTACTTGTCTAGCAATAGGTAGAAATGTAATTTCGCCCACATTTATGTGCATACATATTTCAAAAATGTTTTTTGTAAATAAAATGTTGTGCATGTTCCATCTACCTGTCCTCTGTTGTTCATAACGCTTATCTGTTAAGAAGGTGCGAGGCCATCAGCCTAATGATCAGTCCACACTTCTCACTGTTGTGATAATTGCTCACGCTGAGCGCTCTGACAGCCCCGTACGCTGTGGGGGGTCACACACACGACGTGTTCCTTCACACTCTCAATCATTTTTTTTCCCGTATATTTTTCTTTTTGGCGTACAGAAATGGCAATACGCCCGTATTTGCTAAAATTGCATTTTCCCCGTATTAAAATACGGCAAAACCGTATCACTTGACAGGTATGTAATTACATGCAGAAACACCGCACAGGCCATCTTCACAAAAATCCAGCTCGACAAGCCACTTTTGCTTAGGTGGAAATGCAAATTGAACTATAAATCATGTGCTGATACATGTCATATTCCCATGTAAAGGTCTCCCACTTTTACTTACAAATTGATTTTTAATTTTTGGGAAAAGGGAATATAAATTTTGCACAACTTGTTGGTAACAACAGTTGTGTGCAACAAAAACACAGTTGTGTCTAATGTTATTAGTGCCAAATTTTTGCTAGATTCCTTCTTAATTTATTAAATTTTGACTGGTGATGCAACATTCAACTTACATGTACTTACCTTTATCAGTGTCTACTGTACAAGTTAAAGCACACCTGTACAACTGCTTATAACATAAAAAATGTACCCGTTCAAGAGAAATGGATTCAGCATTTCAAATTTGTTTAAAATAAAAAAAAAAAACCTACCAAGACATTACGTTTCGTTGTGTTGTTAAAAATTAAATTACCATTAGAAGGCTATACACCTGACCTGATGAACAGCAGCATGTGGAGTGAACAGAGAATGGAATGTGTATGTAATTATTGGCTTTTCTCATACAGTGTCATAACAGATAAACCAGACTTTTGATGCAAACAATACAATTTTATTCCAGAAGCAAAATTTACAAACAAAAAACAGACTGGGCGTGGGGAGACATGGTTAGACACGCCGACTGCTAAATGCGTCCACAAGCCTGCCAAATAGGGTCAGGAAATCTCTGTTGAATGTTGACATCTCTACGAGCTCTTCCCTTCGTAACACAGCGTCCTGCTCCAGGGCTTCACGCGCATCTGCCCGCACATCTGCGGCCACCTGTCACAAATGCTGCATGTACTCCTGATGGTGTTCTTGCCGCTGGTCATGTTGCCGTTCCAAGAGCCGCATCTCTTCGTCATGCATGTTGACCATCGCTGATGTAAGGTCAGCGATGGAGTTGTCCGTTTTCCTTTTGCCTAGATGGAAAGACAGAAAGGCATGGTTGTTAAAGCTGGATCACTACATATATTATGGAATTACACTGGTGAAAGTCTGTGGTGGAATGTCACTATTATATTATGCTTCATTGCTGTATATAAGCTGAACTGTCATGTTGCTGCCCCTCAGTAGAGCGGATTTTGCAACTCGCAATGTGCTGTCTTCGGCTGCAGCCCCCCTGCAAAACTAAAAAGGATTAAGATTAAGAATATGGATGGATGGGTAATGTTTAAAATAGTTGCTTGTAGTGTGGCCGCAGAAATCTGAATGGGTTAATACAGTCAGCTGACGCGAAGCATTTCAATGAAGCATGTTGATTTCAACGGCAGTTCATGAGCTTTATTTGTTTTTCTAAAACAGGAGTTACAACAGCACTTCAATCACCACACCTAAAAATGGTTGTGGAACACCGATAAGTGAAGACCAAAGAATAACCTTTTTGTACATTTAAAAAGACATTTTCAATTAATTAATATGCAGCTACAGGAAATTGCATTAATCAATTTGGTACATAACTTGTTAGGCTCCAGCCCCCCTGCGACCTGTAAAGGATTAAGCGGTAGAAGATGGATGGATGGATTTTCGACCCTGGTTTCCGCTGGACCTGTTTCACCAAGAAAAAAATCGTGGTTATTGTGCCTTACCGGCACTTGAACGTGATCCAGATGGAGCTGGTGATGTGGCTGACATCGTAGTCGATCCAGCTGGCGCTCCGGCAGACGCAGAGGCAGGAGAGTCCGCTGTGTCCATGTCCACTGAGGTGGACCCCTGTGATATGAACTGCGATTCTAGAAAGAAAATGCACGCAATTTAAAACTAAACACCAAAGTGCAACATGTACACAACACTGTAAAGTTTTTAACCGGAATACAATGAGCGTAATTCAGCGTTTTGTTCGCGCTAATACTTAAAACAAAGCAAGCGTGAATCTGCAGTTGGCTGCAAAACAATAGGCAAGCCTCAGTAACAACCATTACCCACAATCTAACAACCTTCCTATTTCTTAAAAACAGTGAGCTTGGCACAGAAAGGATAAAGTGGCGAAAAGATGCGCAATATCAAAACAACACTCACCATCCATGGTTTCCAAGGCCGTGGCCGTGTCGAGGGCCTATGTCCATAGATCGCGTCCATCTCAGCAAACCACTTCCACTCCTTCCGATCCGCTCCACTTCAAGCATTGTGGTCCTTCACTGCTCGGTAATCGCTTTTCAGCTTTTTCAGCTTCTCCCGACACTGTTTGGCAGTACGGATGTGCCCTTGGGAACCCATCTGCTCGGACACCTGCTAGTATATTTTTTCATTTCGAGTAGATCCGTCCAACTCGCGCTGGATGCGATCGTCGGCTAATATAGAAAGAAAATTGCACACCTGCTAATATATAATATTAGGAGTATATTATTATACAAGTATATTATACAGTATATTAATATAATATACTGTATTAAAGGGGCGCACTGTGTTCACTGGCTGAACAACTACAAATGGCGGTCGTGGAGTAGATTCAGCAGAAAAAGTCGCTTTCGTGACGTTACGACCTGACCAATCAGCGGCGACCAGTCTCTTAAAGTCATATCACAGCCATACTCAGCCCTACTCAGCTCGGTTAGACCCTGCCCTGGATCAGGTACTAAAAAAGCACCTGCTAACCGGTGCTGGGGCTAATGGAAAATGCTCAAACGCGGGCTGAGTGGTGCGGTGTAGGGCTAAGTGAGGCTAGTGGAAAAGGCCCTTTAAATAGGACCTGCCTGACCAAGTGAAGTAGACCAGGACATCCTCAAAAGCTAGACATCATGCTGCAATCCAAAGAAATTCAGGAACAAATGAGAAACCAAGTAATTGAGATCTATAAGTCTGGAAAAGGTTATAAAGCCATTTCTAAAGCTTTGGGACTCCAGCAAACCACAGTGAGAGCCATTATCCACAAATGGCGAAAACCTGGAACAGTGGTGAACCTTCCCAGGAGTGGCCAGCCGACCAAAATTACCCCAAGAGCACAGCAACGATTCATCCAAGAAGTCACAAAAGACCCCACAACAACATCCAAAGAACTGCAGGCCTCACATGCCTCAGTTTAGGTCAGTGTTCATGACTCCACCACAAGAAAGAGACTGGACAAAAATGGCCTGCGTGGCAGAGTTCCAAGACAAAAACCACTGCTGAGCAAAAAGAACATAAAGGCTTATCTTAGTTTTCCCAGAAAACATCTTGATGATCCCCAATACTTTTGGGAAAATACTCTGTGGGCTGACGAGACAAAAGTTGAACTTTTTGGAAGGTGTGTGTCCCATTACATCTGGCATAAAAGTAACATAGCATTTCAGAAAAGGAACATCATACCAACAGTAAAATATGGTGGTGGTAGTGTGATGGTCTGGGGCTGTTTTGCTGCTTCAGGACCTGGAAGACTTGCTGTGGTAAATGGAACCATGAATTCTGCTGTTTACCAAAAAATCCTGAAGGAGAATGTCCGGCCATCTGTTCATGACATCAAGCTGAAGCACACTTGGGTTCTGCAGCAGGACAATGATCCAAAACACACCAGGAAGTCCACCTCTGAATGGCTTAAGAAAAACAAAATGAAGACTTTGGAGTAGCGTAGTCAAAGTTCTGACCTGAATGTGATTGAGATGCTGTGGCATGACCTCAAAAAGGCGGTTCATGCTCAAAAACCCTCCACTGTGGCTGAATTACAACAATTGTGCAAAGATGAGTGGGCCAAAATTCCTCCACAGCGCTGTAAAAGACCCATTGCTAGTTATTGCAGACGCTTGGTCGCAGTTGATGTTGCTAAGGGTGGCCCAACCGGTTATTAGGTTTAGGGGCAATCACTTTTTCACACAGGGCCATGTAGATTTGGATTTTTTTCTCCTTAGTAATAAACACCTTCATTTCAAAACTGCATTTTGTGTTTACTTGTGTTATCTTTGTCCAATACCGTATTTAAATTTGTTTGATGATCTGAAACATTTAAGTGTGACAAACATACAAAAAAAAAAGAGAAATCAGGAAGGGGGCAAACACTTTTTCACACAACTGTAGATATATTTATATTATTATAGATATTATTTTATTGCACTTTTATTGAAAATCATTTTATGTGTAAAATAACACGAAATCTCATAAATACATGAATTATAACAAAAGTCACACTGGTACTGTGGTATTAAAATGAAGTACTTATTTTGGACCACTTAAAGTTAAAATAAGCAAGCCAAGTTAAAAAAAACTGAGCAACACCAAGGCACTTTTCAGTCACTAAACAGTATCTGTCGCCTGGAACGTGACGGGACTAATGTCTTCAAAAATATAGACATAGAAGTTGATTCACAGTTGCATTGTATTTCCTTGAAACTCGTTAAAATCATTGGAAAACAAGGAGTCTACAAATGTAGTAACCTTGCCCTTTTTATCTGTCAAATAAAACTTTATTTACAAGATGTAAAAAATATCCTGATCAGTGATGACAGAGTGATGAGTTATCTGGAAAACTTGATTGCAAACAGGTTCGTCCTGGTGGTGGCTGTTCAGAATACACTCTGTGACTGATATAGGTTCTATCACCTTCTGTAGTTGTGTTTATTTTTGTTAATGTTTTTTTTTCTGTAGGGATTCTTTGATATCCCTGTGGACAATCTATATGCAGAGCCAGCTGTGCTCAAATGGATCAAAGAGAACATCATCGAATGGAAGAACTGCATCATTGTCTCACCTGATGCAGGAGGAGCAAAGCGGTATGATCAGGGGGACCAGGAGGAAATGGACCTGATTCCTCTCTTTAGGGAAAAAGGTTCAGCACAGATTAGTCAGTGCAAGTTTGCTTAATACATAAACAACAAGATTTTGGTCAAAAAGTCTTCAATCAAAAGACAAAAAGACAGAAAAAGCTTATCGATAGCTGCAGCTGTGGATTCAAATAAAAGAAAATGGAGTCAGTGCTTCATTGTTGGTGGAGGCAGTTGCTCTTCGATTTTTTTTCACATTTCAACACATGGATGTAAGCCTTGACTGGATGTTATTTTCTTTCCTCTGCAGGGTCACCTCTATAGCAGACAGGCTGAATGTGGACTTCGCTCTTATTCACAAGGAACGGAAAAAGGCTAATGAGGTGGACCGTATGGTTCTTGTCGGAGATGTCAGAGATCGGGTCGCCATCCTGGTTGACGACATGGCTGACACATGCGGCACAATCTGTCATGCTGCCGACAAGTATGTAATGATCTTTCACAATAAATCCAATTAATTACACTGACAATTTTTAAAGTGGACGGCTCTGTAAATGGTTGAGGTGATCTAACAATGTATAGACTAAAAATAACTTCTAATGCACCAATGCTGAGTACCCACAAGTAGGGCCGAGCGATATGGAAAAATTTGTCACCATAAAAATTTTTTTTTCATATTGCGATATGAATCAAATCACTGTTTCTGTCAAGCTTAAAGGTTCCTTTTTACTCCTGAGATGTGAAGATATCACAAGATTAATTTTAAATATTTATTTTCTGTCAGAAGTTGAACTTGACAAATGTAGTGTAGAACATTATATAACTGTATTTCAGATAATTATAAAACATAAAATAATTATACAACATAAAATATAAATATTTTCCTATATTATTCTATACTATATTATATATATTATATTCTATACTGTATTATAATATTCTGCCCATCAACTTACGGATAGCTGAGTGAAGTACATGCCTGAAGCACTGCAGCCGTGTCCACTTGTTTGGTGATGTGGCCTTCACTCTATTTGCCCCACTGTCTGTCGTGATGCAGACTTGTTTGTCTTCACTCAGTCTCCAGGATGCAAGTGCTTTGATCAGTCCTAAAGCAATGACTTCACCTGTATGGTCTTCGGGAAAATTTGAAGGCATTTGCTTTTCAAACTCCAATCTGGATCAATGAAGTGGGCAGTGAGGCTCATAGAGTGGGGAAAGTAAGTATTGAACATGTCAACATTTTTCTCATTAAACATATTTCTGATGTAGCCATCGATCTGTGATTTTCACCAGATATCAGTAGCAACCCAAGTAATCCATATATACAAAGAAATCAAGGCAACTGTGTTCACAAAGCAAGTTATATTTAATAGTGGAATGACACAAGGAAGAAGTATCGAACACATGAAGAAAAAGAGGTGCAAAAAGGCATAGAAAGCCAAGAAACCAGCTGAAATCCATCAGAATTTAGGAAGCGTCCCATCCCCCATCAGTGCAAATTAATTTCAGATGGTTAAGTCCTGACTGATAGCCTTTAAAAAGGTCTGTGAATATCAGATTGTCACACCGCAAAGAACTCATGATGGGTAGAAACAAAGAGCTCTCTCTAGACCTTCGCAACCTTATTGTTGCAAAACATAACGATGGCATTGGTTACAGGTGCATTTCTAAACTGCTGAATGTTCCAGTGAGCACTGTTGGAGTCATTATTCGGAAGTGGAAAGAACATCATTTTATCATAAACCAACAATGACCAGGAGCTCCTCGCAAGATTTCTGACAGAGGAGTCAAAAGAATTATCAGAAGAGTTATCCAAGAGCCAAAGACTACTCGTGGAGAGCGCCAGAAAGACCAGGGGCCTCATGTACAAAGTCTGGCGTGGATTTCCTACTGAAAGATGACGTACGTTTAAATCCAGAAAATGTCGTAAGCAAAAAAAAAAAAAAAAAAATCCAGATGTATGAAACAGTGCGTACGCAGGAATCCAAGCACATTTCCTTGGTACATCCCAATCTACTTGAAATTGAACACACTTGAGGAAATACCAGACTCCTCCCTTGACACGCCTCCATTTGAATATGCAATTAGATATATACAAGCCCTGCCAGTTTGATTCTCCTGTATCCACAATTAAAGATGATGGATTTAATGGAATTTCACGAACTATGAGTTGGAGGCGCTCCTGAATGAGGTAGAGGTGCAGAAAAACATTTTGTTTGGCAGGCTGTCCTCCAACATTGGCGCCGATAGAAGTAATTCAGTAGCCTGCTCACAGCCCTATAACATTAGTTTAACGGTTTTTTTTATTCAGACAGGGATGAGAAGGAGATGTTTATTTTAACTTGACATGTTTCCACTGACTTCTGCAGTCGTCCTCAGAAATGTCAACTGATTGCTGTGATTTGTGACTAGTCGGGTGGATCAGCTGGTTGAATAAAGGAAAACAGTTGTGAAAAAGAAGACGATATGAACCCATTTAGTGGGTAGCCATGGTCACATGTCAGTTGAAAGCGGATCATATTAGACTCCACAAGTACATATTTTACGTCCAAAATGCAAATCTAATCCTTTATAGTTATATACAACTTACATGGATTCCACACACTACTAAATGAATGAAGTGCGCCGGGGAAAGGGTGGCACTGTTGCATTTCAGACTTAATGCATGTTTTTATTGACATAACTACTGTACACACAGAGGCAATTGGGGGCTTGGTAGAATGCCGGTAAACTGTAGTTTAATCGGCAAAAAAAGGAAGTCACTTGCTCAAACCACTGACTTGTAATGAAGCCTTGAAGACAGGGTGATATTTGGGGGCATATAGGTGCGTTGTGCATGAGGTGGGTTATTATTAGGACAATTGCATAAATTTACTCACCAAGAAGCCACCCGTCCACACAGTGCCAGCTTGTAGTTTGTTCCCAACAATGCTGTTCATGAGAATGAATGAATCGTGTGTTGAACCACACCACCTTGCAACAGTGTTGGTTAGTCGCATTTGCGCATCACATAATTTGTATATTAATAGAATGGAAATGTTTCCTGTTCGGCGGAGGAGTGATAATGTATGTCAGTAACAGATGGTGTAAACTGGGACACCATCCATCCATCTTCTTCTGCTTAATCCTTTTTGGGTCGCGGGGGGGGGGGGGGGGCTGGAGCCTATCCCAGCATCTTTGGGCGAGAGGCAGGGTACACCCTGGACAGATCGCCAGTCCATCGCAGTAAACATCACGGTTAAATAGCAACACTGCGGCAAAGACATTGAGGTGCTAGCTATTACCATGCGGCCTGTTTACCTCCCTAGGGAATACTCACATGTGATCTGCATTGTTGTTTATGCAAATCCGTCGGTGAATGCTGGGGCAGTGCGTGACATCATCCACTCAGTCACTTGCAGGCTTCTGACAGAACACCCAGATGCTCTCTTCCTCATCTTGGGTGATTTT
Source organism: Pholidichthys leucotaenia (assembly GCA_020510985.1). Classification (NCBI taxonomy): domain Eukaryota; kingdom Metazoa; phylum Chordata; class Actinopteri; order Cichliformes; family Pholidichthyidae; genus Pholidichthys; species Pholidichthys leucotaenia. Next base: position 270,693,780 of record CM035849.1, read on the forward strand.
AACCATATTTCATTGTCCTCCATTCTGCCCACATTCACCCAGTATGTCACGTGCCACACCAGAGACAATAAAACACTGGACTTATTTTATGCAAATACTAAGGAGGCATACACCTCATCGCCACTCCCCCCACTTGGGAGATCGGATCACAACTTGGTTCACCTCCTGCCTATGTACAAACCCCTAGTACACAGACAACCTCCAGTCATGCGCACGGTGAAGATATGGTCTGAGGAGGCAATGGACGCTCTATAAAGGATTGTTTTGAAATCACTGCCTGGGAGCAGCTCTGCGATCCACATGGTGAGGGTATCGACGGCCTCACTCACACTATCACGGACTACATCAACTTCTGTGTGGACAACACCCTACCCGCCAAGACCATATGGTGTTGCTCAAACAACAAACCCTGGATCAACCCCGAGATAAAGTCCCTTCTGAGAGAAAAGAAAAGGATCTTCAGGTCGGGAAACAAGGAGGAGCTTAAGTCCATGCAGAAGGAGCTAAGGAGGAAGATCAGAGAGGGTAAGGACAGCTACAGGAAGAAGATGGAGGACAAGCTGCAACAGAGCGACATTGGTGAGGTCTCTGGGCACCAGAATACCCCCTCCCAGGTCACGAGAGGCAGGGAGTGGGTGAACAACCTGAACCTGTTTTTCAACAGGTTTGATCAACCGTCATTTAATCCTGCTGTCCCCCCCCCCAACACCCCCACCACTCCCAGCACACGGCACCCCTGCCCCAACCTGGCCCTCACTAAGACCCAGGTGAGAGCGGAGCTGGGGAAGATCAAGGCGAGGAAGGCATCTGGTCCGGACTGCATCAGCGCGAAGCTCCTCAGGTCCTGTGCAGACCAGCTGTGCAGGATTGTGGAGCACATCTTCAACCTGAGCCTGAAGCTGGGGAGGGTACCACAGCTGTGGAAAACATCTTGTGTGGTACCCGTACCAAAGACTTCCCACCCCAGAGACCTGAACAGCTACAGACTAGTGGCCCTGACTTCTCACCTGATGAAGACCCTGGAGAGACTGCTCCTTGCTCACCTCCGCCCCCTGGTGGGACCAGCGATGGATCCACTCCAGTTTGCCTACCAGCATGGCATTGGGGTGGAGGATGCAGTGATCTTCCTCCTACACCGTTCCCTGTCACACCTGGAGAAGCCTGGAAACATGGTGAGGATCATGTTCTTTGATTTCTCCAGTGCTTTCAACACCATCCAACGAGTGATCTTGAGAGACAAGTTGCTGTGCGCAGGGGTGGACCAGCACTTGTCATTGTGGATCCTGGACTACCTCACAAACCGGCCACAGTTTGTGAGAACCCAGGATTGTGTGTCTGACACGATCATTTGCAGTACAGGGGCCCCCCAGGGAACAGTTCTGGCTCCCTTCCTGTTCACCTTTTATACTGCGGACTTTTCACACAACACACCACACTGCCATCTACAGAAGTTGTCTGACGACTCTGTAATCATCGGCCTCATCTCCAACGGAGATGATGCTGAGTACAGAGGACTTCGTGGACTGGTGCCATCGGAACTGCCTCCAGATCAATGCGAGGAAAACTAAGGAGCTGGTGGTGGACTGCCACAGGCGAGGACAACCTCTCACAGTACCAGTAAACATCCAGGGAACAGACATTGAGATGGTGACAGCTTACAAGTACCTGGGTGTTCATTTGAACAATAAACTGGACTGGTCACACAATACCGATGCACTCTACAAGAAGGGACAGCACAGGCTGTTTCTACGGAGGCGGCTCAGGTCTTTTGGTGTACAAGGGGTGCTCCTGAAGACCTTCTACGATTCGGTGGTGGCATCAGCCTTCACATTTGGAGTGGTCTGCTGGGGCAATGGCATCACGGCAGCCGACAGGAAGAGACTGAACAGACTGATTAAGAAGGCTAGCTCTGTCCTGGGGCAGCACCTCGACCCAGTGAAGGAGATAGGAGAGAGGAGGATGGTGGCTAAGCTGTCATCTCTGCTGAAGTCCAAGTCCCACCCCTTGCAGGACATACTGAACGCACTGAGGAGCTCATTTAGCGGTAGGCTGCATCATCCTAGGTGCGCAACCGAGAGGTTTCGCAGGTCCTTCCTACCTACAGCTGTCAGACTTTATAACCTAAGCAGGGCTGCTCATAGAGGTTGTAAAAAAAACAACAACAAAAAAAACCCACCCCAAACTTTATGGCCTATTAAGCATTGAATGCAAAAGACGCAACAAACTTGCACAATAATGGTCCCCTCCATTACACAACTAGGACAATATCAATCGCTACAGAGGGTGACAACTAGGCTGGCTCAAATACGAAATATGCTGTATGGGTACATATTCATACTAGGTGGGGTAACTGAATAGACCATTATGCTGTTTATTCCATCTAGCTACAATGCTCTGCACTGTGTATATATATTTATATATTTATGTGTACATATGTATATTCACTGCTCTTTTTATTTTATCTGCTAAATTATTGCTCTGAGTCTTGCTATCCCTGTGCTGTTACAATCCTGGAATCTCCCCACTGTGGCACTAATAAAGGCTTTTTCTTATCTTAACATACACATATTCATCTTGTGAAGGTGATTTTATAGTGATGTGTGTGCAGGCCATTGCTCTGATTACATGAGGAAAACTGGCTGTCGCTGCAAATGGCACTTGGATGTTGGCCTGTTCAACAGCATTGTATGGGAATATGATGTACCTGGGTGACAGCCAGATAATACCATCCCATACAACTAGCATAGCTCAGCTCAGGGTCCACTGGGAAATTCTTGATTGGTCTGCCAGCTTCCTCTGGAATACCCCTGTTGCCATGAACCCCAGTGTTGTCAGCACCTGTACTGGGACAGGCAGCGGACGGCTTCTTGCCATGTCGCGCTCCCAAGAATGGCCGTAGCTCTGAGCACAGTTCCACAAGGACTGCCTGCGGAAACCTAAACCGGCTGACATGCCAGTCGTCATCCTGAGCCAGAAAATATTCTCTCTCTAAATACCCTTTCTCTTCGCACTGCGCGATTTGCAATATCCTCTAATAATGCTAACGGCATTGTCGTTAGAGGCATTTTCTACACTTCTTTACACTTGCTTTTATATCCACTCATCTAATTGCGCACAATTGGATGTTTATTCATCATGTGTCTCTGGTGTGTACGATCATTTTCACATCATTATCAGTCTCCCAACATCACCTTTAAGTGTCGCCAATGGACCAATAACAGTAGAAATGTATGTACACCAGCCATGAAGTTGGTGTGGGGCTGCGCATATTTCCACGATCATTTCATTCTTGATACATCTGAAATTTTACGTGGAAAAGGACGTACGCCATGTTTTTGTGCGTAAGTACCCTCTGTACATGTGGCACATTTGGACAAGTCAGCAAAATACTGGGAGAATACAGTCTGCTTAGATGAAACCAAAATTAACTTTTTGGATGCCACAACACACAACATGTTAGAAGGAGAAATGGCACTGCACATCCCATCATGATGTGGGTGTGTTTTTTAGCACATGGCACAGGCAGACTTCATATAATTGAAGGAAAGATGGATGGACAATTGTACATAGACATCCTTGATAAGAACCTGTTGCAATCTGCTGAAGATGAAACGAGGATGGACATTTCAGCAAGACAGTGATCCCAAACACACAGCCATGGAAAGTCTCAACTGGCTCCAGAGAAGGAAATAAGGCTACTAGAATGGCTCGGTCACTCACCTGACCTGAATCCAATTGAAAATCTGTGGAACAAACTGAAGATCAGAGTTCATAGAAGACACCCACGGAACCTTCAAGATTTGAAGACAGTTTGTGTGGAAGAATGGGCTAAAATCACTCCTGAGCCATGCCTATGCCTAGTTTCTCCATACAGGAAGCGTCTGGAAGCTGTTCTTACCAACAAAGACTTTTCTACTAAATATTAAATGAATTTCACCAAGTGTGTTTAATACTTACAGTGGTGTGAAAAAGTGTTTGCCCCTTTCCTGATTTCTCTTTTTTTTTTTTTGTATGTTTGTCACACTTAAATGTTTCAGATTTCAAACAAATTTAATTAGACAAAGATAACACAAGTAAACACAAAATGCAGTTTGTAAATGAATGTGTCATTATTAAAGGTAAAAAAAAAATCCAGACCTACATGGCCCTGTGTGAAAAGTGACCCCCCCCCCCCCCCGCTAAAACATAAATTAACTGTAGTTTATCACATCTTTGGAAAACCAAGTTCAATTTCTCTAGCCACACCCAGGCGCGATTACTGCCACACCTGTTCTTAATCAAGAAATCACTTAAATAGGACCTGCCTGATAACGTGAAGTAGACCAAAAGATCTTCTAAAGCTAGACATCATGCTGTGATCCAAAGAAATACAGGAACAAATGAGAAACCAAGTAACTGAGCTCTATCAGTCTGGAAAAGGTTATAAAGCCATTTCTAAAGCTTTGGAACTCCAGCAAACCACAGTGAGAGCCATTATCCACAAATGGCGAAAACATGGAACAGTGGTGAACCTTCCCAGGAGTGGCCCCAAAAGTACCCCAAGAGCACAGCGATGACTCATCCAAGAGGTCACAAAAGACCCCACAACAACATCCAAAGAACTGCAAGCCTCACTTGCCTCAGTTAAGGTCAGTGTTCATGACTCCACCATAAGAAAGGGACTGGGCAAAAATTGCCTGCATGGCAGAGTTCCAAGACCAAAAGCACTGCTGAGCAAACATAACGGCTCTTCTCAGTTTTGCCAAAAAACATTTTGATGATCCCCAAGACTTTTGGGAAAATACTCTGTGGACTGACAAGACAAAAGTTGAGCTTTTTGGAAGGTGCATGTCCCATTACATCCAACGTAAAAGTAACACGGCATTTCAGAAAAGGAATATCATACCAACAGTAAAATATGGTGGTGGTGGTAGTGTGATGGTCTGGGGCTGTTTTGCTGCTTCAGGACCTGGAAGACTTGCTGTGGTAAATGGAACCATGAATTCTGCTGTCTAGCAAAAAATCCTGAAGGAGAATGTCCGGCCATCTGTTCATGACCTCAGGCTGAAGCACACTTGAGTTCTGCAGCAGGACAGTGATCCAAAACACACCAGCAAGTCCACCTCTGAATGGCTTAAGAAAAACAAAATGAAGACTTTGGAGTGGCCTAGTCAAAGTCCTGACCTGAATCCGATTGAGATGCTGTGGCATGACCTTGAAAGGGCGCTTCATGCTCGAAAACCCTCCAGTGTGTGGCTGAAGTAATTACAACAATTGTGCAAAGATGAGTGGGCCAAAATTTCTTCACAGTGCTGTAAAAGACTCATTGCCAGTTATCGCAAACACTTGATTGCAGTTGTTGCTGCTAGGGGTGGCCCAACCAGTTATTAGGTTTAGGGGCAATCACTTTTTCACACAGGGCCATGTAGGTTTTTTTTTTTTTTTTTCTCCTTAATAATAAACATCTTCATTTCAAAACTGCATTTTGTTTACTTGTGTTACCTTTGTCTAATATTTAAATTTGTTTGATGATCTGAAACATTTAAGCATGACAAACCTACAAAAAAATGAGAAATCAGGAAGGGGCAAACACCTTTTCACACTACTGTATCCTGTTTGCCCATCGTGAGGTGGCACAAGCTTCAACGGGATTCTCTCCATTTGATCTGTTGTATGGTCAACAAGTGAGGGATCCACTGGACCTACTGAAGGACCACAACAGGCAACAGAAGATAATGTGGTTGCATCTGTTATCAAGATGAGGGAGAGACTCGAACAAATGACGGCACTGGCACAACAGAACATGAAGGATGCTCAGACTACACAACAACTCACCCTTGGCCGGGGGATCCTGGGTTTGATTCCAGCCCCTATCCAGCAGTGATCTGTGTCAAGTTTGCATGTTCTCCCTGTGTCTGCATGGGTTTACTCCGGAATTTCTCCGGTTTCCTCCCACATGCTAAAAAACATGCAAGTTAGGTTAATTGGAGACTCTAAAAGTGGCCCCAGGTGTGTATGAATGGTGAAAGGGTTAGACGCCACACCAGTGGCTGCCTCATCCACTCATGTGGATGCCCTGTGGGTTCACGCCCCGGCCGGGTCATACCAGAGACCATATATAAATGGTACTTCACGCCTTCTAGGTTGGTGTTCAGCATAATAGAATGGGGGAAGGAAAAGTTTTTTGTGGCGACGCCTTGCATGGCAGCGGCCCCTCTGATTCTTGATGTGATTAACATTGTAGATAGGACAAATGTAATTTCATTCTACTCTACATGATTGTCTGTATGGACTGAATGACAAAGTTGGCTTCTTCTAAGGCCAGAGAAAGGATATTTCAACCAGGACAACAGGTATTGTTGCTGTTGCCCGCTAGTGAGAGTAAGCTGTTGGCCAAGTGGCAGGGACCTTACAAAATCACAAAATGTCTGGGAAAGGTTAACTATGAATTGTATATGCCCAAGAGGAAGAAGAAATATCAAACCTTTCATGTTAACCTTTTGAAGGAGTCCCAGGTTCCATCGCGCCATTGTGCCGGGTCACCTGTTAAACAACAACCTTCAAATCAGCCATCTCAGCACCTAACACAGCCATAGCTATGTAACTAGCCAGCAGTTTCTTGTTCATGTGGTCAAAGATGAAGATGACGGAGAATAGTTCTTTCCTACAGTCAATTCTGAGCCCATTTCAGCGTCTCACTCCCACCTCCATTCCTCCCAGCAGGAAGATATAACCTCTTTTTGAGCCAGGGATATTCCAAGAAAAACCTGGCTTTACGACTCAGGTGTCACGTAAAGTAAACTTGAGAGACAATGCTCCACCTCATAGAAAGTCTTATAGAATTCCTGAACGTTTGGTTCCACAATTAAGAGGAGAGTGATCTAATATTACAAATTGGGATAGTTGAAATATCAACAGGTAAATGGTGCAGTCCAATAGTGCTGGTCCCAAAAAAGGATGGCTCTCTAAGGTTTCGTGTTGACCTTAGATACCTGAACAGTGTCTCAAAGTCTGACCCCAGCCCGATGCCTCACATTGAACTTTTGGAAGGGGTGGGAAGATCAAAGTTCTCATTACTACTCTTGACTTAAGTAAGGGTTACTGGCAGCTGGTTCTAACACCAGAGTCAAAAGAACTAACAGCTTTTAAAACACCCTTTGGACTGTTTCAGTTCAAAGTAGTGCCGTTTGGTCTCCAGGGGGCACCAGCGACTTTCCAGCGACTCATGGACCTGGTGTTAAATGAAGTGTCAGTTTGCAGCAGCCTACCTGGATAATGTGGTGATTTTTAGCTAGACCTGGAAGGAGCACATGACCCACCTCCAACATGTACTTTAGTGTATTAAGTCTGCTGGTCGCACTATCAATCCTCACAAATGTAGGCATGCACAAAGGCAAGTAGAATACCTGGGCTATGTGGTTGGACTTGGACAAATTAAGCCTCAGGTTGTTAAAGTTGAAGCAATCCATGCCTATCCAGTGCCTACAACAAAGAAGAAATTGCATGCTTTTGTGGGATTAGTAGGGTGGTACAGCGAATTTATTCCCCACTTTAGGCGCTTTTCCACTAGCCCAGCCCAGCCCCGATTGAAAACCCGACTCTACTCACTTTGGTTCGGTTCGGCCTCGGTTTCTTTTCAACTACTGCTGGCGCACCTGCTGGCACACCTGCTGTGGGTGGGATTTATTGAACCGCAGGCGGCGCCACACCCTCGTGACGTGAAACATGCGACCGAATCCTCCACAACAAACAAAATGGCTGACGACGAGGAGAGAAGGAAGGAGGAAGGAGAGAGGAATGACTGTGACATGAAACTGGTGAAATCTATGGTGCTGACTTGTTGTGCTCTGCACAATCTGTGTGAGAGTCATGGAGAGACGTTTGACACTACATTGGATGATGCAGTAGATGAACCAGTGGTGGCAGCGGCACAGAGAGCAGAGGAGCAGGGTGGTGATATTGTAGCGAACTCAATATAAGCACCCTACTTGGCTTGCCAAGTGGGTTGACCCTATTGGCGACACAGGTAGAGTGCGGGACTCCGGAGCGGGAGGCGTGAGTTCGAACCTCTCGGTGGGACGTCGCCATGTCGAGCTGCACGTTACAATATAATACGAGATGCTGTGATGCAATACTTGTCTATTTCGTCCACATTTATGTGCATACATATTTCAAAAATGTTTTTTGTAAATAAAATGTGCATGTTCCATCTACCTGTCGTATTGTTCATAACGCTTATCTGTTAAGGTACGGGTAATTAGATTAGATTAGATTTGTTTATTTGACAGGGACAGTGCAATAAACATAGACAATTAATCAATGACAATCAATCTGATGTGTTGCACAGAGTGTATAGCTATTAGCTAATTTGCAGGAGCCGCAGGACAACAGAAGGTGTGAAGCCATCAGCCTAATGATCAATCCACACTTCTCACTGTAGTGATAATTGCTCACGCTGAGCGCTCTGACAGCCCCGCTGTGGGGGTCACACACACGACGTGTTCCTCCCCACACTCTCAATCATTTTTTTCCCCGTATATTTTCCTCTTTGGCGTACAGAAATGGCAATACGCCCGTATTTGCTAAAATTGCATTTTCCCCGTATTAAAATACGGCGAAACCGTATCACTTGACAGGTATGTAATTACATACAGAAACACCGCACAGGCCATCTTCACAAAAATCCAGCTCGACAAGCCACTTTTGCTTAGGTGGAAATGCAAATTGAACTATAAATCATGTGCTGATACATATGTAAAGGGCTCCCACTTTTACTTACAAATTGATTTTTAATTTTTGGGAAAAGGGAATATAAATTTTGCACTTGTTGGTAACAACAGTTGTGTGCAACAAAAACACAGTTGTGTATCCTTGTTCGATTTGTCTACTGTTATTAGTGCCAAATTTTTGGTAGATTCCTTCTTAATTTATTAAATTTTGACTGGTGATGCAACATTCAACTTACATGTACTTACCTTTATCAGTGTCTACAAGTTAAAGCACACCTGTACAACTGCTTATAACCTAAAAAATGTACCCGTTCGAGAGAAATGGATTCAGCATTTCAAATTTGTTTAAAATAAAAAAAAAAAACTACCAAGACATTACGTTTCGTTGTGTTGTTAAAAATTAAATTACCATTAGAAGGCTATACACCTGACCTGATGAACAGCAGCATGTGGAGTGAACAGAGAATGGAATGTGTATGTAATTATTGGCTTTTCTCATACGGTGTCATAACAGATAAACCAGACTTTTGATGCAAACAATACAATTTTATTCCAGAAGAAAAATTTACAAACAAAAAAAACAGACTGGGCGTGGGGAGACATGGTTAGACACGCCGACTGCTAAATGCGTCCACAAGCCTGCCAAATAGGGTCAGGAAATCTCTGTTGAATGTTGACATCTCTGCGAGCTCTTCCCTTCATTACACAGCGTCCTGCTCCAGGGCTTCACGCGCATCTGCCCGCACATCTGCGGCCACCTGTTGCAAATGCTGCATGTACTCCTGATGGTGTTCTTGCCGCTGGTCATGTTGCCGTTCCAAGAGCCGCATCTCTTCGTCATGCATGTTGACCATCGCTAATGTAGATGGAAAGACAGAAAGGCATGGTCGTTAAAGCTGGATCACTACATATATTATGGAATTACACAGGTGAAAGTCTGTGGTGGAATGTCACTATTATATTATGCTTCATTGCTGTATATAAGCTGAACTGTCATGTTGCTGCCCCTCAGTAGAGCAGATTTTGCAACACGCAGGGTGCTGTCTTCGGCTGCAGCCCCCCTGCAAAACTAAAAAGGATTAAGATTAAGAATATGGATGGATGGGTAATGTTTAAACTAGTTGCTTGTAGTGTGGCCGCAGAAATCTGAATGGGTTAATACAGCCAGCTGACGCGAAGCATTTCAATGAAGCATGTTGATTTCAACGGCAGTTAATGCACGTTGTTTGTCTAAAACAGGAGTTACAACAGCACTTCAATCACCACACCTAAAAATGGTTATGGAACACCGATAAGTGAAGACCAAAGAATAACCTTTTTGTACATTTAAAAAGACATTTTCAATTAATTAATATGCAGCTACAGGAAATTGCATTAATCAATTTGGGACATAACTTGTTAGGCTCCAGCCCCCCCGCGACCTGTAAAGGATTAAGCGGTAGAAGATGGATGGATGGATTTTCGACCCTGGTTTCCGCTGGATCTGTTTCAACCAAAAAAAAAATCGTGGTTATTGTGCCTTACCGGCACTTGAACGTGATCCAGATGGAGCTGGTGATGTGGAGTCGATCCAGCTGGCGCTCCGGCAGACGCAGACGCAGCGCCAGGAGAGTCCGGTGTGTCCATCATGTCCACTGAGGTGGACCCCTGTGATATGAAATGCGATTCTTGAAAGAAAATGCACGCAATTTAAAACTTAACACCAAAGTGCAACATGTACACAACACTCAAGTTTTTAACCGGAATACAATAAGCGTAATTCAGCATTTTGTTCGCGCTAATACTTAACACAAAGCAAGCGTGAATCTGCAGTTGGCTGCAAAACAATAGGCAAGCCTCAGTAACAACCATTACCCACAATCTAACAACCTTCCTATTTCTTAAAAACAGTGAGCTTGGCACAGAAAGGATAAAGTGGCGAAAAGATGCGCAATATCAAAACAACACTCACCATCCACGGTTTCCAAGGCCGTGACCGTGACGGTGGCCGTGTCGAGCCCAATGTCTCTCAGCGAACCACTTCCACTCCTTCCGATCCGCTCAACTTCGACCATTGTGGTCCTTCACTGCTCGGTAATCGCTTTTCAGCTTTTTCAGCTTCTCCCGACACTGTTTGGCAGTACGGATGTGCCCTTGGAAAGCCATCTGCTCGGACACCTGCATTTCGAGTAGATCCGTCCAACTCGCGTTGGATGCAATTGTCGCCTAATATAGAAAGAAAATTGCGCACCTCCTAATATATAATATTAGGAGTATATTATTATATAAGTATATTATACAGTATATTAATATAATATACTGTATTAAAGGGGCGCACTGTGTTCACTGGCTGAACAATTACAAATGGCGGTCGTGGAGTAAATTCAGCAGAAAAAGTCGCTTTCGTGACGTTAAGACCTGACCAATCAGCGGCGACCAGTCTATTAAAGTCATATCACAGCCATACTCAGCCCTATTCAGCTCGGTTAGACCCTGCCCTGGATCAGGTACGAAAAAAGTACCTGCTAACCGGTGCTGGGGCTAATGGAAAAGCGCCTAAAGCGGGCTGAGTGGTGCGGTGTAGGGCTAAGTGAGGCTAGTGGAAAAGGGCCTTTTGTGAAAAGAACAGCACTTTTTACAGACCTGACCAAGGCTTCAGCACCAAACAAGGTCAACTGGACTGAGTACTGTGAGATGGCCTTTAAGGACCTCAAAGTAGCTATTACATCTGATTCAGTTCTGTGTTCTCCGGACTTCTCTTTGCCATTAACACTGCAGACTCATGCCTCTGGAGTGGGCATAGGTGCGGTACTATTACAGGAGGTGGATGGACAAAGATGCCCAGTGGTTTTTCTGAGCCTGAAATTGCAAGACAGACAAGATACTCAATGGTGGAGAAGGAGTGTCTGGCTGTGAAGAGGGCTGTTGAGTCCTTGAGATATTATCTCTTGGACCGATATTTTAATCGTACACTCCAGTGGCTTCACAGTATGAAAGACTCAAACATGGTATTGCAAGATGGTATCTTTTCTTGCATCCGTATGATTTTACAGTATACTGTCGATCAGGGAAGTCAAACTTAGTAGCCGACAGTCTTTCCCACATGTACAGTATCTCACAAAAGTGAGTACACCCCTCACATTTTTGTAAATATTTTAGATCTTTTCATGGGACAACACTGAAGATATGACACTTTGATACAATGCAGTCAGTGTGCAGCTTGTATAACTGTAAATTTGATGTCCCCTCAAAATAACTCAACACACAGCCATTAATGTCTAAACCGCTGGCAACAAAAGTGAGTACATTCCTTAGTGAAAATGTCCAAATTGTGCCCAATTAGCCTTTTTCCCTCCCCAGTGTCATGTGACTCGTTAGTGTTACAAGATCTCAGGTGTGAATGGGGAGCAGGTGTGTTAAATTTGGGGTTATCGCTCTCACAATCTCATACTGGTCACTGGAAGTTCAACATGGCACCTCACGGCAAAGAACTCCCTGAGGATCTAAAAAAGAATTGGTGCTCTACATAAAGATGGCCTAGGCTATTAGAAGATTCTCAACACCCTGAAACAGAGCTGCAGCACAGTGGCCAAGACCATACAGCAGTTTAACAGGACAGGTTCCACTCAAAACAGGCCTCACCATGGTCATAGGAAAAAATGAACAATAAAAAAACTAATCATCTTGGGCAATTTGGTTCTTAACTTTTAGTACAAGTTTTTTAATTCAGTTCAATTCAACTTTATTTATATAGTACCATATTACAACAATAGTCATCTCATAGCACTTTCAAATGTAGGGGGAAACCCCACAATTGCAGAAAGACCCCAGCAATCAGGCAATCCCCTATGAGCAAGCACCTGGCGACGGTGGAGAGGAAAAACTCCCTTTTAACAGGAAGAAACCTCTAGCAGAACCAAGCTCAGGGAGAGGCAGTCATCTGCTGCAACTGGCTGGGAGGTGAGGGGATAGAGAAGATGAAAAGAACAGACATAAAGAGAGCAAACATTAACAGAGAGAAGCCAAGTACGTTATTGGAGGTCACCTGGCAGTCTAAATCTATTAACAGCAAAACAAAGGAAGGGTTAAGAGACACAAGATCCCTCCCTAATCGTAGGCTATATTGAAGAGGAAGGTTTTTACCCTATTCTTAAAAACAGATTGAGTCTGACTCCTGAACCCAGATTGGTAACTGGTTCCACAGGAAAGGAGCTTGACAGCAGAAGGCTCTGCTTCCCATTGTACTTTTGGAGATTCTAGGTATTACAAGTAATCCAGCATTTTGGGAGCGTAGTCCACTGTTAGGATGATAGGGTAATATCAGATCTTTTATATAAAAGGGGGCCTGATTATTAAGAGCTTTGTAAGTGAGAAGAAGGATTTTAAACTTAATTCTAAAATCTATGGGAAGCCAATGAAGAGAGGCCAGAACCGGAGAGATATCTCTCTTTCTAGTACCTGTTAAAACTCTTGCAGCAGCATTTTGGATCAACTGAAGACTTTTTAAAGGTATTTTAGGACAACCTGATAATAACAAGTTACAATAATCTAATCTAGAGCTAACAAAAGCGTGGATCAGTTTCGCAGCATCACTTTGAAACAAGATGCTCCTAATCTTGGTAATATTGCGCAGATGATAGAAGGCAGTCTTAGAAACAAATTTAATATGTGAATTAAAAAACAGATCTTGATCAAAAATAACTACAAGGTTCCTCACAGAACTATTCAGAGTAAGAGTAGCCGCATCCAAATTAAGAGTTTGATTTGGAAAGGTATTTCTAAGGTTTTTTGGACCAACAAGAATGACTACAGTCTTATCTGGGTTTAATAACAGAAAATTACAAGTCATCCAAGCTTTGATTTCCTTAAGACAGGCATCTAACTTAGCTGATTGATTACAATCATCGGGCTTCACTGACAGGTATAATTGTGTGTCATCTGCATAACAATGAAAATGTATACAGTGCTTTCTAATGATGCTGCCTAACAGAAGCATATATAAACTAAAAAGAGTAGGGCCTAACACAGATCCCTGTGGAACGCCATGACTGAGCTTAGAGCTGGAAGAAAACTCATTATTGATATGAACAAACTGAAGTCTATTGGACAAATAAGATCTAAACCACTGCAGCAAAGTTCCATTTAGTCCAATATAGTGTTCTAATCTATCAAGTAGAATATCATGGTCGATAGTATCAAAGGCTGCACTAAGATCTAAAAGGACAAGTACAGAAACGAGTCCATTATCAGATGCGATAAGGAGGTCATTAGTGACCTTCACTAAGGCTGTTTCAGTACTATGATGAACTCTGAACCCAGATTGAAACTCTTCAAATAAACCATTTCCCTGCAAGTTGTCAAATAATTGCGTAGCAACAACTTTTTCTAAGATTTTTGAAATGAAAGGCAGATTAGAGATTGGTCGATTGTTAGCTAAAACTCCTGGATTGAGCGTTGGGTTTTTTGAGTAAGGGTTTAATTACAGCAATTTTAAAAGCCTGCGGTGTATGACCTAAAGTTAAAGAAGAATTGATTATTTGAAGAATATGGCTGCCAATAAATGGGAAGACTTTTTTAAATAACCTGGTAGGAATAGGGTCTAAAAGACAAGTTGAAGACTTGGATGAGGAGATTATTTTATCCAACTCTAAAAGGTCAATTAGAGTAAACTTATCTAAACAGATGTCATTTGAAGGAGTTGTAGTAGTTGCTGTACTTAAGTTTATGGTGGGAAGAATCTGACTGATTTTATCTCTAATAGATTTTATGATTGAAAAAGTTCAGAAAGTCCTGACTAGCAAGCTCTAGGGGGATGCGAGGATTGACAGAGTCCTGACTCTTTGTCAGCCAGGCTACAGTGTTGAAAAGAAACCTGGGATCATTCTTATTCTCTTCTATTAATGCAGACTAATAACTTGTTCTGGCTTTTCTAAGAGATTTTTTATAAATTAGGAAATGATTTCTTCTCGCTAAAGAATTAATCTAAATTAGTGGAACGCCATTTAAGTGTAGATCTCCTGATCAGTGAAGCTTTCCTGCTCAAGCTCTCACCTATTTTTCATGTAGGCTTGAGCAGAGTCAACAAAGCGTCTTAGGTCAGGAAAAAAGTTTTCATCTTTTTTTTTTTTCCACAATATCTTTATTGAACCTTTTTTTTTTTTTTAACAAACATGATACAAACAATCAAACACTAACGCTAAAGTACTACAAAAAAAAAAAAAAATGCACTAAAAACACCAACAACCACCAACAAAATCAAGTCTTCAACAATGCTCCTCTGTTTAGTCTAGACAATCCAATACATAAGTATACATATTATGTTCACCAGTTTGGAATTTACAAGGTCCACACACATCATTCACCTTCTTCTTCAAGAGTTATGTTTAAATTTTTTACATAATCAATAAAAGGTCTCCATATATTCTCAAACACAATTTCCTTTGATTTCAGTATATATGTTATTCTTTCTAATGGAAGGTTTGTTAACATCTGTCTTAACCACTGAGTCACATCTGGTCTATGAGTCTTTTTCCATAATAGTGCAATACATTTTTTGGCATTAAGCAAACTGAGGTCTATGAATGTTCTTTCACTTTTATTAAAATTATGCTTTTCTGGGTACAGACCCAACAAAAACAGTTTAGGATTCAGTATGATTTGTTTTGAGATTATTTTTTCAATTGTTACCCTCACCTCTTCCCAAAACATTCTTATTAATCTACATTCCCATAAACAATGAAATAGGGTTCCTTTACTTTCCATGCATTTTGTGCATGTATCTGGTATATTTTTGTTATATCTATTTAACTCCTCCGGTGTAACATACATCCGCATTAACCATTTGAAATGTATCAATTTAAGGCGTGCATTTATTGATTTGGTTTGAGCTTCTGTATAAGCCAATTCCCATTGTTCCTCCGAAATTTCAATTTGCAGATCTTCTTTCCAGTAGTTTAATCTTTTCAGTGAATTTTCACTTGAAGATAGTGTCAATGAGTTATAAAACTCTGAAATAATACCCTTTCTTTTACTATCTTTCATCATCATTTTTTCCAAGGATGAATAAATAGGTCGAGTGAGAGCTTTATTTTGATTTGATCGAATAAAGTTTCTAAGTTGAAGATATTTAAAAAAATGTGTTCTATTGAGATTAAATTTGATCCTCAGCTCTTCAAAAGACATTATGTTGTCTGCACATGGCAAATATAAATCCTGAATCTTTTGTATCCCTTTTAAATTCCATACTTTAAATACAGCGTCCGCTCTCCCTGGTTTAAAATATTGATTACCCCATATTGGACTAAATTGTGACAATAACTGTGGTTCTTTTAAATAGTTTTTAGCTTCACACCATATTTTGATCATATGCTTTACAAATGGATTTTTAACTTGTTTTTGTAATTTTTTTGCCGAATCTGAGTATATGAATATGGGAAGAGGTAAAGGTAAATTGTATGATTCCATTTCAGTCCAGTGAGGGAGATCATTTGATGAAAAATAATATGTCATAGACCTCAGTTGTGCCGACCAATAATACAACATAAAATTTGGACATTTCAGACCTCCACGATCAAATGGTAAATATAATAAAGACAGACGTAATCTAGCCCTCCTGTTGTTCCATATAAATTCCACTAACTTTTTTTTTATTCTTGAGAATAGATCTAAAGGTGGTGATAAGGGAATGTATTGAAATAAATAAAGTATTTTAGGTAAAATATTACTTTTAAGTATATTGATTCTCCCGATCATCGACATTGGTAGTGACATCCATCTCTGAGTTAACTCATTGATATCTGACATTAAGGCTTCATAGTTGACGCTGGCGACTGATTCTAGCTTAGGCATAATTTGGATTCCTAAATATTTAAACTGATTTACAACATTGAATTGATTTGCCTCAGGGGCTGGGTAATTTCTCTGGGTCTCATTTAGCATTAATATTGAAGATTTAGTTTTATTTATTTTATGTCCTGATATTTCCCCAAAATTCTTTATTAAATTCAACAAGGTTGGAATTGATTTTTTTAGATTCGACATAAACAAAATTATATCATCGGCGTACAGGGAGATTTTATGTTCTGTTGGTCCAACTTTAATTCCATATATTTGTGAATGTAAACGTATCGCTATCGCTAAAGGTTCAATTGCCATAGTAAACAGTAAAGGTGAAAGTGGACAGCCTTGTCGACATCCTCTATTGATTTTTATTGGTTTTGAAATATTGTTATTTGTTAGGATTTCTGCTGTAGCATTATTGTATATTATTTGAACCCATTTTATGAAATTATTTCCAAGTCCAAACCTTTGTAGGACTTCAAAAAGAAAGGGCCATTCAACTCTATCAAAGGCCTTTTCGGCGTCCAATGATAGGAGAGCTGTATCCGGTGCTTCTTTATTAAAATAAATAATATTAAATAGTCTTCTTACATTACGGAAGCCTTGTCTACCCTTTATAAAGCCATTCTGATCTCGATTAATAATATTTGGTAAAATTTCTTGTATTCGTCTTGCTAAAATTTTACAGATTATCTTAAGGTCGGCGTTTAATAGGCTTATTGGTCTCATATTTTCACATTTATTAGAGGGCTTACCTGGTTTTGGCAGCAGTATAATTAAGGCATTATTTATGTATGATGGTAAATTATTATTTTGAAATGCTTCTAAAACCATTTCCAAAAAAGGTTTTATTAATTTATTCTTAAATTTTTTATAAAGGTCAACTGGAAGACCATCTGGTCCTGCACTTTTTCCTGATTTCATATTATCAATGGCTAGCCCAACTTCTTCTTGACTAATTTTAGACTCCAATATCTCCCTGTTTTCATTTGGTATACACGGTATAGATAGTTCGTTCAAAAACCCATTTAGTTTTGTTAAATCAGGTTCATTTTTGGTATCATATAATTTTTCATAGTAATCTCTAAAGGCTCTATTAATTTCTAAAGGATCTATAACTACCTGTCCATTACTTATAATACTGGTAATTGGTGTTTTAATTTCCAATTGTTTAATCTGCCATGCTAATAATTTTCCTGATTTTTCACCTTGTTCATAAAAAGATTGTTTCAATCTTAGAAGACTCGAGGCAGCTCTATTCGCTGATTTTTTGTCGTATTCAGCTCTCAAAATCAGTAATTCATTCTCCAACCTTGGGTCACTTCCTGCATACACTTTTTCCTGAAGACTTTTTATTTTATGTTCCAATTTAGCTCTCTCCTCACGAGTCTTCTTAGATTTTGATCCTGTATAACTAATAATATGTCCCCTAATAAAAGCTTTGAAAGCCTCCCACTTTACACATGCTGATGTTTGTGTAGTATTGATGTCAAAGAACTCGTCTATCTGTTTTTCTATATACTTGACAAATTCCTCATCCTGAAGCCATTTATGCTGAAATTGCCATCTACCTGATTCCTTTGTCAATTTTTTATCTACATATATTAGACAACAGGGTGCATGATCAGAGATCACGATGTTATCATAAAAGCAGTTTTGAATCTTGGACCTTAATTCTGTGGAAATCAAAAAATAATCAATACGTGAGAATGTCTTGTAGGTACTGGAATAACAAGAATAGGCTTTAACTTGTGGTTTCATTTCTCTCCATATATCTAACAATCTCAATTCTTTCATAAAATGATTAATAGTCATCCTACATCCAATGTGCGTACAATCCAGTCCTGTTGACCTATCCACACCTGGATTCAATGTACAATTAAAATCCCCTGCTATTATATGTTGCCCTGTAAGTGATGATAAGATGAGAAATAAATTAGCAAAGAACTTCTGATCATCTATATTGGGACCATATAAGTTCACAAGATTTATATTTTCTAATAGCAAAGAACCTTGAATGATTACATATCTTCCAAATTTGTCTCCAATTACATTTTTCACTTGAAAAGGAACTGATTTATGTATGAGAGTCATAACTCCTCTGGCTCGGGATGAAAATGAAGAGGTGAATACACTTCCCTGCCATCTACTCCTAATTCTTTTAACATCCTCCTCTATCAGATGAGTTTCTTGTAAAAACACAATTCTTGAACCCATGTCCTTTATTTTATTCATAACTTGTTTAAGTTTTTTTAAATTTTGTAGACCTCTGCAATTCCATGAAGTTAAATTAAGATTAACACTTTGGTCCATGATCAATAGAGAGTTTGGGATTACCTTGCAGTGTAAACATGCTCATACAGAGAAGCAAAAACATGAGTGGTTGAACATTCATCCTACAAACTACACACAAACAAATTTCCCCTTCCCACACTTGTGGCAAACCCCCCAAAATCAAAAGAAAAATTCTGTCTCCCGATATAGCCATCGACCGTTCCACACCCACGGGGAACAGCCTAAGCCACTCCTTCTTCATCCTCCCAATCACCCTGACTCTACTGCTTTTAATGACGTAACATTAACTCTCCTCTGTAGTTTTCCAACTTAACTCCAAAATTTTTAACAACTTTGTACATCATAGTTTTTTTTTTTTGTTTGTTTTGTTTTTGTTTTGTTTTTTTAATATATAATACAATCTATATTTTGTAAACTTACTATTTACTTCAAGTCAGTCAGATGCCTGTGCAAATGCTTAATTATTCTACCTTATATTTTGTTCATGCTTAGCTCCCACCAGTCTCTTCTTCTTCTTTGATCTTCTTGATGAACTCCTGCGCCTCCTCTGGGGTCTTGAAGATGTGGGTTCTGCCCTCATACGTGGTCAGCAGTCTCGCAGGATAGATTACACCATGACGAATCCCAAGGTTGTGCAGCTCCTTACGTACGGGATCAAACTGCTTCCTCAATTGCTGGATTCCTGTGGCCAAATCTGGGTAGAACCGCACCTGCTGGTCCTGGTGTTTAATCTCTCCTTTTTTAGCTCGTGCAGCGTTGAAGATCTTCATCCTGTCTCTGTTGCTAAGAAACTTCATAATTAAGGTCCTCGGCGGTCCCTTATCTCTCCGTGGGCCAATACGATGTGCTTTTTCCAGAACCACTGCTGATTGCAACTCCTCGCTGCCCAGCACCTCCGGAATCCACTTTTCCAGAAAGGAACATACGTCCCGACCTTCTGATTCCTCTGGAAGACCCACCAGCCTCAAATTATTCTGTCTCGACCGAGATTCCAAATCCAAAATATTATCTTCCAGAGATTTATTTTTTTTTTCCAAAGTGCGCACCTTTAATTGAAGACGGGTGACGTCATCTTCAGCACTAGCGAGACGGAGCTCCATCTGCGCCGTTCGTTCTACACAGTCACCCAATTCCTTTCTTATTCCTTCCAACGCTGTCATAATCCCATCAAATCTAGAGGAAAAGTCCGCTCTCATTGAACTCATGGCAGCCATCAGCGCATCTGCGCCATTCCCCGCAAATATCGCAGCGTTGCCAGCCTCCTCCGCCATATATGGAGTTTTGTTTACTGCGTCACAGACCTGAAAGTCCGTTAATTTGGATTGTTTCGGCGGCTCGCTTTTTCCTTTTCCTGGTTTTCCAGCCTTAGGCTTCGCCGACATATCTTCGCCCAAATGCTGGGATACGTTCTGTCCCAAATGAGAGAGTTATTTGCCGATTTTTTTTTTTCCAGGAGCAGAGCAGAGCGAGACACGTCCGTCCTACGTGGCAGCCATAACCGGAAGTGAAGTTTTCATCTTTAACCATTCTGGATCCTTTAGTGTCCAGCAAAAACTTCTGTATTTTTGTGAAGGGTTAACCACCTCCACTGGCCACATCATCACTGCTTTCACCATCGCTCTCTATCTCAGACCCAGCATAAGAATCTGGTTGAGATAGAGAAGCCTCAGAACTTTCTATGACAAACTTTTTCACTTTACTCCTCTGCTGTTTGTTTTCCTAACTCTTCCGTTTAACTGAAGTTTTAGATAACTCTTCATCTATTGCAGTGTCATCCTCATTCTCCAACACTGACTCAGCCACCCTGGTAGCTGTCTCTTCTTTTTTTTTTTTTTCACTCACCCTGTGCTGTGGTTTTATATTCATCTTTATAGTCCCACCGTCTACCTGTGCCTCATTTGGCTCATCTGTGATCCTGAGCATGATCCCTCTCGGTAATCTCACCCTTGTCCACAATGTTGGTCTGTGCATTAGCCCTGCGATGTACTTTGTTAGAATAATTTTGAGCTTAAATTATTCAAAGTCAAAGAATTAGGCGGATTTATGCGGAAAGTTGGATTTATGTACATTTATTCACCTCAATGGCCATTTGAGGGAGAGACTACAGAGCATGGCCTACAGCACACTTGTCACCGAAGTCTCTGAACAAACATTCTCTAAGCTCAGTATTTATAACTATGGGTAAACAAGGAGGAGGAAAGAAAGGGGAGAGTATCTGCAGAACCATCCAGGGACATTTCAGAGACAGACTAGAGTGTCTATAAACCTAATCTACATGAACTTTGAAGTTCCAGCACATTCCTCGGACACAGAAGAACAGGGCATACCAAAGACATTATCAGTGTAGACGTCTGACCTTCAGTCTCACACGCATCCTCTGAAGGCCACGGTTAGACAATAATTGCTCACAGACATGAAAGAATAATACAAAGGAATATATGAACTTATTCTACATGGAATACACATATAAACATCAGACATGAAATAGAAAAGGCATGATACAAAATAATAATAATATATAATATGGAATTTTTCTCTCATATCCCCCCTTGATGCTTAATAAAGCATCATGATTAAAAGAAAAATAAAACTAGTAATAAAATAAAGTGAATTAATTAATATAAGGATATGTGTAAGAATTTACGTGCTGTTGTGTGTCTTTACAAGTTAAAAATGTGTGCAGAACACATCATTAAGGGTGAATATGTGCAATGTGATCAAAATTAATCTTAGTGTCAAATAAGAACATAGAAAGTAATATGAAAGGACTCGAAAACAGCCTTAAAGGCCAAATGTCACGTAATTTTTTTTTCTAAATGACAACGAATTTAGATAAAATACACATAGCTTAAACCAAATATTCATACCGGAGACCATATCACCCACCTGTATTTACATAATTGCACAAAATACACCAGGTGAAGGCCCCACCTTGCTTGCTGGCTTGTGACAGCCAGTCCAGACCACGCCCATGTTTTTGACATCACCAGTTGTACCCTGGCTGCCCTGCCTATCCACATTCACACTTATCAACATTGGACAATCATGACGGAAAGTGACAGCGATTGTGAACAAATTAGTTTAGTTTTGTCTTTTTTTTTTTTTTTTTTTGTCTTTTTTTTTTGTCAGTGGTTCACACAGTGACAGAGGCATAGAACCTTACCGGTTCGAGCCGTCCGAGACGGAATCAGATGCTTTGTCTGATGACAACAGTTCCAACGATGACCAGAGAGCAGAACCAGTGGAAAATGTCATTGAACTGGACATTAATCGCCTCCAGAATTGCGAAGCCGAAGGGTCTGTCGAGGGCGCCCCATAAATATTGATTTTTCGGAAGCCATTATTATTGCAGTGGAGGAGAGCCGCTGCTGTCAAGAAATTGACCAGATCAATATGAAAATGGAGGCGCATACCTGGCAAGGGAGACGTTTTCGCCGTATTTTGGTGCCAAGCGCGGCTGTGGAGGACGGCGCAGTGGTTTGGGACACTTTTCTGGGAAATGTTTTAAATGTAGTTCGTGTTGTTATTGTCAAATATTTTAAGGAAAATACGGGGAAAATGCAATTTTAGCAAAAACGGGCGTATTGCCATTTCTGTACGCCCAAAAGAAAAAATATACTGGAAAAAAAACTGAGTGTCTTGAGGAGCAGTCCTGTGTGTGATCACTCACAGCTGGGGCGGGCTGATCGCTCAGCGGGAGCAATTCTCACTACCATGAGAAGTAATTAGGACAATGGTTTAACACGTTGAGCTGTGCAGCGGTTGCGGAACAGACAGAGATCCCAGAGAGGTGTGCCTTGTTGCTCATAGCCGCTTTTTACGGTGTTGAAGTACGGCGAAAACGTCTCACTTGACAGATAAGAAAACATTTCCCAGAGAAGTGTCCCTTATTACCCAGCTGTCCCTGATAGTCCCGTTTTAAGGTATGGGTGAAATATCCAATTTTTTCTTTCTTGTTGCTCACTTCAACCTTCCAGTCTCCATATAAACAATCAATTGAAATACCCCAAGCATCAAACTAGGGTACAATCGATTTCGTCACTTCTGCCTTCTTCCCCAGGCGATTCCAGGGGCCGTGTCAGGCCAAGCGCGGCAGTTTTAAATTAACGAATATTCCGTTGTTACTGAAGCATATGCACCAAGACCCAAACGGATCGGTTCCCTTTTATATCTAGTTTCAAGATATTTAAAGTACCCTGTTACGTGACATTTGGCCTTTAAATTATATTGCATCCTTCAAGCTCCTTAGTATTATCCTTTTCACCATCCTCATCATCTGCAGCAGTTGTATGAAGACATATTACTAAGTTTACAAGACTCACACAAGAAAAGTCCGAAGTTATCACTATAAAATCATTACCAAGTTTATGATGAGACTTCTCCATGAAGAGAAACACTAACTTAATTAGTTTGGTTATCATTGCCTGCAAAGGAATGAAGCTGTGTGTATCCTCTGTTATAATTTTGTAAATGATTGTAGTCTACAATTAAGTGTTTTAATCCCTAAGGTATTTTGTTTCTACTGTCACTCAAAGAAACAATGAACAAAAACCTCACTCCTGTACTTTCCATCTGAAATTGCATTCATGCTTCATAAATGGCATCAAGTGGTAGAATAGCATCTCTCTTTACCCTGCCCACCTGCCCTGCCGACGTGATGAGGGTATGGTCAATTGTCAAAACGGGGTACACAGATCTGCCCAGTCCTGGGCAAATGTGAATACACCCAATGACTTAGTGACCTTTGTCAGTGTAGATCCTTGGTATAACACTTGCTCGCTTCGTTGGTCAAGCAGGGTAGCAGTACGGGGAGAGACGCACTGTAAGCCGTTGCATACTCAGAGAGTGTTAAGCTGTTGGATAGGGGACATCACCACTTCAAAAAGCGGAGTTCTGTGATTAAATTAACCTTGCATTCACAGAGTAAGGAGTGTGATCATGTTTGTGATCAGTGGAGTGATGTGTCAAGTGTGATTCAAAATGAAGTTTGCTATGTTATTTCTGTATATAGCCTTTTTTTTTTTTTAACCAAACAGCCTGTAGTAGCTGCATTATTTTAGCAATAAAGATATTTTACCGTTGCATACTCAGTGTTAAACGGTGATCAGTGGAGTGATGTGTCAAGTGTGATTCAAAATGAAGTTTGCTATGTTATTTCTGTATATAGCCTTTCTTAAGAAACCAGTCTGGAGTAACTGCATCATTTTAGCAATAAAAGATAATTTGTCCAACTGTTAATGTTATTAAGGAGTAAGCATTCTCTACAGTGTAAAAGCAATGGAACAACTTAATAACCAATATTAAGTATTACTAGAGGATGATGAGGATGATAAGGTAACAATACTAACCACACTTTTCTTTCCCTTGTATTTTTTTTTCCCTCTTGTCATGATAAACAAACAGCCTGCTTCTCTGTTAGCAAGGCCGTTACTGGATGCGAACGCCATCAGCCAGCACTTGCATAGAGAAAGAGTTAAACAGTCATTTGTTGCCTTTTTTTCCAAATAAGTATACAATTTATTTTAAACAGTCTCTTGCTGAGGGTTTCAAGTGGGGTGAAACGTCAGATGCACCCAAGTGCCACGTCCTTCGCTTTCCGCGGCTACACATTAAGCTTTATAAGGAAAAATTCATATTCATGAAAATTCATATAACTCAGTGTAACATAGAATTTTTCCATCAACTTCCTTAAAAGCAAATGGGATAAACCACTGCAATACTGAGGGGGAGGCCAGATAGGGTAACTGTTAATTTAGGTTTTAATTTGGAGTTGAGATACTATTGAGTTACTTATTTTTATTTATATAAATACTTGTTTATTATGAATTATTTTTGGTTGGTGTTGGTTTATTGATCTCTAGTGTGTATCATATAGTTTAGTAACCCCTCTAAAATAGACTTTTCTGGCTAGAGGGAGACTATATAAGGGAGTGTGGGGTGAAGTCCTGTTTTTAATGATGAAGTCAATAAAGTTGGAGTCATTTTTTATTCCTGCTTCATATCTCCTTCCTTAAATCCAGTGGCCCTTGCCAGTCACACTGACAGATGGTCTTATCATAATTTGGTTCTGTCACAGGAATTATATTGGAAAAATTGAAAACTGCTCTCCGTCAGTAAGTATTGGGATCTTCAAAGAAAACGGAGGCAGGGGACATTGCACTCACCTCAGAGTGCTCTTGTATTAACATCACAGTATAATTTTGGGAAGTGCATTCTTTTAAGGCACAAAATATTTCTAATACCGTTCTCTTCCTTAGATTAATTTCTGCTGGTGCCACCAAAGTGTACGCCATCTTGACCCATGGCATCTTTTCCGGCCCAGCTATCTCACGCATCAACAACGCCTGCTTTGAGGCTGTGGTGGTGACGAATACGATCCCTCAGGAGGAGAAGATGAAGCAGTGTTCCAAAATACAGGTTAGATGTCAATATGGACTTCCCATGGTAAAATCATCCAAGAAGATGGTAGAAAAACGGGTGTTTTGTCAAATGTTCTCTCACGTGTTGGTTCCTGTCTTCCTCCAGGTCATCGACATCTCCATGATCCTTGCAGAGGCCATCCGCAGAACTCACAACGGCGAGTCTGTGTCGTACCTGTTCAGCCACGTTCCATTGTAACACGTCGTCCACCTTCAAACGAATGCCGATAACACCAAATATATTTTTAAAAAAAAAGAGGGACTCCTCCACTACTACCACCACCCCAGTCCCAAACACAACCATTAATAACAGCTGTTGAGCTAATTAACCGTGGGGGGAAGCAAAAGAACTTTGATGTCTGTTACTAACGCCGACACCACTCCTCCCCTGTGAGTGGCGTCCTGAGCAATCACAAGCTGCCAATCTAGGCTGGCATCTTCATTGTTACCTGGGTAGACATAAATGTGTCCACTGTGAGATCTGTCCTGCTTTCATGATTGCTACTTTCTGTTCTGACCATTTCATTTTTCAAGAGGAAATATCAGCTAGAGTTCCTGTAGATATGTGCACCAGGTTCAGGAGGTCAGGAAGGGAAATTTCCATTTAAAGCTGTTACAGTGCTTTTTGTTATGACGAACGAGTCTGGTTTTTCATTGTTTGTTTGCTTGCTGCTGTCCGAAAGATGACCTTTATTGAAGTGAATGTGTGTAAAGCTAGTTTACATTGCTGCTGAATAGCACTTCAACAGTCTGACAATAATAGATTTGTCTCTGTTCAGTTTTGATGTTTGGGTTCTGTTACAATAAGAACATTTGTGTAGAGGTGGCTAGACCAAGAAAAAAGGGTACTCAAGTAAAAGTAGTGTTATCCTGTGAAATTAATTACCCAAGTACAAGTAAGAGTCGTCACTAGGGATGCACCGATATGTTGACTGATATTAGCCTATAAATAAGGAAAGATTCACCAGTGGCTGATGGTTGATCCAGTGTGTCCCAGTTGTGTGCTGTTGATTTTTGTCCTGAAGCAAATGGCAGCAGCCTACAGTTGCACATTCAGAATGAATACTGAAGTATTTTCATGTGTTTCAGTTCAGTTATTTTAGTAATGTATGTTTCTTTGTTTCCTTAAAATAAAGATGGAACAGATGAAACCAACAACCATTGTTATCAGGCATCGGTGCATCCCTGGGGTTGCCAAAAAGGTACTTGACTTTTCAATAAGTTGGACTTTTTTCTAATAAATTAATAAGTAAAATTGCATAAATTTGCAGCATTTTAGGTACATCTGAAATCCACATTTGCATTTTTCTCATATTTTTCATCCAAAATAATTTTTAACTGTACATGAGACTTTGTCATGATTTAACTTTTTTCCTTAATTTTTTTTTCATAATTTACTGGTTTGGTTTTTTTAATATAAATGTCTGCATTTTTTTTCTTGCTCATTTGCAACTTTTTATTATTCATAAATATGAACTTTTTAATCTTTTAATTTTTGACTTTAGTCATGCTAATTTAGGCGGTTGTTCCTTTTTAATGGGTGAGATTGTACACCCAAATGTACTTGAGTAAAAATGCAGATTTGGTTTCATAAATGTACTCAAGTAAAATGGATCCTGCAATAAAACTACTCTCGAAAATCCACTTTTGTGAAAAGGTTACTTGAGTACATGTACTTGGATAAATGTGACCAGTCACTCCCACCTCTGCATTTGTGTCTCGGTAAATTATAAACAAATGTGTTGGCATGTTTTTCAAGTTTTTTCGGTGCCCTTGCTGAGCGGTCTTGGAGTCTGATGTTACCTGTGAGAAGGTGTGAAGAAAAGCAGTTAAATTTGTAGCTTTCTCTCTGCAGGCTGGAGCTTCCTTCAGGAATCTTCTGCATTTTATTATTTTGAATGTCTGGAGGAAAGATCTGACTTTAACGTGCTTAATCCAAACCTCTTTGTTGACTTTTTTTGTAGAATGAACGTGCCAGTTGTTTGAGGATGCATTCTTGATGCAAATAAATATGCATCAGATCTTATGTGTGGCTCCTTTCTGTCTGATTCTTGTCACCATTTCTGTGCTTCTAATGCAGCAGTAATTAAAATATTAAAAGGCACAATAACAGCTCAGACCAATGAAGGAATAGTTTGTGTTACATGGAAACCAACATGACCGTATGATGAGTAACAGAGAGGGCAAAATATTCCTTTGTGTTGGCAAAACAGGACACAGGATGCTGGTTGGGGAAAAGTAAAATTTCAAACAGAACTATAAGGTTGTTGCAATATCAGTCCATTAGTTTTGACAAATTTAACTATTTCTGTGATGCAGTAAACTAAG
Organism: Pholidichthys leucotaenia; assembly: GCA_020510985.1. Taxonomy (NCBI): domain Eukaryota; kingdom Metazoa; phylum Chordata; class Actinopteri; order Cichliformes; family Pholidichthyidae; genus Pholidichthys; species Pholidichthys leucotaenia. The sequence continues at coordinate 270,721,348 of CM035849.1, forward strand.
ATTTTGTAGCTTAACTTGGATTAAAAAGGTAAATTTTAAGACATACAGTGGTGTGAAAAAGTGTTTGCCCCCTTCCTGATTTCTCTTTATTTTTTTTGTATGTCACACTTAAATGTTTCAGATCATCAAACAAATTTAAATATTAGACAAATTAGACAAAGATAACACAAATAAACACAAAATGCAGTTTTTAAAAGAAAGGTGTTTATTATTAAGGGTAAAAAAAAAAAATCCAAACCTACATGGCCCTGTGTGAAAAAGTGATTTTCCCCACTTTTCCCATTAAAACATAAATTAACTGTGGTTATCACATCTTTGGAAAGCTGAGTTCAATTTCTGTAGCCACACCCAGGCCTGATTATTGCCATACCTGTTCTCATTCAAGAAATCACTTAAATCGAACCTGCATGATAAAGTGAAGTAGACCAAAAGATACTCAAAAGCTAGACATGCTGCGATCCAAAGAAATACAGGAACAAATAAACCAAGTAGTTGAGATTTATCAGTCTGGAAAAGGTTATAAAGCCATTTCTAAAGCTTTGGGACTCCAGCGAACCACAGTGAGAGCCATTATCCACAAATGGCAAAAACATGGAACAGTGGTCAACCTTCCAGCCAACCAAAACCAAACCAAAATTACCCCAAGGGCGCAGCGACGACTCATCCAAGAGGTCACAGAAGACCCCACAACAACATCCAAAGAACTGCAGGCCTCACTTGCCTCAGTTAAGGTCAGTGTTCATGACTCCACGATAAGAAAGAGACAGCAAAAATGGCCTGCATGGCAGAGTTCCAAGCGGAAAACCACAGCTGAGCAAAAATTGTCAGGATCATAAACACTCTGCTCAACACACTTTGTGCCCTTTCAGTGCTCACTGTCACGGCTGTATTTAGCAAGGAGTCCAAACGCTTCCATCACTAACTGCCTGCTGGAGTTTGTCTAGAGAGCTGCCGCCGCCAGCACCCACTACAGCACCCACCCGGTACTGTGGAAACTACGGAAGTTTCCACAGTACCGGGAACTGCCACCATCAGTACCGGGTGCAAACATGATGTTGGCAAAAAAAATACACTTGTATTTTAATGAGATGTAAAATACACTTTACATCTCGTTGTTCATAAGTGATTGAGATTTAGCCACACACGCAATAAAAGTGAACACCGCGGTTCTCATTTTCCTCCGTGGTAGGCTTGTCCATAGCGCGATATTACATAATTGCGGTTATCGTGAGAGCCTTAGGCATAAAAGTAACACAGCATTTCAGAAAGGCAACATCATACCAACAGTAAAATACAGTGGTGTGAAAGTGTTTTCCCCTTCCTGATTTCTCATTTTTTTTGTAGGTTTGTCATGCTTAAATGTTGCAGATCATCAAACAAATTTAAATATTAGACAAAGATAACACAAGTAAACACAGAATGCAGTTTTTAAATGAAGGTGTTTATAATTAAGGGAAAAATATCCAAACCTACATGACCCTGTGTGAAAAAGTGATTGTCCTCTAAACCTAATACGTAACTGGTTGGGCCACCCTTAGCAGCAACAACTACAAGCATTTACGATAACTGGTAATGAGTCTTTTATAGCGCTGTGGAGGAATTTTGGCCCACTCATCTTTGCAGAATTGCTGTAATTCAACCACATTGGAGGGTTTTCGAGCATGAACCACCTTTTTAAGGTCATGCCACAGCATCTCAATCACATTCAATGTCAGGATGTTGACTAGGCCACTCCACATTCTTCATTTTGTTTTTTCTAAGCCATTCAACGGTGGACTTACTGGTGTGTTTTGGGTCATTGTCTTGCTGCAGAACCCAAGTGCGCTTCAGCTTGAGGTCATGAACAGATGGCCGGACATTCTCCTTCAGGATTTTTTGGTAAACAGCAGAATTCATGGTTCCAAGTACCACAGCAAGTCTTCTAGGTCCTGAAGCAGCAAAACAACCCCAGACCATCACACTACCACCACCATATTTTATTGTTGGTATGATGTTCCTTTTCTGAAATGCTGTGTTACTTTTACGCCAGATGTAATGGGACACACACCTTCCAAAAAGATCAACTTTTGTCTTGTCAGTCCACAGAGGATTTTCCCAAAAGTTTTGGGGATCATCAAGACGTTTTCTGGCAAAACTGAGACAAGCTTTTATGTTCTTTTTGCTCAGCAGTGGTTTTCGTCTTGGACCTCTGCCATGCAGGCCATTTTTGCCCAGTTTCTTTTTTATGGTGGAGTCATGAACATTGACCTTAACTGAGGCAAGTGAGGCCTGCAGTTCTTTGGATGTTGTTGTGGGGTCTTTTGTGACCTCTTGGATGAGTCATTGCTGCGCTGTTGGGGTAATTTTGGTCGGCCGGCCACTCCTGGGAAGGTTCACTACTGTTCCATGTTTTCACCTTTTGTGTATAATGGCTCTCACTGTGGTTCGCTGGAGTCCTAAAACTTTAGACAATTGAACTCAGTTTGACTTTGACACAAAGATGTGACAAACCACAGTTAATTTATGTTTTAACAGGGGGGCAGTCACTTTTTCACACAGGGCCATGTAGGTTTGGATTTTTTTTTTTACCCTTCATCATAAACACCTTCATTTAAAAACTGGATTTTGTGTTTACTTGTTATCTTTGTCTAATATTTAAATTTGTTTGATGATCTGAAACATTTAAGTGTAACAAACATACAAAAAAATGAGAAATCAGGAAGGGGCAAATATTTTTTCACATCACTGTATGGTGGTGGTAGTGTGATGGTCTGAGGCTGTTTTGCTGCTTCAGGACCTGGAAGACTTGCTGTGGTAAATGGAACCATGAATTCTGCTGTCTACCAAAAAATCCTGAAGGAGAATGTCCAGCCACCTGTTCGTGACCTCAAGCTGAAGCGCACTTGGGTTCTGCAGCAGGACAATGATCCAAAACACACCAGAAAGTCCGTCTCTGAATGGCTTAAGAAAAATAAAATGAAGACTTTGGAGTAGCCTAGTCAAAGTCCTGACCTGAATCTGATTGAGATGCTGTGGACCTTAAAAAGGCGGTTCATGCTCGAAAACCCTCCAGTGTGGCTGAATTACAACAATTCTGCAAAGATGAGTGGGCCAAAATGCATCTACATCACTGTAAAAGACTCATTGCCAGTTATCACAAACGCTTGATTGCAATTGTTGCTGCTAAGGGTGGCCCAACCAGTTATTAGGTTTAGGGGGCAATCACTTTTTCGCACAGAGCCATGTAGTTTTGGATATTTTTCCCTTAATCCACTTTATTCCTAGCCCCCATGATGCCTTGCGTGAGTTATGGGTGCAACTTCCGGTACTAGTTTAGAATGTGTGGTTGTCACTTAAACGGGAGACTTTTCCTTGTTAAAAAACAATGACTCGACATCAAAAATGCAGGAACACAGCCTTTGGCACTTCAACAACAGTGATATAATCATACCACTTCCCACGACTGTGGAGGGATGGGAAGATGACCTTAAAAAGTGGCCTCGCAGACAGTAGCTCCATTAGTTAACTCCACTGCTGAGACGCTATCGCTGTAAACAAATAAAAGCTCTGAGATATATCAATGTCTCCACTGTAGCAGTTTGAATTCAACCCCCACAACACAGAGACAGAACACAGAGACAGTCAGCTCGCACTCCTGGGTTTTTTCCGCTGCATGCTGCGTTTACAGCTGTGAGGTTAAAGTATCATCCATGCATTGTGTTCATGCATCCTGTCTGTACCTCTGATATGCAAATGCCCAGATTGACTGCTGTGAAGGTTTTTGATGTATTGTCTGAGTTGAGTATATATTTTTTCCGGTTCCGGCTCTGCCGGACCGGCGGCGCCACACGAGTCGGCTGCCTGTTGCAACAGCCTTTTTTTTATCTTCCTTCTTCTTTCTACACCTTTCACTCTGTATATATATCACGGACGCACGGATCGCCCCGGGGGTCTCCCGGGTCGGCGGACGGAGCCACGGTTTGCAGCGGGAGACGTTACAGCGGGGAGGAGCTAGTGCTAGCTAGCACTTGGCCGCCGCCCGGTGCTAATGGGAAACTCGACATACCGGGAGCTGTAGCGAAAACGAAGCGGGTGCCGGGCTGGAGTTTAGGCGGCGTGAAAGAAATATAAGACAGAATAATAAAGAGCGATGGCAAGAACCAAGCAGACCGCCCATAAAATCTACTGGAGGAAGAAGCCCCCCAGGAGACAGCTAGCCACCAGGGCTGCTCGGAGAGGCGCTCTGGCCACCGGCAGAGTGAAGAGGCCTCGCCGTCACAGGTCCGTGGCTCTGAGAGAGATCCGTCGCTACCAGAAATCCACGGAGCTGCTCATCCGTAAGCTGCCCGTCCAGCGCCTGGTGAGGGAGATCGCTCAGGACTTCAAGACCGTCCTGCGTTTCCTGAGTTTCGCCGTCATGGCTCTGCAGGAGACCAGCGAGACCCACCTGGTGGTCTCTTCTTCGCTAAGGGGGTCACCATCATGCCCAAAGACTTCCAGCTGGCCCGCTGCATCCGCGGAGAGAGAGCTTAGACTTTCTGCTGCACATTCACCAGCCATAATGCTCTGCACTGTGTGTCTATATATATACATTTATAGTAATATGGACATATGTTTGCTAGATGTTGTTTTTTCTTGCCTTCTGATTGTTGCTCTGAGTGTTGCTGTCCCTGTGCTGTTGCAATCCTGGAATTTCCCCATTGTGGGACTAATAAAGGCTTATCTTATCATATCTTATCTTATATGCTGCACTGTGCTGTAAATCTGCCTCTCATTCTCACTCTCACTCTCATTCTCTCAATTCCACTTCTGCAACTGCTGCTGCTAGACACACACTGTGTGCCTCCTCCTCTTTGAGAGCTGGAGGAACGAGGCTTCAGCAGGCGGGTGATAAAGCTATTTAAAAATCCAATGCTGCCTTTATTTTATCATCTTCTTCACTGGTGACCCCAAGGACGCACACGTTTTGTGCAAACGCAACCTTCTGATCTGAACAGCCACGCTGGCGACCTGAGACTGAAGAAAACGAGCGGCCAGCGAACGCAGCACCTGGGCATGAATGCTCCGTCACAGCGGCCTGCCTGGTCTGCCCTCCCTGCTGCCTCAGGGAGACCTCGACGCAGAGCCCACGGCGGGCGAGCTGCTCTCAGGACATCAACCAAGACCGGATAAGCGGCAGAGAACGTCATGGCGCGCCCTCGCCGAGATCGGCACATCCATGCGGGACCGGTCGCGCAGCTCCTCCACATCAGAGCACATGCGGGCGACTCCCATGGCCGACGGAGCACACGGGGACCTGAACGCACCATGACTAATCTGCAGCCACGGCTCGTCAGAGATGTTTCTCCACCAAGATTCCAACCCTGATTTCCTCTCCAGCGGGCCCACCCACGCACGGAGCCCCGGCACGCGCACCGGGGGTGACGAGGACGGCGCACCACGCACGGGACAAATACGGCTTTTCCGACCGCCTTCATTTTGCTGCACACTGGCCCTTCAGGCTTGCTTGTACACCTGAGGCCCGCAGCTTGCTCACGGTATTTTATGGTCTTAGCCACGGCACACAAGGGGAATTCAGCTGTCTGCGGTTCCCGAGGCTGTAGGGTTACGTCTGCCTTAAAGTCAACACGCCAGTCCCTCTGCTTTTATTTTTTTCTTGCCGCCGCTCCTGCTTTTCTTCATGGCCACGAGAGGAGTCAGAGACTATTTTTTTTCTTCTTCTGATCTCCGCATGTTCAGACGGGACATCGCGGAGCAGCAAACACTTTTGGCGCGACTCGAACGATTTTCCCGCGCCCGGTCAGCATTTGCTACCCCCCCTCCCCCTCCTCCTGCACAGAGCTTTTCCCTGTTCGCTGCCCAAACTGCAACATCGAGGTCATGGTCCCCTACCGTGCCCTCTGGGGGGGAGCAGTGTAGCGGTTTGAATTCAACCCCCACAACACAGAGAGAGAACACAGAGACAGTCAGCTCGCACTCCTGGGTTTTTTCTGCTGCATGCTGCGTTTACAGCTGTGAGGTTAAAGTGTCATCCATGCATTGTGTTCATGCATCCTGTCTGTACCTCTGATATGCAAATGCCCAGATTGACTGCTGTGAAGGTTTTTGATGTATTGTCTGAGTTGAGTATATATGCTGCACTGTGCTGTAAATCTGCCTCTCATTCTCACTCTCATTCTCTTAATTCCACTTCTGCAACTGTTGCTGCTAGACACAGACTCTTGTGTCCTCCTTCTCTGAGAGCCGTTTGGGCTCGCTCCCGGCGCGCATGCACGCCGCCGGGAGTGGAGCCCATAACGGCGGTATGATAATAAACTCTACTTAAAACCTACAGCAATCGCTGCTTTTATATTTTTTATCATCTGCCGCACCACCACCATAAAGTCAGATGCATTTTGTTAAAATATGTTGGACATAATCGGATTTCTCTCAGAGCAGATTTAGAATCTAGTCAGAGCCACAAAGAACCACAACATTGTGCTTGGGTGTTTTAATGTCGGGGTAAATATTGACAGCTGCAGCTGTTCGTTTTACCCCGAAATAAAAATGCTCATGCTGCTGTCATGCCCTGAATGCTTCTTATTTAACTTAACATGTACAAACCTTTCTGACAGTTGTTCAGAATTTTATTGATCTATATTTTGTGATCATTTAAAAATTAATGGATGCTGAAGCTGCTAGTCCATATCGTTCCAAGGCAGTGCAACGAATGCAACCCCCCCCCCAAAAAAACTATTTGATATCTTTCTTAAATCGTTAAGCCTTAGGAAGCTGTTACTATTTTTTTTATTATTTTACTTCATGCAGCGCTCATTCTGGTGGCATATATAACGCATAAACATCAGATCTGTGACATTCATACAAGTGAAAACATACCTCGTGTGCTCTTGTCTGTCCTGTGTCTGTACCACTGATCACACCAACAGTCCTTTTTAGTTTTCAGTGCATAATATATGCATTGCCGGTGAGAAGCCTCCATTTATACAGTCTATGGCACAACCATGAACACCAGCAACAAGTACCAGAACTACGCCAAAACATTCAAAAAATACAAAAACTACAAGTGCTGAAATTAGCTGCCACTTGAGTGCAAAACACGTATGTGGACTATACATTAAAATGAATTTGAAAAACTTTTAAAAACGCTATTTTAAATGTCCCTGCTGCTCCACTCTTGCTGACTGATTTGACACTGCTTCAGCCGAAACCAGAAGTTCCTCCCATAATCGTTCCAACAGCGGCACCCCCGGGAATAAGGTGGATAAAAAACACCTTCATTTAAAAACTGCATTTTGTGTTTACTTGTGTTATCTTTGTCTCATATTTAAATTTCTTTCATGATCTGAAACATTTAAGTGTGACAAACATACAACAAAATGAGAAATCAGCACTTTTTCACACCACTGTAATTGTAATCCAGCATTTTTTTAAATATGAAGACTAGCACTGATGTCCGTTGAATACAGCGTGCTGTGTTTAAGGGTGGTGGGACTACAGTAGCAAACAAGTTTCATCCACTGTACCTACAGACATACACCAGTGACATGATGCACCTGGCATGCATTAAGCATCAGTGTTGTAGTCGAGTCACCACAGGCCAAGGCCGAGTCCAAGTCACCACATTATTTCAGAGGCCAACTTCAAAGTGCTTTATAATATTATGACATACTGTTTATCCTTTAATGAGGTCCTCGCTGCCATCACAAGAAAAATGTACATTATTGACAAAAAGCACCCATTTGTTTTGTTCTGTTTGCAGACATTTCAGAAAATTTAATCAAAATGCACATAAACTGTAAAATGGTTAGGTGGTTTCATTTTAGAAGACCTTTGAACAAAAAATAAAATTAAACATTGCAAAACTTTACACCTACCACAAATCAGAAACTTTCAGCAAGTCAGTTCAGTTGGTCTCTGAATCAAATAAAGTCTTCATTGCATTTTAAAAACCTTAGGGTCTCAAACATAGGAGACAACTTTGCTCAATGCGGGTGCAAAATAATCCCACCCTTGTTACAGATGCGCTCCACAGGTGCACTGCTAGCAGGCACTGCCAGAACATTGGAAGCCAGAGCACAGAGTGCAGGATATTTCTTCCTTGCAGCTCCATCTGGCTTCCAGAAAATGATAGCATCTTGGCCATGGTTTTCATTACGCAGTAGCTGGCAAGCTGGGATATTACTGCTTCCTTCTCCTCGCGCTTACATCTCCATCTCAGGGTATGGTACTTCTGCGACGGTCGCAGTACTTTGGCTGGGGCTTCCTCCTCCTCGCTGCTTGCAGTCGGTGATTGTGCCTGCTCCTCATTGTGCTGATCAGGACAGAGGCATTCAGCCTCACTGATTACCAACTCTGCAAAGAAGAAAAACAAAAATAATTTAAAAATTAATGTCTTTGGCACTGATCAAACACTGTTAAATTTTTTTTTATCATGAACATTCTTATTACATGTAGAGGAAACAATATACAGTGTACAAATGAAAATACGGACAAGTGATCTCACCTTAAAGAAGCTTTGAACTTGCAAATTCTTTACAGATGATTCAAAGGTTTAATTTATTATTTCAGATTTGTGACAAATTCAACATACTTCTGAGCTTATTCTTTACACTTGCTCTGGTGTTCTCCACATCAGCACCTGTCATTATGTCAGCAGCCACCCAGTGGAGCACGTACTGTGGGTCCAGCACTGCTGCAGTTAAGTACCGTACACACGTTGGATGAAAGGCTTCTGATGTTTACCACTGTCTGGCTCCACATCCATTTGACGGTTGATAAATATACCCCGAACCGCTTTTTCAGGGAGGTGTGAAGCGCTGCTCCAAGAACCCTGCGGTGACGGGCACCTTGTCCCCACTTTTTCAGGTGGCTGTTGAGGTCCAGCACTACAAACAACACCTGACTGATGGTCACGCTCTGATTGTCTGTTACCAAACATGGAAAAAAACTGAAGTTGTGTACTGCATATAGCAACAGAGAAGTTAGTTTGGACATTTGTCTCATAACTGTTTTTCCCAAAACAAAATTCCCCCCACAATGTTAAAAGTTTTGTTTATGAGATGTGTCAAAATTATATTACTTGTACAGAATAAGCTTAAAATTGTCAAAGACATGACAATATCCAGAGGTTTAACAATATAGGGAATGCATTGGAACAGAACTCATAGCAGTTACAGGACAGTTACCATGGTCAACCCTTCAAACCGAGTAGAGTCGGGGCGAGTCGGGTTGATTAGGTACTAGTGGAACAGGGGCTATAATCAGTTACCCTGCAGAATGGTCCATGGGATCCCATGAAATCCTTTTTCTATTGTTGGGTCAGTAATTTTATAATATTGTGTTGTGAGTTGTAGACACCAACATTATGGAAAGGTGAAGTTAAAAAAAAAAAAAAACTGAAGCTGGGAAATGTGGCATTTATAAATTACAGTCCAACCCATCATAATAACAGTAGGTCAAAACAAAGGGAAAATTATGTAAAACGACAATGAAATACTAATAGTATGTAAGAACATGCATGATGGCCACCAGATGTCACTGTTCTTAGTTAGAATGAAGCCTGTAAGCTTTGAAAGCCTCAGAGCTTCATTGAGGCTTCAGCTGGCCATCACTGCTGTAGAGCTATAGCATTAATTGTTGTTTAAAAGCAGCCTACCATGTACATTTACTGCTGTTTACAGCCTGTTAATGCTTACTTTTTTCCACGGACTCCGGTGCACACCGCTCCCTCACTCACTGTCTTGCTCGACCACTGGCACAGGGCGTCACCTCAGTTTTGATTAGCGCTACCTCTGCTGGCAGACACTATAATTGCATTTAAGAATGAAGTTTCGAGTATGATCAAATGTGATATAAATCAATAACAGATTTTTAGAAATGGACTGGCGGGCCACACTGAATGAAGGTGGAGGCCGGTAGTTGCCCATCCCTGGCCTGTTTTGCACAATATGCCTCTATGAACACAGGGAGCATAAGCTCCACAGAGGGACTTAAAGGGGTCATTGATTGAAAAAGTGTGTTTGTAGGTTTTAACTGTCTCAAATATGTCAACTGGTCATGTAATTAGCCAAAAAATTCTCCAAAAAGTCACCTATCTGAAAAAAGCACACTGCCTTTATCTCATTTTTCTCTAAGCCACCTTATTCCTAGCCCCCATGATGCTTTGCATGAATTATGGGCGCAATGAGGGATGGGAAGATGACCTTAAAACATGGCCTGCCAGACAGTAGCTCCATTTGTTAGTGCCGCTGCTAAGATGCTAATGCTGTAAACAAATAAAAGCTCTGAGATATATCTGTTATGTCCACAAACCTGGTGAAGAACGAGGACAACAGAGATGTAGCGCTGAACACTGCTTTATTAAATATAATGAACACAGTACACAGCATGCACCCAGCGGAGTCATCCAGCACAAAAGGAAGTGCCTATAGCGGCTGCCCCACTATATAGGGCAGTGTGATGACGTGACAGAAATTTGGCGTCATCACACTGCACTTCACAATAAAATAAGATAAGCCTTTATTAGTCCCACAATGGGGAAATTCCAGGATTGCAACAGCACAGGGATAGCAACACTCAGAGCAATAATTAAGAAGATATGGAAGATATAAATAAGAGCAGTGGATATACATACATACACATCAATATATAAATATATATACAAAGTGCGGAGCATTGTAGCGAGATGGAATAAACAGCATAACCGTCTACTTAGTTATCCTACATAGTGTAGAGGATGCGTTCAAAGATGAGACTGAGTTTATTTCTCAGGATCAGTTTTATTGAAAGCACACATCCTCTATCAATCTCTCGAAAACAGAAGCGGCAGAACAATCACGTATCACACTTCTTATACCCTGCAGAAGCCACACAACCTAAGTCACATGATGCTTATGCAAACATACAATCCATGGTACATAATCTCAGACCCGATGCCTCTTTGCTCTTCCCCTATTGTCTCTTTATCCCTCGATGTTCCGGGACTCCCACCGGGGCATCCTCTCCAAGACAAAAGCCCGAACTCACACCTCCTTGTCATCTCCTGTAGATTTCTGCAGGCCCAGACCTCCTTTGCCCTCTGAGACGTGAAGCCCCCAATACACATATAGTCATGCATATGTGGGAAATATGAGTTCAATATATGCGCCATATAACCCCCCCCCCCAAACGTCTATTCAGGGACAAAGCATACTCTGAGATGCATAGCAGAAAATATCACAACATATCACAAAGAGCAGAAAATAGCACAACATATCACAACTCCATCCCCAATTGCTTGGGCTTTAACCTCCTGCCGTATCTGCTGTAAGCAGGCTTCGCTCCTTCTGCAGCAGTTCCTTGCATCTGTGAATCAGAGTCATTAGTGCATCCCTGTGGTGGCTTGGAACAATGTCTTCCTGGCGGCCTGCCACGGCGGGGGGCCCTGGCCAGCTGCACGTGTCCATCAGCCAAAACAAAGGCGGGTTTGAGTCTGTTAATGCAGACTAACTCTTTTCTGTCTCCCAAATCGAGCAAAAAACGTTTCTCCCGTCTCCAACACTCTGAAAGGCCCGTCGTAAGCCTGGCCTTTGAGCATCGTGTCTGACAAAAACAAATTCTGCATTTTTTAAAGCTTTAGGCACAAAAACGCGCGGGAAACTGTGATGAACTGGGCCAGGAAGGGTGTTTGATCCCGCGTCACTCTGCAACAGCTGAGCGGGGGGGAGGGGCAATTTGGTGCGGGGTTGTCCGGAAGAAACCCGCCCGGCAAACGGAGGGGTTGAGCAAAAACTAGTTCAGCCGGAGAGGCTTGCAAATCTTCCTTAGGTGCAGAACGCAACCCTAATAAAACCCATGGAAGTTTATCCACCCAATTTGTATCCGTAAGAGCCGCTCTGAGGGCTGCTTTCAATGACCTATGAAAGCGTTCGCACAAACCATTAGCTTGGGGGTTATACGCCGTAGTGCGGTGAATTTTCACCCCCAGGCTGTGGGCCATGGATGACCAGAGTTCGGAAACGAATTGGGGACCTCTGTCAGACATTATGTCCGACGGGACTCCAAAACGCGCAACCCAAGCCGTTAAAAACGCGCGTGCAACGTCTGCTGCTGTAGTTGACGCCATAGGGACCGCCTCTGGCCAGCGCGTGGTGCGATCCACCATCGTCAAAAGGTGTGTGAACCCCTGCGACAACGGGAGGGGGCCCACCAAGTCGACATGTACATGATCAAAACGTTTAGCCGGAATGTGAAAAGGCTCCAAAGGGGCTCTAGTGTGCTTGTGTATTTTGGCTCGTTGACACGCTACGCAGGCTGCAGCCCATTCCTTGACCTGTTTACGCAACCCCGGCCAAACAAATTTTTCCCCCACCATTTTAATCGATGCGGGCACCCCCGGGTGCGCCAAAGAATGGATTGAGTCAAAAACGCGGTGGCGCCATGCAGCTGGAACTATGGGGCGAGGGCGCCCCGTGGAGACATCGCAGATTAGAGGGGGCATACCTATCTGCTGCACCCTGTGCTCCAGCCTTAACGCTGTTGGTCCAGACTGGAGCGCGCGCACATCCGCGTCACCAACCTGCTCCGCGGCCATAGCTGCGTAATCTAAACCTACGCAGACCGGGGCTGCGAGCGCCTCTGCGCCACAAACCTGGCCCGCGGCCACGGCCGCCGAGTCTGCCCCCAGGGGGCCTGGCATTGCTACTGCACGCGAAAGACAATCTGCCACTACATTATGTTTGCCCGCGACATGTTGAATATCGGTGGTGAACTCCAAAATCGCGGCCAGCTGTCTTTGCTGTCGGCCTGACCAAGGCTCTGAAATCTTGGCCATCGCAAATGTTAACGGCTTATGGTCTACAAACGCAGTGAAACGGCGCCCCTCCAGCCAGAACTGGAAATGGCGGATGGCCAAATGCAGGGCCAACAGCTCCCTATCGAACGCGCTGTATTTCCGCTCGTTATCGGGCAAGGTTTTGCTGAAAAACGCGAGATGTTGCCAGCTCCCTGCCACCAACTGCTCGACGACCGCCCCAACCGCTAAATCGGAAGCGTTCGTGGTGAGCGCCATACGAGCCGTTGGCACTGGGTGTGCCAACAAAACAGCGTTTGCCAGGGCTGATTTGACCTGGGAGATTGCGCGCTCCCGCTCCGGGGACCACTCGATCTTATTTGCAGGTTTTTGTTTTTTAAGTGCCGCGTACAGTGGTTGCATGAGCTGCGCTGCGCTGGGGAGGAAACGATTATAAAAAATTAACCATTCCCAAAAATCCCTGCAATGCTTTGACCGTCTGAGGTTGGGGAAACTCTGTTATTGCGCGTACTTTATCGGGCAGCGGGACCGCTCCTTCTGGAGAAACGCGGTGCCCCAAAAAATCTATTTGCGTCACCCCGAACTGGCATTTCGCTGGGTTAATTATTAACCCGTGCCCTGCTAGCCTCTGAAAAACCGCTGTGAGATGGCGTTCGTGTTCGTCTTCGGATGTGCTGGCTACCAAAATATCATCCAAGTAGACGAACACGAAAGGGAGGCCGCGTAAAACTGCATCCATCATGCGTTGGAACGTCTGCGCGGCACCCTTGAGTCCAAAAGGCATGCGCAAAAACTTGAAAAGCCCAAAAGGAGTTATTACCGCTGTTTTGGGTATGTCTTGAGCGCGGACTGGGACTTGGTGGTAACCGTGCACCAAATCTATTTTAGAAAAAATGCGCGCCCCCGCTAAATGCGCGCCCCCGCTAAATGCGCCGAAAAATCCTGGATGTGCGGAATCGGGTAGCGGTCATGTGCTGACGCATTATTTAACCTGCGGAAATCACCGCAAGGCCGCCACGAGCCGTCAGCCTTGGGGACCATATGCAGTGGTGAGGACCAGGGGTTGTTAGAGTGCCTAATGATGCCCAGTTTTTCCAGGTTAGCAAATTCCTCACGCACAATGGCCAGTTTAGCTGGGTCCTAGCGCCGAGCTTTTGCAAAAACGGGGGGGCCAGTGGTAGTTATGAAATGTTCCACCCCGTGTTTAGCTACTGACGCTGAAAACGTTGGGACCGTGAGTGTTGGGAACTGAGTGAGTAGTGCTTGGAACTTACCACCCACAGCTGTGACGTTGGGATGTGCAGTAGGCGGGGCCACCCGAGCTGTACAGGAAATAGAGTGGAAAGACATTAACCATACGTCTATTAGCAAGATCAACCAATAAACCATTTGAGCACAAAAAATCAGCACCTAACATATTATTACTGACTGCAGCTAAGACAAAAGCCCACTCGAATGTCCGACCGTGAAAAGACAGGGGGAGGATCTTCTTCCCGAAGGTCTTGATCGTCGAGCCGTTCGCCGCTAACACTAGGGGTCCGCTGGAAGGTGCCAGCCGGTCAGCGTAGGAAGGCGTGATGAAACTCAGCTGGGAGCCTGTGTCCACCAGGAACTGCCTCCCCGACCTCACGTCTGTTATGAAGAGCAGCTTATTCTTCGCGCCGAGAGCAGCAGCTGCTACCGACTCTCGGTCTTGGCGTTTCCCGAGCGCTTGAACCGGCACGGTGGAATGCACTTGCGTGCCCTCTCGGCGAAGCGTCGATGATAAAAGCAGAGGGTGCCGTCCGCTCCGCTTCTCCTGGTCTCCACCGCTGGTGACGTCAGCGAATCCGGTGCTGCAGCCTCTGGCCTCCCGTCGTCTCCCGGTGATGCGCTCAGCTCCGCTGCCGCCGTCGTGGCCGTGTGCCATCTATGGGCGTCGATGAGCCGCTGTGCCTCCTGGCCCAGCTCGTGGTACTCTCGGTTGGTCAGCCGCCGTGAGCTGGCCAGGGTGACTCTCACCGCTGACGGTAGTGTTCTGAGGAAAAGATGGGCGAAGATAAAACTGTCATCGTCATCACCTCTCAGACTCAGCATCCTCGCCATCAGGTCCACCGGCCTGTCTGCTTCGCCTTCAGTCAATGCCAGGAGCTTCTCTGCTTGCTCTCCCAGCGAGGGGGTGAAAGCACGGATGAGGGCGGCTTTCAGTGCGCCGTACTTGTCGTCTTGTGGTGGGTGGTTAGTCAGGCTCTCCACCCGCTGCACTGTGAGGCTGTCCAGCTTCGCGACAACATGGTAGAATTTCGTTGTGTCCGCTGAAATTCCCCAAAGATGGAACTGCGCCTCCACAGTGATAAACCAGGAGCGCGGGTTGTGTTGCCAGAAATCGGGCAGCTGGACTGCGGTAGCCGCGTTAACCCGATTGGCTCCTGACGAGTCCGGTGCGTGAAGGTCGTCACCGGCCATAATTTGTCGTAGGTCACCAGTGTAGAGGATGCGTTCAAAGATGAGACTGAGTTTATTTCTCAGGATCAGTTTTATTGAAAGCACACATCCTCTATCAATCTCTCGAAAACAGAAGCAGCAGAACAATCACGTATCACACTTCTTATACCCTGCAGAAGCCACACAACCTAAGTCACATGATGCTTATGCAAACATACAATCCATGGTACATAATCTCAGACCCAATGCCTCTTTGCTCTTCCCCTATTGTCTCTTTATCCCTCGATGTTCCGGGACTCCCACCAGGGCATCCTCTCCAAGACAAAAGCCTGAACTCACACCTCCTTGTCATCTCCTGTAGATTTCTGCAGGCCCAGACCTCCTTTGTCCTCTGAGACGTGAAGCCCCCAATACACATACAGTCATGCATATGTGGGAAATATGAGTTCAATATATGCGCCATAATAGTATGAATATGTACCTATACATATCGTCACCCTCCGTAGCGACCGATACTGTCCTAGTTGTATATACTGGAGGGGACCATTGTGTAAGTCTATTGCGTCTTTTGCATTCAGTACTATTAGGTCGTCATGTTTTTTTGCTATCTCTGCGAGCAGCCCTGCTTAGGTTATACAGTCTGACAGCCGTAGGTAGGAAGGACCTGCGAAACCTCTCGGTTGCGCACCTAGGATGATGTAGTCTGCTGCTAAATGAACTCCTCAGTGCGTTCAGTATGTCCTGCATAGGGTGGGACTCTGACTCCAGCAGAGATGACAGTTTAGCCACCATCCTTTTCTCTCCTATCCCCTCCACTGGGTCAGGGCGCTGCCCCAGGACAGAGCTAGCTTTCTTGATCAATTTGTTCAGTCTCTTCCTATCGGCTGCTGTAATGCCACTGCCCCAGCAGACCACTCCAAAAGTGATGGCTGATGCCAACACCGTGTCATAGAATGTCTTCAGCAGCACCCCTTGTACACCAAAAGACCTGAGTCTCCTCAGTAGGAACAGCCTGCGCTGCCCCTTCTTGTAGACTGCATCGGTATTGTGTGACCAGTCTAGTTTATTGTTCAGATGAACACCCAGGTACTTGTAGGATGTCACCATCTCGATGTCTGTTCCCTGTATGTTTACTGGTGCTGTGAGAGGTTGTCCTTGCCTGCGGCAGTCCACCACCAGCTCCTTAGTTTTCCTCGCGTTGATCTGGAGGCAGTTCCTATGGCACCAGTCCACAAAGTCCTGGATAAGTCCTCTGTACTCAGCTTCATCTCCGTTGGAGATGAGGCTGACAATTGCAGAGTTGTCAGAGAACTTCTGTAGATGGCAGTGTGTTGTGTTGTGTGAGAAGTCCGCAGTATAAAGGGTAAACAGGAAGGGAGCCAAAACCATCCCCTGGGGGGCCCCTTTGCTACCAATGATCGTGTCAGACACACAGTCCCGGGTTCTCACAAACTGTGGCCGGTTAGTGAGGTAGTCCAGGATCCATGATGACAGGTGCTGGTCCACCCCTGCGCACAGCAGCTTGTCCTTCAGGATCATCAGTTGGATGGTGTTGAAAGCACTGGAGAAGTCAAAGAACATGATCCTCACCGCATTCCCGGGCTTCTCCAGATGGGACAGAGAACGGTGAAGGAGGAAGATCACTGCATCCTCCACCCCAATGCCATATTGGTAGGCGAACTGGAGTGGATCCATCGCTGGTCCCATCAGTCAGCAGAGGTGAGCAAGGAGCAGTCTCTCCAGGGTCTTCATCATGTGGGACGTCAGGGCCACTGGTCTGTAGCTGTTCAGGTCTTTGGGGCGGGAGGTCTTTGGTACAGGTACCACACAAGATATTTTCCACAACTGTAGTACCCTCCCCAGCTTCAGGTTCAGGTTGAAGATGAGCTCCACAATCCCACACAGCTGATCTGCACAGGACTTGAGGAGCTTTGCGCTGATGCCGTCCGGTCCCGACGCCTTCCTCACCTTGATCTTTCTCAGCTCCGTCCTCACCAGGGTCCTAGTGAGGGTCATGTTGGGGGGCTGTGTGTTGGGAGTGGGGGGGTGTTGGTGGAGTGGGGTGTGGACAGCAGGACTCAATGTCTTTAGAGGCAGCAGTGGTTGTTGTGCAGTCGGGGGGGGGGGGGGGCGGTTGGTCAAACCTATTAAAAAACAGGTTCAGATTGTTCACCCACTCCCTGCCCCCCATGGCCTGGGAGGAGGTATTCTGGAGCCCAGAGATGGTTTTAAGGTTTCTCCAGACCCCACCGATGTCGCTCTGTTGCAGCTTGTCCTCCATCTTCTTCCTGAAGCTGTCCTTGCCTTCTCTGATCTTCCTCCTCAGCTCCCTCTGTACGGACTTCAGCATCTCCCTGTTCCCCAGCCTGAAGATCCTCTTCTTCTCTCTCAGAAGTGCTTTTATCTCAGGGTTGATCCAGGGTTTGTTGTTCGAGCAACACCGTATGGTCTTGGTGGGTACAGTGTTGTCCACACAGAAGCTGATGTAGTCCGTGATGGTGTGAGTGAGGCCATCGATGTCCTCACCATGTGGATCGCAGAGCTGCTCCCAGGCAGTGGTTTCAAAACAGTCCTTTAGAGCGTCCATTGCCTCCTCAGACCATAACTTCACTGTGTGCATGACCGGAGGTTGTCTGTGCACTAGGGGTTTGTACACCGGCAGGAGATGAACCAAGTTGTGATCCGATCTCCCGAGTGGGGGGAGTTGTGATGAGGTGTACGCCTCCTTAGTGTTTGCATAGAATAAATCCAGTGTTTTATTGTCTCTAGTGTGGCATGTGACATACTGGGTAAATGTGGGTAGAATGGAAGACAGTGAAATATGGTTGAAATTGCCTGAGATGAGGAGAAGAGCATCTGGGTGTTCTGTCTGCAGCCTGCCAGTTACTGAGTGGATGACGTCACGCACTGTCCCAGCGTTCGCCGTCGGATTTGCATAAATAACAATGCAGATCACGTGTGAGTATTCCCTCAGGAGATATGTAGGCCGCATGCTAACAGCTAGCAACTCAGTGTCTTTGCTACAGTGCTGTTCCTTAACCGTGATATGTCCCGGTCTGCACCAGTTGTTATTGACGTACATCATCACCCCACCGCCCCGTGCCTTCCCACTGTCTGGTGTTCTGTCTGCCCGTATTACGTGGAAACCCTCCAGTTCAATGTTAGCATCTGCTGCTAGTCCTGTTAGCCACGTCTCTGAGAATAGGAACAGGCTACACTCCCAGTATATCAGAATCAGAATCAGAATCAGATTTATTGCCAAGCACATTTACAAGTAAACAAGTAAACATACGAGGAATTTGACTTGTCATTGGGCGCGCACGAAAGGCGCATCCCAATGACGCGGCAGCCATGAAGGGCGCCTGTCATATGGGGGGGGTGAAGAGGGGGGAGGGGGGGAAGGATAGGGAAAAACCCAATAGGAGAGAGAAAAAAGCATTGTTGATCAAAATAGAGCTCATTTTATGACCAAAATTTTGATTACAAGAAAAAAACTCTCAAATGCACAATTAGCAGACAATAGATCACACAATGACAAAGCAGTAGTTGAGAGAGTCAGTGTATTGTGAATATACTGTATATCAGTAATTGTGTCAGTAGTGTAATGTTGAATGCAAGTGTAGGTGTGTTAATTGCTAGTGAACAACAGAGGGCGCCTCCTGGCAGTGGATAGATGTTAAAGTCATGTGATCTAAACAGTCTAGAGTCTCTCTCTCTTGCTTGCAGATGGTAAATTGTCACATGGTGCACTGTCCTTGAGCGTTCATCTGCTGGAACAATAACAACTGTGTCGTTGTTTGGGTTAGCAGGCAGAGCTGCTCCTTCCGCTTATCTTCGTCAGGAGGAATGTAAATACGGGGCTCCAAGACAAGGTCAAATCAAATCAGCACAGTGCACTCAGAGAATAGAATTTTTCCTCACCCGTGCAATTCTGTGCTTTCATAATTTCCATGTGCAGGCTTAAACTTTTTTCCATGGAGAGCACAGGGCTCCAGATGTATTCCTCCACTGAATCACTGTCATTCAGTTCACCGTTTGCCGCTACTCGTGCCCTCCCCAACTGGTCGAATTTGATGAAGGAGCTTGCCAGGTCCGCTTTGATCAGCTCTCTCACCTTCCTTCAATTTCTGATGCATCAGGGAACTTCCCAGCCAAAAATAGAAGTCCTGAGATCGTAACCAATAATGTTTCCACAGACGCATGAATTCCAGTGTCCATGAGTCTCCTCGCAGGTTCCAATTCTTGGGCTCCCCCTTGGCCCGATTCTTGTTGAAAAATAGTGACAATAGCACATTTAAGCCACTTCCAAATCCATAATTTCCGTTTAGATTAAGATTCAGCAGAAGAAGAGCGACTAAACACAGACAAAAACGCAACATTGCAAAGCTGGGAATAGGTCAGGAAGGCAGACGAGAGGAGGGAAGAAAAATGCGACTGCTCTCTCTCAAGGCAAGAAGAAGAAAAAAAAAATCGTAGCGGGAGATAGCCGCTAGTTCATCTGTCTTTCCGAGTATCGATCGTACATTCCCCATAATGACAGATGGGAGGGCGGGTCTGTACCTTATATTCCTTGCCCGCCGTCTTACTCCAGCTCGACACCCACATCGTTTTCGTCTTAATTCTCCCGGTATGTTGAGTTTTCGCGTTAGCATCATGGGCCGGTTGAATGCTAGCATCTGGTCCCTGTTATACTGCCTCCTGCCAGAAACAGTGGCTCCGTCTGCTGAATCAGGAGACATTTGGGCGATCTACGTGTTCAGATGGAATAAAGTGACGCTGGATCATAAAGACTGGCAAGAGAGCCAGATAGTAACAGAAATAGGCAGAAATTGATCCGCTGTTGCAAAGGGCAGCCTACTCGTGTGGCGCCGGAAGTGATGAGGTGCCACCATAACATCCTCTTCCCCTTTACAAAGTCCAGAACCACTCACACAATTCAAACCCATCCCAATTTGAAACCCAACACACTCTAATAAACGTAAACTAAAGTTGTAAAAGGCCTAACATATTCACACAAAACAACCTAAAATAGGGCCGGCGGGTGGACTACCACACGGCCTGCACAGCACAGTGGGTTATTCTGCCACTAAATTTAACTTAAAGTCCTTTATTGAAACTAAAAACTGCCGTGCTCCCAAGCTAAGCCCACCAAAACACAGAACTATAAACAATAAAATTGTCACAGCACAGTCACTTGGGAAAAAGAGGTGGAACTGGCATGGGTGGGGGGCGCTGGTCAGCCCCACAGCAAGCGCGCCCCTGGAGACAACAGGCCCCCAGAGCGAAGGCTGATCTTCTAGACGGTGAAGCTCAGATCCCAAACTGCCTTCACCAACTCCCGACCAGCCTTGCCACCTGGAGCGTCCTCTAAGACACACCACAGCTGGTTGGCGTACCTCATCAAGCCATCAGACAACCGTAAGTACCCCGCACCCAACTTCGCCACAATCCGCAGGCATGCATGATGTTTCGTTGGCTGTCGTCTGGCTCATCTTCACCGTGGTCGTTCATCACCCCGAACCCGAACCAAGTCCATAACCCAAAGTGAAGCCTTACTCGGCCTGATGTGCTGCTGCTGAGTGTGTGGTAACTCCATTCTCGTCGGCCGTGCCCTGCCCTCTTATACAAATATTGCAGTGGTCACGGTCGTAGCTGCAGATCCCCCCACCCAACTGCAGCCGAGTACTGGAGGTATCTGGGGCTAGCATGGTGTCGCTCGTCAGCACGGGTGCCCCGCCGTCACACTCGCTCCCCCAGACTACTCTTTCCCAAGCGCAGGCACTGAAACTTTCCCACACCAACTCTGAGCGAGGCTGGTCCGGCTCGAAAGCGAGGGTGTCCATTAGTCCTTCATCCCACACCACGTCCTCTTCGACCACCGGAGCCCGCGAGCCCCAACAGCCTCAACCAGACCATTCGTTCCCAGCGCCGTCCTTAATGGCGAAACCCAGTCCTTAGGATAGGTCGTACCCCATGATGTTATTGCTGTGTGCCACCACATGGAATGTGAAGTCAATCATCATTTCGGACTTGTAACGAACAGTTAACTCCAACAGTTAAGTCCCAACAGTGCACAAAATGCTACCTCTGTAGACATACAATGGCGCAGGGTTACGTCTTATCCTGTGGTAGGGGAAAAACTTCTTCACCGTGGCCCAATTCAGTATTGACCGCACCGCAAGCGGGTGTTGAGTAACAGTTGCACCTCCACGCTGTCTAACTCCACTGCACAATACGTATACCCGCTGGTATTGGTACTCACTGAGTGGACGGCTGTCGGGGGCGGGTGGGGTGATTTCTTCCGTGGGCTCTCCAGATCAGATAAGCGGCACATCCTGGCATAGTGATTCAAGCGTCCACATCTGCTACAACGTTTTCCTCTTGCTGGGCACTCTTTCGCTTTATGGCAGTGCATCGTGGACCCACATATCCTGCAATGGGGGTTTCCTGGGGCAGACCTTCAGCTGGCAGCATTGGCTTCTGAACCATCTTCATCCAAGCTATCCTCGCTATCAGGGTCCGCAACATTAGCTGAGGCAGGCAACTCTGGCGGCTTTTGTGACTGGCGCAAGTTTAGCTCCAAAGCTAGCTTTTCTTCAGCCTCCATTTGGAGAGCTAGCTCAACAGTCCTAGCTAGCGACAAGTCATTAGACACCATTAATGGCCTAGCTCACAATCCAGCGTTGCACGTGTGCTCTGCTAGTTGCCCTAGCTAGCGACAAGTCATTAGACTCCATTAATGGCCTAGCTCACAATCCAGTGTTGCACGTGTGCTCTGCTAGTTGGTCATGCACCATCTCATCTTCAAGCGGCCCAAAACGGCACTTGCTAGCTAGCTGCCTCAAGTCAGCGACATACTGGTGGATAGGCTCACTGACACATTGATGTCTCTGGCAAAAGCGAATTCTCCGCACAGTCACTCTGTCCAGGGTGGTGAAATGGCTAGCTAGCAGCTCCACGACGTCCTCGAATAAGACCGACGTTCCGAGTGTCCGTAGGACTCGCTGGCCTTCGATACCCAGGTTGTGGACAAGAAGCGCACATGCCCTCACCTTATTGAGCTTCCCGAGGTCCAGTGCCGTGATGTAGGTTTTAAAGGCCTCGAACCAATGCGGCCATGGCACTGGTGGTTTGCCCGGGAGCTCAAGGAAGGGATGGAGTGGTGTAACACACGCCTCCATACGTTAATCCTCAGTCGCCAAATGTTGTGTCCACAAACCTGGTGATGAACGAGGACGACAGAGATGTAGCCTTGAACACTGCTTTATAAAATATAATGAACATGGTGCACAGCATGCACCCAGCGGAATCATCCAGCACAAGAGGAAGTGCTTATGGTGGCTGCCCTGCTATATAGGGCAGTGTGATGACGTGACAGGAAGTCGGCATCATCACACTGCACTTCACAATAAGTGCTGCAACACTTAACAATATCAATGTCTCCACCGCAATAAAGTCGGTTGCATTTTGTTAAAAGATGTTGGACATAATCAAATTTACCTTACAGCAGACATAGAATCTAGTCAGAGCTACAAAGAACCACAACACCGTGCTTGGGTTTTTTAATGTCAGGGTAAAACAGACAGCTGCAGCTTTTTATTTAACCCTGAAATTAAAACGCTCATGCTGCTGTTATGCTATGAATACTTGTTATTTAACTTAACACATACAGATCTTTTCTGACAATTGCTCAGAATTTTATTGATCTATATTTTGTGATAATTTAAAAATTAATGCATGCTGAAGCTGCTAATATCAAGGCCATATCGTTCCAAGGCAGTGAAACAAATGCAAAAAACCCCAAACACTATCTTTCTTAAATTGTTAAGGTTTAGGAAGCAAAATGTTACTATTTTTTATTTATTATTTTACTTCATGCACCCTTGCATCTGGTGACATATATGATGCAGAAACGTCAGATGTGACATTCATACGAGTGAAAACATACCTGGTGCTCCTGTGTCTGTACCACCGATCACACCAACAGTCCTTTTTCGTTTTCAGTGCATGATCTATGCATCGCCAGTGAGGAGCCTCCATTTATACAGTCTATGGCACAACCACGAACACCAGCAACAAGTACCAGAACTACGCCAAAACATTCAAAAAATACAAAAACTACAAGTGCTGAAATTAGCTGCCACTTGAGTGCAAAACACATATAAGATAAGATAAGCCTTTATTAGTCCCACAATGGGGAAATTCCAGGATTGCAACAGCACAGGGATAGCAACACTCAGAGCAGTAATTTAGAATATAAGATAATAAGAGCAGTGAATATACATACGTACACAGAAATATACACAGCGCAGAGCATTGTAGCTAGATGCAATAAACAGCATAACAGTCTATTCATTTACCCCACATAGTATGAATATGTACCCATACAGCATATTTCGTGTTTGAGTCAGCCTAGGGGACCATTATTGTGCAAGTTTGTTATGTTTTGTGCATTCAGTACTTATTAGGTCGTAAAAAATTTTTTACGGCCTCTACAAGCAGCCCTGCTTAGGTTATAAAGTCTTACAGCCGTAGGTAGGAAGGACCTGCGAAACCTCTCGGTCGCGCACCAAGGATGGTACAGCCTACCGCTAAATGAGCTCCTCAGTGCGTTCAGCGTGTCCTGCATGGGGTGAGACTCAGACTCCAGCAGAGATGACAGCTTAGCCACCATCCTCCTCTCTCCTATCTCCTCCACTGGGTCGAGGTGCTGCCCCAGGACAGAGCTAGCTTTCTTGATCAGTCTATTCAGTCTCTTCCTGTCGGCTGCTGTGATGCCATTGCCCCAGCAGACCACTCCAAATGTGATGGCTGATGCCACCACCAAGTCGTAGAAGGTCTTCAGGAGCACCCCTTGTACACCAAAAGACCTGAGCCTCTTCGGGAGGAACAGCCTGCGCTGTCTGTTCTTGTAGAGTGCGTCGGTATTGTGTGACCAGTCCAGTTTATTGTTCAAATGAACACCCAGGTACTTGTACGATGTCACCATCTCAGTGTCTGTTCCCTGGATGTTTACTGGTGCTGTGAGGGGGTTGTCCTCGCCTGTGGCAGTCCACCACCAGTTCCTTAGTTTTCCTCACATTGATCTGGAGGCAGTTCCGATGGCACCAGACTATGAAGTCCTGGATAAGTCCTCTGTACTCTGCATCATCTCCATCGGAGATGAGGCCGACGATCGCAGAGTCGTCAGAGAACTTCTGTAGATGGCAGTGTGGTGTGTTGTGTGAAAAGTCCGCAGTATAAAGGGTGAACAGGAACAGAGCCAGAACTGTTCCCTGGGGGGCCCCCGTACTGCAAATGATAGTGTTGGACACACAATCCTGGGTTCTCACAAACTGTGGCCGGTTCGTGAAGTAGTCCAGGATCCATGATGACAGGTGCTGGTCCACCCCTGCGCACAGTAGCTTGTCCTTCAGGATCACCAGTTGGATGGTGTTGAAAGCACTGGAGAAGTCAAAGAACATGATCCTCACCATGCTCCCAGGCTTCTCCAGGTGGGACTATACATGTATGTGGATTATACATTAGAATGAATTTGAAAAACTTTTAAAAATGCTATTTTAAATGTCCCACTACTCCACTCTTGCTGACTGATTTAACACTACAGCCAAAACTGGAAGTTCCCCCCATAAACATTTCTACAGCAGTGCCCTCAGGAGAAACTCCCCAAAAAGAAGCGGCCCAAGATGGCTACTGAGTAACACTGTGTTTTAGGGGCTCCTGCACAAAATCTGTTATTTTCGGCTCAAAGAGGAGTCCTCTTCCCCAAAGACCACACAATACTCGGCCTAACAGCTACTGAATCCATTCTCATGCCGAGTCACGAGAGAAAAAGAATGCAGAAGAGCAAAAACAACTCGCCAGAAGTCCACCATGACAACACTACGGCAACCTCGTGACACGACTATGCTAACTTCATGCCTGCAACAGCAGAGGTAGCGATGGCTGAAGTGGAGTTTCCTCCTCTACCTGTGACTCCGTGCAAATCTCCTGCTGTTAAAAAAGCTCTTTACGAACCTGGCGAAAATCTCTCAGTAAATCCCAACGCTGATTTCATCATCTTCACCCTATCCAAGTTAATAAATGACCGCGCTGACTCCATTGAAGTGCTAGTGAGTGAAAACTCAAAGAAAATCGATGAAAACTTACTTAAGATTGAAGGCTTAAAGAAAACGCTTGACTTTGCCTGCAGTGAAATTAAGGACACACAAAAGAGAATGCAAATTATAGATTCTCATCTTAAAGAAGAACTAAAGGTGGCTATACTTCAAATCCATGTTTGTGAGTTGGAATCCTATTCAAGACGGTGGAACCTGAAACTCTATGGCGTTTCTGAGAAGACAAACAAAAATGTGAAAACCAAAGTTATCGAGTTCTGCCAAAAGATTCTCCCCGACTCCAGTAACGGACCAGCTGGTACCACTATTGATGTAGCTCATCGCCTGGGCAAACCGAATGCTAACACCAACAGACCAAGATCCATCATCAATCGGTTTGTCCAAAGCTCCATTCGTGACAACATATGGAAGACAGCCAAAAACCACTGTTTACAGCAGGATTAAAGCCTATGCTTCACTGAAGATTTACCCCACTCTGTCAGAGAGGCCAGGCTGAAGTTGTGGCTGGCCATAAAGAAAACCCAAAGTGAGGGGAAATCAGCATTCTATGTTGGAGCACGGGCCTTCATTGAAGGCCAGGAAATCACCAGAGGTCAGAATCAGAATCAGAATCAGAATGAGATTTATTGCCATTGTTCATGTAGTACACAAACTAGGAATTTGTCTCGGTGCAATGCTGCAACATTCAACATGGAGTAGCACTAAAGATAAAAATAAAAAACTATGCATGCAATAAAATGTAGAATATGAATGAGTAATACTAATCTATGCAATTCCTAAATATATTAACAAGCAGCAGATATTGTGGAGTTCCACATAGTGCAGTCGGTAGTGCAAAAGAAAACAGTGATAATTATCATGAGTCCGGTTGAGCTGCTGTACGTAGTGCACGAGAGACTAATAAGTCACTTAGTGTTCAGCAGTCTAATGGCAGAGGGGAAGAAGCTATTCATGTAGCGGGAGGTTTTAGTCTGAATGGACCGAAGTCTTCTGCCCGAGGGGAGGGCGGCAAACAGAGTGTGTCCAGGGTGTGAAGGGTCGGCTATGATCCGGCCTGCACGCCTCCGGGTCCTGGAGATGTACAGGTCCTGGAGGGATGGGAGCTTTCAGCCGATCACCTTCTCAGCAGCGCGCACAATGCGCTGCAGTCTTAGTCTGTTCCTGGCGGTGGCTCCTGCGTACCACACGGTGATGGAGGTGGTGAGGATGGACTCGATGATGGCCGTGTAGAACTGCACCAACATCTTGGTGGGTAGCTTGAGCTTCCTCAGCTGCCGCAGGAAGAACATCCTCTGCTGGGCCTTTTTGATGAGGGAGCTGATGGTCGGCTCCCACTTGAGGTCCCGGGTGATGGTGGTGCCCAGGAAGCGGAAGGAGTCCGCAGTGGTGATGGGAGAGTCTGTGAGGGTAAGGGGGGGCAGAGGGGCTGTGACTTTTCTGAAGTCCACGATCATCTCCACTGTCTTCAGAGCGTTCAGCTGCAGGTTGTTGTGGCTGCACCAGGACGCCAGCTGGGCCACCTCTCTCCTGTAGACGGACTCGTCGCCGTTGGAGATGAGCCCGATGAGGGTGGTGTCTTCCGCAAATTTGATCAGCTTGACAGACTGGTGGCTGGAGGTGCAGGAGTTGGTGTACAGGGAGAAGAGCAGGGGGGAAAGTACACAGCCCTGGGGTGATCCGGTGCTGATGCTAACAGAGTCTGAGACAGTCTTTCCTAGCTGCACATGCTGCCTCCGGTCCGTCAGGAAGTCAGTGATCCACCTGCAGAGGGAGTCAGGCACGTTGAGCAGGGACAGCTTGTCCTGGAGCAGAGCGGGGCGGATGGTATTGAATGCAGAGCTGAAGTCCACAAACAGGATCCTGGCGTAGGTTCCCGGGGAGTCCAGGTGCTGCAGGATGGAGTAGAGGACCAGGTTGACTGCGTCGTCCACAGACCTGTTGGCTCTGTAGGCAAACTGCAGCGGGTCCAGGAGGGGAGTGGTGATGGTCTTGAGGTGGGGCAGGACCAGGCGCTCAAAGGACTTCATGACTACAGAGGTGAGCGCTACAGGTCTGTAGTCGTTAAGTCCAGTGATCCGTGGCTTCTTGGGGACAGGGACGATGGTAGAGGTTTTGAGGCTGGCCGGCACGTGGCATGACTTCAGGGAGGTGTTAAAAATGTCTGTGAAGACAGGAGTCTGCTCCTCCACACAGTGTCTCAGAGTGGAGGGAGACACGCCGTCAGGACCGGGGGCCTTGCGCGGGTTCAGTCTGGAGAACTGTCTGTGCACGTCCTGCTCACTGATGACAAGGGCAGGGGGGGAGGAGGGGGGGGCCGCCTTTGATGAAGTGGGGACCATGGAGGCAGTGGCGCTGGGGGGAGGGGGGAGTTGGACACAGCAGACGAGATGTCAAAACGGACATAGTGTTGGGACAGTCTTTGACAAAGGGCTTTGTCATCCTGTCCCTTAGAAGCCTGAGGCCGATAGTTGGTGATTTGCCTCAGTCCTCTCCAAACAGAAGCAGAGTCGTTAGCAGTGAACTGTTGCTGGAGTCTCTCAGAATACACAGATTTAGCTCTTCTCAGCTCTCTGCTAACCGGTATTTGACCTCCCTGTAGCAGTCCCTGTCTCCACTTTTCAACGCTGCTTCCTTCTCCTTCCTGATCTGTCTGAGCTTAGCTGTGAACCAGGGCTTGTCATTGGATTAACTCACCCTGGTGCACGATGGAAGAATGCTCTCCTTACAAAAGTGGATATATGAGGTCACAGTGTCCGTGTACTCATCCAGATCATGCGTGGCTCCTTTAAACATGTCCCAGCCAGTTGTTTCCAAACACGTGCTCAGCTCCTCCCCAGCTTCACTGGTCCATTTCCTCGTAGTGCTCACAACAGGTTTTGTGAGCTTCAGTCTCTGTCTGTATGTGGGAATCAGGTGGACCATCACATGATCAGATAGTCCGAGCGCAGCGCGGGGAACAGCGCGATACGCATCCTTAACTGTAGTGTAACAGTGATCCAGCATGTTCTCTCCTCTGGTGGGGCATTTAATAAATTGTTTGTATCGGGGGAGTTCGTGGCTCAGGTTGCTCTGGTTAAAGTCGCCAACCACAATAACCAGAGAGTCCGGAAAAGTCCGCTCCGCTTGCTGAATGTGATCCGCGAGCGCGCGCTGAGCCTCGCGCACGTCCGCGTCGGGCAGGACGTAAACAGCGGCCAGGATGAATGAAGCGAACTCACGCGGGGAATAAAATGGCTTGCAGTTGATGAATAAATATTCCAGAGCAGGAGAACAGTGTTGGGAGATCACAGTTACATCGGCGCACCAGCTGCTGTTGATGTAGAAGCAGACTCCTCTGCCATCTTGCCGGAGAGCCCCGAGTCTCGATCAGCACGAAACAGCTGAAATCCCTCGAGGAGGAGTGCGCTGTCCGGTGTCTTTTTCTTGAGCCAGGTCTCATTAAAGCAGAGGGCACACGAGGTGGAGAGGTTCTTAAATCGCATCAGCAGTCTCAGTTCATCTACCTTGTTATAAAGAGAGTTGACGTTGGACAGAAATATCCCAGGCAAAGCCGTGCGCGTGCCTCTCCTGCGAAGTCGCACCAGGGCGCCTGCTCATCTTCCTCTCTTTTGCCGTCTCACTTTTTGGGCTAAAAAGTGAACCAGATCGGCGGCAGGAGCCAAAAAAACTGGGAGTAGGTCCGTGGGAGTGAAAGTTCTGATATTTAGTAGCTCTTCACGGGTGTAAGAGCAGGCAGACACACAATTGACGAACAAAAACAAACAAAAAAAAGCGCAGCGAAGCACCATGGCGACCACTGTGGGCGCCATCTTGATGACGACAAGGTATTTGCAAAGTGGCTTAAATCTGGTCTTCTTTTACAATAGCTTAACACTTTGGCCACTCTCTTCACTTAAAAACTCAGCACCCACAGGGAAAGGCTAGAAACCATGCTTGGAACACAGACATTTCTTTAAAAAATAGACATTCTTATTTCTTCCAAGTGCCCACTGTTATGTCTGAATAACGGGAGACTGGAGTCGGTCTTATGCTAAGCAATGAATTGAACTTTATTGAGAGAACTGTAGGGAGTTAGAAATGAAGAAGCGATGTGACTTTATAAATCAAAGTTTAATATCAGCTTCACCTCCCTAACATGTCTCATCTCGGTGCAGAAGCAGAATAAGAGGTCGAGCGCAGTCAGACCTTCATACTTATACCCACACTCAACAAAAGACATTGCATATCAAAGCCGACATCCCGCATTAACATAACCCCCCCCCTCCATTGTCCTCCGTCTCCTCCACCTGACCCTGGGTGGTCAGGGAGATTGATCCGGTTTCCACCGCTGCGACTCTGTCTGCTCTTTGATCCTCGCTGGCGGTTGAGACCTCTTGTCCTGTTCAGAGGCGTGAGGTCATTCCACATATGTAATCACTAAACATTCTAATATGTCTATACATATGTAGGTATGGAATATATGATTAATATAAGCCACAGCCCCCCCCCCCCCCAAACAACTAAGAAAAGGACAATCAAATTAAGTTTACAGTTTAAGATAATCTCTATGACATATTATACTGTTAACCTCTTGACAGGGAAAACAAGGAAAAATCTTTCCAGCAGTCATGCTCCTGTAGAGAATTCAGTGGTAACCACAACAGTATAGTAATATCACAAATCAGCCTTAAAACTGTCACGGCACAATCTGATAACATAGTTAACAACTCTTGGTCAATTTGTATCAGTCCCTGTGCCGTCTGGGTTTTAATCTTCTCCCGAATCTGCTGTGGGTCCGCTTTGGTGTCGTGGTGGGACCCTCCTGTAAGGAATCTGCAGCTTGGGGAGGAGAGTGGTTATTTGTTCCCTGCAGGGGGGCTGAGTTTTTTTTCTTGGGGGGTCTACCCCGCCGAGGTGCTCTCGACACCCGTGCAGGTTCGTCTCTCAACAAGAAGGCAGGTTTAAGTCTGTCAATGCTGACTGTTTCTTTTCTGTCCCCTAAATCAAGCACAAAATGCTTATCACCAGGTTCCAGCACTCTGAATGGTCCGTCGTATGGTGGACGGAGGGTTGATTTTAAAGCTTCGTGCCTAACAAAAACGAACTCGGCGTTTTTTAAAGCTTGGGGGACAAAAACCCGTGGAAAAGAGTGATGTGCCGGTCCGGGGAGAGTGTCCGGTCCGGTGCTGCCTAAAGGCCTCAGGGCTGGAAGATGCCCGGGCTCTGGATTCTCTGGTAAAAACTCACCTGGGAGTCTGAGAGGTTGTGCAAAAACTAATTCTGCTGGGGAGGCGTCTAGATCCTCTTTAGGCGCAGAACACAACCCTAATAAAACCCAGGGAAGTTTATTCACCCAATCTGTATCCGTTAGTGAGGCCCTGAGGGTGGCCTTTAAAGATCTGTGAAAACGTTCACATAACCCATTAGCCTGAGGGTGATATGCGGTGGTGCGGTGAATTGTCGCTCCTAAGCTGCTGGCCATGGCTGACCAAAGCTCTGAGACAAATTGAGGCCCCCTATCGGACGTGATGTCTGATGGGACGCCGAAACGTGCCACCCAGTTTGTTAAAAAAACACGAGCAACTTCCGCAGCTGTGGTTGACGCCAAAGGGACTGCCTCAGGCCAGCGTGTAGTACGGTCTATCATTGTTAACAGGTGTGTGAAACCCTGAGACAAAGGTAGTGGTCCCACGAGGTCGACATGAACGTGGTCAAACCTTCTGGCTGGGATTCGAAAAGGCTCTAGAGGAGCTTTTGTGTGTTTGTGTATTTTGGCGCGCTGACAAGACATGCAAGTTTTTGCCCATTCCTTTACATTTTTGCGCAGGCCCGGCCAAACAAACTTTTCTGCGACCATTTTAACCGAGGCGCGCACCCCTGGGTGTGCGAGGGAGTGAACCGAGTCGAAAATGCGGCGGCGCCATGCAGCTGGGACTACCGGGCGAGGTCGGCCGGTTGAAACGTCGCAGGTTAGGGGGGGTACACCGTCACGTAAACCCTTTTCCTCCAGTCTTAACCCTGTTCGTCCAGACAGGAGTGCGCGCACGTCCGCGTCACTGCTTTGTTCCTCTGCCATGGCTGCGTAATCTATCCTTACGTGAATTGGGGCCGCGTACGCATCCGCGTTGGCAAAGAGTTCTGCGGCTGAGGTAGTATAATCTGTCTCCTCGTGCTCTGGTGATGTCACAGCGCGAGAGAGGCAGTCTACTACCACGTTAAGTTTGCCTGCCACATGTCGAATGTCTGTGGTGAACTCTGAAATTGCAGCTAGCTGTCTTTGTTGCCTGCCTGACCATGGTTCTGAAATTTTAGCCATCGCAAAAGTGAGCGGTTTGTGGTCTACAAAAGCCATGAAGCGCCGCCCTTCTAACCAGAACTGGAAGTGGTGGATGGATAAATGAAGCGCTAGCAGCTCCCTGTCAAAAGTGCTGTATTTACGCTCGGTTTGGTTTAAAGATTTGCTAAAAAATGCTAAAGGTTGCCAGGTTCCGCCAACATGTTGTTCCACGACTGCCCCTATGGCCAGGTCTGAAGCGTCTGTGGTTAACGCTATGCGGGCCGAGGGATCGGGGTGAACCAACAATGTGGCATTCGCTAGAGCACTTTTTACTTCCGCGAAGGCGTGTTCGCGCTCCGGGGTCCATTCGACCGCGTTGGAAGGCTTTTGTTTTCTGAGGGCGGCATACAGGGGCTGCATGAGTTGAGCTGCGCGGGGGAGGAAACGGTTGTAAAAATTCCCCATTCCCAAAAATTCTTGCAGCGATTTGACCGTTTGTGGTCGTGGAAAATTTTTTACCTCGCGGACTTTGTCTGGCAATGGGACTGCCCCCTTTGGTGAAACTCTGTGTCCCAAAAAATCAATTTGTGACACACCGAATTTGCATTTGGCTGGATTGATTATTAACCCGTGCTGTTCTAGTCTCTGAAAAACTGTAGTGAGGTGTTGTTCGTGTTCTTCCTCTGACGGGCTGGCTACCAGCATATCGTTGAGGTAGACGAACACGAAGGGGAGGTCGCGTAATACCGCGTCCATCATACGCTGAAAGGTTTGAGCAGCGCCTTTGAGGCCGAACGGCATCCGCAAAAATTCAAAAAGACCGAAAGGGGTTATTACAGCCGTTTTAGGAATGTCTTCCGCTCGAACGGGGACTTGGTGATAGCCGCGGACCAGGTCTATTTTAGAAAAAATGCGCGCACCCGCCAGATGTAGTAAAAAATCTTGGATGTGAGGAACTGGGTAGCGGTCATGCACTGTTGCATTGTTTAATCTGTGGTAATCGCCGCAAGGTCTCCAAGAACCGTCGGTTTTCGGGACCATGTGGAGTGGCGATGCCCAGGGGTTTTTCGAGCGTCTAATAATGCCTAATTTT
The DNA here is from genome assembly GCA_020510985.1 of Pholidichthys leucotaenia. NCBI lineage: Eukaryota > Metazoa > Chordata > Actinopteri > Cichliformes > Pholidichthyidae > Pholidichthys > Pholidichthys leucotaenia. Next base: position 270,754,008 of record CM035849.1, read on the forward strand.
TCCAGGGTGGTAAACTCGTCCCGCGCTATGGCGAGCTTGGTCGCGTCTAAGCGCCGAGCTTTGGCGAACACGGGTGGGCCTGTTGTGGGGATGAAGTGTTCAACCCCGTGTTTCGCTACTGTTGCTGAAAATTTTGGAACTGTGAGTGCTGGAAATTGGGTGAGGAGTTGGTCAAACTTACCTCCTGCTGTTGTGACGCTGGCCTGCACGGGTGGTGGAGAAACTCGAGCTGAGCAGGGGATAGAAGAAAATGACAGTGCATTAACCAAGTGCCTATTTGCTAGATTGACTAACAACCCATGTGCACACAAAAAATCAGTGCCCAACAAGTTAAAACTCACCGCCGCTACAATAAATGTCCATCTATAGTTGCGGCCGTGGATGCAAAGAGGCAGGTTCCTTTCACCGAAAGTGTCGATGATCGAGCCGTTGGCTGCCATCGCTCCATTTCCCCGGGGACCCATGGCCCGGTCTGCGTGGGAAGGGGTGATAAAACTCAGCTGAGCTCCGGTGTCGATCAGGAACTGTCTCCTGGTGTGTCCGTCAGTCACATAAAGCAGCTTATTTGTCTCGCCGAGAGCCGCAGCTGTTAACGGTTCTCGGCTTTGGCGTTTCCCGAACTTTTGAATTTGCAGGGGGGCACGCATTTGTACGCCCTCTCGGCGAAACGGTGGTGGTAATAGCAGAGGTCGTTCCGCCTGCTGCGCCTTGGTCGTGTTGCCGCTATGGTGGGCGGGCTCTGCTCGGTTGTCTGTGGTTCTCCGCTGCTCTGGGCTTCCGCGCTGGGATCTGCGGATGCTGCTGTGGCCATCTGTTCGCCGCAGGCGTTGATGAGCCGCTGCGCTTCTCGGGCCAGCGCGCGGAAATCCTGCTGGGTGCTGCACCGCATGTTGACCAGCGTCCCTCTCATGTGTGGCGGCAGAGTGCTGAGGAAGATATGTTGGAAGAGGAAGTTGTCGTTGTCCTCTTCCTTAAGCTGCAGCATGTCCTCCATGAGGGTCTTGGGTCTGCATCCTCTGTGGCCGTAGATCGCCAGGATCTTCTCTGCTCTCTCCTCGGCTGAGGGGACGAAGTTCTTGATGATGGTCGCCTTAAGTTCTCTGTATTTGTCATGGGCGGGTGGCTGTTGGATTATGCTCCGCACACATCTTGACGTGGCAGCGTCGAGTTTGGCGACGATGTGATAAAATTTCGTCTCGTCCGCCGTTATGCCCGCCAGTGCAAACTGAGCCTCAGCTTGCTGGAACCACGAGCTCGGGTCTTCTTGCCAGAATTCTGGCAGCTTGACGGTGACGGCGCTTGTGTGGGCCGTCCCTGATGTGTCTGCCGGGTGAGAGCGCCTTTCTTCTGCTCTCACGGCGGGGCTGGGGATGGTGCTCGGTTGAGCCCTCTCTGTAGCTTCTGCTGTGGGGGGAACGTCCTCCATCCGTTCCCATGTCTGCATGGGCGCCGGCGCTTGCCTGGGTCGCCTCTGATGAGTTAATCGCGGGAGAACGCCTCTGTTCCATCCTCACGTCTGGTCACCAGTGTAGGGAGTTAGAAATGAAGAAGCGATGTGACTTTATAAATCAAAGTTTAATATCAGCTTCACCTGCTCGGTTGTCTGTGGTTCTCCGCTGCTCTGGGCTTCCGCGCTGAGATCTGCGGATGCTGCTGTGGCCATCTGTTCGCCGCAGGCGTTGATGAGCCGCTGCGCTTCTCGGGCCAGCGCGCGGAAATCCTGCTGGGTGCTGCACCGCATGTTGACCAGCGTCCCTCTCATGTGTGGCGGCAGAGTGCTGAGGAAGATATGTTGGAAGAGGAAGTTGTCGTTGTCCTCTTCCTTAAGCTGCAGCATGTCCTCCATGAGGGTCTTGGGTCTGCATCCTCTGTGGCTGTAGATCGCCAGGATCTTCTCTGCTCTCTCCTCGGCTGAGGGGACGGAGTTCTCGATGATGGTCGCCTTAAGTTCTCTGTATTTGTCATGGGCGGGTGGCTGTTGGATTATGCTCCGCACACATCTTGACGTGGCAGCGTCGAGTTTGGCGACGATGTGATAAAATTTCGTCTCGTCCGCCGTTATGCCCGCCAGTGCAAACTGAGCCTCAGCTTGCTGGAACCACGAGCTCGGGTCTTCTTGCCAGAATTCTGGCAGCTTGACGGTGACGGCGCTTGTGTGGGCCGTCCCTGATGTGTCCGCCGGGTGAGAGCGCCTTTCTTCTGCTCTCACGGCGGGGCTGGGGATGATGCTCGGTTGAGCCCTCTCTGTAGCTTCTGCTGTGGGGGGAACGTCCTCCATCCGTTCCCCTGTCTGCATGGGCGCCGGCGCTTGCCTGGGTCGACTCTGATGAGTTAATCGCAGGAGAACGCCTCTGTTCCATCCTCACGTCTGGTCACCAGTGTAGGGAGTTAGAAATGAAGAAGCGATGTGACTTTATAAATCAAAGTTTAATATCAGCTTCACCTCCCTAACGTGTCTCATCTCGGTGCAGAAGCAGGACCCAAATCATGCGCTAAGAAAATAACGGAACCGTCAACTCTAATGACCTAACACATTCACCCAGAACAATTAAACTAGGGGGAAGAGGTGGACTGCTGTTCCTCCCCACACGGCAAAGTGGGTTATTCTGCTGCTATTAAACTAGAAGTCCATTTATATTAAACAACCACCGTGCTCCTAGACTAAAAATAAAAAAATAAAACACATAAAATTAATCCCCAACAACACACGTTCACATCACACACATCCATCAATGTATTTGGAATACATGCACATATGAACCTATTATTATAACTATTATTATTAAACACCATATAAACATATTTACATTGAAAAATTTATGTTACTCCAATGTCTACGGGAAGCCAAAGGTAAAACCGGCTCGGAGGGCCAGGGCAGCCCCACAACATGCGCACCCCTGGAAGCCTCCTATCCCCGGGGTCAAAGCTGACCTCCCCGGCGACAATGTCTCTTCTCCTACCCCAAGGGTCAAAGCTGACCTCCCCGGTGAGAATGTCCCCTCTCACCACCAACTGCGGGTCTCGTCTGGACCCGCAGTGCTGCTGCCTGGCACGTAGTCCCTCCGTGCCTGTCGGTCCGCCCCCAACCGCCTTCACGATCGCTATAGCTGTTGCTGTTGTAACCCCAAGCACTCCAGCCCCCTGTGACCAAACTCCGGGGAAAACCGAAGCTCATTCGTTGGCGTCAACCGTTGACTCGGGCACCTCGCCGTAACGCCCAGCACCCTCGTCCAGGGCACCTTGAGCTCCGGCACTGAGATCCTGCTCGACCTCCACGGCGTCCAGCACCTCCTCTCTGTCGTCAGAGGTGCTCCGCTGCGCTGCCTCTGTGCCCGGCTGTTGTTGCTCACTCCCGGGGCTCACAGCATCATTCTCGTTGGCCTCACTTATTAATAGAGATGTAACGATATCAAAATCTCACGGTACGATACGATTTCGATATTGATCTCACGGTACAATATTTGTTGCGATATTGTGGAGAGGCTCACGGTATTGTAAAATAGCTCATAATATTGTGTTTGTGATGACAATAACCAAAAACTGCCATTAAATCTGTTTTTGCCAGTCACCAGGCCATTTATTTTTATATTTATGGATCATGACAGCATAAAATACTGATCACTTAGTGCTTTTAAAGTGCAAGTTCAAGTCAGGAACATCAATATACCATTTGGTAATATTTGGTCACATTACTGATTCTTCTTATGTGCAAGGATCAAACTAGGCAGCAACTAGAACAACTGTAAACAACAATAGGGAATTCCCTTTAAGAGCAAACGAAGATCAAGTTAAGCCAGGTTCAATGTGTAAAGTAAAATTAATCATAAATATGCTAGGCAAATAAAAACAGCCTGTTGAAACAATTAAGTCAGGCAAAAAGCCTACTGGAAAACACTGACTTATCCTTTAGCTTATGTTCAAGTTTCTCTTCAGAAAGATCAAAAGATCTACTACATTGCAAGGGAGAAGAAGAGACCTCTGGGCATTTACAATATCCCCTGCTGAAGAAAATACTCTCTCACTGGGCACTGAGGTAGCGGGTATGCATAGGTAGGTCTTTGCTAATGAGGACATTGTCTGTCCGCCACCCTCTCTCCTTTAGTGTTTTTAGACACGGCAAAAACAAAATGCCTCCACACATCTGATTTAAAAGTTGTTCGGGCTTGCACAATCTCAACTTCGGGGGTGTTTTCTTCAGTATTTACGTGAGCCGAACTTTGTCCGCCGCCATGTTTGTTGTGTGGACAGCGTGCAGCATGCACTCCTATTGGCTCAACAGTTCTTGTGATGACACAGCGCAAAGGATCATGGTCTGTGTAGTTTACAATGCTTTGTTGCGCGGGAGCCTGCTTATTTCTTGTTGTTTTTTCCGCCCTCTTAATACCGTAACACGACCACGACGGTATCGAGACACTTTTACTACCACGATATCGCGATAACGTCAATATCGTTACATCCCTACTTATTAACCCAGGCACTTCGCCGCTGCACCCAGCACCCTCGTCCAAGGCACTCCGCTGCATTGCCTCTATGCCTGGCTGTTGTTGCTCACTCCCAGGGCTCACAGCATCACTCTCATCGGCGTCACTCACTGACCCAGGCGCTTCACCACTGTACCCAGCACCCACGTCCAAGGCACTCCACTGCTCTGCTTCTGCACCCGGCTGTTGCTGCTTCTTCCCGGGGCTTCCAGCCTGCTTGCTCCCACTCTCCTGCTGTCCAGACTCCAGCTGCGGGGAAGACTCCGGTCACTGCTCTCCCTCTCTGCTGTCGCTGCTCACTGCGCCGTCAACAACACCAGCGCTACAGTCACACACCGTGCTGAGCTCTTCGGCTGGCTCGTTGTCTTCGGTAACCAGGGGCTCCCCCACTCGTGACCCTAGTTCTGCCTCAAAGTCCAGCTGGTAGCTTGTAGCTTGATTTTGGCGCGCACCTAGCCTCGTGGCTAACTTCCCCATTGCCACTGACTGAGCCGTTAGCCTCTCCGAGCTAGCTAGCTTAGCTTCTTTTGGCGCCAACAGCTCTTCTACCCACAGCTGTGTGGTCCTCGTATGTTTGGCGAAATATTCAGCCATCTGCCCGACAGCATTCACATAAGACCCCGTCTCTCCCAACATGCAGAGAATTCTCCGACCTTCCACGCCGAAATGGTGGGCCAGAAATGCTCATCTTCGTACTTTGTTGAGTCTACTTAGGCCCAGCGCCGCGATGTAACACTTAAACATGGCCCCCCATTTTGGCCACAGGATCGCTGGCTCTCCCGGGTACTCCAGAAACGGTAATAAGAATGGAGGTAGCCCGTATGCCCCCATAGCTTTCTCTCGTCGCCAAAATGTCATGTCTGAAAAACGGGAGACTGGAGTCGATCTTATGCCAAGCAATGAACTGAACTTTATTGAGAGAACCACAATATACAGTATATACTGGTCCTGTAGCCTGCCTGACGTCACCACCAGGGCTGCTACAGCAAGCCCTCAGGGCCACACATACACACACACACACACACACACACACACACACACACACACACACACACACACACACACCACATTCTACACACAACACCCACCAGGTGGAGCTGTTGTCTATGTTACAGAGACTATCTCAAACCAGCTCTACTGATACCTTTAAAGTGTGTTGGACTCCCTCATGTTCAATTAAAATGTTTGTCTCATCAAATCAAAAACGTGACTTAGACTGTTACAGTGCAATTAAGCTCAGTGAGACTATATTTTGCCAACAGTAGTTTCACAGTTTCTCTAAAGTTCTTGGTATAAGGTTTGTCTTTTTCTATTGTTTCTTTAAATGCCAGAGGGTTAAGAAATACTCTTAAACGTAAAGCTTTAATTTTGTTCATCAAACAGCTTAACACTGATCTCTGTTTCTGTCAAGAATCTCACTCAACTTCCCACGATGTCAACTTCTGGAAAACTCAATGGGGAAATGACATGTGGTTCTCTCATCATACAGAGCGTTCAGCAGGTGTTTTAACTTCAAAAAAACAGGTTTAATGGTGACCTTTTGCACACTGAAGCTGATCCTCATGGTCACTTTCTCTATCATGTCATCAGCTGTAACAACATCATCATTACTGTCTTTAATGTATATGGTTACAATAATGCATCAGTAAACTCTGTTATTTTCCTTTATTGAAGACAATCTTAAATATTGGTAAACAAAACTCCCAAACTCCTGCATTTTAATTGGATTAGACTTTAACGTTATTCTCAATTCTCTAAAAGATAAATGGCCACAATCTAAAACCACTGACAGGTGTCGTTCCATGAAGTGATGGGCTGCCTAAAACTGATTGGCTCGCTGCGGGAGTGCACCTGCCTCGTTCGGCTAAAGCCGTTTCTTTTCGGATTCTGACAGGTTGACGGCTGCTTTAGAGCAAAGCGGACGTAATGTTTTGTCCATGCAAGTGGCGAAGGTATGTCTGTGAATATTTAATGCAGTGAGGGATTAGTCATAATTTTAGAACCATGAGTTTTGTGTTACAATAATATGACATTTAATCATGTAGCAGCTTTTAATGTTTTGCCTTATATATTAAGAAAAGTGTGCTGAAATTAACTAAATCCGTGTATAACGATGTAAAAGTCAATAAAGCTTTTCTTTCCCGTGAATAGTGTTTTTGCATTATTTGCCTCCTATAATTATATATTGTAAGTAGAATCTATAAAATATATGCTTCACCTGCCAAAAATTGATTAAGAGTCTTAATGTTGATTGAAGCAATTTCCATGCTTTAAAAATGACTTGATTTGGTCCTTTAGGGATAAACTACAAATATAGGACTGCAACTTGTTCTTTTCAACCTGTGAAATAGGATTTTAGTTATTGTCCCTTGAGACTATTTCATTGGTTGAAAAGAACAAGTTACAGTCCTATATTTGTAGTTTACCCCTAAAGAACTAAATTAAGTCATTTTTAAAGTATGGAAATTGTTTCAATAAACATTAAGACCTTTAATCAGTTTTTGGCAGGGATAATACAGAATTCTTGTTGTTATGTCAGAATAACGTAGACAGACCGCACCTCGGACACAGTCCAAGGACTGATAATTTTTTCACACATAAAGAGTTGTTCAGAACTCCTTATACAAAGATATAGAGTGATGATAATCAAGTCAGTGGCGGTAATGCACCTGTAAGCTGGTTGCCAACCGCCAGTCAAATCTTAAAGAAGAAGGAGACTGAAGCCGCATTCAACTGAGCACTGAACTGACTTTATTATAAAAAACCCTCAATATATTCTCTAGCCGTAGCCTGCCTGACGTCATCACCCTCAACCCCCTGGCCAGGCTACGGCAAGCCCCAAAAGTCAAATCCCCACACAACATTCCCCCCCCACACACACACACACAAAAATGGAGAACTCCCAGAACATAAATAACAAATGTGGGTTTTTTTTGTTTTTTTTTAACTGAACAGCCAAAATTCAGTCAACCAAATGGGTGTCTGGGTAGACTACCAGAATGCCTCCCCGGTGTTGGGGTGGATTATTCTGCCTCCCATTCTCAACACGCATTAGCTAATGCTGTCTTTAACACATAGTCCTGGTAGTCCAGAGGTCCAGGTACCTGGGCCTCTGACGTGTTCTAGCCGAGCGTCCCCTAGAAGGGGACCCTGCTCCAGGCACCATCGACCGCACCTGCAAGTCCTTAACGCCCGCATCCAATCAGTCCCAACCCACACCAGTCTGTTCTGCCGTAGCTTCTGGACTCTGTTCAGGCGGGGACCTCCTGAGTCAACTGGAGTGCCACCGTGACCCGTCCGAAAGCTCAAACGTGTCCCTGCCCCACCGCCTCACGATCTGTAGGGGCCCTGTTCAGAAAGGTTGCAGCTTATGCGTGCAGTTAGAATGTTTGATCCAAACTCAATCCGACACCTCCAGTCCATGAGGTCTCGCCCTGTACTTCCTGTCGAACTGTCGCTTCATCTTTCACCGTTGAGCAACGACCCGGTCCGGTGGAGAAACCGTGCTCCCTGCAGAAGAGGTCGTGGGTGGTCTCAGTCGGTCCAAAGACAGGTGGAGTTCGTGCCCCAGCATGAGTTTCACCGGGGAGCACCCTGTCATAGCATGGGCCATTGCCCTGTAGTGAAGGAGTGTGCTCTGGAGAGCATCCAGAAACATGAAGCCGTCCACCAAGTGAGCTCCCAGCCCATTTTTCAGAGTCTTGTTGAAACGCTGTACGCCCCCATTGGCTTGGGGGTGATAGAACACGGTTTTGATGTGTTCCACGCCCCTAGCGCCCCAAAACTCCTCAAACGCCCCAGAGGTCCATCATGTAAATCAAAGTGGTGGGTAAGGGTAGCCTATTAGCCCATGAGCTAACACTGTTACCAGGACACTCACTGTAAGCACGGCTTATATTGTTATTTTCAGTGTGTGAATGTGTGTGTGAATGGGTGGATAGCAGGATCTGTAAAGCGCTTTGATCATCAAGAGATGAGAATAAAAGCGCTATATAAGTGAATGCCATTTACCATTTACCCTAATAGCCATCACTGACGTGAGATACACCATTGATTGTGGATCAGTGAACCAGAGCGCTGCTCAACCGAGCTGGAAGGCTAGAAGCTAGACAGCTATACTGGCTAAGTGACAAGAGGAAGGGTGGAGTTGAAATTTTGAAGGGTGGCTCTGTGATGATGGGATTTGGTGTAATATGTGGCGTGATGATGCAGCCGGCTGGTGACATCATCACACCGACATATATATGGAAGTATCCGGCATTATGGGGCTCTCTTGCCCAGGCGACTTGGTACAGAGTGGTGTATGTAATGCCGTGTACATAGTTCTGCAATAAAGCCAGTTCCAGTGCAGCATCCTCGTCCGTCTCTTTACTGCCAGGCTTGTGGTCATAACATTTGGCGACAGAGGATTAACCACGGAGGCGTGCATAAAACCACTGCGACCTTTCCTTGAGCTCCCAGGGGAACCTCCAGTTCCATGGCCACGTTGGCTGGAGGTGTTTGAGGTTTATGTTACAGCGTTGGACCTAGCTGGTAAAGTTGGATAAGGTGAGGATGCAAGCGCTGCTTGTCCACAACCTGGGCATGGAGGGCCAGAGGATTCCCAACACGCTGGGCGCAACGGACTCGTATGAGGTGGTTGTGGAGCTAATAGCTAACCATTTTGCTGCACCGGACAGCGTGACGGTACGATGGATTTGCTTTTGCCAGAGACAACAGAGAGTCGGTGAGCCACTTCAGCAGTTCATCACTGACCTGAGACAGCTAGCTAGTGTGTGCTGTTTTGGGTCGAAATGGTGTGGGACCAATTGGCTGAACACATGTGTAACGCTATGCTACAAGCTAGGTTGCTAACGGCGCCAAATGACCTGACGCTAGCTAGAGCGATTAAGCTAGCTCTTCAGCCAGAAGCAGCAGACAAGTTAGCCAAGGAGCTAAATGGCTACCCGGACAGTCAACGCTAGCTAATGTGGTGGACACGGGGGATGAAGAGTACACTGTTATGTCTGTAATTATCCGTGGTTCACAAATGAGGCGAGGTGGCTTGGAACACAGCTTTATTACTTACTCACTTTGACAACGCTTTCGCCGTAAAATACACATATGATACTATATAACACCCCCCCTTTAAAAATCCCAAACCACTCACTCAGTTAAGACCCTCCCCAGTTTAGGACCCGAATCACGCACTAACAAACAAAAACTAATGTTTCTAAATGGCCTAACACATTCACCCAACAAAACATAAAATAGGGAGGACGGGTGGACTGTCGTCCTGCCCACACGGCAAGGTGGATTATTCTGCCACCTGCTAGGGTAAATTAAAGTCCATTAATAACTAAAATTGTATGCCGTGTTCCTAAACTAAAACAGAAAAAACCCCAAATCCCATACATAACATTCTTAATAATGTTAACATTCAATATATAACATTCTTTTTTCTTTTTTTTTCAACACCAACAACAACAGAACATCAACATATACTATGTACAACCCAAGTCTTCAGGTAATAGACATAACTGGCATGGGGGCCCAGGGCACCGTCTCAACAGATGCGCCCCTGGGAACAGCCGGTCTTCGGTGTGATGGCTGACTCTCCAGATGCTGAACCCGCTCCTCCTCTCCATAGACCTCGTCCCTTGTCCAGCCTTGTTTCCCGGAGCTTCCTCCTGAACACGCCAAAGCCAGTTTGTGTGCCACACTGAGCTGTCAGAGAGCCTGAAGTGCAGTGCGTCCAGTCTGGCCACTATGTGCAGACACTACCGGCGTTCCTGGGGTTGTTGTTTGGCCCATCTTTGCTACGGGTGCTCCTCACCTCGCACCTGGACCCAATCCAGGACCCTCAGTGGGGCCTGGCTCGGCTTGAGGCGTTGCTGCCGAGCCCGTCGAGCCCTCGTGCTCATCTGCCTTGTCATGATCTCTTCTAACGCTGGTGTAACGTGTGCCCTCGTAGCCATAGACCGTCCATCCCATTGCGGCCAAACTCCAGAGGCATCCGGGGCTAAGCCATCGGCACCACTCGCGGTCACGCTCAGTACTCCCCTCAACCGTTTCCCGAGCGCCAGCACTGAGACCCTCCTGTGCTGGCCCTGAGCAAACTTGGTCCTGCTTGACCGCCATGGCATCTGGTAGTTCATCCCACACCACATCTTCATCAGTCACCGGAATCGGGGGTTTCCACTGGCCACAGCCCGACCACTCTTCTCCAGCATCATCTTTGATGGCAAAACCCAGCCCGTAAAATAAATCACAGCCCATGATGTTATTGCCCCGTGTTGTTATGTGGAATGTGAAGTCGAGCACCGTCCCAGACTTGTACCAAATATTCAGCTCCAAAGTCACGACCATGTCTAGCCTTCCACCTTCATAACTGTACAGCAGCGCTGGGTTGCCTCTAACCCTGTGGTGGGGAAAAAACCTGTTCACCATGGCCCAATTCAACAGCGAACCCTCCGCTCCTGTGTCGATCAACAACGGCACCTTCGCGTTGTCCAGCCTCACCATGCAAAACGTGTACCCATTCATGTCGGGGGACACCGTGTGGATGGTTGTCTGGGGCGGGCGGAGCGATTTCCTCCGTGGGCTCTCCGGTTTAAATTCACGGCACATCCTGGCAAAATGGTTCAAGTGACCGCATCTGTTACACAGTGTTCCTCTTGCCAGACAGTCCTTAACCTTTTTCCAGTGTGTCACAGACCCACAGCCCATAGAAAGGGACTTTCTCGGGGCCAACCCCAGGCTAGTAGCGTTGGTTTCCATCTCCTCGCTGTCCAAGCTATCTTCACTGTCCAGATCCGTGGCATTTGCCGCGGCAAGAGGCTGTAGTGGCTGCTGTGACTGGCATCCGGTTTGCTCCAGAGCTAGCTTGTCTGCGGCTTCCATCTGGAGAGCTAGCTTGATGGCTCTGGTTAACGCAAGCTCACTTGGCACCGTAAGTAGCCTAGCCCACAACGTGGCGCTACAACAATGCTCTGCCAGCTGGTCACGAACCATTTCCTCCTCCAGTGCTCCGAAATGGCACTCACTAGCCAGCTGCCTTAAATCTGCGACAAACTGCTAGACGGGTTCACCTACCCATTGATGCCGCTGCTGAAAGCGGCTCCTCCGGACTGTCATATTGTCCGGGGTGTCAAAATGGCTAGCTAGAAGCCCTGCTACCTCTTCACATGAGTCAGCAGCACCGAGCATTCCCAGAATTCGCTGGCCCTCTATGTCCAAATTGTGAACCAATTGTGCCCGGGCTCTCAGCCTGATTGAGCTCCCCCAGACCCTGCGTGAACCACCTAAGCCATGGCACTGGTGGGTCTCCGGTTGCCTCAAGAAAAGGGCGAATAGGGGTAATGCACACCTCCATGGTTTAATCTGCCATTGTCAATGTTATGTCTGTAATTATTCGCAGTTCACAAATGAGGCAAGGTGGCTTGAAACACATCTTTATTACTTTCTTGCTTTGACAGCTACTGACAGATGGGTGGCTAAGCTCCAGACGAGATAAAGAGACCATAAGATGGCCGACCCCAGTCTTACATAGGGCCACCCAGTGACGTCACTGGAGGTGAGCGTCACCACCCAGCACTTCACCGTAAAATACGTATATGATACTATATAACATACACGGCAGAAGAGTACGAGACGTGTGCCGTGTGCCGAAGGTCTGCTCCGGGAGGCCCCGTCTGCGGGGGTTGTGGGTCCCCGACGCATCGGGACAGAGCATGAGTTTGCCCGACAAGAGGAAAACGGTGTCACAGGTGTGGACGCCTGGACCATTTCGCCAGGGTATGCCGGTTGTCAGTACTGTGGGGCCCGCCAAGTGAGCCAGCCCGCTTACCCACCCGCCAACAACGACCATCTACTTGGTAAGCCCCGACGTCAACGGTTACTCATATTGCACAGTTGAATTGACAAGGTGGCCATATCACTCCTGGTTGACATAGCGGCAGTGAGGTCGATGTTAAACGGGGCCACGATGAAAAAGTTTTTCCCCAACCACAGAATCAGAAAGAACCCAATGCCATGTATGGATACAGTGGTCACAGACTGTGCAATGTCAGGACAGTGGAACTGATTGCTCGCTACAAGTCCAGAGCCATGTATGACTTCACGTTTCAGGTGGCAGGCCACGGTGACAACATTATGGGCTGTGACCTTTTCTACGGACTGGGCTTCGCCATTCGGGCCTGCGCTGGGTTTGAATGGTCTGGGTATGGCAGTTGGAGCTCACCTGTCCTGGAGGACGACGTTGTGGTACCAACACCAAGGTGCACGTTTTGTACTGTCAGGAGGAGCGTCATCCAAAGGGGGAATCGGTACTGCTTCAGTACCCATGACGAGCCCGAAACAATGATGGAGACAACGGGTGAAGGGTCCACAACAAATACGGTGGTTGCGGAACCGTTGCGGCATGATGGCGATACCAAGCCGAACGAGCACGTAGACCTACTGGGAACACAAGGACAATGCATAAAATTAAATAAGGAACCACTCCAAGTCATGGATTGGGTTCAGGGTTTGCACCAGCGAGCGACTGGGACAGTGCCTGACCGGACCACAGCCAGCAAAACAACAGGCGTCACTGACGATCATGGCGGAACTGGGAACAGTGTATTTTTGGTTGACAGATGGTTTGGTTCGGCACACCAACCAACTGCGACGTGTCCAGGTGGCTGCTCCAGATGATGAAGCTTTGTGGGAGTCAGCGGATGCAGTGTGGGATCTGGGCTCCTGTGTTATGAAGATCAGCCCTTGTCCCGGTGCCTCCAGGGGCGCGGCCACTGCGCGGCCACTGCAGGGCCCCCTCAGTGGAACTGCCCTTGCCATGGGGGACTGTAAAGAAAAAAGACTATTTAGTTAGGAGTACGGCTGGGAAAAGGCAAGTGGTAGAATCCTCCACTTAGCCGTGCCGGGTCTGATGGCAGTCTACCCACGGACCCTAGTTCCAGGTTTGTTTGAAGTTTTGAAAACATGAAATTATTTATATTAAACTATATTAAAATTATTTATATTTATATTAGACTATTAATATTTTGAAAATATGTTGAATGTTAACAATGTGGACTGATATGGAGTTCTAATATACCAATTGGGGAGGGTTTGAATTAGGTGTGTTTTGTGTTTTGTAAAGGGGGGGAGAATGTGATGATGGGATTTGGTGTAGTATGCGGCATGATGACGCACCCAGCTGGTGACGTCATCACGCTGACATATATACGGGAGTGAAGCGGCATGATAAAATAAAGGCAGCGATGGAGTTTTAAGTAGAGTTTATTGAATCATACCGCCGTCACGAGCTCCGCTCCCAGCGCTGTGCATGCGCGCCGGGGAGCGAGCCCAAGTGGCTCTCAGAGAAGAGGAGACACACGGTGTGTGTGTCCAGCAGTAGCAGTTGCAGAATCAGAATGAGAGGCAGATTTACAGAACAGTGCAACATATATACCCAACTCAGACAATACATCAAAGACATTCACAGCAGTCGATCTGGGCATTTGCATATCAGAGGTACAGACAGGATGCATGAACACAATGCATGGATGACACTTTAACCTCACAGCTGTAAACGCAGCATGCAGCGGAAAAAACCCAGGAGTAACGAGCTGACTGTCTCTGTGTGTTGTGGGGGGTTGAATCAACCCGCTACACCAATCCCCCCCAGAGGGCACGGCAGGGGGCCGAGACCTCGATGTTGCAGTTTGGGCAGCGAGCAGGGAAAAGCTCTGTGCAGGTGGAGGGGGAGGGGAAGGGGGTAGTAAGTGCTGACCGGGCGCAGTGAAATCGTTCGGGCCGCGCCAAAAATTGTTTGCTGCTCCGTGATGTCGAGGGGCTGTCCTGTTGAACTTGTGGAGATCACCAGAAGAAAAATTAGTCTCTGACTCCTCTCGTGGCCCTGAAGAAAAACAGGAGCAGCGAGGTTGCGTAAACAAAAGCAGAGGAACTTGGCGTGTTGACTTTAGGTGCGTGCGCAGCCTTAAAGCCCTCGGGAAAAGCAGACGGCTGAATCCTTTGTGCGCCGTGGCTGAAACCATCAGTGAATCCTGTGAGCGCGCTGCGGGCGTGCTTGCTTCAGATGAGCACGCAGCCCTGAAGGTTCTGCGTGCAGCTGCGCAGGACGATGGCGGTCTCTGGAGCCATTCTTGTTCCGTGCGTGTTGCGCTGTCCTCGTCACCCCCGGTGCGTGTGCCGGGGCTCCTTGCGTGGGTGGGCCCGCTGGAGAGGAATCCAGGGTTGGAAACTTGGTGGAGATCGGCACAGTTGGCGCCAAAAAACATCTATGATGAGCCGTGGCTGCAGATTAGTCATGGTGCGTTGGACCGTTGAGGGGAGATAGACGATCTTTGTCCCTCAGGCTGTCCCGCATGGACGCCCCGATCTCGGCGAGGGTCGCGCCATGACGTTTACTGCCGTTTACCCGGTCTTGGGTGATGTCCGGAGAGTAACTCGCCTGCCGTGGGCTCTGCGTTGAGGCCTCCCTGAAGCCGCAGGGAGGGCAGATCAGTCAGGCTGCTGCGTTCGCTCGTCGGCGGAGCATTACTGCCCAGTGCTGCGTTCGCCGGCAGCTCGTTTTCTTCAGCGTCGGGTCGCCAGCATGGCTGTCTACACCAGAAGGTTGCGTTGCACAAAGCGTGTGCATGTTCGGGGTCACCAGTGAAGCGGCATGATAAAATAAAGGCAGCGATGGAGTTTTAAGTAGAGTTTATTGAATCATATCGCCGTCACGAGCTCCGCTCCTGGTGCCGTGCATGCGCGCCGGGAGCGGAAGGAAGGAAGGAGAAGGAAGCAGCGCTGAAAAGTGGAGACAGGGACTGCTACAGGGAGGTTAAATACCGGTTTAACAGAGAGCTGAAGAGGGCTAAATCTGTGTATTCAGAGAGACTCCAGCAGCAGTTCACTGCTAATGATTCGGCTTCCGTGTGGAGACGACTGAGGCAAATCACCAACTATCGGCCTCAGGCTCCTAAAGGTCAGGATGACAAAGCCCTTTGTCAAAGACTGTCCCAACACTATGCCCGTTTTGACACCTCGTCATCTGTGTCCAACTCCCCCCCCTCCCTCCAACTCCACAGCCTCCACAATCCCTACTTCATTAAAGGCACCCCCCCTCCTCCCCCCCTGCCCTTATCATCAGTGAGCAGGATGTGCTCAAACAGTTCTCCAGACTGAACCCGCGCAAGGCCCCCGGCCTGGACGGCGTGTCTCCCTCCACCCTGAGACACTGTGCGAAACAGCTGGCTCCTGTCTTCACAGACATTTTTAACACCTCCCTTAAATTATGCCACGTGCCGTCCTGCCTCAAATCCTCCACCATCATCCCTGTCCCCAAGAAGCCACGGATCACTGGACTTAATGACTACAGACCTGTAGCGCTCACCTCTGTAGTCATGAAGTCCTTTGAGCGCCTGGTCCTGCCCCACCTCAAGTCCATCACCACCCCTCTCCTGGACCCGCTGCAGTTTGCCTACCGAGCCAACAGGTCTGTAGACGACGCAGTCAACCTGGCCCTCCACTCCATCCTGCAGCACCTGGACTCCCTGGGAACCTACGCCAGGATCCTGTTTGTGGACTTCAGCTCCGCATTCAACACCATCCGCCCCGCTCTGCTCCGGGACAAGCTGTCCCTGCTCAACGTGCCTGACTCCCTCTGCAGGTGGATCACCGACTTCCTGACGGACCGGAGGCAGCATGTGCGGCTGGGAAAGACTGTCTCAGACTCTACTAGCATCAGCACCGGATCACCCCAGGGCTGTGTACTTTCCCCCCTACTCTTCTCCCTTTACACCAACTCCTGCACCTCCAGCCACCAGTCTGTCAAGTTGATCAAGTTTGCGGACGACACCACCCTCATCGGGCTCATCTCCAACGGCGACGAGTCCGCCTACAGGAGAGAGGTGGCCCAGCTGGCGTCCTGGTGCAACAATAACAACCTGCAGCTGAACGCTCTGAAGACAGTGGAGATGATTGTAGACTTCAGGAAAGTCACTACCCCTCTGCCCCCCCTCACCCTCTCAGGCTCTCCCATCACCACTGCTGATTCCTTCCGCTTCCTAGGCACTACCATCACCAGGGACCTCAAATGGGAGCCGACCATCAGCTCACTCATCAAAAAAGCCCAGCAGAGGATGTTCTTCCTGCGGCAGCTGAGGAAGCTCAAGCTACCCACCAAGATGTTAGTGCAGTTCTACACAGCCATCAGCGAGTCCATCCTCACCACCTCCATAACTGTGTGGTACGCAGGAGCCACTGCCAGGGACAGACTAAGGCTGCAGCGTGTCGTGCGCACTGCTGAGAAGGTGATCGGCTGCAAGCTCCCATCTCTCCAGTATCTGTACATCTCCAGGACCCGGAGGCGTGCTGGCCGGATCATAGCCGATCCCTCACACTCTGGTCACGTACTGTTTGCCCCCCTCCCCTCTGGTAGAAGACTTCGGTCCATCCAGACTAAAACCTCCCGTCACATGAACAGCTTCTTCCCCTCTGCCATCAGACTGCTGAACACTAAGTGACTTATTGACTCTCGTGCACTATGTACAGCAGCTCAACCAGACTCATGTCAATCATCACTGTTTTCTTCCTGCATTACCGACTGCACTATATAGTTCTCCACAGTATCTGCTGCTCGCTAATATATTTTAACTGCTGACCAGTATCACTTACTCTTATTCTACACTTATTGCATGTATAGTTTATTTCTTTTATCTTATCATGTTTAATGTTGCAGCATTGCACCGAGACAAATTCCTAGTTTGTGTACTACATGAACAATGGCAATAAACCTGATTCTGATTCTGATTCTGATTCTGATTAAAGGCAGCGATGGAGTTTTAAGTAGAGTTTATTGAATCATACCGCCGTCACGAGCTCCGCTCCCGGTGCCGTGCATGCGCGCCGGGAGCGAGCCCAAGCGGCTCTCAGAGAAGAGGAGAAACACGGTGTGTGTGTCCAGCAGTAGCAGTTGCAGAATCAGAATGAGAGGCAGATTTACAGAACAGTGCAGCATATATACCCAACTCAGACAATACATCAAAGACATTCACAGCAGTCAATCTGGGCATTTGCATATCAGAGGTACAGACAGGATGCATGAACACAATGCATGGATGACACTTTAACCTCACAGCTGTAAACGCAGCATGCAGCGGAAAAAACCCAGGAGTAACGAGCTGACTGTCTCTGTGTGTTGTGGGGGGTTGAATCAACCCGCTACAGGAGTGTCTGCCATTACGGGGCTCTCTTGCCCAGGTGGCTCAGTACAGTGTGGTGTATTGTAATGTTCTCCTGGAACCTTGTAATGTTCTCCTGGAACATTTAATGACGAGGCGCACACACCAGGTGTCAGTTAGGACTTTTTACTTGTCACTTCAACTGCAACTAACAACTAACCACACAGTGGCACATGTACATCTCCTTTTATAGTCAGGTCATGGCCGGGGTCATACTGCCCTCTAGTGGTGACTCCATATGAACTTCACATATCAATACATCTCCCTTTTTTTTCAAGTAAGGTCATGTCCAACTATAAACTTTTTCTCAAATTTCTATATACAAAATAAACTCCATTTCTATTTACATTTCTTTCACCTTGTACACTGAATCACAAGTTCAATTTTTTTTTTCTTTTCTGTTTACAATTCAACATCAACATATTTTTTCCTCTGTTTACAATTCAACATCAACACATTTTTTTTTTATTTTTTTTTTTTTAGTACTCCTTACATTTCCTCAATCAATCTTTTCGGTTTCACAATTTGCCTTTGTGATCTTCTGATTTGTGTCACCTCAGTCTGTTCGTTATTGTCTGTCTCTAAGTTCTGGTTCTCAGCCATTTCTGGTTGTTCGGTTTGGCTGGAAATTAGCATGTCGCTTATTTCACTGTCTGTGACTCTCATTTTTGTCTGAGGCACTTTCAGTAAGTGACGTCGGTTTCGCCTCATTGTTTTCCCATGCTCTGTGATGACTTCATATGATCTGGGAGTTGTTTCCTTGACCACTTTTGCCAGCGGTCCCCATTCTCCATCACATCTCACTCGCACTATGTCCTCATGTGCAAGTGGTCTCAGAGGTCGTGCTGTTCTGTTGTACAGTTCAGTTTGCCTCTCATCACGCCTCACATCTCTCTTTTCCATCACCTGAGATGCTGATGGAAGTCGCGTTCTGAGTTTTCTGTTCATGAGCATTTCTGCTGGGGACAGTCCATTCTCCAGTGGTGATGCTCGGTAATTCAGGATCGCCAGATGTGGGTCTTCTGCATTGTCTGCAGCCTTTTTCAGTATGCGCTTCACAATTTGCACCCCTTTCTCTGCTAACCCATTCGACTGTGGGTACAGAGGGCTTGAGGTCACGTGCTTGAACCCATATGTGTCTGCAAAGTCTTTGAAGCACTGACTCGTGAATTGTGGTCCGTTATCACTTACAACAGTCATTGGAATTCCATGGCGTGCGAACATTGTCTTTGTATGTGCAATCACCTTTTCTGCTGTTGTGTCACTCAACCCTGCAAACTCTGGGTAGGTGGAATGATAGTCCATGACTAACAGATAGTCCTTGCCCTTAAGCTGAAATAGATCCATGCCCACTTTTCTCCATGGCCCTTGAGGCTTCTCATGGGGCCTCATAGGCTCCTTTGGCTGTTGATACCTGTGGCGCTGGCAAATCTCACAGCGCTGCACATATGCCTCAATGTCCTTGTGCATGTTGGGCCAATACAAAACATCACGTGCACGTCTTTTGCACTTTTCAATACCCAAATGCCCCTCATGCACTAATTTAACCATTTCTGATCTCATGGAGGTAGGTATGACTATCCTTGTACCTTTTAACAGAACCCCATCTAACACAGACAGTTCACCTTTAAAGTGTTGGTAAGGCTTGTCAATCATAACCTGTCCTGGTTGATGTATCTGTTCCATTACTCTTTTTAGTTTCTCATCCTTTTGTGTTTCTTTCACTATCTTCGTCCATTTTGCATCTGACACTGGCATGTGTGCTTTAATAGAGTCTACATGTATTTGCACAGCTTCCTCTGTTGTGCTGCTGGTGTTGCTCAAGCTAGCCCTACTCAGCGCATCGGCTACAATTAGTTGCTTGCCTGGTGTAAACTCAAATTTCAAGTCATATTTCTGTAATCTTAACATTAGACGCTGGATGCGCGGTGGTGCGTCACCCAGTGGTTTCTGTGAGATCGCAATCAGTGGTTTGTGGTCTGTTTCTAGTATTACTGACCGTCCATACACATATTCATGAAACTTCTCACATCCAAACACTGCACCTAGAGTCTCTTTCTCTATTTGCGCATAATTTTTTTCTGCGCTTGTCATGGTGCGCGATGCGTATGCGACTGGATACCACTCTGTGTCATGTTTTTGCAATAGCACAGCTCCTAGGCCGGCTTTGGACGCATCTGTGGACACTTTTAGCAGTTTGTCCTGATCATAGAATTTTAACACTGGCTCCTTTATTAGACTGCTTTTGAGCCACTCCCATTCTCTGGCATGCTCTGCCATCCACTGCCACATTGTATTGGTCTCTAACAAGCTTCTAAGAGCTATTGTGTTAGCTGATAAATTTGGGATAAATTTTCCCATGTAATTGACTAGTCCTAGGGCTCTTTGCAAGTCATTTTTGTTCTGCGGTACTGGCAGCTCTGCTATGGCCCGCATTTTTTCCGGATCTGGTTGCACGCCTGCCCCAGATAATTTCTCTCCCAGGTATGTAATCTCCCGTACCCCGAATTGGCACTTACTCTTATTCAGTTTCATACCTGACTTTTGCGCCTGTGTGAGAACTCTAGCCAACCTTTCGTCGTGCTCCTCTTTTGTTTTTCCCCAGACTACCACATCATCAAGAAAAACTCCCACCCCTTCTATTCCGTCAAACAATTGCTGCACAGTTCTATGGAAAATTTCAGGGGCTGAGCTAATCCCGAACGGCATTCGTAGAAAGCAATGCCTTCCGAATGGCGTATTAAATGTGCACAATTTAGCGCTTTCCTCATCTAGCACTATTTGGTAAAACCCAGATTTGGCATCTAATTTTGTGAAGTAATTTGCTCCACTCATTGTGCTGGTTATGTCAGATTTTGTTGGTAGCCTGTAATGCTCCCGCTGTATTACTTTATTTAGATCTTTTGGATCTATGCACAATCTCAAATCTCCATTTGGCTTCTCCACTATAACTAGTGAGTTAACCCATTCAGTTGGTTCCTCTATTTTTCTGACCACTCCGTCTGCTATCAGTGAGTCTAGTGTTTCTCTCAGCCTCTTTTTAAGAGCTATTGGCACTTTTCTTGCTGCATGTATGACTGGCTCTGCATTCTCTTTCAGCCTAATTTTTTGTTTGCCTGGTACGCGGCCTATTCCTTTCAACACCTCTTTGTATTCTTTCACCCAGTCAGTGTGTTTGTGCTTACTTGTTGTAGCCTCTGTATTTTCTCGTGTTGTCACTTTGTCTGTATCAATGACATTCACCCTTTTGATCAGACCTAGCTGATCGCATGTTTTTAAACCCAAAATTGCTTGTCTATTTCCATCAACAAGTACAAACAATGCATTCACTGTTTTACCTTTGTTTGACAGTGTAACCCTGCACATTCCCTTAGTGGGTATTGGCTTATCGTCATATGTTCTCAGATTAATCTTTTTATTTCTTATTTTCGGCTTGTTTTTCAGTCTTTTAAAATCTTTCATTGGCAGGATGTTTACCTGCGCACCTGTGTCGAGCTTCAGTGACATGTCCGTGCCATTCATCTCCAGGCACACTATCCATTCGTCAGCGCTCGTCTCTCCCTCGATGGCGTCCACGTAAAACTGATCCTCTTCGCTGTTGCTCTTTTTCTCCACGAGTTGCACCCTCCTCTTTGAGAAGCAGGTCTTTGCGAAGTGATTTTTTCCGCCACACTTGCGACATTCCTTCCCGAATGCTGGACACTGCTTCGGCGCATGTTGCCTTCCACACCGCTCACAGTTCCCGCGCGCGCGCTCTGGGTTTGCCTCCCTTTTTCTTGCATGCAACGTTCCTTTCGGCTTCGCGCGCTGCACTGCATCGACCTCAGCAGTCTCTTTTTCCTTGCTGCTAAAAGTCTTTAATTGTGCCTTTGTACTCTCAGACGCTTGGCAAATCTGTATCGCTTTCTCCAGCGTTAAGTTAGTCTCTTTCAGTAATTGCATCCGCAATTTGTTGTCCTGGACCCCAATTACAATTTGGTCCCGTATCATTGACTCACTCAATGTTCCAAAGTTGCATGACTGACATTTCAACCGTAGGTCTGTGACATACAGCTCGATGGACTCTGACTCTTTCTGAAGTCTTTTTCTGAACACATACCTCTCGTACGTTTCATTCTTTCTCGGTGTGCAATAATCGTCAAATTTCTTCATCACGGCGTCGAAGTTGCCTTTTTCTTCTTCCATGAAGACGAATGTGTTAAACACATTTAGCGCCGCTCGCCCTGCTACTGTTAGCAGTAATGCTATTTTCCTCTCCTCGTCACGGAGACCGATAGCTAGCGAATAAAGCTCAAAACTTTGTTTGAATACTTTCCAGTTCTCGTTGATGTTACCGGTCAACTTTAACTCGTCCGGCTGTCGAAGAGCGTTCATCTTCACCGTCGGTTCGTAGTTTTATCCTGGTACCATGTAATGTTCTCCTGGAACCTTGTAATGTTCTCCTGGAACATTTAATGACGAGGCGCACACACCAGGTGTCAGTTAGGACTTTTTACTTGTCACTTCAACTGCAACTAACAACTAACCACACAGTGGCACATGCACATCTCCTTTTATAGTCAGGTCATGGCCGGGGTCATACTGCCCTCTAGTGGTGACTCCATATGAACTTCACATATCAATACAGTGTATGTAATGCCGTGTACATAGTTCTGCAATAAAGCCAGTTCCAGTGCAGCATCCTTGTCCATCTCTTTACTGACAGGTTTGTGGACATAACAGGCTCTTAAAGTGACAGGCCTTAAATCAGAGAGTATATAAAAAGAAAAGACAAAAAACAAGTTTGCTTCAATAATTAAAAAGATTACAGAAAATGTGAACAAAATATATCACAAACCTTTCATTAAGAAATGTGGAAAAAGTGCAGTTAATGACTCTTTTAAATCAAGGTTTACCAACTGTCCACACGGCTGCTGTCCGGGGTCCAGATACGTACGATTCTGCCAGCACCATATATCCATTTCCCAGTCTGACGACACTCTATAGTGAGTGTGTTATGGAGAGTAAGCAGCGCAGTCTGTCTCCATTTCCCTCTCCGACAACAGTCCAGAACCAGTAGGAAGAGAGAGCCACACGGAGCAGCAGAGTGCACGAGATTGGGTTTGGGGTGTGCTTGATTGTTGAACAGAAGTAACTGGACACAGCAGAAAGCTGTTTTGGTAACACATGAACACATCCAGCTCCCCATCAGTCCACACCACCTGCATTGTGGACAGAAACCTGTGGATCCTAAACTTTGCTGACTGTCAGATGTGCTTGATTCTCCCCCAGCGTAAACCTCCGCTGGTAAAGGTCGGTTAAAAAAGATCACCTTTGACCTGTTTTATGGTCAAAACAGGTAAACAGCTAAACAGAAATTTTCAGCTAAACAGAAAATTCACAGCTATAGCAGTCTCTGAAACCTGGCTTAATGCAGACCAGGCTCCCCTGATGGCAATAGAGGGATATCAGATGTTTAACATTAACAGATCTCAAAAAAAGAGTGGTGGTGTTGCACTGTATATTGATGACCTATATAGATGTAAGCTTGTAAATGAAATGTCCTTAGCACTACCAGGGATTCTGGAATGTGTTACTGTTGAGATTGACCTAGACAAAACAAAAAATCTAATCATAAGCTGCATATACAGAACGCCGGGAACTTGCATTGAGACATTCAGAGATAAATTAGTCGAGCTGTACAATAATATTACTAGTAAGAAAATGGTAGCAATTTGTGGAGATTTCAATATTGACCTACTTAATCCACATCAACAAAATGTAGTTACAGAGTTCATGAACTCTATGTACAGCATGAGTCTATATCCCACAATAACACATCCCAGTAGAATCACAGCTCACTCTGCTACACTTATTGACAACCTGTTTGTCAATGTTCTCGACAAGAAAATAGAAAGTGGATTATTGATAAATGATATAAGCGACCACTTGCCAATCTTTGCACTTATCCATGGCCACACGGGGCCCAACCCAGAAAAAATCTCAAAATCGTTCAGACACAAATCACCAAACGCAATCAGTTCTTTTAAAGAGGACTTGCTGAAGCAAGACTGGACAGAAGTCTATGTATCAGATGTAAATGAAGCCTATGACACATTTACAAACATTGTAACCACTCTTTATGAAAAAAACTGCCCATTAGTTAAAAAAAAGCTTAAACACAAATTTACTGACAAACCATGGCTAACCAAAGGACTACAAAAGGCGTGTAAAAAGAAAAATTTATTATATAAAGCTTTCATAAAGAAAAAGGACAAAAGAAGCAGAGCAGCGGTATAAAACATACAAAAATAAGTTAACATATTGTAACGTCGGGGCCATTTTAAGGGAGTCAGGGATTTCCCAGCATGCTTTGCCAGTTTGAAACGTTACTGTGTGTGTGTTAAATGTGTTACTTCTGAGTTATACTGCTGTCATTATAACTGCATTATAATGGCCCAGCAGTGTTTAGCAGGATTAGGGCAAGATGTATCATGTGTGTGTAACCGTGATGTAAACAGAGGTCTGTGAGAATGACCTCCGCTCCTGTCTGTGCTGAGAAGCAGGTTGGGGGTTGGGGTGTGTGAAAAATAAATCAGGTTGATCACAGCCATCTGCTCCATTGTCTTTGTGTGAACCCTGCAAACATCACACTGGTGTCAGGAGTGGGATATGGAGCGAGATGAGGATCCAGGCGGAGGTACAGTGGCCGGAGCGATTCATCGCTCAGCCGGGAACGGAGTATAGAGCAGAGACGCCGGCCCCTGGAGAGCTTCGCTGCGATGGACGGAGCAGAGCAAACCAGCCCCGTTTCCCGCCCTTTTCAGGGCAGGACGGGCTGGCGATTCCAGAGCAATTAGGAGCGGCAATCTACCGGGAGATGACCGTCCCATCCATCCAGCAGCGGGCCAAGATTCCCCGCTACAACGGCGAGAACCTGTCGGATGACCGCCTGGCCCAGGTCGAGTTGGCTGCCGCGCTGATCATCAGAGGAAACCACCGTGCTGAGAGAGAGTGGAGGAGGAGCTACGGCAGATCACAGCAGCGCGTGCACGAAGGAAACAGCCGTGGCGACGCGAGGAAGGACGGCTTCCACTGCACAGTGCCAGGGTACATGGCATGGTACCGCCCCGCACACAGCGCACGACAAACTGGCCCCTCGCCGACGCTAAATTAGAGCGAGGTGGCATGGACGGGGAAAAAGCCGCCTCCTGCAGATGCTTCCCCCGGCAGATGACGTCACAGAGGCGCAGGAGCGATGCAGCGGAGCGAGCAGGACGAAGATGCGGCCACTTTCCAGGCACGGCAAGGGCTGGACGCATGGACGCGGGCCAGCGGCGCCTGGGACAACTGGCAGCGGTGGGAGTCGGCCGGAGCGGGCCTGGGACTCCCGCTGCCAGGGAAGGGACTGCGTGGTCCTACAGAGGCTGTCAGATGTGTCCATCCGCCCGCTGATGGCCAAACCGGAACCCTACCCCAACCAGATGCTCTGACCGAGACTCAGATGGCCCGTGCATGCCGCCCTGGCACCGGGCTGACTCGCGTTGGATTTCTGAAAGTGGACTTTGAATTTTCTGGGGACAGAAACCAGTCCAGGGGGGGGGCAGTGTAACGTCGGGGCCATTTTAAGGGAGTCAGGGATTTCCCAGCATGCTTTGCCAGTTTGAAACGTTACTGTGTGTGTGTTAAATGTGTTACTTCTGAGTTATACTGCTGTCATTATAACTGCATTATAATGGCCCAGCAGTGTTTAGCAGGATTAGGGCAAGATGTATCATGTGTGTGTAACCGTGATGTAAACAGAGGTCTGTGAGAATGACCTCCGCTCCTGTCTGTGCTGAGAAGCAGGTTGGGGGTTGGGGTGTGTGAAAAATAAATCAGGTTGATCACAGCCATCTGCTCCATTGTCTTTGTGTGAACCCTGCAAACATCACAATATATAATAAGATGTAGTAAAAGAGACTATTACAGTAAAGAACTGGAAAAAAACAAAGACAATATTAAAAATACATGGACAATAATCAACAGTATCCTTGGAAATAAAAGCAGAAATACCAGCTACCCAACTAACACTCCAAAAAATAATAAATCGACTCCGAATGTGAATATAGCTTCACCTGCAGATGAATTTAATAATTTTTTTGTTAACATTGGACCTAAACTGGCCCGAGAAATACCCACTACGGTGCCAACAGGTGATTCAATATGCAATAACACTGCTGTAAAAGACACCATCTTCATAAAGAACACAGACGAAAGAGAGGTCATTGAAATTGTTAAATCGTTCAAAAGTAAAACATCTACTGACTGCGATGGTATTGACATGCTACTAGTCAAAACTGTTATCGAATGCATAGTGAAACCACTGACGTATATCTGTAACCTGTCTCTCCAATCAGGTATATTTCCCAATGCAATGAAAATAGCTAAAGTAATTCCGATTTACAAGACAGGCGACAGAGGGGAACTCTCCAACTACAGACCAATTTCACTATTACCGCAATTTTCCAAGATACTTGAAAAAATATTCTATGAGAGAATTGACAACTTCATACTGAAGAATGATTTATTGTGTGAGCAGCAATATGGGTTCAGACACAAAAGGACAACAGCATATGCCTTAATGGAATTTACAGAAAAAATATCAACAGCCATTGAAAATAAAGAGTATTCAGTTGGAGTATTCCTGGATCTTAAAAAAGCATTTGATACAGTAGATCACAATCTATTATTAAAGAAACTACAAAATTGTGGTATCAGAGGGGTAGCACTGTCCTGGTTAAGAAGTTACTTAAAGAATAGATATCAGTTTGTATGTGTTAACAACAAAAACTCAGAGCTACTGAAGGTCACCTGTGGAGTCCCACAGGGTTCAGTTTTGGGACCATTATTATTCAATATGTATATAAATGATATATGTAAAGTTTCAGAAAAAATGGACTTAATATTGTTTGCTGATGACACTAACCTGCTATGCAGTGGAAACAACTTGGAACAACTTCTGGATACACTCGGAAAGGAATTAGGAAAGCTGAAACTGTGGTTTGATTCAAACAAATTAACGCTCAATTTAAGCAAGACAAAATTTATAGTCTTTAACAACCATCACAACTACCCAGTACCCAAACTCAGTGTAAATGGTGTAGAGATTGAAAGGGTATCCGAAACTAAATTCCTTGGAGTAATAATTGATAACAAACTGTGTTGGAAGCCACATATTAATTATATAAAAGGTAAAGTATCCAAATCAATTGCAATATTACACAGAGTGAAAAATTTGCTGAATCAACCCACACTGTATACCTTGTATCATTCATTAATACTCCCATACATGACATATTGTAATGAAGTATGGGGAAATACATATAAAACAAACATATATCCACTCTTTATGCTTCAAAAGAGAGCTATTAGAATAATCAACAAAGCAGCTTACAGGGAACCAACAAACCCACTTTTTCTTAAACAAAAAACTCTCAAGTTGAAAGATCTGATCGACTTTAAAACCGCAATAATAATGTTCAAAGTGAAGAATCTATCACTGCCCGCAAATATCCAAAAGTTGTTCCAAACAAGGGAGAAACGATACCACTTCAGAGGAACATGTATATTTCAAAAGCCTACAGTGAGAACAACTACCAAGCAACACTGTATTTCAGTGCAAGGAGTCAGATTATGGAACGATTTTGGACCTGAATTAAAATCATGTACAAAGCTTGGACAATTTAAACAAAAACTAAAGGAAGAAATACTCCAAACATATTTACAAGACGACATGTAAACTCACATAAGGATTGACATTTCCAGCCTGTGTTGTGTTATAGCTTAGTTTTTCTTTTTTCTCTGTGACTCTATGTCTTAGATTTGTTTTTGAATAGTAACTGCTTAACTTAGACTAGCTCAGTTTTCTTTTTCTCTCAGTCATATTTTGTCTTAGCCTTGTTTTAAATTGTAATCGCTCTTGTCTTGTTTTCTCTTTTTTCTCCTTTGAATTCTTGGATGGAATATGGGTGGGCAATATAAGCTGCGGCTTCAGCCATCACCCATTTCGGATAACTCACGTGGAATTGTTTAATAGAAGGAGTCTTTGTCTAATTTGACCTTGTTGTTATATTATACAGTTTCTTTTAACCTGTAATGTACTATCCGAAATAAATTCATTCATTCATTCATTCATTCATTCATGGTCAAGTGGTCAGTGAAACCATGTCAGGTACTGTGGCATCGTCAGCATAGAAAAGATTAATAAAAGTGCAGCTTGCAGTTTGGGGAATTGGAAGCGTTTGGGTGCAGTTGCAGAGAAGCGCCTCCAGGGGGAGACATGATACAGTGGACGTAGATGGCAAAATCTCCAGATTATTTGTTGCGTTTTTGAGTGGAAAATGATCAATCTTCATTGAAGCGGTCAGTGAAACTTGTCAGGTGCACTCTTCAGGTATGGTAGCATCGCCATGCAAGAGCCCGCCCATTTATTAGAATATAAAAATAGTACATTTATGAGAAAATCTGCAAAATTAAGAGAACAAACTTTGAAATTTACAAGGAAAATAACAAAGGAAATTTATGATTAAAAGTGCTGATTTAAAAGGAAAAAGCTGTGAACTTATGAATAAAAGTGTGGAGTTTTTAAGGGGTAAATTTGCTATTTAAAAATGTACAAAGTAACTGCATATTTAACAGAAAATTTACTGCATTTTTTTTTTAAAGAGAAAAGGAATATTTACAAAAAAGACACAAGTGTAGGAGAAAAAAAATGTTGCAAATTTATGAGAAAAATGTTACTGGAAACTTGTTGCACAAATAAACTTATAATCTATTGACGTCCCATTAAGTTTTTCTTGTAATTTAAAAAAAAAAATCCTTGTAAAGTCATTTTTCATTAATTTGCTTTTTTTTTCTTTTAGCATGTTATTGTGTTTTAATAAATGTTCTATTTTCTGATAAATTTGCAGTTTTTATGATAGACTTGTGCCTTTGTTCACATAAATTTACTTTTTTCATGTAAATTTGTGACTTTTTCTCACAATTTTGTCTTTTTTCATGTATGTTTTCAACTTTTTAATTTTAAATTTGCAGCTGTTGTGTTGTCCTGAGGGAGGCACTATAAACTATCCACATGTGCGCTAAACAGTTTAAACAGAAATAATTCAATATTTGTTAAGCCTGAACAGAACCCCCCCCCCCCCAATTATTCCATATCTGAGGAGAGAAAAACTTGCACTTATCTAAAATGTGGGGAAAATTAAAAGTAACTTAAATTTTGAATTAAAAAAAAATCATTTTCAGGCTCCGACATGCTCTGCAGATTAATTTTGGCCCATCAAACACTCTCAAGGTTCTTTTTATGGTAGATGTGGTCAGACAATAAACTGGATCACGCCCATGAAAAGATAACGCCCTGATGCTGAGGTGGGGGTTTGACTGACAGGTCAATCAGCCAATCACCGTCGTTGCGACTCAGGCCGTCTGGACCAATCGCTATTCTGGGTGAGGCGGGCCGCTGACAGACGCCGGCATTAACGCTCAGATGTCCTGCCGTATTTCACGCCTCTGCATCGTTGTTTGGAGAAATTGCTTCTCCGCAAACAGTCATCTGCTCGTGCAGACTTGTAAAGAGGAGCAGACAGACATTTTTCAAACTTGATCTGTTCAGTGTAAGAAACGCGCGCCAGTGTTTTCTGCCAATAATCTGCTGATTAGGTAAGTCAATATTTACGATCACATTAAAATCTGTAATCCTTTTTACTGTTTTCTAAACATTATTATTATTATTATTATTATTGTTGTTGTTGTTGTTGTATTTTGGCTAGTTTCAATCTAACCTCAAGTACATGTCTGATGAGTTGTGCTTTATTTATTTTTCTCATTTTATATTCTCAGATCAATAATGGCAGGAAGTTCTGACCATGAACAGGGTGAGGAGAGCCCTGGGGGCCTAATGTTTTATTTCCAGAGCTACTTGCGCGGGGGGACGTCCAGCCTCCTGTCCACCATCCCCACCCTGATCGTCTTCCCCGTCTATAAGACTATATATCGCCAGCAGATCCACAACACCCAGGTTGGCCAGGCGGTGGGGCAGCTCTACACAGAGGGAGCCTTGAAGCTGTTCAGGGGCGTGGCCCCGCCCTTGTTGATGAGGACGCTGAACGGGACGCTGCTCTTTGGTCTCCAGGACACCCTGCTCCGTCAGCTCTCCCAGATATCCCAGACTGTCATCCCTACCCCCGCCCTGCCTGCTTTGGCTGGGCTTGGTGCAGGGGTGGTAGAAGCTGTGGTTTTCACCCCCTTTGAGCGGGTCCAGAACGTGCTGCAGAACAGCCAGAATGACAACAGCCTGCCCTCAATGAGGAGCGTCCTCATGAGGTTGAAGGAGCAGAGGGTAGCCCTGGGCTTCTACCGAGCCTTCCTGCCCATCGCTGCCCGCAATGCCCTGGGCAGTTCCCTCTACTTTGGTCTGAAGGGGCCCGTGCGTGCCCTTGTGGCCCAGCAGGGGCTCTCCCCAGTGGCCTCTTCCTTCTTCTCGGGGACACTGATCTCCATGGCCATCAGCCTGACTCTGTATCCACTCTCTGTGCTGGTGGCCAACATGCAGGCTCAGGTGGGAGGCCAGGACAGAGGAGTCGGGGCCTGCTGGGAGGCACTGTGGAAATCCCGGCAACGGAGTGTGGTCCTGCTGTACCGAGGAGGGTCCTTGGTTGTTCTCAGGTCATGCATCACGTGGGGAATCACAACTGCTATTTATGACAGGCAGGAGAAACAAACAGGCTAAGGAGGTGCTGTTTAAA
The DNA here is from genome assembly GCA_020510985.1 of Pholidichthys leucotaenia. Classification (NCBI taxonomy): domain Eukaryota; kingdom Metazoa; phylum Chordata; class Actinopteri; order Cichliformes; family Pholidichthyidae; genus Pholidichthys; species Pholidichthys leucotaenia. Next base: position 270,784,464 of record CM035849.1, read on the forward strand.
GGTCCCGTATTGGGCTTTTTCCAAGGGTTGATTTTTTTTTTAAAATCCTTAAAGACAGACACACACACACACACACATTTATGTACTTCAGAAATAATTTCCATTATTTTACAGTAACTCAAAACAAATATCTGACTAATTCTGTCTGAAACAGCCAGTTTTCAACCTGCTGATTGATATTAATAAACCCTAAATCTGATTGGTTAAAGGTTCCTGAGTGAGACAGTCAAAAACTAGAAAAGCACTCGGAGAGCGCAGACCTCCGCCAAGCGCCACAGTTCCCCCCATACAGTGTTTGTGTGTACGTTTTCAGATTCCTTGACCATGAAAACATATGACTAGCAATTGGATTCACAATGATAGGATTAGTGGTTGAGTAGTTATTCACGAAAATGACATTTTCGGTAATGGCAGCCACAGTTCCGCCCATACAGTGTTTGTGTGTATGTTTTCAGATTCCTTGACCACGAAAACATATGACTAGCAATTGGATTGACAATGATAGGATTAGTGGTTCAGTATTATTCACAAAAATGGCATTTTCCGTAATGGCGGCCACAGTTCCCCTCCTTACAGTGTTTGTGTGTATGTTTTCAGATTCCTTGACCATGAAAACATATGACTAGCAATTGGATTGACAATGATATGATTAGTGGTTCAGTAGTTATTGACGAAAATGGCATTTTCCGTAATGGCGGTTTTCTTCTGGACAGTGATCCGGATCATCCCCAAAATTTAATCAGTTCTTCCTTGTACCATATCCAACAACGCCTGAAAGTTTCATCGAAATCCGTCCAAAACTTTTTGAGTTATCTTGCTAACCAGCAGACAAACAAACAAACAGACAAACCCCGGCAAAAACATTACCTCCTGGCGGAGGTAACTAAGGAGGCAGTTGTTTGTTTGCTGACGCACGCTGTGTTTGAAATGTTCACTCATTCCCCATATACTGTACTATACAGTGAATCAGCCATTTTGTAGTGCTGTTTGAACTCTTAACTGAAAATTTCATTCACTATGTAGTACACTCAACATATCCCATAATGTATTTTGAGAAGTAGCCTACAACTGATGGCCACTACATTAGCCATTGTATTCCATAATGCAATGCGCAGCCGACAGAGCAGTGAGAGCAGAGCTTCACATCACAACATAAACTACCTTAACGTGATACCTGCAGCATTATAGGGTGGTCTGATGCATATATTTCTCAAAACCCTGTTGTATGTAATCTGATACTTGTCTTCTGCCCTCTGGTGGATACCTTTTGCACTACAATAATTCTGACACACCACATGGTTCAATCCAAAATGGCTGAAACCCATTAGTCCTCAAACTGGTTGTGCCAAGGAGAAACATAATGTTTTATGGTGAGATTTTCTGCCACATATTAACTAATATTTAAAAATGAACACTTACTCTGTTGAAGCAACTTATAATTGCGCCATTTTTTGCATTTTAGTTTAGAGTAAAAACAAACAAAATATTTGTATCAAATTCGATATAGCAGGTACAAAGGGGAATATTTATTGGTAAATCCCCCAACTGTCATTGTACTTTTTTGTTGGTGTAATATGCATTATGTCTACCATAGTGCATAAAACAATGTTTTGATGAATCAATTACACAAATGACAGATTGAAATGTGACATTTATAACACATAATTGAACTCAAAATAGATAAAGCTATATTTTAGATGGCTGAACAGAAGTACAGTACTGAAGATGTCCTGTGCTTCTTCGATGGCAATTTGAGCGACATAGAGGAGTTCATGGAGGCAGATGATGAAGTGGAAGACGAGGACTGGACTCCCACTGCAGAGCATGATGAAGAAAGCTCTAATAGTAGCAGTGAGGAAGATAAAAGTACTGACCAGAAGACTGAAGAGGGAGAAGTGGGTCCAATAGCAACACAGGCAACAAAGCAGTGTGGAAGAGGCAAAGTGAAAAGTAAAGAGAAGAGGAAAAAGACACATAAAGCTGCTGAATTTGATCAAAGCGTTGACCAGATGAGCACAGAAGAAGAGGGTGCAACAGCAACACAGGGCAAACTGAGAAAGTTTCAGGCCTCAGTTGGCACTTGTCTGATAACTACAGGAAAAGAAAGTCAGAATGGGCAGACGACTGCCCTCACCACCACACTCCTCACCACAACCACATAAGAGGCCGTCGTGCAGCGTGCCTCCAGATGTGAGGAAAGATGAGGTCGGCCACTTCCCGACCTGGGCACAACAACGAAGGTGCAAGCATTGCAAAGAAACTCCTCATTTTTCCCATGTATTCTGTGCAAAATGCAATGTCCACCTCTGCTTAAACAAGGGCAGGAGAATTGTTATGTCTGGGAATGAGGACCAGCAGATACGTTCTCTGTGTTGAAGATTAGCTTTATTGAATACAAACTAACAACATGTGGACAGGCGAAACGAGCTAACAACAGCAGGGTGCGGGCTGTGTGGCAGGCTAGAGGCAGAGCGCCAAAGACCAGGACTGCTGCCGTTAGTCCCCTAATATAGTCACGGCACGGTGACATCATCTGTGCCTGCCCCCCCACATCCATGACGTGTATGGTGGCATACCAGTATGCCACATTTACACTCCCCCACCCTCGCCCCGGTGAAAAACCAGAACCTTACTGGTGATGGTTACCCTTAGCTGGATACCTCTACTGTGGCATACGGCTAACACAGCACAAATGTAACCAGAACCACTTTAGGTAATGTAGCACAGAGCTAGCTAACAAACATACATGGCCTGGCTGTTGGCAGGTGATAGATTGATTGATAGATAGAGGTACTTTATTGATCCCAAACTGGGAAATTACATAATACACAATATATGTGTGATATTAACAGCATAATATGGTTAATTAACTCTTAAATCCAAACCATGAATTACTTAAGGTTCATACACCAAAATGTTACCTTTTGAACCACCTTTGCAGTAGTTGCAAGTAACATTAGCAGCAATAATTTTATCAAATTATTATTAAATTGGGCAGCTCGGTGGGACAGTGGTTAGCACTGTGGCAGCACCGTAAGAAGGTCGTGGGTTTGATCCCACCCCCTGACCATCAGTGACCCTTCTGTGTGGAGTTTGCATGTTCTCCCTGTCTTTGTGTGGGTTTACTCTGGGTACGCCGGTTTCCTCCCACAGGCCAAAAACATGCAAGTTAGGTTAATTGGAGAGTCTAAAGTGACCCTAGCAGGGATGGCAATTTTCCGCCGATCCGCGGATTTCCGCCGATTTATTTTCAAATTGATCATTTCTGTGAATCGCCTAAATCCGTTGAGAAAATTTTACGGGGGGGGTAAGGTACCTTATTGTTACCGATTTTAGTGAAAATCAAAACGATTACATAAGCGCTCGGCGCTTCCCCTGGTCAAGTCGTCTCCCGCGATAACCCGGATGTGTTGCGTTCAAGCTACTGCTGTATTGTAAACAGCCCTGTGATTGGATAGTTGCAAACAATTGGACCAATCAAATGGCTCGTTGTATGCTTTGTCAAAAATTCATGGCGGCGTGTTCTCAGGGATGTGATTTTCCTCTAATTCGCCGAATTCCGCTTTATTTTATCTTCCAGGAAGATAAAGTACGTTAAGTACGTTAGCGGCTTGTGGTCCACGAACGCAGTGAAGGTGCGCCCTTTCAGCCAGAACTGGAAGTGGCGTATGGCCAGGTGGAGAGCCATTAACTCTCTGTCAAACATGCTGTATTTACGCTCACTGTCGTGCAAAGACCTGGTATAAAAAGGTGAGCGGCTGCCAAGAACCGGCAGCGCATTGCTCCACGACGGCCGCTATGACCATGTCCGAGGCGTCGGTAGTGAGCGCTATCCGAGCCGCCAGTAGTGCAGCATTTGCCAGAGCTGTTTTAACCGCAGAGCGCCTGCTCCCGCTCAGGAGTCAGGCTCAGGATAATTTCCCCAACTCCAAATCACATCCCTGGTTCATGTTGGAATTCTGAGCTTTCGGTATCGTTTTCAGCGGAATTATGAGATTTTTATCGAAGGATCAGGAGTCATCAGTGCTAGAAATAGACAAAAGTGTCAAAAATAAGTTCCGATGGAATTGGCTTGAGAGAAAAGTGACGGTAAAGGTGAAAATTGGCTCAAAGTTCGACGAGGTAACAGAAACACTCGGACAGTTTCTGAGGAAACCAGAAAAGGAGATGAAGTTCAAAGTTCAGAGACTGACACAGCTTGCTGCCAAAAGGAAGAAAGTTTCACATTAGAAGTGACTTGGTGACCAGTGTAAATAGTGTAATAAACTCTTATAGAACTGTTAAATATGTTGGACTAAAGACAGTGAGACAAAAAGTAAGTTAACTTTTCATTAAATTTAATGTTTTATCTAAGTCTAGTATTTAATTTTTTTAAATCATTTTTTTCAGTCTAAATTACTTCTGTTTTACTGAAAACCTCTCAGCTTCAGGGGGACTGCGCCCCCCCCGGCCCCCCCATAAGTCAATCGACCAAATTAGATTTCAGCTGAAATCAGAATTTCCTGTTGCCATCCCTACCCTAGGTGTGAATGTGTGTGTGAATGGTGAAGGGATTGGCACCACACTGTGGCTGCCTCATCCATCCATGTAGATGCCCTGAATTTCCCTCTAGGATTGATAAAGTATACAAATTAAAATAATAAAAAATTAATTATGAATCTGGGCGGCTGGGCAGACTCCCGGTAACACTCTGCATGGTTGAGTGAATTATTCTGCCACTGTTATCAACCATGCTCTGTTTAAACATTTCAAAAACAGGGTCATTTTCTTACTGTCAAACCTCATGGGCTCCAGGCAAGCCCGCAGTGGGCGCAGCCCTGGAGGTGCCGGCCGTATCGGACCTGGGTGCCATTTTGATGGGATCATGGCTCGCTCATCAGAAAAGTCCCAGTCCGGGTCCCACACTGGCTGGGTCGGCTCCGGTGTTGTATCTTGATCCGGAGCAGCTGCTGATCTTACCCTCTGCAGACGGCTGGCCTGCCATCTCAAACCATTGGCCATGTAAAAGGTGGCTGTTCCCAATTGTGCTGTGATCTGCAGGTCATCTGGGCGTTCAGATTGGCGGACCCAAACCCACTCGAGCACCGTGAGTCCCGACCTAGTTGGCTTCATGTGGTGCTGCTGCTGTTCTCTCGTTCCTGATGTTGGTTGCTGTTGTGGTGGTGTGGCGTTCTTGCCGACGGCAGGATGTGCTCTGGGTTGGCACTGTTCTGTGGGGTCCTGTTCAGCCACGGACTCTCTCTCCTGCAGCTGTGTGGCAGCTCCATGATGCTTATGCTGGGTGAGGATCAGAGACGAGTCCGGATTATGCGCTCTCTGCTGTGATGCTGGTTGTGGTTGCGGCAGCATGATGTTCCTGCCAATGGCAGGACTCGCTTTGGGTTGGCGTCGCTTATCGGAGTCCTGCTTGGCCACAGATTCTCTTGTAGCTGTACGACAGCTCCGTGAGGCTTATGCCCAGCGAGGATCAGAGATGAGTGCAGATTATGCTCTCTCTCCTGTGATGAGGCAGCAGCTCGAGAACGCTCCTGCTACGTGAAGTTCTTCTGTTGTTTTTCTGTCCTGCTGCAGAGGAAAAGCGCCATTCCTGGGGTATTGTCTGGAGGGTCGTCTGATGACGGACATGGAGGCAGATCGGTCTTGTCGCTGACTGGGCAGGTCCTACTCTCCTCCAGGTCCTGCATGACTGTGGACCAGATCTCCTGCGATGAGGCAGCAGCTCGAGAACGCTTGCGCTCCGTGAGGACCAGCTCAGGGTCCTGCATGGATGTGGTCTGGAACTCCTGTGGTGGCTCTGGGTCCTGCATGGATGTGATATGGGGCTCCTGCGGCTGCTCCGATTCTACTGGGTTCTGCTTGGCATGCGGTGTGAGGCAGGGAGTGGCTGCGTCCACGTCTGAGTGCGGCAGACTCGAGCCATCGTCGGCCAGACTGAGTTTACTGCTAGATCGGCGCTGTGGTGCCCTGCTATCCTGCGGCATCTACCTCGGGGCCCTCCTGAGAAGACATGCGGTCGACGGGCTCAGCAGCCAGAGCAACCATCTGTACTGGCAGTGTCGACTGTGGGGAATGCGGGCCAGGGCCCGTTAACTGTGATACTAACTGGGCAGCCTCTTCTAGCTCAAGCTGGGACGCTATTGCCAGTGCTTCGGTCAGAGTCAGGCCGTTCGGCTCCGTCACCAGCTTGTCCTGCAGCTTTGTATTTGTAGTGTGCTCCACCAACTTATCATGTGCCTTCCCTTCCTCTTTGTCGCCGAAGGCGCACATGCTAGCCAGGACATGGAGCTTGGTGACATACTCTGTGACATAATGGTGGACCGTCTAATCCTTATGCTGGCGGTGCTGGCTAAACCTGAGTCGTCTAGCCACCAAACCCTCGGGGTTCACAAAACATGCGGCTAGCAATGTCTTACATTCGCCATAAGTATCTATCCATCCATCCATCCATCTTCTACCGCTTTTCCGGAGGTCCGGGTCGCGGAGGCAGCAGTTCAAGCAGAGAAGCCCAGACTTCCCTCTCCCCAGCCACCTGCTCCAGCTCTTCAGAGGGGATACCAAGGCGTTCCCAGACTAGCTGGGAGACATAGTCTCTCCACCGAGTCCTGGGTCTGCCCCGGGGTCTCCTCCCAGTGGGACGTGCCTGAAACACCTCAAGTGGGAGACGTCCAGGAGGCATCCTAATCAGATGCCCATACCACCTCAACTGACTCCTTTCAATGTGGAGGAGCAGCGGTTCTACTCTGAGCCTCTCCCGGATGACTGAGCTCCTCACCCTATCTCTGAGGGTGAGTCCAGCAATCCTACGGAGAAAGCTCATTTCAGCCGCTTGTATCCGCGATCTCGTTCTTTCGGTCATTACCCAAAGCTCGTGACCATAGGTGAGAGTAGGAACGTAGATTGACTGGTAAATCGACAGCTTTGCCTTAGAACTAAGCTCCCTCTTCACCACAACAGACCGGTACAACGTCCGCATCACTGCAGATGCTGCTCCAATCCGTCTGTCGATCTCTCGCTCCATTTTCCCCTCACTCGTGAACAAGACCCCAAGATACTTAAACTCCTCCACTTGGGGCAGGAGCCTGTCCCCAACCCGGAGAGGACAATCCACCTTTTTCCGGCTGAGGACCATGGACTCGGACTTGGAGGTGCTGATTCTCATCCCAGCCGCTTCACACTCAGCGGCAAACCGTCCCAGCAAGAGCTGTAGGTCATTGCTGGATGAAGCCAACAGGACAACATCATCTGCAAACAACAGAGATGAGATCCTGTGGTCACCAAGTATGACACCCTCCATTCCCTGGCTGCGCCTAGAAATCCTGTCCATAAAAATTATGAACAGGACCGGTGACAAAGGGCAGCCCTGGCGGAGTCCAACTCTCACTGGGAATGACTCCGACCGAGTGTTGGCAATACGAACTAAACTCTCACAACGGTCGTACAGAGACCGAATAGCTCGTAACAACAAGCCCGATACCCCATACTCCCGAAGCACCCCCCACAAAAATCCACGAGGGACGCGGTCAAATGCCTTCTCCAAGTCCACAAAACACATGTAAACTGGTTGGGCAAACTCCCACGAACCCTCAAGAATTCTCGAGAGGGTAAAGAGCTGGTCCGATGTGCCACGGCCAGGACGAAAACCACATTGCTCCTCCTGAATCCGAGGTTCGACCAACGGCCGGACTCTCCTCTCCAGTACCTTGGCATAGACCTTCCCAGGGAGGCTGAGGAGTGTGATCCCTCTAAAGTTGGAGCACACCCTCCGGTCCCCTTTTTTGAAGAGAGGAACCACCACCCCGGTTTGCCATGCCAAAGGCACTGCCCCCGACCTCCACGCAATGTTGCAGAGGCGTGTCAACCATGACAGCCCAACAACATCCAGGGCCTTGAGGTACTCGGGGCGAATCTCGTCCACCCCCGGGGCCCGGCCACCAAGGAGATTTTTAACCACCTTGGCGACCTCAGCCCCTGTGATAGGCGAGTCATCCCCCTTGTCCCCAAACCCTGCTTCCTCTGTGGAAGGCGTATCAGTGGGATTGAGGAGATCCTCGAAGTATTCCTTCCACCGCCCGACGATATCCCCAGTTGAAGTCAACAGTGTCCCATCCGCACCATACACAGTGTGGACGGGGAGCTGCTTTCCCCTCCTGAGCCGCCGAACAGTTTGCCAGAATCTCTTTGAAGCCGACCGAAAGTCTTGTTCCATGGCCTCACCGAACTCCTCCCATACCCGGGTTTTTGCTTCAGCAACCACCCGAGCTGCACTCCGCTTGGCCTGCCGGTACACCTCAGCTGCTTCGGGAGTCCCACAAGCCAACCAAGCTTGATAGGACTCCTTCTTCAGCTTAATGGCCCCCCTCACCACTGGTGTCCACCACTTGGTTCGGGGGTTGCCACCACGAGATGCACCGACCACCTTGCGGCCGCAGCTCTGGGCCGCCGCTTCAACAACAGAGGTGGAGAACATGGCCCATTCAGACTCCATGTCTCCAGACTCCCTCGGAATGTGGTTGAAGATCCATGATCCACGATCCCTCATGGATCGTCACCTTATCGTGGTGGGGGGGTTTGCGTGCCCCAGTGATCCCAGGAGCTATGTTGTCCGGGGCAATTTGCCTCTGATAGGGTCTCCCAAGACAAACTGGTCCTGGGTGAAGGGCCAGACTAAGAACGATCCAACAGACTCTCATGATAAATTGTATATCAAGGATTCAGTGTACCCCGCCCGGTATGGGGTTACCGGGGCCCCACCCTGGAGCCAGGCCTGGGGGAGGGGCTCGAAGGCTAGCGTCTGGTGGCCAGGTTTCCACCCATGGGACCCGGCCGGGCTCAGCCCGAAGGAGTTACATGGGTCCGCCCTCCAGTAGGTTCACCACCTGCAGGAGGGATCATGGAAGTCCGGTGCTATGTGGATTAGGTAGCAGTCAAAGGCGGAGACCTTGGCGGACTGATCCCAAGCCATAAGTATCTGCTGGTCCCAATGTTCTGAAGATACAGTGGTGTGAAAAAGTGTTTGCCCCCTTCCTGATTTCTCATTTTTTTTGTATGTTTGTCACACTTAAATGTTTCAGATCACCAAACACATTTAAATATTAGACAAAGAAAACACAAGTAAACACAAAATGCAGTTTTTAATTGAAGGTGTTTATTTTTAAGGGTAAAAAAAATCCAAACCTACAATGGCCCTGTGTTAAAAAGTGATTGCCCCCCCCCCCATTAAAACATAAATTAACTGTGGTTTAGCACATCTTTGGAAAGCTGAGTTCAATTTTCTAGCTATTTCTAAAGCTTTGGGACTCCGGCGAACCACAGTGACAGCCATTGTCCACAAATGGCGAAAACATGGTACAGTGGTGAACCTTCCCAGGAGTGGCCGGCTGACCAAAATTACCCCAAGAGCGTGATGATGACTCATCCAAGAGGTCACAGAAGACCCCACAACAACATCCAAAGAACTGCAGGCCTCACTTGCCTCAGTTAAGGTCAGTGTTCATGACCCCACCATAAGAAAGAGACTGGGCAAAAATGGCCTACATGGCAGAGTTCCAAGACCAAAACAACTGCTGAGCAAAAAGAACATAAAGGCTCATCTCAGTTTTGCCAGAAAACATCTTGATGATCCCCAAGACTTTTGGGAAACTACTTTGTGGACTGACGAGACGAAAGTTGAACTTTTTGGATGGTGTGTGTCCCATTACATCAGGCGTAAAAGTAACACGGCATTTCAGAAAAGGAACATCATACCAACAGTTAACCTCTGGTCGTTGTCGTGCCCTTCTCCTATCTCCATCCACGTCCTCTTCTCCTGCCATGACTTACATTTCATGGTTTAGGTCCCGCTGTTGTGGTAAGTTGATATGCTCCGTCTTGGTGTCTTTTTCTCCCCTATTTGTGTCAGTCATCGACCCCATCTCCAGCTGAGCTTTTTCTCCTGTTCTGGTGTTCCCTGTTTTTTGGCACATCTGACGTTGAGCCCAACTTGCCTCCAGCAATTGTGATGTTTCATTTCATTTTATTGTATCATATGTAATCTTCGTGGTTGCCAGAGTGGTATATTGGAGCACTTTACATTCATTCTTTATTTGCTACATGCTTACCAGCCAGTTTGGGAGCATTTGTACTTTTCTCTGTTTGCTCAACCAGCCAGTTTGGGAGCATTTGTACTTTTCTCTGTTTGCTCAACCAGCCAGTTTGGGAGTGCTTTTGTGTCATTCTTTAAGTTAATAAATGTGCAGAAACCTAGGGGATGCGCGTGGTGTCCTATTTCTCACCCGTTAAACGGGCAGTTCACAACAGTGTCCTGTAATTAGCATCACAGGTGTCTTGAAACTTGTCATCAGTCAGTTTTCCTGTTTAAAGGGTCACTCTGCTGTTTGGTATCATGGTTTGTAGCACACTGAACATGGACCACAGAAAGCTAAGGAGAGAGTTATTTCAGGAGATTAGAAAGAAAATTAGAGACAAACATGTTAAAGGTAAAAACTATCGGAACATCTCCAGCAGCTTGGTGTTCCTGTGGCCACAGTTGCCAGTATCCAGGCCAGTGTCATTAGTTTATTTTAAAAAATTGTTCTGTTGAACCAAAATTAAAAAGCAATGTCTGATTTTAATTCATTATTTCTCAGAATTTTTTTATGTATTATTTTGTGAGTTTCAAGTTCCACCAAGGTCTCCGCCTTTGACCGCCACCTAATCCACATAGCACCGGACCCCCATGATCCCTCCTGCAGGTGGTGAGCCCACTGGAAGGCGGACCCATGTAACTCCTTCAGGCTGAGCCCGGCCGAGTCCCATGAGTGGAAACCCGGCCACCAGATGCTAGCCATCGAGCCCCTCCCCCAGGCCTGGCTCCAGGGTGGGGCCCCGGTAACCCCATACCGGGCGGGGTACACTGAATCCTTGATATAGAATTTATCATGAGAGTCTGTTGGATCATTCTTAGTCTGGCCCTTCACCCAGGACCAGTTTGTCTTGGGTGATCCTATCAGAGGCAAATTGCCCTGGACAACATAGCTCCAGGGATCACTGGGGCACGCAAACCCCAGGAGTTCGGTGAGGCCATGGAACAAGACTTTCGGTCGGCCTCGAAGAGATTCTGGCAAACTGTCCGGCGGCTCAGGAGGGGAAAGCAGCTGTTGACTTCGACTGGGGATATCGTCGGACGGTGGAAGGAATACTTCGAGGATCTCCTCAATCCCACTGATACACCTTCCACAGAGGAAGCAGGGTTTGTGGACGAGGGGGATGACTCGCCTATCACAGGGGCTGAGGTCGCCAAGGTGGTTAAAAATCTCCTTGGTGGCCGGGCCACGGGGGTGGACGAGATTCACCCTGAGTACCTCAAGGCCCTGGATGTTGTAGTGCTGTCATGGTTGACACGCCTCTGCAACATTGTGTGGAGGTCGGGGGCAGTGCCTTTGGCATGGCAAACCCTGCTGGTGGTGGTTCCTCTCTTCAAAAAAGGGGACCGGAGGGTGTGCTCCAACTTTAGAGGGATCACACTCCTCATCCTCCCTGGGAAGGTTTATGCCAAGGTACTGGAGAGGAGAGTCCGGCCATTGGTCGAATCTTGGATTCAGGAGGAGCAATGTGGTTTTCGTCCTGGCTGTGGCACATCGGACCAGCTCTTTACCCTCTCGAGAATTCTCGAGAGTTCGTGGGAGTTTGCCCAACCAGTTTACATGTGTTTTGTGGACTTGGAGAAGGCATTTGACCGCATCCCTCGTGTTTTTTTGTGGGGGGTGCTTCGGGAGTATGGCGTATCGGGCTTGTTGTTACGAGCTATTCGATCTCTGTACGACCGTTGTGAGAGTTTGGTTCATATTGCCAACACTTGGTCGGACTCATTCCCAGTGAGAGTTGGACTCTGCCAGGGCTGCCCTTTGTCACCGATCCTGTTCATAATTTTTATGGACAGGATTTCTAGGCACAGCCAGGGAATGGAGGGTGTCATGCTTGGTGATCACAGGATCTCATCTCTGTTGTTTGCAGATGATGTTGTCCTGCTGGCTTCATCCAGCAATGACCTACAGCTCTTGCTGGGACGGTTTGCCGCTGAGTGTGAAGCGGCTGGGATGAGAAGCAGCACCTCCAAGTACGAGTCCATGGTCCTCAGCCGGAAGAAGGTGGATTGTCCTCTTTGGGTTAGGGAAAGGCTCCTGCCCCAAGTGGAGGAGTTAAAGTATCTTGGGGTCTTATTCACGAGTGAGGGGAAAATGGAGCGAGAGATTGACAGATGGATTGGAGCAGCATCTGCAGTGATGCGAACGTTGTACCAGTCTGTTGTGGTGAAGAGGGAGCTGAGTTCTAAGGCAAAGCTGTCGATTTACCAGTCAATCTACGTTCCTACTCTCACCTATGGTCACGAGCTTTGTGTATTGACAGAACGAGATCGCGGATACAAGCGGCTGAAATGAGCTTTCTCCGTAGGATTGCTGGACTCACCCTCAGAGATAGGGTGAGGAGTTCAGTCATCCGGGAGAGGCTCAGAGTAGAACCGCTGCTCCTCCACATTGAAAGGAGTCAGTTGAGGTGGTTTGGGCATCTGATTAGGATGCCTCCTGGACGCCTCCCACTTGAGGTGTTTCAGGCACGTCCCACTGGGAGGAGACCCCGGGGCAGACCCAGGACTCGGTGGAGAGACTATGTCTCCCAGCTGGTCTGGGAACGCCTTGGTATCCTCTCTGAAGAGCTGGAGCAGGTGGCTGGGGAGAGGGAAGTCTGGGCTTCTCTGCTTGAACTGCTGCCTCCGCGACCCGGACCTTCGGAAAAGTGGTAGAAGATAGATGGATGGATGGAGTTTCAAGTTATTTCAGTGACCATTGTGGGATTTTCTTTCCTTTTATCAACAAATTTTGTCCACATCTGTACGAATAAAATTTTGTTTCTGACTGCCATGTGGTAGGTGATTTATATTTTTTTAACAAGGGTGTGGGGGGTATTCACCAATTTAGCATGAGGCACTAATGTAGAAGTGTAAAATTAGGTACAAATTTGCAAGAATAAATGTGCAAAGCTATGATAAAAGATGGCAATTTGAAAATTAAAAAAGTGACAAATTACAATTTAAATACACAGAATAAAATTGTAACTGACATTCAGATGAACATTGCAAATTTACAAGAAAAAATCTGAAAATTTACAGGGAAAAGCTGCAAATTTTTGAGAAAAAAAGTTGTAAATTCATAAGAAAAAAGTTGCAAATTTATGAGGAAAAAAGGTGAAAATTTACAGAAAAACATGCAAATTTAGAAGAAAGTTGAATTTTTTTTTTTAGAAAAGTCACAAATTTATGAGAAACTGAGATTTTTATGGAAAAAACTCACCAGTTTATGAGAAATAAAGTGCCAAATTTATGAGGAAATAAAGTTGCAAACTTATGAGAAAAAAGTAACAATTTTTTTTAGAAAAAAGTTGCAATTTTTTTTTAAAAAGTCACTAATTTTTGAAAAAAAAGTGACAAAATTTAGAAAAAAGTCATAAATTTGAGGGAAAAAGTTACTAATTTATAAGAAACAAATTTGCAGATTTATGAGGAAAAAATTGTGAATTTATGAGAAAAAAATAGCAAATTTTAGAAAAAAGTTGCAGATTTATGAGAAAAAATATGTAGATTTAAAAGAAAAAACTGCAAATTTACAAGGAAAAAAAAATGCAAATTTGAGTAAAAAAGTTGCCAATCTATGAGAAAAAAGTTGAAAATTTACAGAAAAAAACATGCAAATTTATAAGAAAAAAGTTGATTTTTTTTAGAAAAGTCACAAATATATGAGAAAGTCACAGATTTTTAAGGAAAAAACTCACCAGTTTATGAAAAAAAGTGCCAAATTTGAAGAAAAAAATTTGCAAACTTAGGAGAAAAAAAGTCATAAATTTTTGAGAAAAAAAGTCACAAAGTTTAGAAAAAAGTCATAAATTTGAGGGAAAAGTTACAAATTTATAAGAAAATAATTGCATATTTATGAGGAAAAAATTGCAGAGTTTTGAGAAAAAATTGCAAATCAATGAGAAAAAAATATAAATTTAAAGGAAAGATTTGCAAATTTATGAGAAAACAATTGCAAATTTGAGAAAAAAGTTTCAGATTTATGAGAAAAAAGTTGCAAATCAATGAGAAAAACTTGTAGATTTAAAAGAAAAAAATGCAAATTTACAAGATAAAAAATGCAAATTTATGAGGAAAAAAACTGCAGATTTTTGAGAAAAAAATTGCAAATCAATGAGAAAAAAAATGCAAATTTAAAGGAAAGATTTGCAAATTTATGAGAAAAAAAACTGCAAATTTGAGAAAAAAAATTGTAGATTTAAAAGAAAAACTGCAAATTTAGAAGAAAAAAATTGCAGATTTATGAGGAAAAAAATTGCAAATTTATGTAAAAAAGTTGCAGACTTATGAGAAAAAAGTTGCAAATTTATTAGCAAAAAGTTGAAAATTTACAGGAAAACATCAGTGATTTTTGAGAAAAAAGTTGCAGATTTATGAGGGAAAAAGTTGCATATCTACAAGAAAAAGTTGAAAATTTTATCATTTTTTTTAATATATTTCTGTTGGGAACTGGTCATCCAGAGTCGTGTTATTCAGTTATGTAACATGGTGACATAGAAAGATGTATAATGATATTGGGAGGAGAATGCTTTGGGTTCATTTTGCTTACGTGGGGGATGGCATCCCCCCCACCCCCATCCCGCCTCAGACTACTAACCTCGCCAGCCCACGTGACAAACGCGCAATGCATTCTGGGCGGGGTAGGAGTAGCGATCGTAAACGGACTGCAATCACACAGCGCCTCGGCATTTCTTGTGAATGAACGGAAAAAAAAAAATAAAAATCACAAAATGGACCGTGAAGGAAAATTTAAAGGGACCATACTCCGCCAAATTGAATGGGACTGTAAAGGCACGCTATTTGGCGAAGCTTGAAGGGGTTAATGGACTAGCTCCCTACCAACATATTGTGACGTTTGCAAGGTTCACACAAAGACAATGGAGCAGATGGTTGTGATCAACCTGATTTATTTTACACACCCCGACCCCCAACCAACCTCTGAGCACAGAGAGGAGGGGAGGTCATTCTCCCAGACCTCCGTTTAAATCACGGTTACACACACATAACGTTTTCAACTGGCAAAGCATGCTGGGAAATTCCTGCCCCACTTAACATGGCCCCAACGTTACACTGCCCCCCTTCCTGGACTGGTTTCTGTCCCCAGAAAAATTAAAGTCCAATTTAAAAATCCAATACAAACTCATCCAGGTGTCGGGGCGGTCTTCGGCGCCGGCGGCCAACACGTACAGGCCCCCTAGTGTCCATCTGGGTCTCGGTCGGGGTATCGGGCCGGGATGGGAGCTCCGGTTCGTTCACCAGCGGTGCAGATGGCCGATACGGGGCGAGACGGTTACGATGAAGGACCACAACCCGGTCCCTTTTTCTAAGCCTCACCCTGTACACCACATCTGACAGTCTCTCCAGGACCACGCATGGCCCCGACCACTGGCTCGCCAGCTTCGGTGATCGTCCTCTCTTCCTCTCAGGGCAGAAAACTCAGACTCGATCTCCCGGTGCAAAGTCCCTCCCCTGGCAGCGGGAGTCATACGCTCGCTTCTGCCGACCCCCTGCCGCTGCCAGGGCCTCTCGAGCCAGCTCGTGCACCGTGTGGAGACGTTCTTTCAAACAAAAAAAATAATCCAATCTGGGTTTTCCCTTCACCTCCGGCTCAGGGGGACAACCGAATACCAAATCCACCGGTGTGCGCAGCTCGCGTCCAAACATGAGCGCCGCAGGGGTGCACCGGGTAGATTCCTGAGCTGCCGTCCGGTACGCCCACAAAACAAAAGGCAGGTGCAGGTCCCAGTCTCGCTGTCGCTGGTCCACTAGGATAGCGAGCTGGGTGGTGAGAGTCCGGTTGAATCGTTCGACCAGGCCGTCGCTCTGTGGATGCAGTGGGGTGGTCCGGGTCTTCCGGATGCCCAGCCGTTTGCAGACCTCTCCGAAGACCTCCGCCTCGAAGTTCCGACCCTGATTGCTGTGCAGCTCCTCCGGTGCGCCAAACCGACAGAACATTTCATCCACCAGCTTTGATGCCGTCGTAGCGGCGCTCTGATCCGGGACCGCGTACGCCTCTGGCCACTTAGTGAAATAATCCATCGCGACCAGCACGTAGCGGTTCCCCCGGTCCGTGGTCGGGAAAGGGCCCAGGATGTCCACTCCCACTCGCTCCATCGGTGCTCCCACCTGGTACTGCTGCAGGGGAGTGTGGGATCGCTGAGTTGGTCCCTTCTGAGCTGTGCATGTGTCGCAGCGATGAACGTGGAGCTCCACATCCTGATGACAGCCGGGCCAGTAGAACCGGGCCCGAAGGCGCTGCAGCGTCTTTGTCACTCCGAAGTGGTCCGCTCCTACCGCCCCATGAACCAGCTGGAGTACGTTGGGCCGGAGTCGACGAGGAACCAGCAGCTGCCAGACGTGCCGCTGCCCAGCTGGAGTCTGCCACTGCCGATACACCACGCCCTCGTAGCAGCGGAGGTTGGCCCACTGGGAGTGCAGGGCCTTAGTCTCTGGGTCCAGCGGTGACACAACCTCCCAGGCGGGCCGCTGCCCTGCGTCCAGCCACTGCCGAACCCTTGAAATGACCGGGTCTCTGTCCTGCTCACTCTGCAGACGTCATCGCTGGGGAGAGCTGCCTGATCATCTGAGGAGGATCTGTGCGTCGCTGCGTGATTCCTGCTCGCAGCGGCTTGGAGAGCGGCAGCCCGTGGGGCGGTTTGGTCCCGATCTTCAGCCCGTTGGCAGTGACGACACTCCTCTGTCGCGCAGGGGCGCCGAGACAGCGCGTCAGCGTTGGCATGGAGGCGGCCTGCCCGATGCACAATCTGGAAATTATAATCCTGCAGTGCCTCCAGCCACCTCGCCAACTGTCCATCCGGTTCTTTGAAGTTTAACAACCAGGTCAGGGAAGCGTGGTCCATCCTGAGCTGGAACCTCCCCCCGTACACATACGGGCGGAAATGACGCAGTCCTTGAATGACAGCCAGCAGCTCTCTGCGAGTCACACAGTAATTTCTCTCGGCTCTGCTGAGAGTGCGGCTGAAAAAAGCGACTGCCTGCTCTCCATGTTCTCCCTCCTGGGATAGCACCGCCCCGATGCCCTGGTTGCTGGCGTCCGTGTCCACGATGAAAGGGCGGTTCGGGTCAGGATACCGCAGGACGGGGGCTCTGATGAGCGCTGCGCGAAGCTGGGAGAAAGCAGCAGCACAGCTGTCACTCCACTGGAACGTGCGTCCTTTCTGCGTCAGCTGATGCAGTGGGCTGGCGATGGTGGCGAAGTCTTTCACAAACCTCCTATAATAGGAGGCCAATCCAAGAAAACTCCTCAGTTCTCCAACGTTCCGCGGCACTGGCCAGTCTCTCACTGTTGCCACTTTTTCCGGGTTGGTGGCGACCCCCGCTGCGCTGACGACGTGGCCCAAAAAGGTGGTCTCCCGCCGGAACAGGTGGCATTTCTTAGGGTGTAACCGTAGCCCCGCCTGCTGGATGGCTCCCAGCACCTCTCTGAGATTGGACAGGGTGCTGTCAAAATCAGCTGCATGCACCAGTAGGTCATCCAGGTAAACAACGCAGCGACTCCGGGGCACGTGAGCCAGCACTCGCTCCATCAAGCGTTCAAAGGTGGTCGGAGCATTGCAGAGTCCAAACGGCATCACTTTAAACTGGTACAGTCCCTGCCCGATGGAGAAGGCTGTTTTCTGGCGGGCCTCAGGTGACAGCTCTACCTGCCAATAGCCGCTGCGTAGATCCAGCGAGCTGAACCAGCTGGAGCCGGCGATGTGGTCCAGTGCGTCATCGATGTGGGGCAGGGGGTAGGAATCTTTCCTGGTGGCGTCGTTCAGGCGTCGGTAATCCACACAGAACCGCCACGACCCGTCCTTCTTCTTGATCAGCACCACCGGCGCCGCCCAGGGGCTGCTGGAGGGCTCAATAACATCTGCCTCTAGCATTTCTCGCACTTTTTGTTCCGCCGCTGCCCGCCTTGAAAAGGGCAGCCGGCGTGGGTGGAGTCGAATCGGCCTGGTCTCACCGGTGTCGATCTCGTGCTGCACCAACCCGGTCCGGCCACATTCCTCATCCTTCGCGGCGAAAACACCCATAAAACAGTCCAATAGCTCCCGCAGCTGGCGTCCCTGTTCCGGGTCCAGCCCGCTGCAGCTCCGCTGAAATAATTCCTCCACCGCCTGCTGCGTCTCTGCTGACACGTTGACCCCTCCCCTTGCTGTCCTTGTGTGCGTTCGTGCTCCCTCTGTCCGCGCTGGTGACATCATCGTGTCCAGTCCTCGCGGTGGCCTGCCTGGTCTGGTCTGTCTTGGCGATCCTTCGATTGCGCAGGCCCCCGTGTTCCTTCCCTGGGTTCTGCTGTGGAGCGTGATGGTCCGGTTTCCCAGCTGGAGGGAAGGTCCCCTGGTGTCGATCTTGGCGTTCCCGGCTGTGAGCAGGTCTAGTCCAATAATACAGGGGTCTTGGATGTCAGCCAGCCAGAACGGGTGTCTTATGTTCTGACCGGCCACCCCCACCACCAAAACTCTCCGCCCCCCCAGTCTGGCGCGCTCACCGATAGCCGTGGTGACACAGCGCTTGGTGGGTTCCCACCCCCGTGGGGCCGTCTTGTTCGTGCCCAGCAGCACACCGGGTTGAACCAGGGAGATTGTAGAGCCGGTGTCAATCAGGGCCCGGATCGACGTCTTCCCCAAGCTGCACTGTAGATACATCCCTGGAGAGTGTCCAATTCGGCCCACGCGTGGTGCCGGCTCCTCGGGGGAAACATCTGCGGGAGGCGGCCTGTCCCCGTTCATGCCACCTCACTCTAGTTTAACACCGGCGAGGGGCGTTCTTCTCCGGGGACGTGCCGCCGTGGTCTGCCGTAATTCCTCCTCTTCCTCCTCGCTCTCCATCGTGGCCTGGAAGGTTCTTTGTCTGTGCGTTGGCGCTTCAACTGTGCGATTCATCAGCGGCTCCACCCGCTCTGCTTCTGCCACTGCAGTCTCCCAGTCGCTCACGGCGTGGATCCGTACGTGGCTCTGGAGCTGGGCCGGGCGGAGACCTTGGATGAAGCTCCGGAGGGCGAGCTTCTCTACCGCCTCCGGTGCGAAATCCGGGTAGCTGCGCCGGGTTAGCAGCCGTATGTCTGCAGCATAGGTTCCTAGGCTTTCCTGGTTGCTTCTACGGCGGCGGGTCAGCTGTTCCTGGGCGTGCTCAGCGTCCGCCGTTCTCCCAAATCGTCTCTGGAGCGCCCCTTGTAGTGCTGGCCAGCTGTAGCGCTCCTCAGGCAGGAGATCAGAAAGCGTGCAGAGAGCTCTCCCTTCCAAGGCCAGCGCGACTTGCACGGTGGTTTCCTCTGGTGACCAGCCGTTCAGTGCAGCGGCCAGCTCGACCTGGGTCAGGTAGTCATCCAACGTGGCCTCGCCGTTGAAGCGGGGAATCTCGGCCCGCTGCCTAACAGATGGGATGGCCGCCTCCTGATCGATCGTCACTCTTGATCGCCGTGGGATCGCCAGCCCGTCCTGTCCTGAAAAGGGCGGAATGCGGGGCTGGTTTGCTCTGCTCTGCCCGCTGTGTCTTGAAAAAGACAGAAGGCGGGGTGCGCTGGCCCCGTCAGGTCCGCCGCCGCTTCGTTCGTCCCGGCTCCCGGCTCCCGGGGGTGGTGTCTCGGTCCCATCGTCCATCATCAGCTGAGCAATGAACTGCTCCAGCTGCTGGATCTCCATTCTGATCCTGGCTTCCATCTGCTCCATCCCACTCCTGACACCAGTGTGACGTTTGCAAGGTTCACACAAAGACAATGGAGCAGATGGTTGTGATCAACCTGATTTATTTTACACACCCCGACCCCCAACCAACCTCTGAGCACAGAGAGGAGGGGAGGTCATTCTCCCAGACCTCTGTTTACATCACGGTTACACACACATAACGTTTTCAACTGGCAAAGCATGCTGGGAAATTCCTGCCTCACTTAACATGGCCCCAACGTTACAATATCACATGGAGTTCGGATGTAAACATTCTGTCAAACTTCGACCATGCCTTCATTTATAATTATATGACTGTAAGCATAAGTCCACATACGCATGAAGTTTTTAGTAACTTTAGGTCTTTGAAGCAAGAAAAAGTGCAGTTCACAGACGGATGGGTGCGTGACTTGTAGATGTACAAGGTAGACTTGAAGACAATTGTGCTCACAAAGGTGTTTTTTTTTAAATTTCTTGTCTTGATTACAATTATTTATTTACTAAATAAAATAAGTGCATGCCATAAATTGAATTATGCACCCAATATACATGTGAAAGTGTGCTTATAATATTTTATAATCAACCCCTCCTTTCCTGAAGTTGGTGCAACTCCTGATGCACTTGTGTCCTGCACCTGTTGTGAAAAAGGCTGTGTGGAAATAAAATCCCATGTAAGCACTGCAACAACAACATCCTGCAGGCCTGTGCAGACAATGATTTTTACCTGAAACTCTCTGATGGGAGACTAGAACTCAAGCAGTCACAAGTACTACAAGCAGGTACAAATGCAAACTTTTGTGACAGGCTCACATTTCTGTGACTTTGTTTTGTGGACCACAAAAAGTTGTGTTGTTGTACGCGTCACACCAGATTCTGACCTTTGGGAGCAAACACTTTTACCAGTGGCCCAGAACTTTTTTTATAAAGTTTTCCTACCTGAGCTTGTTGCCTGTCACTTTACTGACTCTGACCACACAACACAAGAGGAAAGCTGCAGCTGATAAACCCACCCAGAAGCCCAAAAGACGACGTCTAACCGCATTACAGCCAGGTCCCACACACAATCCCAGAAGACAGGCACAGAACACAGCAGAAGTGTGGTGGACTTGCAGGCAGCCAGAAGAGCTGGATGACATGGTTGCCTGTGAGAACCAAAACTGTGAAATTCAGTGGTTCCATTTAGGATGTGCGGGACTCTGAAGCACCAACCCCACAGCAGCCGTGGTTTTGCAATGTGCACATTAGAGTAGTGCTGTAACATGAGACAGTTATGCGCTATAACATTGTGTGAACAACGATACATGTCGATCATGCATGTCAATTTATATTCTTGTATTGTGTCATGGTTATGGTTACAGTTTTGCATCTTTGAAATAAAGAACTGGAGTTTGTAAGCCATCGTGTACTTTATTCCAAAAATTGTTACAAAGCAAGCAAGTGTATTTATATAGCACATTTCATACACAAGGGCAACTCAGTGTGATTTACATATATAAAAAGAGGAAAGAAAGCAAAATGTTTGAGCAATAAGAAAAATTGAAGAGGTGCTGCTTTAACTGCTTCAATATTATTGACACAGTTAAAGACATGATGTCAAAATGGCTAAACCACACCAACAACATGTCATGGCCTACATTCTAAAATTAAAAAGCAGTCAATAAAAAATGTGACCTTGCTGCCAAACATTTCAGCGTACTGATGTGGCGTGCTAGCCTGCAAACAAGGTCTCTGGCCAGGACACCAAAGGGCTGAGGTGTGCATGGAGCACATTTATGGTGTCGCAGAACAGGATGGATGCGGTTTGTCTGCTTATGTCAAAAAGATGTGCAATATGTTCAAGAGGCAAATTAAGCCGCAAACGCATCATAGTTAAAAGGAGAATTTGAAATTGGAAAATTTTTCCGTCTTTGGTAGGCTGGGAAAAATTGCATCAGCAGAGCCATTAAACTGAAAGATGGAAGCCCAGTGTAGTATTTCACCTTTGAGTCATTATCTTTGAGGAAATTCTCATCCAGGGTCTTTCTGGAGAGCTCTCCCTTTAACTTTCTGTTCTCCTCTTGCAAGAGTAAAATTTCTTTAAGCCTAAGGTGACACATGCTGCAGTTCTGTAGTTCTTGTGCATTTTCCTCTGGAGCAGGGGTGTCCAACCATGTGCCATGGAGAGCCAAGACCCTGCAGGTTTTCTCTTCTACCCAGTCTCTTCAGCAGGTGTTTTCACTTATCAGCAATCAGTGGGAAGAAGTTCACTGAAATCTGCTGTTGAAGACACTGGTTGGAGGTAAAACCTGCAGGGTCTTGGCTCTCCATGGCACATGGTTGGACACCCCTGCTCTGGAGCATCATCAGCCTGACAGATCTGTGCTGCTTCATCAGATGTCGTCTCCTCCATCTCAGCCAGAGGTGTGGTGTCATCTGTTGGTGATCAGGACAATAAACAACTGTAGTTAATATATTTTGTAATCAAAAGGAATCCCAAGACACATTTTAGAAAGAAAAACATAGGTTAAAAAAAAAAAAAAGACTACCTGAAGGAGCTACATTATCCATCTCAGTCACAGGGCCAGTGATGTTGGGGGTCTGTGCTGGGGGGTCACTTGCATGCTCTGCTGATTCTTTTTGTCATAATCTCGCCCGTCTGCATAATTCAATTCAACTTTATTTATATAGCGCCATTTCACAACAACAGTCATCTCATAGCACTATCAACTGTAGGAAGGACCCCCACAGTTGCAGAAAGACCCCAGCAATCAGGCGATCCCCTGTGAGCAAGCACTTGGCGACGGTGGAGAGGAAAAACTCCCTTTTAACAGGAAGAAACCTCCAGCAGAACCAGGCTCAGGGAGGGGCAGTCATCTGCTGCGACTGGCTGGGGGGTGAGGGGATAGAGAAGAAGAAAAGAACAGACATGTAGAGAGCAAACAGCACGATGGGGACTCAATCTATGGGAGAGAACAAACAAATGTTAATGACCAGCAAAAAAAAAATATTTCATAGAGAGTGAGGAAAGGAGTGAGGCCCAGTGCATTACTGGAGGTCCCCCGGCTGACTAAACCTATTAGCAGCATAACTAAGGGAGGGTTCAGAAAACACATGATCCCTCCCTAATTGTAGGCTATATCAAAAAGGTAGGTTTTAGCCCTATTCTTAAAAACAGAGATCGAGTCTGACTCCCGAATCCAGATTGGCAGCTGATTCCACAGGAGAGGAGCTTGATAACTGAAGGCTCTGCCTCCCATTGTACTTTTGGAGATTCTAGGTATTACAAGTAAACCTGCATTTTGGGAGCGTAGTGCTCTGTTAGGATGATACGGTAGTATCAGATCTTTTAAATAAAAAGGAGCCTGATTGTTTAGAGCTTTGTAAGTAAGAAGAAGGATTTTAAACTTAATTCTAAACTCTATGGGAAGCCAATGAAGGGAGGCCAGAACCGGAGAGATATGATCTCTCTTTCTAGTACCTGTTAAAACTCTTGCTGCAGCATTTTGGATCAGCTGAAGACTTTTTAAAGATGTTTTAGGACAACCTGATAATAAAGAATTACAATAATCTAATCTCGAGCTAACAAAAGCGTGGATCAGCTTCTCAGCATCACTCTGAGACAAGATGCTCCTAATCTTGGTAATATTACGCAAATGATAGAAGGCAGTCTTAGAAACAAATTTAATATGTGAATTGAAGGACAAATCCTGATCAAAAATAACTCCAAGGTTCCTCACAGAGCTATTAAGAGAAAGAGTAACTGCATCCAAACTGAAAGTTTGATTTGGAAAGGAATTTCTAAGGTTTTTTGGACCAACAAGAATGACTTCAGTCTTATCTGAATTTAATAGCAGGAAATTACAAGTCATCCAAACTTTGATTTCCTTAAGACAGGCTTCTAACTTGGCTAATTGATTAGTATCATCTGGCTTCATTGACAGGTATAATTGTGTGTCATCTGCATAACAGTGAAAATGTATACAGTGCTTTCTAATAATGTTGCCTGTCAGGAGCTGCCACTCCTGACAGGTTAAACCTGTCAGGAGTGGCAGCTGGAAGCTCTGCAAGCCCAAGGTTTAGAGAAGGTGCCCAGTCAGGATCACAGTCTAGCATTTCATATGCTGGTCTGCTGTTAAAGCAAAGCAAACGGTAGGAAAATACTTTGGTGTAGAACAAATTAAACCCGCTCACACAGGTGTGCTCACACAGGTAAATTTTTCTAGCTAGTAGGATATCAGAGTCTTTCTTTAGCTTAGCTCTGCTTAGCTTAGCACTGCTGACGTAGGGTAAAGGCTATGACCAGGCAAGTCTTAACCACGACACAAGCAAGTTTTAACAACAACAGACACACACAATAAATCATAACGTACCTTTATGAAAATGCTTTGAGCACACCACCATCCATACAGGTGCGTGTTTAAAAGTTATGTCGGGTCTTCTGACTGCTGCAATCCAGGCCAGGCGTCGCCTCTTTTAGTTACATCCAAAACGTGAGCTGTGCTGAGCTGTGCTTCTTCCATGCTGGAAAACAAAAAAAGCCTATTCCGTGGTTTATCTTTTCTCCGCGGCGGTTGTGAGAACGACTATTACAGTTTAAAACACAGCAAGACTTCGCCATGTCTGCTTTGTGACGATGCCTCCAGCTTTTACGTGATCTCAGCGAACGGTTCCTACCCTACCCAGCATGCACTTGGTGAATTCTATGGACACTACGTAACACTGGCGGAATCAACTGCATGTTGCTTTTTCAACTGTGCTGCCTTTATTTAGCTAAGTTCTTAAAGAAATTGTACTTCCTGAGTTTTATTACATCACAAACCAACAAGCCCCGCCTTAATTTGTCTAAGTTAGCAAACTAAAAGCACCCTGACCGACCCCTTACTTGTGATTGGCCCACTGAAAAAAAATTAAAATAATGTTGTACCCAATCAGATTATTGGCTCATTAATATTATTTAGCAGGCTGAAAAATTATTGTTTTTGACAGAACTTTACAGAAAGCCTTTTTTTGATAATCTGTAAACCAACAGAAACATATTTTGTTCTTTTTTTATACTGCATATACTATATGTCCTTGAAGATGTCAAAACATACAATCTGTATCTGGAAAATGCACAATAAAATTCTTCTTTAACATTCTTCTGTAAACTGAGTGCCTCATGTTGGAATCTTTCTTAAAGTAGCCTTTGAACTTAGAACAGTTAAATGGCTCTTGATAACAATACCATTTTATAGAGTATTTAAGAACAACAGCAGAATATCATTGTGATGAGAGTATGGAAAATAGCCTGAAACCATATTATTAGTCATGATATTAGTCATGATATAAATGATTATAAATTATGTAGAAATGGGAGTATCCATCCTCAGGATAAACCTTGTAAAATATTTCTTTTGTGCATCAGAATGTACACTTAAACTGACAGCTACCAGGAGGTAAAAACCCTGATTTGTTTATCGTGGGATTAAATTAAATCACCCTTTATTGTCATTCAACCAATCATGTACAGTAGAACAAAACTGTGTTTTTCTTATCTACAGTGTTAATCACACACACCCCATATGTAGAATCAGAGGGCTGCTGCCATGCAAGGCGCCACCACAGATTTCCCTCCTCCATTCCATTATTGCTGAGCACCAAGCTGGACAGCAGGAAGTTCCACTTTTATATGGTCTTCGGCATGACCCGGCTGGGATTTGAGCTCTTGCCTCCCGGGTGTGGGGCGGATGCTCTACCAACTGAGCCACCACGCCGGTAAATTCATGATTCATCAGGATCATGACATTGTTTACATTTGTGGTTATTTAAAACTAAATATGACATTGATGAATCAGATGCCTTGCCTTTTTCATGTTAACCTTATCAATTTTAATTTTCACTCTTGACATTAACTTTTCTATAATTTGTAGGGCTCAATTACTGAATTCACCGGAGTGGTGACCTAGTTGGTAGAGCATCCGCCCCACAACTGGGAGGCCGGGGTTCAAATCCCGGCCGGGTCATATTAAAGACCAAATAAAAATGGTACTTTCTAGCTTGGTGCTCAGTATAATAGAATGGGGAAAGAAAAGTTAACACACAGAGCCACCAGAGGACTGACCCCCCACTGTAGCTGTCACTACTTACAGTAGCTGTGTGGCCTAGGGTCATGAAACGGAGATAGGCTCCGCCATTGGCCATTGACTACAGTTTTTTTCAGTCTAGTTTCTTTTCGTTAAAGGAGCTACCCACCTGATTCCTCGCTCCCATAATGTCTTGGGGAATTTTGGGCGCAACGTCCGGTTGTTTTAAAACTGTTTTTCTATTGTGTTAAAAGATGTTGAACAGAATCTAATTTACCTTGCATCAGTCCATCCCAGATCAGCTGAGGCCCAGAGTGTTATGTCCACAAAACCTGGTATTGAGGGAGACGGACGATGAGTTTGCACTTGAACACAGTTTTATTAATAACTATATACGACACATGTTATATGGTACATGGTGGAGCCATCCGGGCAAGCCGGGCCCAAATGGCGGACGCCCCTTTTATATGGTGGTGTGATGACGCAACCGGAAGGTGGCGCCATCACACCACACTTCACACTAAAACCCCCCATAACACCCCCCCCCCTTTACAAAACAAGAAAACACATCTAATTAGAACCCACCCAAATTTTGAAGCACAAACCCCAAACACATCAAATTAAAGCAAACATAAAATCAAACTAAAGCTAGGACCTGTGGGTAGACTGTCACACGGTCCGCACGGCAAAGTGGGTTATTCAGCCACTCTCAGAGGAACAGCCGTGCCCCTAACTAAACAAGTTTCAGGTTTTTTTTTTGTTTTTTCTTACAGTCCCCCACGGTAATGGTGGGTCAGGCGGGGAAAAACAGTTCTGCCTAAGGGGTTTGAGGCGGCTGCGTGGTGGTCTCCTCCCTGGAGCTTTAAGATGGGCTCATGGCAGCCTCCTCCCTGGAGCCTTGAAACTCGTTCGTGGCGGCCGCCCCCCCCAGGGCCAATCTTCATGACGCCGGGGCCGGGGTCCCATACTAGTACCATACAGTCCCATACTAGTCCCATACTAGTCCCATACTAGTCCCATACAGTAACCGACTCCCGCAGAGCCCTGCTGCCTGGAGCCGTAGTATGTTTGAGTGCCAAACCGAATCGTCCATCTGCCGAAAGCATGTTGTCCTCAGCTTCGCCATGATCCCCAGCGGTGCCCGCTGTCCCGCCGGCTGCGGCCCGGCCAGTCGCCATTCCGGTCTCCTGCTGGTGCGAACCCGAATCCAATCCATAACATGGAGCGGCGCCTTACTTGTTTTCCTGCACTGTCATTGTGCTCCCGGTGGCTCTGCGTGGGACCTCCGTTGTACTGCAGCGGTTCTGTTACCACTGTGTTTGCTGCGGACTCTTCACCCATTGTCTCCGTCATCGACCAAAACTCAACCTGAGCACTGAAAGTGTCCGGTGCCTCCCTGGTGTTGCTCGTCTGAATGGACCCTCCACCCGCCAACTCAGTCGGTCCTACTACAGCTGGCCGAGTGCGGGCACTGAAGCCGTCTGAGCTGCTCTCCTCCTGAAAGCAAGAAGTGTGTGCTTCGGTGTTGGTCGTTGAAGCGGACTCCCCACATGTCTGCTCGGTTATAACCTCCGTAGCCTGTTGAGCGAGGGAACAGGAGCAGTCCGGTTCCTCCTCTTTTCCATCAAAAGTGCTCTGCAGTGCCACATCATGCGTTGTCTCTGTGCCCGGCTGCCACCTCTGTGCTTTGGGGCTCTCAGCATGCTCGCGCTCCCCCTCCCGTGGCTCCGACTCTGGCTGCGGTGAAAACAGGGCCGAGTCTGATCGCTGCCCTTCCTCCGTACCATCTTCACTCTCCATGCCATCTTCACCCCCACTGCTGCGGTCACTCTCTGTGCTCACCATGCTAGCTAGGGTGTAGCTTGTAGCGTATAGCTTCTGTGTTTGGCGCCCATTTAGCTCCGTGGCTAATTTCTCCATTGCTACTAGCTGGGACGTTAGCTCCCCTGAGCTAGCTAGCTAGCTTTGTGCCTTTTGGTGCCATTAGCATCTCAACCCACAGCTTCGTGCTATGTGTGTGTTTGGCAAAATAGCTAGCAAGAAGCTCGACAGCATCTGCATATGACTCCGTCTCCCCTAACCTGTGGAAAATTTTCTGACCTTCTACACCGAGTTTGCGAACCAGCAGTGCTCGTTTCCTTCCTCAAATTTACCCAGACCCAATGCTGCAATGCACATCTTGAACATGGCCAGCCAATGAGGCCACAATATTGCTGGTTCTCCTGGGTACTTCAGAAACAGCCATAGAGGTGCCCCGCACGCCTCCATGAGTTAATCCTCGGTCGCCAAATGTTATGTCTACAAACCTGGTATTGAGGGAGACGGACGAGGAGGTTGCACTTGAACTCAGCTTTATTAATAACTATATACAGAACATGTT
Organism: Pholidichthys leucotaenia; assembly: GCA_020510985.1. Taxonomy (NCBI): domain Eukaryota; kingdom Metazoa; phylum Chordata; class Actinopteri; order Cichliformes; family Pholidichthyidae; genus Pholidichthys; species Pholidichthys leucotaenia. The sequence goes on from CM035849.1 coordinate 270,812,661, forward strand.
ATATGATACATAGTGGAGCCGTCCGGGCAAGCTAGGTCCAAATGGTGGACGCTCTTATTATATAGCGGTGTGATGACACACCCGGAAGGCAGCACCATCACACCGCACTTCACACTTAAACCCCCCCAACACAGAGCAACCGGTGGTGTTTCTGGGTGTTGTTGATACTTGGCTTTCACTTTGTATTGTAGAGTTTTAACTTGCACTACATGTAGCAGCAAACTGTGTTAACTGACAATGGTTTTCTCAAGTGTTCCTGAACTCACGTAGTAATGCCCTTAACAAAATGATTTCTCTTTTTAATGCAGTGCTATCTGAAGGATCGACGGTCACAGGCATTCAGTGTTGATTTTTAGCCTTGCCGCATACATATAGAAATTTCTCCAGATTCTCAGAATCTTTTGATGATATTATGGACTAGATGATGAAGTACCTAAATTTCTTGTAATTGTACATTGAAAAATGTTCTTAAACTTTTGTACTATTTGTCAATGCAGTCGTTCACAAAATGATGAACCTCACCCCATCCTTGCTTGTGAATGACTGAGTCTTTCAGGGATGCTCTTTTTATACCCAATCATGACACTCACCCATGTCCACTTAACCTGTTTATCTGTGGAATGTTCCAAAAAGGTGTTTTTTGAGTATTCCTCAAGTTTCCCAGTCTCTGGTTGCCCCTGTCTCAGCTTTTTTGGAACGTGTTGCAGGCATCAAATTCAAAATGAGCGAGTATTTGCGAAAAACAATAAAGTGTATTAGTTCGAACATTAAATATCTTGTCTTTGTAGTGTATTCAGTTGAATATAGATTAATAAATAATAATACATTTTATTTGTATAGCCCTTTCCAAGGCACTCAAAAGCACTTTACATTTAAATGAAAAATTAAGGATTAAAATTAAAGATTAAAAGCATGTCTGAACAGGTGAGTTTTGAGTAATGATTTGAAGTAGTTTTAGTCTGTGCAGTCAGGGTTCTGTTGAGGGAGAGAGTTCCAGAGGGAGGGGGCAGGGATGGAAAAGGCTTTGTCCCCCCAGGTTCTGTGCTTGGTTCTGTGTGGTGGAGAGAGGAGGTTTGCATCAAAGGAACGAAGGCAGTGGGGGGGGGGGGGTGTCGGTGCAACAGGTCGGTGAAATAGGAAGGGGCCTGGTGATGGAGGGCTTTAAAGGTGAGGAGAAGGACTTTGAATTGTATGTGTTATGAGACTGGGAGCCCTTGGAGGTTCTGGAGGACAGGGGTGATGTGGGCACTGGAGCAGGACTGGGTGAGGAGACGGGCAGCTGAGTTCTGAATGTATTGAAGTTTCTGGAGGAATTTGGATGATGAGCCGTAAAGAATGCTATTGCAATAGTCGAGTCTGGATGTGATAAATGCACGTATGAGGATTTCTGCGGTGGAGAAGGTGAGTGAGGGGTGGAGTCAGGCTATGTTTTTTAGGTGGAAGAAGGCAATTTTGGTGACATGATTGATGTGCAGTTCAAAAGTGAAGTGGCTGTATGAGGATGCAGTCCAAAGATGGATAATTTTTTCACACGAGTTGTTCAGAACTCCTTATAAGAACTCCTTATACAAAGAAAGAGTGATGATAACCAACCATTTAATCACGTGATTGATATGTATTGACTGATATGTATATCAATATGTAAATGTGCCATGCATTCCCTCTTGTCCTATTGTTATACATCCCCGGAGTAAGGAGAGTAATTCCGGCGCCAGTTAATCACGCAATTGATATGTATTGTCTCATATGTATATCAATATGTAAATGTGCCATGCATTCTCTCTTGTCTGTATAAAAGAGCTGACTTTACATGCCTCACTAGCGCACACACAACACACAGTGCTGCAGTGTGTCTCATGATGATGGAGGAATAAAACTCTTAAACCTTCAGCTCGCCGTGTCTCGCCTGAACTTATTTTGTTCCTCCACACTGGTTGGTTGGACGGTGCGGTGGTGCAGTGGTTAGCACTGCACCAGCACAGCAACTCACCCTTGGCCATGGGATCCCTGGTTTGATCCCAGCCCCTGACCAACAGTGATCTGTGTGGAGTCCCGTATCTGCGTGGGTTTACTCCGGGATTTCTCCGGTTTCCTCCCACAGGCCAAAAACATGCAGGTTAGGTTAATTGGAGACTCTAAAGTGGCCCTAGGTGTGAATCAGAATCAGAATCAGAATCAGAATCAGAATCAGCTTTATTGGCCAAGTATGCACAACACATACAAGGAATTTGACTTTGGCTAAAAACTTGCTCTCGTTGTTCAAGTGGAGGATTTAAATACGGATTCAATGACAACAGAGTATGTACAGTAAATTACAGTCTGTCCACGTTTCTATAAAAGGATGCAAATATATATATTTTTTTTTTTCCTCTCGGCGCCACACGAGTCGGCTGCCTTTTGCAACAGCGGCTCGATTCCGAGTCTTTTTCCCTTCCTCTCTCTTTTGACCCGTCTTTTTTTTTCACCCCACTTATATCACGGACACACAGATCGTCCTAAATGTCTCCTGAGCCGGTGGACGGAGCCACTGTCTATAGCAGGATACGATACAGCAGAGAACAGCTGCTAGCATTCAACCGCCACCCGGTCCCATTGGAAAAACTTGACATACCGAGAGAACTGAGGCGAAAACGCCGCGGCTGCCGGGCTGGAGTAAGGCGGAGGACAAAAAATATAAGGTACAGACCCTCCCTTCCATCTGTTGTCATGGGAAATGTACGGTCGATACTGGGAAAGTTAGATGAGCTAGCGGCTATCTCCCGTTATGATAGCACATACCGGGAGTGCTCTCTCCTTTTGTTTACTGAGACGTGGCTAACTGAACTAGCAGCAGATGCTAACATTGAGCTGGAGGGTTTTCACATGATACGAGCTGACCGAACACCAGACAGTGGCAAGGCTAGGGGCGGTGGAGTGATAATGTATGTTAACAACAACTGGTGCAGACCGGGACATATCACTGTTAAACAACGACACTGCAGCAAAGACATTGAGTTGCTAGCTGTTAGCATGAGGCCTACATATCTCCCGAGAGAACACTCACACGTGATCTGCATTGTTGTTTATGCAAATCCGACGGCGAACGCTGGGACAGCACGTGACGTCATCCATTCAGTAACCAGCAGGCTGCAGACAGAACACCCAGATGCTCTTCTCCTCATCTCAGGCGATTTCAACCATGTTTCACTGTCTCCCATTCTACCCACGTTCACCCAGTATGTCACATGCCACACAAGAGACAATAAAACACTGGATTTATTCTACGCAAACACTAAGGAGGCGTACACCTCATCACAACTCCCCCCACTCGGGAGATCGGATCACAACTTGGTTCATCTCCGGCCGGTGTACAAACCCCTAGTGCACAGACAACCTCCGGCCATGCACACTGTGGAGTTATGGTCTGAGGAGACAATGGACACCCTAAAGGGCTGTTTTGAAGCCACCGCCTGGAAGCAGCTCTGCGATCCACATGGTGAGGACATCGATGGCCTCATTCACACCTTCACGGGCTACCTCAGCTTCTGTGTGGACAAATCCGTTCCCACCAAGACCATACGGCGTCACTCAAACAACAAACCCTGGATCAACCCTGAGATAAAAACACTTCTGAGAGAGAAGAAGAGGATCTTCAGGTCAGGGAACAGGGAGATGCTGAAGTCCGTACAGAGGGAGCTGAGGAGAAAGATCAGAGAAGGCAAGGACAGCTTCAGGAAGAAGATGGAGGACAAGCTGCAACAGAGCGACATCAGCGGGGTCTGGAGAAACCTCAAAACCATCTCGGGGCTCCAGAATACCTCCCCCCAGGCCACAGGGGGCAGGGAGTGGGCGAACAACCTGAATCTGTTTTTCAATAGATTTGACCAACCGCCCTCCCCCCTGACTGCACAACAACCACTGCTGCCTCTAAAGAAATCAAGTCCTGCTGCCCACTCCCCACTCCACCAACACCCCCCCACTCCCAACACTCAGCCCCCCATCCTGACCCTGACCAGGACCCAGGTGAGGACGGAGCTGAGGAAGATCAAGGCGAGGAAGGCGCCGGGACCGGACGGCATCAGCGCAAAGCTCCTCAAGTCCTGTGCAGACCAGCTGTGTGGGATTGTGACGTATATCTTCAACATGAGCCTGAAACTGGGGAGGGTACCACAGCTGTGGAAAACATCTTGTGTGGTACCTGTACCAAAAACTTCCCACCCCAAAGACCTGAACAGCTACAGACCGGTGGCCTTGACGTCCCACTTGATGAAGACCCTGGAGAGACTGCTCCTTGCTCACCTCCGCCCCCTGGTGGAACCAGCGATGGATCCACTCCAGTTCGCCTACCAGCATGGCATTGGGGTGGAGGATGCGGTGATCTTCCTCCTTCACCGTTCTCTGTCCCACCTGGAGAAGCCCGGGAATATGGTGAGGATCATGTTCTTTGACTTCTCCAGTGCTTTCAACACCATCCAACCGATGATCCTGAAGGACAAGCTGCTGCGCGCAGGGGTGGACCAGCACCTGTCATCATGGATCCTGGACTACCTCACGAACCGGCCTCAGTTTGTGAGAACCCGGGACTGTGTGTCCAACACGATCATCAGTAACACGGGGGCCCCCCAGGGAACGGTGCTGGCTCCCTTCCTGTTCACTCTTTATACTGCGGACTTCTCACACAACACAACACACTGCCATCTACAGAAGTTCTCTGATGACTCTGCGATCGTTGGCCTCATCTCCAATGGAGATGAAGCTGAGTACAGAGGGCTTATCCAGGACTTCGTGGACTGGTGCCATCGGAACTGCCTCCAGATCAACGCGAGGAAAACTAAGGAGCTGGTGGTGGACTGCCGCAGGCATGGGCAGCCCCTCACAGTACCAGTAAATATACAGGGAACAGACATCGAGATGGTGACATCCTATAAGTACCTGGGTATTCATCTGAACAATAAACTAGACTGGTCACACAATACTGATGCACTCTACAAGAAGGGACAGCGCAGGCTGTTCCTGCTGAGGAGACTCAGGTCTTTTGGTGTACAAGGGGCGCTGCTGAAGTCATTCTATGACACGGTGGTGGCATCAGCCATCACTTTTGGAGTGGTCTGCTGGGGCAGTGGCATTACTGCAGCCAATAGGAAGAGACTGAACAAACTGATTAAGAAAGCTAGCTCTGTCCTGGGGCAGCGCCTTGATCCGATGGAGGAGATAGGAGAGAGAAGGACGGTGGCTAAACTGTCATCTCTGCTGGAGTCCGAGTTCCACCCTATGCAGGACATACTGAATGCACTGAGGAGCTCATTTAGCAGCAGACTACATCATCCCAGGTGCACAACCGAGAGGTTTCGTAGGTCCTTCCTACCAACGGCTGTCAGACTGTACAACCTAAGCAGGGCTGCTCGCAGAGATAGCAAAAAGACGTAACAAACTAATAGTTTTTTGAATGCAAAAGATGCAATAGACTTACACAATGGTCCCCTCCGGCATACAACTAGGAACATACCGGTCGCTATGGAGGGTGAGAATATGTATGGGCACATAATCATACCATGTAGGATAACTAAGTAGACGGTTATGCTGTTTCATTCCATCTAGCAACAATGCTCTGCACTGTGTGTGTTTATATATTTGCATATTTATTCCATCTAGCTACAATGCTCAGCACTGGGTGTGTTTATATATTTATATATCTACATATTATTCCATCTAGCTACATTGCTCCGCACTGTGTGTGTTTATATACTTGCATATTTATTCCACCTAGCTGCAATGCTCCGTACTGTGGGTGTTTATATATTTACATATTTATTCCATCTAGCTACAATGCTCTGCACTGTGTGTTCATATATTCATATATTTATTCCATCCAGCTACAATGCTCTGCACTGTGTGTCTGTGTGTGTGTGTATATATATATATTTTATAGTAATACGTACATATGTTTATTAGCTGCTCTTGCTTGCTTGTTTTTTTTCTTGCCTTCTGATTGTTGCTCTGAGTGTTGCTATCCCTGTGCTGTTGCAATCCTGGAATTTCCCCGTTGTGGGACTAATAAAGGCTTATCTTATCTTATCTTATCTTATCTTATATATACAGGAATATATGCAGTTATTTACTCAGACTAACCACACTTTGCAGAAATATATGAAAAAATATACAAACACACAGTATTTCAATGTGGACTCAGATTCAGTGATATAATGTGAATGAAGTAAAAAGCAGTGTGAGAGTTATGTGCAATGTAATAATGGATGAAAAGTCATGAGTACAGCAAACAGGTAGGACTAGGTGAATGTTAGGAGTTCATCAGAGTGATGGCTTGAGGAAAGAAACTGTTCCTGTGACGGGTGGTTTTGACCTTCAGTGATCTGTAACGACGACCAGAAGATAGAAGTTCAAACAGTTTGTGGCCGGGGTGTGATGGGTCAGCACAGATGTTTCCCGCCCGTTTCCTGGTTATGGACCGATATAAGTTCTCAATGGAGGGTAGGTCGGTACCAATGATCCTCTCCGCAGACTTAATGATCCGCTGCAGTCTGGTCTTGTCCTGTTTAGTGGCAGATCCAAACCAGACAGTGATGGAAAAGCAGAGGACAGATTGGATGATGGCGGTGTAGAAGACAACCAGCAGCTCCTGAGGCAAATCAAACTTCTTGAGCTGACGCAGAAAAAAACAACCTCTGCTGGGCCTTTTTCCGGACAGTGTCTATATGGGAGGACCACTTCAGGTTCCGGGAGATTGTGGTACCCAGAAACTTGAAGGAGTCCACAGTGGACACTGTGCTGTTGAGGATGGTGAGTGGGGAAAATGAAGGGGGGTGTCGCCTGAAATCCACAGTCATCTCCACCGTTTTGGCTGGGTTAAGTTCAAGATGGTTCTGGCTGCACCAGAGGATCAGCTGCTCCACCTCCCGCCTGTATGCAGACTCATCATCATCCCGGATCAAACCGATGACTGTGGTGTCGTCCGCAAACTTCAGGAGCTTCACCGAAGGGTCCTCTGAGGAGTAGAGGGAGAAGAGCAGTGGGGAAAGGACACATCCTTGGGGGGGCGCCAGTACTAATTTTTCGGGAGCTGGATGTAAATCTCCCTAGCTTCACCTGTTGCCACCTGTCAGTCAGAAAGCTGGAGATCCACTGGCAGGTGGAGGGGGGCACCTTGAGCTGGAGGAGTTTCTGATGAAGAATGCCTGGGATGATGGTGTTGAACGCTGAGCTGAAGTCGACAAACAGGATCCTGGCGTACGTCCCTGGGGAGTCGAGGTGTTGCAGGATGTAATGTAGTCCCATATTCACTGCATCATCCACTGACCTGTTTGACCGGTAGGCAAACTGCAGTGGGTCCATCAGAGGGCCTGTGATGACCTTCAGGTGGTTCAGCACCAATCTCTCCAAGGATTTCATGACCACAGAGGTCAGGGCAACAGGTCTGTAGTCGTTTAATCCTGTAATAGAGGGTTTCTTGGGAACTGGAATGATGATGGAGCGTTTGAAGCAGGAAGGCACTTCACGCAGCTCCAGTGATCTGTTAAAGATCCGGGTGAAGATGGGGGCCAACTCGTTGGAGCAGACTCTCAGGCAGGACGGAGACACACCATCAGGTCCTGCAGCCTTCTTGATCTTTTGTCTCTGAAAGACCCGGCGCACCTCCTCTTCACAGATCATTAGTGCTGGTGGGAGGTCAGAGTGGAGGAGGGATGGAGTTCCTGGGGCTGCAGATAATCCTTTTGTGTGGGTGGGAGGTGAGAACTGTAGGTTCTTTTCAAACCTGCAGTAAAAGCTGTTTAGGTCATTAGCCAGCTGGAGGTTTTCCGCAGGGTGGGGGGATGGTCTCCTGTAGTTGGTGATATTCCGTAGGCCTCTCCAGACAGAAGCAGAGTTGTTAGCTGAGAAGTTTTTTTGTAACTTCACACTGTAGCTCCTCTTAGCAAGCCTGGTCTCCTTCGTCAGCATGTTTCTGGCCCGCTTGTACAGAGTCCAGTCACCAGTCCTGTAGGCCTCCTCCTTGGTCTGACGTAGCTGCTTCAGTTTAGGAATGAACCAGGGTTTATTGTTGTTGTATATGCAGAAGGTCTTGGTCTGCACACACATGTCCTCGCAGAAACAGATGTATGACGTCACAGTGTCAGTGAGTTCATTTAGGTTAATGGCTGCAGCTTCAAAAACACTCCAGTCTGTACAGTCAAAGCAGGCTTGTAACTTCAGCTTTGATTCCTCAGTCCATTTCTTCACAGTCCTTACAACAGGCTTGGAAGTTTTTAGTTTCTGTCTGTATGTTGGAATAAGATGGAGCAGACAGTGGTCAGAAAAACCCAGAGCTGCACGGGGGACGGCATGATAGGCATTCCTTAAAACTGTGTAACAGTGGTCAAGTGTATTTGTGTCCCTGGTGGGACATTTAATATGCTGTCTGTATTTAGGAAGCTCATTTGTGAGATTAGCTCTATTGAAATCACCCAGAATGATAAGCAGAGAGTCTGGATGTTTTTCCTCCACCTCTGCTATCTGGTCAGCGAGGTGCTGCAGTGCCTCCGTTGTACAAGCAGCAGGCGGGATATAAATTCCGACCAGAATAAACGAGGAGAACTCTCGCGGTGAATAAAAGGGTTTACAGTTTATGAACAGTGACTCTAGGTTAGGACTACAAAACTTCTTCAACACTGTGACATCAGTACACCAACCTTCGTTTATGTAGAAGCAGATTCCACCACCCTTAGTCTTTCCAGAGAATTCTCGGCTGCGATCAGCGCGAAACAGTTGGAATCCGTCCAGACGCACCGCGCTGTCCGGGATGTGTTCACTCAGCCAGGACTCCGTGAAACAAAGGGCGCCAGATCTGCTAAAATCCCGGTTTTTGTGAGTCAGGAGCAGCAGTTCATCCATTTTGTTCGCCAAACTGCGGATATTTGCCAGATGGATCGATGGGATCGGCGTGCGAAATCCTCGTTTCTTCAACCTGACTAGCGCACCGGCACGTTTACCACGCCGCCTTCGTTTCCGGCCAGCGCCAATAGCCGCTGCTCCCACAGCTAAGATTGACTGAAAAAACTTCAGATCAGCAGCAGTAACTGGCGGAGAAGTTGCATTGGGAGGTAGTCTGAGTGAAAGTAGTTCCTCCCTTGAATAGGTGATTCAGACAGAAGAGCAGAAGTCCAAAAAAACACACAAAATGGTTAAGGGATAGCGCCGTACCGTGGCTGCTTCATCCATCCAGGTGGATGTCCTCAATTTCCCCTCTGTGGATCAATAAAGTATACAAAATCAAAAAAAAAAAATGATAATCAAGTCAGTGGCAGTCATGCATCTGTTAGCTGGTTGCCAACCGCCAGGCAAATCTAAAAGAAGAAGAAGATGACTCCAAGGTTTCGTAGCTGTGGGGATGGGGAAAGTGTGGAGTTGGCAACAGCGAGGTTGAAGTTGTGGATGGTATTGATGAGAGATTCTGGGCCAACGATCATCATGTCAGACTTTTCATAGCTGAGTTGTAGAAAGTTTTTTTGCATCCAGGATTTTACTTGAGAGACAGTTTTCCAGTATGGAAAAGACTGAAAAGCATTTGCAAATTGTTACAGTTTGCTTTATTTTTTTACGCAACATCCCACGCTACTAACATTACTGATGCAATTATGAACACCAGGTGGCAGCATTGTGCCAAAAGAACCTGCAACTATGTAGCAGTCTCAATTAAAGGCTCCCCCTGCTGGCAAAACAGGAGTACAGCGTGAAGAGATGGGTGACCCTGAGAGAAAAGTATTGATTTCAGTAATGCGATACATTTGGTATAATGTCATAACTGTTGTTTTAAAACACTGTAATCATAATTATAAGCATTTTAAAAATATTTTAAAGTAGAAAAACTACATGTATTTTATGGCGATTATGGCGGCGCACACAGTTGCAGCGGCTCAGTGGTTCACCAGTCGGAGCGGTATTTGGATGTGTTTTTTGTTTTACATGTTTGTTTTGTGCACATTCTGCCGAGCGAATATCACCTATAGCCGGCATGATATTCTGAAGATCGGAATATGCTATGAGGGGAAAGTCACAAGTGAGTTTCTCCGCTCACACAAGATCCTGGTGGAAGTAGCGAGGAGTCCCGGCTCCCCGTGGATCACCATCCCAGCGGGGAGGAGGCGCAGGCAGCGGAGGGAGAGGAAGCAGAAGCGGGGCTGTAGGGCCGGCGTGCTAATAAGGCTACGGAAGCAGCCATTCAAACCACCGCTTCCCAGCCTTTTCCTCTCAAACGCCAGATCTCTCGTGAACAAGATGGAGGAGCTAAGGTTACAGATTAAGGTAAACAACTGTGCCAGGGATGTATGCATTCTTCTTATCACCGAGCCCTGGCTTCAACCATTTATCCTGGACTCGGCTATCGAGCTAGCAGGGTACACTACACAGCGCTATGACCGAACAGCGGATTCTGGTAAGAGCAGAGGAGGGGGGCTCTGTGTGTACATAAATAACAGCTGGTGTACTAACTCAGTGATTATGGAAAGTCACTGTTGACGGAGTGATCCGGCCCTGCGCCTTCTTCTCTCACCGCCTACTGCCCACCGAGAGGAATTACAGCATCGGTGACAGGGAGCTGCTGGCAGTGAAGCTCGCACTGGAGGAGTGGCATCATTGGCTGGAGGGTGCTGTCCAGCCTTTTGTTGTATGGACCGACCATAAGAACTTGGAATATCTGAGGACGGCGAGGCGGTTGAACTCTCGTCAGGCCCGCTGGTCCCTCTTTTTTGGTCGGTTCAACTTCACCATCACCTACCGCCCCGGAAGCAAGAATATTAAGCCGGACACCCTCTCCAGGCAGTTCTCGGCGGAGGCATCCGAGGACCAAGAACAGACCATCCTCCCTCCATCCTGCGTTGTGGGCGCCCTCGTGTGGGACATCTGGGAAAAGGTGATGAAGGTGCAGGAGGCTGAGCCCGATCCAGGAGGCGGCCCCCCGGGGTGATTGTTCGTTCCTACACCGGTCCGAGGCGAGGTCATCCAATGGGCTCATGCCTCGAAGTTGGCATGTCACCCTGGGGTGTCTCACACTGTTGTGCTCCTCCAAAGGGCGTTCTGGTGGCCGGGGCTGCGGAGAGACGTCAACAATTACATCCGGGCCTGCGCACAATGCGCCACCGGGAAATCTTCCTCCTCTCCTCCGGCCGGACTGCTCCATCCCCTGCTGGTTCCTAGTCATCCTTGGTCGCACGTTGCTCTGGACTTCGTGACAGGCCTCCCTCCATCTAACCATTTCACCATGATCCTGACCATCGTTGATTGCTTCTCCAAGGCGGCCCACTTTGTGCCCCTTTGGGGGTTGCCGACGGCGCGAGAGATGGCAGACCTACTAGTGCAGCATGTAGTCCACCTCCATGGAATCCCCACGGACGTTGTCTCAGATCGGGGCCCCCAGTTTGTGTCTCAAGTTTGGAGGGTGTTCTGCCAGGCGTTGGGATCGACAGTGAGCCTGTCATCGGGTTACCATCCCCAGAGCAATGGGCAGTGTGAGTGGGCAAATCAGGAACTGGAGGCCGCCCTTCGCTGTGTCATTGCGTCCAGCTCCTCTTCTTGGAGCAGTTACCTGCCGTGGATCGAATACGCCCACAACTCCACGGTGTCCTCTGCGATTGGGATGTCCCCCTTCAGGGTGTCGTTGGGGTACGACCTGCCGCTGTTCCCGGAGGAAGAGATGGAGGTGGCAGTGCCTTCTGTCCACGCCCATGTCAGGTGCTGCGGCGGGCTCTGGACCACCACCCGCAGAATCCTCCTCCGGACCACGGAACACAATGTCAGGATGGCCAATCGTTGCAGGAGACCGGCACCCGAGTACAAGGTGGGTCAGCAGGTTTGGCTCTCGACATGCAACATTAATGTAAAGGCAGAGAAACGCAATGACTAAGCGTTTCATTGGGCCTTATCCCATTGTCCGTGTAATTAACCCTGTGGCTGTTCGCCTAGCCCTCCACCTTCCATGCGCATCTGTCCCACCTTTCATGTTTCACAGGTGAAGCCCATCATTGCCGATCCCCTCTGCCCAACCCCCGCAGCGTCCCCCTGCCAGGATGATCGATGACCACCCAGCATGGGGGGTTACTGACATCTTGGATGTCCGCCGGCGGGGTCACAGCTTGCAATATCTGGTGGACTGGGAAGGAGTCGGCCCTGAACATAGATCCTGGACACGCCCGGCTCTGATTCTCGATAAGCAGCTTATCCGTGACTTCCACCGGGTGCATCCAGGTAAGATAGGACAGGTGCCAGGAGGCATCTCTAGAGGAGGGAGTACTGTCATGGCGGCCACAGGGCCATCATCAGTCCCGGCTGCATAAGCAGCAGACCTTGTTACATCTCCTGCTGCGGTGCAGTGCTAATTACTCTGCTTTGTCTCTCTAGGGTTGCCAGGCAGCACCGAGACCTGCTCAGCTCCAGCACAAGCCCAGAGCACCACACTATAACACATACACACACTCACTCACATCACTTGGGTGAATAAAAGGTTAATTGTAACTTCTCAAGTCTGTCTTCTGTCCCCTGGGTCCAGTCATTATGTCAAAGGAGAGGATTGCCTCCAGTGCCCCGAAGCCTGAACTGACAAAGGAAAATCCCCTGGTTTTGGCGATTTGGGACCCGGTGCCATTGGTGAGGAGTTTCCAGGTCCTGCATCCCGGGGTTCTGGACATGCTGGTGTCAACGGCGAGGTGGCCTCCAGCCACCCCTCCAGATGTACTATTGGCGTCAGTTGCTTCATCTGGAGATCCAGGATCTACAGGAATCATCAAGCCTGCTGTGGGAGCCGCCACAGCAGAACCGGAGCTGGACCTCCTGATGACCGAGCCTGAGTTGTCATCGTCGCCTGGATTGACGGAGTCCTGGATGGCGGTAGAGCTCGAGCTCAGGCAAGTGCTCTCTTTTGTCTTCCTTTTATCTGTTCTGGAGCAATCTTGTCTGGCTCTTGGTGAGGAGGGCCAGGTGCAGCCACCTGCTGCACCTGAGCTCGCCTCGCCGGGCTATGCAGCTGCCGCTGACCCTGACCCTACTTGTTTGCTTGTTTTGTCTGAGCTCTCCCCCAGGGTCACCGAGGATGTGTCAACTGCGCCAGAGGTCTCCAAGGGTCCAGGCTTGCTCACCGTGGGTCCAGCTCCTCCTGCTGAGGTTGTCGCGGATGCTCCGTCCCAGTCTGGGACCTCCGTGGGTGCTGCATCCCCTCTGCCCGAGGCCGTAGTCTGGGTTCCACCTCCTTCATCCAGGTCTCCGTGAGTACTGCGTCCCAGCTTAAGGTCAACTTGGGTACTGCATTCCATTGCGGGGCCGCCATGGGCGTTATGCTCCAGCTTGGGAGCCACCGTGGGTGCAGCAATGGCCCAGTCCGGGTCCACTGTGGGTGCTGCAGTGCTCCGGCCCGTAGCCACCGCGGGTGCTACTGAGCTCCAGCCTGGAGCCACCATGGGTGTAACTTTTCATCTATCCGAGACCACTGAGGGCATTGTGGTCCGCCTTCCTGCTCTGCCTGACACCGTCGGGGTTTCCTCTTCTCGGCTCTCCTTCCCGTTGCTGGGTCTCCCAGTGGGGGAGCCACCCCCCTGGGCCACCTCTTCTATTCATGTGGCTAAAGAACTCTGGTCGACCACCTGACGGACTGAGCCATTGGGTTGGGTGGCCTGTGTTTCCCGGTGGGCCACCCGACTCGTTCCACCTCGCTGTCTGCCAGGCCTGGGACTTTGGTTGGCCCCCTGAACTCTTTGGCTCCTTGGGGCCGGGGGGGGGGGGGGATCTAATTCATTATTATTTTGACTGATGTGGGTCCTGAGCGGGGTTTGTTTCGGTCCCTCCTGCCTGTTTCCCCCCACCTCCCACCAGGGTAGTTTTTTGTCCTTTCCTTCTCCAGGGAGGAAGGGGGGGGGCTCCTTTTGGTGTTACCTGGGGGTGGCTGGGGGTCCACCCCTTGGGGGGGGGGGGGACTGTCATGTGTCTGAGCTAGTGCTTAGACACTTTATGTATTTTTGAGCATTTCACATCTGTTATTATTTTCTTGCTTGTTTTTCTGTTATTTTGGTTGTTTTCTTTCAGAGCCTCCTTCCTCATTTTTCTGTTACTCCCCATTCACCCACAGTCTGCTCCCTAGTTCTCAGCTGTGGGTGATTATTTAGGTCACCTTCTCCTGCTTGCTCAGGTACTCATATCTGGTATTGATTGTGTTAATTGTGCTGCTGCCTATTTTAAGGAGGCTGCACCATTGTCAGGTGTAGCCACCTACGGTCAAATCCACTTTCAATGGACTCTCACTCACTCTCAAGCCGTTGTCCTACATGCAAGTGCTCTGTTTCTCATTGCATGTATTTCTGGTAATTTGCAGGTTGGCTGGTGATTATGCTCGTCTTAGTTTGGCTATTTTTGCTGCCTGTTCCTTTGTGTTTGCCCCAGGTTAGCTGGTGATTATGCTCACCTTAGCTTTAACTATTTTTTGCCAACCTGCCATCCTTTTTCATTAGCATTGTGTATGTCTTTATGTTTGTCCAATAGATGCTGCAAACTCACGGCCGGTGTGTGGTGCATTTCTCTCTCTGCCCAAGGGGCAGTCATGACAACTATTTACATAAGAGTGCGGAGTGCAGAACACATAATTGAATACACAAGTGAATAAAATGGCTCAAGGATTATGAAAAATATACACAGGTATGGTAGTGATTTCACGGATGGGTGTGTTATAGTGATAATTAAAGGGTCCTCAGTTCTATGCATGTGAGTGTTCAGAGGGAGGGGGTGGGGTCTCTGACTGTTGGCAGTTCGGATGGCCCAGGGTAAGATACTGTTTGTCAGTCCGGAGGTGTGGGACCTGAAAGATCTGAACCGTCATCCAGAGGGGAGCAGGTCAAACAGGTGGTGGGCGGGATGTGAGGGGTCTCCTGTGATGGCCTTGATCCTTCTGAGACAGGAGGATCTGGAGATGTTCTCCAGGGAGGGCAGAGGGCTGCCGATAATTTTTTGGGCGGTGTTGATGACCCTTTGCACAGCCTTCCTGTTCTCGGCAGTGGAGCCAGTGTACCACACATCCAGACAATAGGTGAGCACGCCCTTCACTGAGCAGTGGTAGAAGGCCAGCAGCAGCTTCTGGTCCAGGTTGTGCTTCCTCAGGACACGGAGGAAGTGCAGCCGCTGCTGGGCTTTCTTCATCAGTGTGCTCGTCACAGTGTAAGTTTTTTTTTTTTTTTTTTTTTTTTAAAGCTCCTTGCTTTTTTTCTATTTATCTTGTACAGTCTACTTTTATTAAGTTTATGTTGGACCATATGATTTTTAAAAAATATAATTTCACTGATACACTGAACACTGCATTAAAGGTAAGCTTGCTAATTAAAAACTGTTTCTTTCTAAATTCTACATTAAAAACTCCTCTGCTGACTACATGTACATACAGTGGGGCAAAAAAGTATTTAGTCAGCCACCAATTGTGCAAGTTCTCCCACTTAAAAGATGAGAGAGGTCTCCAATTTTCATCATAGGTATACCTCAACTATGAGAGACAAAATGAGAAAAAAAAAATCCAGAAAATCACATTGAAGGATTTTTAATGAATTAATTGGTACATTCCTTGGTAAAATAAGTATTTGGTCACCTACAAACAAGCAATATTTCTGGCTCTCACAGACCTGTAACAACTTCTTTAAGAGGTTCCTCTGTCCTCCACTCGTTACCTGTATTAATGGCACCTGTTTGAACTCGTTATCAGTATAAAAGACAGCTGTCCACAACCTCAAACAGTCAGACTCCAAACTCCACTATGGCCAAGACCAAAGAGCTGTCAAAGGACACCAGAAACAAAATTGCAGACCTGCACCAGGCTGGGAAGACTGAATCTGCAATAGGTAAGCAGCTTGGTGTGAAGAAATCAACTGTGAGAGCAATTATTAGAAAATGGAAGACATACAACACCACTGATAATCTCCCTCGATCAGGGGCTCCACACAAGATCTCACCCTGTGGGGTCAAAATGATCACGAGAACGGTGAGCAAAAATCCCAGAACCACACGGGGGGACCTAGTGAATGACCTGCAGAGAGCTGGGACCAAAGTAACAAAGGCTACCATCAGTAAACCAGATGCTTCGGGTAGATGGTGGCTCATCAACCTGGGAAGGTAGCCCATCTAGGGGAAGGTAAATCTTGATTTCAAACCTCCGCTGCCTTGCGGCACACCCGGCCACGGGAAAGGCTTCGGGAGTCAACCCTGAGGAAAAATCCAGAGTCGAAGCCCCTAAGGCAGTTCTCTGTTGTGCTCAACATCGTTCTGGCAGCTCCTGCGACGGCACTGGTGCCAAACTATAGCAGCCCTGCTGTTCCTTTGGATTCATCAGTGACGTGGAGAGGGGGGACATGCTGCATGGGTAACATCTTGTCCTCCATATCTTCCTGCCCATGCTTGAATCCTACCAACGGCCAAGGCTGGAAGGTAGAACACTGGTGCGCATCGGCCTGTTCAGCCACAGGCGGTGCTGTTCCAGCAGAGTAGACATTTAGGATTCTCTTCAATGGTCATCACAGACCGACGGAGGCTGACGACGACGACCATCAGTAACTACTATGCCGCCAGGGACTTAAATCCTGCAGTGCCAGACGTGTCCCCCTGCTTAAGCCAGTACATGTCCAGGCCCGTCTGAAGTTTGCTAGAGAGCATTTGGATGATCCAGAAGAGGACTGGGAGAATGTCATATGGTCAGATGAAACCAAAATAGAACTTTTTGGTAAAAACTCAACTTGTTGTGTTTGGAGGAGAAAGAACACCATACCTACTGTGAAGCATGGGGGTGGAAACATTATGCTTTGGGGCTGTTTTTCTGCAAAGGGACCAGGACGACTGATCCGTGTAAAGGAAAGAATGAATGGGGCCATGTATCGTGAGATTTTGAGTGAAAACCTCCTTCCATCAGCAAGGGCATTGAAGATGAAACGTGGCTGGGTCTTTCAGCATGACAGTGATCCCAAACACAATGCCCGGGCAACGAAGGAGTGGCTTCGTAAGAAGCATTTCAAGGTCCTGGAGTGGCCTAGCCAGTCTCCAGATCTCAACCCCATAGAAAATCTTTGGAGGGAGTTGAAAGTCTGTGTTGCCCAGCGACAGCCCCAAAACATCACTGCTCTAGAGGAGATCTGCATGGAGGAATGGGCCAAAATACCAGCAACAGTGTGTGAAAACCTTGTGAAGACTTACAGAAAACGTTTGACCTCTGTCATTGCCAACAAAGGGTATATAACAAAGTATTGAGATGAACTTTTGTTATTGACCAAATACTTATTTTACCGAGGAATTTACCAATTAATTCATTAAAAATCCTTCAATGTGATTTTCTGGATTTTTTTTCTCATTTTGTCTCTCATAGTTGAGGTATACCTATGATGAAAATTGGAGACCTCTCTCATCTTTTAAGTTGGAGAACTTGCACAGTTGGTGGCTGACTAAATACTTTTTTGCCCCATGGTATGTAGGCCATGCCTGTGAGCTTGTTGCAATGATTCCTTGTATGCAGGTCTGAATAAGATGTATCTTTTGAATTTTAATGCATATTGGTAATAATCCAGCCATGTGATAATAGCTTAAATATAAATTAATGAATTGGATCAAATGATAAGTGGTCACCACTGTTTCCTCATGATGGATTTGATTTAGAAAGTTTTCCTGCAGCAGTGCAATAAAAGAAAAAACATGCAGGTTGGATAAATGAGAAGATTCTAAAAAAAACTATGTTGCTGTATGATGCACTACAGAATAGTATTATAGAGTAGCACAGAGATGCTGAAGTCATAGAGTCTTGCGTGCACAAAATGAAAAACAATCATTGCTTCATTCTTCATGTATTTTATTGTGGACAGAAAGTCAGTTGCCTTTTATTCATGTAGTTAATGATGACTATGATGCATAGTAGCATTTACATGTACTGGTGTAAGTTCACAAAACTGTACTTGACTGAGTAAAGTGATACTTATGTTTGATTATATGATGAAAGAAGAACTGTATTTTTACTCAAACACATTTAGTCAGAGACGGGTAGTCAGAAATTGTGCTCAAGTGAAATTGTTATGATATGAATTATTTAATTATAACAGCAATCACCATGGAAATTACTTGAGCAGTAAGAAAGTATTTCCTAAAAACATTAATTGAATAGTAACAATTTGTCAGTTTTTTCCTCATAAATTTGCACGTCTTTTCTTCATACACTTGTCACATTTCTCACACCAATTTGCAACTTTTTTCTTGTATATTTGCAACTTTTTTGAATCATGAACTTGCAGCTGTTTTCTTGTTTGTAACTTTATGCTCAAGAGTTTGTGTTTCTTTATCTGTTAGATTGGTTATTTGTTTGTTAGTCTCATGAAAATGAAATACAGTGGTGTTTGTGAACCCTTTAGCATTTTCTACATTTCTGCATAAAGATGAGCTCAAACATTCAATTCAATTCAATTTAACTTTATTTATATAGTGCCATTTCACAACAACAGTCATCTCATAGCACTATCAACTGTAGGGGGGAACCCCCACAGTTGCAGAAAGACCCCAGCAATCAGGCGATCCCTTGTGAGCAAGCACTTGGCGACGGTGGAGAGGAAAAACTCCCTTTTAACAGGAAGAAACCTCCAGCAGAACCAGGCTCAGGGAGGGGCAGTCATCTGCTGCGACTGGCTGGGGGGTGAGGGGATAGAGAAGAAGAAAAGAACAGACATGTAGAGAGCAAACAGCACGATGGGGACTCAATCTATGGGAGAAAACAAACAAATCTTAATGACCAGCAAAAAAAAATATTTCATTGAGAGTGAGGAAAGGAGTGAGGCCCAGTGCATTACTGGAGGTCCCCCGGCTGACTAAACCTATTAGCAGCATAACTAAGGGAGGGTTCAGAAACACATGATCCCTCCCTAATTGTAGGCTATATCAAAAAGGTAGGTTTTAGCCCTATTCTTAAAAACAGAGATCGAGTCTGACTCCCGAATCCAGATTGGCAGCTGGTTCCACAGGAGAGGAGCTTGATAACTGAAGGCTCTGCCTCCCATTGTACTTTTGGAGATTCTAGGTATTACAAGTAATCCTGCATTTTGGGAGCGTAGTGCTCTGTTAGGATAATACGGTAGTATCAGATCTTTTAAATAAAAAGGAGCCTGATTGTTTAGAGCTTTGTAAGTAAGAAGAAGGATTTTAAACTTAATTCTAAACTCTATGGGAAGCCAATGAAGGGAGGCCAGAACTGGAGAGATATGATCTCTCTTTCTAGTACCTGTTAAAACTCTTGTGCAGCATTTTGGATCAGCTGAAGACTTTTTAAAGATGTTTTAGGACAGCCTGATAATAAAGAATTACAATAATCTAATCTCGAGCTAACAAAAGCGTGGATCAGTTTCTCAGCATCACTCTGAGACAAGATGCTCCTAATCTTGGCAATATTACGCAAATGATAGAAGGCAGTCTTAGAAACAAATTTAATATGTGAATTGAAGGACAGATCCTGATCAAAAATAATTCCAAGGTTCCTCACAGAGCTATTAAGAGAAAGAGTAACTGCATCCAAACTGAAAGTTTGATTTGGAAAGGAATTTCTAAGGTTTTTTGGACCAACAAGAATGACTTCAGTCTTATCTGAATTTAATAGCAGGAAATTACAAGTCATCCAAGCTTTGATTTCCTTAAGACAGGCTTCTAACTTGGCTAATTGATTACTATCATCTGGCTTCATTGACAGGTATAATTGTGTGTCATCTGCATAACAATGAAAATGTATACAGTGCTTTCTAATAATGTTGCCTAACGGAAGCATATATAAACTAAAAAGAGTAGGGCCTAGCACAGATCCCTGTGGAACTCCATGACTAAGCTTTGAGTTGAAAGAAAACTCATTATTTACATGAACAAACTGGAACCTATCAGATAAATAAGATCTAAACCACTGCAACGAAGTTCCATTAAGTCCAACATAGTGTTCTAATCTATCAAGTAGAATATTATGATCGATAGTATCAAAAGCTGCACTAAGGTCTAAAAGGACAAGTACAGAAACCAGTCCATTATCAGATGCGATGAGGAGGTCGTTAGTGACCTTCGCTAAGGCTGTTTCAGTACTATGATGGATTCTAAACCCAGATTGAAACTCTTCAAGTAAACCATTTACCTGCAGGTGGTCAAATAATTGCGTAGCAACAACTCTTTCTAAGATTTTTGAAATGAAAGGGAGATTAGAGATTGGTCTATAGTTAGCTAAAGCTCCTGGATCTAGCGTTGGCTTTTTGAGTAAGGGTTTAATTACAGCCGTTTTAAAAGCCTGCGGTACATGGCCTAAAGTTAATGAAGAATTGATTATATGAAGAATAAAGCTACCAATAAGTGGGAAGACTTCTTTAAATAACCTGGTAGGAATAGGGTCTAAAAGACAAGTTGAAGGTTTGAATGAGGAAACTATTTTGATCAAACTCACAAAGGTCGATTGGAGTAAACACATCAAGACAGACATCAATAGAAAGAGTTATAGTAGTTACAGTATTTAAGTTAACTGTGGGAAGAATCTGATTGATTTTATCTCTGATGGATGAAATTTTATTATTGAAAAAGTTCATAAAGTCCTGACTAGTAAGCTCTAAGGGAATGCTAGGATTGACAGAGTCCTGACTCTTTGTCAACCTGTCTATAGTACTGAAAAGAAACCTGGGATTATTCTTGTTCTCTTCTATTAATGCAGAGTAATAACTCGTTCTAGCTTTTCTATGAGATTTTTTATAAATTAAAAGATGATTTCTCCAAGCTAAATAGATTTCATCTAAATTAGTGGAACGCCATTTTCTTTCTAATTGACGAGTCTTCTGTTTTAAGCTACGAGTTTCTGTGTTGAACCAAGGAGTTAGAAATCTCTGATTAGACTTTTTCTTTTTTAAGGGGGCCACCAAGTCTAGAGTCTGATGCAGAGAAGCTGTAACACTATCCACCATGTTATCAATTACAGAAGGAGCAAGCTGTCTATAGCTTATTTCCGTTGTGTTGACACATGGCATAGAGGAAACAATCTGCATAAATTTGGTAACAGCATCATCTGAGAGGCATCTACTGTAATAATATTTTTCTTTAGGAGCCAAATAGTCAGAAATAGTAAAATCAAAGGTTAACAGACAATGGTCTGACAGTACAGGGTTATGAGGAGACACTACAAGATTTTCTATTTCTATGCCATATGTCAGAACAAGGTCCAATGTATGGTGGAGGTAATGAGTAGAATTTCCTACTTTCTGAGAAAACCCAATCGAGTCTAATATTGAATTAAATGCCACATTAAGGCAGTCACTATCTACATCCACATGTATATTAAAGTCCCCTACAATAATTATTCTATCAGATTTCAGCACTAAATCAGCTAAGAAATCAGCAAATTTGGATAAAAATTCTGAGTAGGTTGATGGGGGACGATAAACTATGGCAAATAAAATTGGGTTTAACCTAAAATTGCTAAAGTGCCCAATACTGAGGACCAGGCCCTCAAAGGAATTATAACATGTTTTTTTGCTTTACATTAACTAGTAATTTGGAATGGTAAATTGTTGCTACTCCTCCTCCACGACCAGAACTTCTGGGATTTTGACAGTTTAAATAACCAGAGGGAGTTGATTCATTTAAACCAACATAATCCTCTTGCCCTAACCAAGTCTCTGAAAGGGAAATTAAATCAATCTGATGATCAATTAACAGATCATGGACTAACAGAGACTTGGGAGTTAGAGACCTAATATTTAATAAACCACATTTAATTTTTAAATTATGAGGAGGAACAGAGGCCAAATCATTCAGTTTAGAGGCTTTATGTTTAATTTGAGTTTTACCAATATTTTGCTTAATCACTTTGGGATGCTTATACATTATATTTTTATTTACTTTGGAGGGAGCAGACAACGATTCTCTGATGGGGAAGACAGGGGCTAAGTTGAGGGGTGGCGGATGAATAGGAACTGCAGAGAGGCGTGTAAGACTGCAACTCTGCTTCCTGGTCCCAACTCTGAGTAGTCAAGGTTTTGGAAATTTGGATAAAAAAGATGCCAGATTGTTAGATAAATGAGAAGCACCATCCAAAGTGGGATGAATGCTGTCTCGTCTCATAAGACCAGGTTTTCCCCAAAAAGAGCTCCAATTGTCAATGTAGCCCACGTTATTTGCAGGACACCACACAGACAGCCAGCGGTTGAAGGATGACGAGCGGCTAAACATGTCATCACTGGTCAGATTGGGGAGGGGCCCAGAGAATACTACAGTGGCAGACATCGTTTTTGCAAAGTCACACACCGATTCTACATTAAGTTTCGTGACTTCCGACTGCCGGAGACGGATGTCATTAATGCCGGCGTGAATAACAATTGTGGAGTATTTACAGTTACTTTTAGCCAGCATTTTCAAATTTGACTCGATGTCGCCTGCTCTGGCCCCAGAAATGCATTTGACTATGGCCGCTGGAGTCTCTAAGTTCACATTTCTGACTACAGAATCGCCAATGATCAGAGTTTTTTCCTCAGCGGGTGTATTGCTGAGCGGGGAAAAACGATTAGAAACATGAACAGGTTGGTGGTGTACCGGGGCTTTGCGACTAGGCTTCCTTCTCACCGTCACCCACCCAGTCTCCTCGCTGCTGAGGAGAGCTGGGGGACCGCTAACAGAGCCGGGGGACCGCTAACAACAACATCATCAGATTTTCATACAAGCCCTAAAAGTAGATAAAGAAAACCCAGTTAAATAAATGAGACAAAAATATTTTACTTTTTTGGAAGACTATGACCAAATTCACTTGAGTAAAAGTACAGATTTTCTTCATAAATTTACTTACAGTAAGTTAGAGTAAAAACTATCCTGCATTATGAAAGTACAATTATGTGAAAACTTTATTTTGGACAACCCTCTCAAGGCTATGGTCATCCTGCTGCTCTTGCACCTTTTGAACCACACTTTTTTCTTCACAGCTTTCCATTAATATTCTTTGATACAACAGTCCCCCTCTGTGGATCGCCACCTTATCAAGGTGGAAGGGTTTGTGTGCTCCAGTGATCCCAGTAGCTATGCTGTCAGGGGCAGCTTCTACCTGGTAGGGTCTGCCAAGGCAAACTGGTCCTGTGTGAAGAGCCAGACTACAGTAAGAGTAGTCCAGTGGATCTCTATGAAAAAAGTTACAAAAAAGACCCAGTGCACCCAAATAATATGAAATAATATGAAAAACAATATGAAATGTCTTTCATATTGGTGTTAGTGAGCAACTCCCCTTGGCCAAGATGGTCAGTGTAGCGCCATGGTAAAATGTTCAGTTCTATTTTGACTGATGACAGTGAATATAAATCCCCTTAAAACAAATCTGTTTGTGTCAGGTCAGGCATTGGCTTGCTTGCTACCAGATAACCATGAAAACCAGTACTACCTGTCTCATGGGTCGGGCCGTCGGTGACTCAACCGGCATCCCTGCCCTTCCGAGGGTGTGGAGGGTGAAACAGGGCATCCTGGCAAAACTAAAAACAATATCTGTCACAGGTCTGTGGTGGACCACTCCCAGTTACACAGGGTGAGACTGGACATCCTGGCAGATAAACACATCTGTCGCAAGGTCTGTGGTGGACTGTGCTAGTCGGTGCATTGTGACATGCACTACACAAAGAGCAGAGATAAACAAACCTATCATCTGGTCAGTCACTGCAACAGATACTGGAGTCAGTTTGTCTTGGCTTGTCCTTACCAATAATACCTTTATCTGCCAAGAATGTGCTGCTAGTCAGTACTCAAATACTTTGCAAGCAGTTTCATGAAATGGTCAATCAGAAAGCAACTCATACCGGCTTGGACGTCGCCCGGGCTTACAAGGTCCGCGCTGATCTGTTCACACTCCGACAGGCAGCGAAAAGTAAGCTAGGAGCAGGAAGACAAAAGAAGAGGAAAATAGCAACCTTGTGTGTAGTAGAATGGAATGTACGCACTCTGTTGGACAGAACAACATCACAGCGCCCAGAAAGACAGACCGTGCTTGTGGCCCTGGAAATGAACAGGTACAATGTAGACATAGCTGTATTTAGTGAAACAAGATTGCCTGGATATGACAGCTTGGAAGACCATGGGTACATCTTCTTTTGGAGTGGGAGATCAACTCAAGAAAGGAGAGAAGCAGGAGTGGGCTTTGCAGTTAGAAAGGAGATAGCAGCAATGCCTGATGAGGAACCGGTGCCAATCAACAACAGGATAATGACTATGAGGCTCCCACTACAGCGGAAGATGTATGCCACACTCATCAGTGTATATGCCCCAACAATGACCAACACAGAGGAGGTGAAGGAAGAGTTCTACAATGATTTACGTGAGACTACTAGGCATGTACCGACTGATGACAGGCTGATACTTGTTGGAGATTTTAATGCCAGAGTTGGTTCGGACACCGAGAAATGGAAAGGAGTGCTAGGCAGTCATGGAGTAGGCAAATGCAATGCTAATGGAGAACTTCTACTTGCACTATGTTCAGAGTACAACCTTGTGATAACCAACACTCTATTTAAGCACAAGAACACACACAAGAAGACATGGATGCACCCAAGATCCAAGCACTGGCACTTATTAGACTACATCATAGTCAGGCAGAGAGACAGAAGGGATGTATTGGACACCAGAGCAATGAGAGGCGCGGACTTTGGCACTGATCATGTTATGCTGAGATCTAGATTAAGGATTTGGAGACGAAAACAGCACTGCAGGACGAGTGTAAAGCCACCACGGAAGCTAAACACTCGTGCACTGAAAGGCCAAAAGAAGCAGGAAGAACTTACACAGGAAATGGATGAAAACTTGAAAGACTGGGACAGCAAAAACTCAGAGAATGACATAGAAGAGAAATGGGCAACACTGAAGGATACGGTGTATCAGATTGCGAGTGATGTATTAGGCTACCCTGAGAGGAAACATCAAGATTGGTTTGATGAGCATGATGAACACCTGAAGAAACTACTAGAAGCGAGGAATACAGCTAGGCAGGAAAACCTACAGTGTAACACAAGGTCGAAGAAGAAGAAATACTCAAAGGCTCAGAGTGAGCTACAGAAGTACACCAGAGAGATGAAGTCCAACTGGTGGGATGAAAAAGCTGAGAAACTTCAAACTGCAGCAGACAGGAAGGACATGAAAACATTCTTCACAGGTCTGAGACAAATCTACGGCCCTAAACCAAGAGGATTGATCCAACTAAAGGCTATGGATGGTGAAACGGTTTTGCAGGAGATAGACAAGATCCTGG
Organism: Pholidichthys leucotaenia; assembly: GCA_020510985.1. Classification (NCBI taxonomy): domain Eukaryota; kingdom Metazoa; phylum Chordata; class Actinopteri; order Cichliformes; family Pholidichthyidae; genus Pholidichthys; species Pholidichthys leucotaenia. Next base: position 270,837,901 of record CM035849.1, read on the forward strand.
ACAGATTTGCAGACCATTTTGACCAACTACTAAACAACCCTGGAGATCTCACTGAAGAGGCTAACGAAGCTCTAGTGCAGCGACCAGCTGTATCAAGTCTGGATGAACCACCAAATTTTGATGAACTAATGGCAGTTATCAGGACAACACAGGTTGGTAACACTCCAGGAAGGGATGGAATTCCAGCAGAAGTGTGGAAATTTGGTGGTGTTCAGCTGACCAACTGCCTGCACAAACTCATCCAAGAGATATGGGATGCCCAGAAAGTACCTCAAGACTGGAAGGATGCAAGTATTGTGCGTTTGTTCAAGAAAGGTGACAGGAAGGATTGTGGAAATTACCGAGGTATATCACTGTCAGCCACTGTTAGTAAGATTCTCTCACGTGTACTACTTAACAGACTCAGTGAACACATCTCGCAGAATGTACTACCGGAAACCCAGTGCGGCTTTAGAAGTGGAAGAAGCGCAATGGACATGATTTTCTGCTTGAAACAGGTTCAAGAAAAGTGTATTGAACAGAACATGCCGCTTTATGTAGTCGTCATAGACTTCAGTAAAGCCTTCGATACTGTTTCGCGACAAGGACTTTGGCAGGTACTCAAGAAATATGGTTGTACAGAGAAGTTTGTCAGCCTGATCGAGGCACTCCATACAGGTATGCAAGCAAACGTGGCAATGAGTGGTTCAGTATCTAAAGACTTTTCAGTAAGCAATGGGTGAAACAAGGGTGTGTGCTGGCACCTACACTCTTCTCGCTATATCTGGCAGCCATGCTTGAGGTGGCCTTCAAAGACACTTTAGAAGGAGTATACATTCAAACAAGGAAAGAAGCAGACTTGTTCAATGTGGCACAGTTTAATACCAAGAGTAAGACATCGATTAAGGTAGTAAGAGAAATGCTCTTTGCCGACGACAGTGCTGTAGTTGCACACAGTGTAGAAGATATGCAATCTTTAGTGGAGAAATTTGCAAGAGCAGCTAGCCAATTCAGCCTCCAAATCAACATCAAGAAGACAGAGTGCCTTTATCAACCACCAAAGTTCCAATTATCAACATCACTACCAGAAGAGATCAGCATTGGTACAGAGCCACTAGTCAAGTGCAAGACTTTCAAGTACCTAGAGAGTACTGTTTCAGAGAATGCTAGGTTGGAGGATGAACTATCTCTCAGAATGGGAAGAGCAAGCGCTGTGTTTGGAAACTTGAGGGAGAAACTGTGGAACAATCGACATGTGTCTAGCCGTGTGAAATGCAAAGTGTACAGAGCGACAGTACTGGCTACTCTATTATACGGTGCTGAAACTTGGACTGTCTACAGAGTGCAGGTGAAGAAACTCCATGCATACATGATGAGACACCTTCGAGCCATAATGAACATCTTCATAGAAAGACAAGGTAACCAACATAGAAGTGTTGAAACGAGCTGGTCTACCATCAATGGAGGACATGCTAATACAGATGAACCTGAGATGGCTCGGACATGTTGAGAGGATGGACCACCAGCGTCTCCCTCGGCAGTTACTCTACTCACAGTTATGCGAGGGCAAACGCAATCAGGGTAGACCAAGGCTCAGATTTAGAGACACTGTAAAAAGAAACTTGAAGAAGTTGGACATAGACAGGAGTTCCTGGCAGCGGAAGGCTAAGGACAGAGCTGTGTGGATGAATCTGATCAGACCTAAATGAAACAGTCATTGTCGCCCACGACAGACTGCTATGATGATGATGATGATGATGATGCACCCAAAGGAGCCCCGTGGGTCTGCCCACCAGTGGGCTCACCACCTGCAGGAGGGATGATGGGGATCCCGGTGCTATATGAACCGGGCAGTAGTCTGGGCTTCTCTCCTTGGAGTGCCAGCCCCTGACCCAGACCCCCAGTTAAATAGAAGATGGATGGATAGATGGCAGGGGTGCCTCCAGAAATTTTTCATGGTGGGGGGGGGGGGCACTGAAAATCTTGGGGTGGCACATCAAAATCAATTTAAAATGTAATCACGCTGCGCGCCCGTCCGCATTTGGTCTGAACACACCTTGACAGCGTGACCTGTCCTACTTTGTTGTATTTTGTTACAGTGCATCCGAAAACTATTCACAGTGCTTCACTTTTTCCACATTTTATGTTACAGCCTTATTCCAAAATGGATTAAATTCATTTTTTTCCTCAAAATTCTACACACAATACCCTATAATGACAATGTGAAAAGGTTTTTTTTTTTTAGATTTTTGCAATTTTGTTAAAAAAATAAATAAATTAAGAAATCACATGTACATAAGTATTCATAGCCTTTGCCATGAAGCTCAGGATTAAGCTCAGGTGCATGCTGTTTCCACTGATCATCCTTGAGCTGTTTCTACAGCTTAATTGGTGTCTACCTGTTGTAAATTTAGTTGATTGGACATGATTTGGAAAGGCACACACCTGCTTATATAAGCTCCCACGGTTGACAGTGTATGTCAGAGCACAGAGCAACCATGAAGTCAAAGGAATTCTCTGTAGACCTCGGAGGCAGGATTGTCTTGAGGCACAAATCTGGGGAAGGGTACAGAAACATTTCTGCTGCTTTGAAGGTCCCAATGAGCACAGTGGTCTCCATCATCTGTAAATGGATGAAGTTTAGAACCACCAGGACTCTTCCTAGAGCTGGCCGGCCGTGTAAACTGAGCGATCGGGGGAGAAGGGTCTTAGTCAGGGAGGTGACCAAGAACCTGATGGTCACTTTGCCAGAGCTCCTGCGTTCCTCTGCGGAGAGAGGAGAACCTTCCAGAAGGACAACCATCTCTGCAGCAATCCATCAATCAGGCCTATATGGTAGAATGGCCAGACAGAAGCCCCTCCTTAGTTAAAGGCACATGGCAGTGCACCTGGAGTTTGCCAAAAGGCACCTGAAGGACTCTCAGATCATGAGAAACAAAATGCTCTGGTCTGTTGAGACAAAGATTGAATTCTTTGGCATGAATGTCAGGCGTCATGCTTAGAGGAAACCAGGCACTGCTCATAACCATGCCAATGGTGGTGGCAGCATCATGCTGTGGGGATGGTTTTCAGCGGCAAGAACTGGGAGACTAGTCAGGATAGAGGGAAAGATGAATGCAGCAATGTACAGAGACATCCTGGATGAAAACCTGCTCCAGAGGGCTCTTGAACTCAGACTGGGGTGACGGTTTATCTTTCAGCAGGACAACGACCCCAAACACACTGCCAGAATATCAAGGGAGTGGCTTCAGGACAACTCTGTGAATGTCCTTGAGTGGCCCAGCCAGAGCCCAGACTTGAATCCAATTGAACATCTCTGGAGAGATCTGAAAATGGCTGTGCACTGACGCTTCCCGTCTAACCTGATGGAACTTGAGAGGTGCTGCAAAGAGGAATGGGTGAAACTGCCCAAAGATAGGTGTGCCAAACTTGTGGCATCATATTCAAAAAGACTTGAGGCTGTAATTGCTGCCAAAGGTGCATCAACAAAGTATTGAGCAAAGGCTATGAATATTACCAGTGTCCAAGGCTTTTAATTGGTTTCTCAGCCACCGTTAGAATGGGATCTTCACCAGTGTAGAAGTGTTGCTGACATAGCTTTCCCTTAGTAATTAATATGCTCCTGGACTTGCTAGGATTTACCCTCATCCGGGCCCGCTCAATATTCTCCTACAGCTTCTATAGTAGTCTCTTAGTACAGGCTGTAGTTGTAGTAAGTATGGTCAAGTTATCCATATATGCCTTAATTGGAAAGAGGCGGTGTACAGATTTAAGCAACTGTCCTCCAATTACCCAATGAGAGGCACAGATGATAACTTCCATTGCCATTATGAAGGTTAATGGAGAGACTGTACATCCTGCCATGATCCCTACCTCCAGTCGCTGCCATGTGGCAGTATATGTGTCCGTTGTCAGGCAAAGCTGAATGTCCTGGAAACAGGATTTGAGCAGGCCTGTTATGGATTCTGGAGCGTTGAAATAATTGAATGTAGCCCAAAGGACGTGGTGAGGAACGAAACCAAAAGCATTGGCGAGATCCAAAATGATGATATGGAGATCTCTTTTATCCTTTTTGGCTGTCTGAAGTTTGTGCCAGATCATATTTACATGCTCCAAGCACCCAGAGAAGCCACTGATTCCTGCTTTTGCCACCAACATGTCAATGTAATTGTTCTTCTGCAGGTAAACTGATAACCTGTTGGCCAGTACGCTGAAAAAGATTTTTCCTTCAACATTCAAAAGACTGATGTGGCGAAACTGATTAATTTTGGAGGAACCCTTTTCTTCTGGAATCAGGACACCCCCTGCCCTCCTCCAGGCTGTTGGCATTATCCCTTTCTGGCACACTACATTCATCAGTCTCCAAAGAAACTGAAGAACATCTGGTGCATTCTTGTATGGGACTCCGTTGGGCCCTGGAGATGATGCAGCTCTGCCTCGATATACTATGGATTGCACTTCGCTCCACTTTGGAGGACTACTGTTGAGCTGATGCTCTGGAATAGGTAATGGTGGCATATCATTTGGAAGGGTGCACTGCTTGCTCCGCCAGCAGTCCCCACTGACTTTGTGCAGGTGCATTTCTAGATCCTTCCTTGATGCGACTAGCCTCCCGCTTTTCTCCTTTGTGAACAGCCTTTTCACAAATTTGAAAAGATCCTTGAAAAAGTTTTTTCTGGGCTACTCCTTTCTGCACCTCTTTTGCATGCTCTCTGCTTTTCTCAGTGAGGTAAATCGGTTTTTAATCTCAGCCTGCAAAACTTGTATTCCCTCTTTCTCTTCTTCTGTAGATTTTCTCCACTGTTTCTTCAGTTGCCTTCTGTCTCTGATCAGCGTTTCTATTTCCTGCTGTCTTCTGGATTTGGGTAGGACAAGAGGAGCTTTGTTTTTTTCTGCAACTCCACAATGCTCAGCTCCATAGTTGTAAATGAGCTCACCCATCCTCTCCAGTTTCTTTGTTGCTGTTCCTTTCAACTGGTTATATAGATAATGTAGATCTTTATTGACTGTTTCCCATGCACCTTTTTCACATGATTTAGGCCACCTGATTAAGGACTTTTGACTCAGAATCTTAGACTCAATTGCAGGGAAGGAACCAAGGTTCTTGATATTTTCAAAGAAGCCACCAAAACTGAGATTCTATCACATGCTGAAAATCTATTTTTCCCTAATGAGAAGTCATCCAAGGGAATGTGGGAAGAGTTCAGTCTCAAAGTTGTTAACTTTCAGGAAGGATATCTTGATGAGGATGTAAGTGTTGGGGAGTTCTACAAGACATACAAGTTGTGGATGTTCAGGTTCTGTTTCTACACACAAAAACTGATGCATGTAGCTGAAGTGCTAACAGAAGAGAAGGGGCTGATCTACAGAGAGATGACCAACAAGAAAACACAGAAGAAACACACAATGAAAGATGCTGAGCAGTGCACTACAACAATGTAATGACAGGGTTCTGATGCCATCTGCATTAAAGAAATTCAAGTCATATTCACCACATTGGAAGGGTTAGCTCACAGGTCAACTGCACATACTACATGTGGCCCATCTTTGGAGCTGCCAAACCTGCACAAAAACTTGCTAGAAGAGGGAGCAAATTAGCAGATTCTTTAGGGTTCCAAGCAGCTATGCTGCGGGAAACCTATTGCTTTTGTTCTGATTCTTATTATGATACAATAATTATATAATTATTATATAATAAACCCTGCCTTGAAAAGGTATCCAGCAAAAGTAGCTCTCCAATCATCAAATTAAGAGGGCACACCGCAGTGTAATGAGGAAACTGAAGTAATGTGTGTGCACAAGGTGATATAAATCATTCACATCACCTGTCTGGAAAGGCTGAAAGAATTTATCTCTGAGTGTGAAATGGGGAGGCGGTGGAGGCAGCACAGTGAAGGACCAGTGGGGTGGGTGTCTGCGTAATTTATAAACCTCTCAGGAAACACAATGTGGATGTAAACTTTTAAATGCTGTACTGCTGCTGGGAATCCTTTCCACTGAACATTTATCATTTGAGTGTAATGGTCTGTTCCAGTGCCTAGTCTCTTCAGCTGTGTGCACACCTGCTCCTCATCACCGCATGGGCTATATAAAACACGCTGCCCTGGGATCAGTGCGGAGTCGTCTGTCTATACTCCATGAGACCTTCTATCGCCTTCATCGTTGTTCCTGAGTTCCAGCCTCAGCCTACTTTAGTCCTTGTTTCCAGCCTCCTGCCCACCGGCATCTGGAAGAGTCTCTGTCCTGCTCGTTAGCCTCGCTCACTCCTCTAATCCCTCTCTCAGTCCCCTGTGCACAGATGGAGCTCCGTGGCGGCGGATCTCTCCCTTTCTGCGGTGGCGGACCTCCTTCCTTCCTGGCGGCGGACCAAGCTGCACAACTCACCCTTCACACATCCACCTCTTTCAGCCACAACAGGATCGGTGAACGCTGTCCTCCTGGCCATAGCCACCGAGCTGAACCTGAACCACTCTACATCTCCACAAACAGTAAGCCTTGGACTAAACTGCACATTCCCACCTATGATTACCTCTAACTGCCCCTGCTTCTGTTTATCCCTAGGGTTGCCAGGTTGAACGGTGTTCTGCTCTCCCCCAGCGAATACAGACTACACACCCACACACTCACACACTCACACACACTCATTGTTGTTAATAAACTTAATTGTATCTATCCTTGAGTCAGAGTCTGTTCACTGGGTCTATTCACCATGTCAGTACGACTCTGCCAGAGTGACCCAGCTGACAGCGCATTGGTGCGCAAAGTTAACAGCCTAGAGACTCAGATGGATCAATTAGCTTATCAAAAGCAAATTATCCTCACTCAATTAGCCCGTTTAATGGACCGGTTGGATCGCCTGGCAGGTCTACAGGCGTTTCCTCCGGCTCCTTCAGCCCCGAGCAGCTCCTTGGCTTCCGCTAGCTCACAATCCGGCCAACCCGGGCAGGGGCCTCTTGCCCAGCTAACCCCCATTCCCACTCCCACCCGTTTTAGTGGTAAACTAGGGGAGGCTAGGGGATTCATTATGCAGTGTGAGATAGTTTTTCAGCGGGTGCCTGGGGATTTCCCCACAGATCACAGCCAGATCGGCTACATAATTAACTTATTAGAGGGGTGAGCATTAGCACAGGCATATGCCATTATGGCCAGGGCAAATTATGCTAGCTTGCCATATAATCAGTTTGTCTGTGAATTTAAGGAAGTGTTTGACCACTCCGACCACGATGGTGTGCTCACCTCCCGGTTGCTGAATTTGAGCCAGGGAGCAAAGTCCGTGGCACACTATGCCGTTGACTTCCGGGTGATGGCCACAGAGGTGAGGTGGGAGGACGCCTCACTTTGCAGCATCTTCATCAGAAGTCTTAGCCCTAGCCTGCGTGACGAGTTAGCCCCCTTAGAAAAGCCAAGTAGGCTAACCGAAATAATTTCCCTGGCCATAAGCCTCGACAACAGACTGAGGGAACGGACAGCGGAACGTAAGACTTCTGGTTGCTTGGGTGCCCAATATCGCCACGCCCCCAGCCTTCCCTATTAGCCCTACCTACCTCTGATTCCCTGGAGGCCCCGGAACCTATGGTAGTGGGACAGTCCCGGTTACCGCTAGTGAAGAAACAGCGCTGCCACGAGTTGGGGTTGTGCCTCTACTGTGGGAGCGAGGAGCACGAGGTAGCATCATGCCCCCTATGGCCAAAAGGGGGAGTCTGTGCATCGCAGTAGGGGGACTCACGGACTCACCTCAATCACATCCCCTCTCCAGGGGATGTGATTGAGGTGAGTCCCTATCCGTTTCATTCCCAATCAAAAGGAAATTGTCACACACGCATTGATTGATTCGGGGGCAGAGCAGAGCTTTATCTCGGGGGATCTGGCAACCCGGTTGGGTCTCCCCTGTCAATCGCTGAGAGCCCCACTCAAAATCATCACTTTGTCCAAAGCCCCCCTTGCCACAGTATCTCAGCAGACCGCCCCAGTGTCTGTCATCATATCTGGTAATCATCGGGAGGAGTTGAGTTTTTTGTGTTGGCAGTCTCCTCTTCCCCGGTGATTCTTGGCTATCCCTGGTTACACCTCCATAATCCTATCGACTGGCGCGCCGGGAATGTGGTGTCTTGGAGCTCGTTCTGTTTTGGTGCCTGTCTTCAATCTGCCACTTGCTCACCATCCATGCCCCTGGGTGCTCCCGTCACCCCTCCCCCCAATCTGACCAAAGTACCTTCTGAGTATCATGACCTTGGGGCCGCCTTCAGTAAGACCCAGACCCTTTCCCTCCCCCCTCACCGCCCATATGACTGCGCCATCAACCTCTGTGCCGGAGCCCCGCTGCCGTCAAGTCATCTTTACAGCCTGTCACCTCCGGAGCGGGAGGCCATGGAGGCTTATATTAAAGAATCTTTAAGCTCTGGCATAATTCAGCTGTCATCCTTAGCGGTGGGGGCGTTTTTTTTTTTTTTGTTGTTGGCAAGAAGGACGGCTCACTGAGGCCATGCATTGACTTTAGGAATTAAATAACATCACCATCAAGGACAAATACACCCTTCCTCTTATTAAAACGGCGTTCGATTCCCTCCAGGGGGCCTCCTGGTTCACCAAGCTGGATCTCCGTAACGCTTACCATCTGGTACGGATCCGGGAAGGTGACGAATGGAAGACAGGGCTCCGGACCCCCAGCGGACACTTCGAGTACCTGATAATGCCGTTTGGACTGACCAACGCCCCTGCCGTATTCCAGCGCTTGATCAACAACGTGCTGAGGGATTTTTTGGGTGTTTTTGTTTTCGTTTATCTTGACGACATATTGATTTTTTTCACAGTCTTTGGACGAGCATCGGGTGCATGTGAGGCAAGTTTTGCAGCGGCTCCTGGAAAATAAGCTATTTGTCAAGGCCGAGAAGTGCGAGTTCCACGCCTCCAAGACATCCTTCCTGGGCTTCGTTATCTCCCATAATGAGATCATCCCAGACCCCAGCAAGGTAAAAGCGGTGGTAGAATGGCCCAATCCCTCTTCCAGGAAACAGCTTCAGCAGTTTTTGGGGTTCGCCAATTTTTACCGCCGCTTTGTGCAGAATTATAGCATTATTGCTCTCCCCCTCACACGTCTCACTTCTCCCAAGGTCCCTTTCCGGTGGACGGAGGAGGTGGCTACGGCCTTTGCTGCCCTGAAGGAGAGGTTCTCTGACTCCCCCATCCTGGCTCAGGTGGACCCCGCACTTCAGTGCCTGGTGGAGGTGGACACCTTGGACTTGGGGGTTGGAGTCGTTCTTTCCCAGCGTTCCCCGGCGGATGGCAGGATTCGACCATGTGCTTTCTTCTCTTGTCAGCTGTCCCCGGCTGAGCGAAATTACGACATTGGTGACAGAGAGCTTCTGGTGATCAAGCTCGCACTGGAGGAGTGGCGCCATTAGTTGGAGGGGCCTCTCAGCCGTTCGTGGCCTGGATGGACCACAAGAACCTGGAGTACCTCAGGACGGCCAAGCGCCTGAATGCGCGCCAGACCCGCTGGTTCCTGTTCTTTGGATGCTTTGACTTTACCATCGCGTACCACCCCAGGTCCAAAAATATCAAGCCAGATGCTGTATCCAGACAATTTGCCTCGGATGCTACAGAGGTAACAGAACATCCTGTTCTTTCTCCATCATGTATCATGGGCACCCTCTCGTGAGGCATCAGAGAGAAGGTCCTGAAGGCACAGGATGCTGAGGCGGACCCAGGCGGGGGACCAGCGGGGAGACTGTTCATCCCATCAGCCGTTCGGGATGAGGTCATCCATTGGGCCCACGCTTCCAGGTTCTCGTGTCACCCTGGGAGGGTTCACACAGTGGTGCTTCTCCAGAGGACGTTTTGGTGGCCTTCGCTTCAGAAGGACGTTGGGGAGTACATCCCCACCTGCCCACAGTGCGCCGCTGGCAAGATGTCCTCTTCTCCTCCAGATGGGCTGCTCCATCCCCTCCGTACCCCCGGCAGGCCCTCGTCCCATGTGGCGTTGGACTTCGTCACTGGTCTCCCACATTCTAATCACCATACTGTTATTCTCACCATTGTCAACAGGTTTTCCAAGGCTGCTCACTTCATTCTCCTGCAGGGGCTGCCTACGGCAAAGGAGACAGCGGAACTGCTTGTCCAGCATGTGGTGAGACTACACGGGATCCCCCTGGACATCGTCTCCGACAGGGGACCTCAGTTCATCTCCCAGGTTTGGAGGTCCTTCTGCAACGCCCTTGGGGCTACGGTGAGCCTGTTGTGTGGATACCACCCTCAGAGCAACGGGCAATGTGAGCGGGCTAACCAAAAGCTGGAGGCTGCACTGCGGTGTGTGGCTACCGCCACCCCGGCATCGTGGAGCACGCATCTCCCTTGGATTGAATACGCCCACAACACGACGGTCTCCTCGGCTGCCGGCATGTCTCCATTTGAGACCTCACTGGGATACAACCCCCTGTTGTTTCCTGAGGAGGAGGGAGACATCGCTTTCCCGTCCGTCCGGGTTCACCTGAGACCCTGCCGCTGGCTGTGGAGAGCGACCCAGACCATGCTACAGCGCACAGCAGAGCTCAATTCCACAGTTGCCAACCACCACAGGACACCAGCCCCTCCCTACCAGGTGGGTCAGCAAGTTTGGCTATCCACCAAACATATTAACTTGAAGGCAGAGACTAAGAAGATGTCCCAACGGTTCATTGGGCCTTTTGCCATCTCTCACATTATTAACCCTGTTTCTGTGCACCTAGCTCTCCCCCTCTCCCTCCGCATCTGTCCTACATTCCACGTTTCTCAGCTCAAACCCTTCTGTTCCAGCCCTCTGTGTCCCCCTCCCAGGTCTCCACCTCTGCCGATGTTGATCGATGGCGACCCGGCATGGAAGGTCAATGCCATCCTGGACGTCCATCGCTGGGGTCGCGGCCTACAATACCTGGTGGACTGGGAGGGCTACGGGCCGGAATGGAGGTCCTGGGTGCATCCCTCCTACGTCTTGGATAAAGACCTCATCAGGGACTTCCATCGGGCACACCCAGGTAGGTTGGATCGACCGTCGAGAGGCGTCTCATGGGGGGGGGGCATACTGTAAGGGTCTGTTCAAGTGCCTATCCCTTCAGCTGCGTGCACACCTGCTCCTCATCACGGCCTGGGCTATATAAACCACGCTGCCCTGGGATCAGTGCAAAGTCGTCTGTCTATACTCCATGAGACCTTCTCTCGCCTTCATCATTGTTCCTGAGTTTCAGCCTCAGCCTACCTTAGTCCTCGTTTCCAGCCTCCTGCCCACCGGCGTCTGGAAGAGTCTCCCTCCTGCTTAAGTAATCCCTCTCTCAGCCCCCTGTGCACAGGCGGAGCTCCGTGGCGACGGATCTTTCCCTTTCTGTGGCGGCGGACCTCCTTCCTTCCTAGCGGCGGACCAAGCTGTACAACTCACCCTTCACACATCCACCTCCTTCAGCCGCAATGGGATCGGTGAACACTGTCGTCCTGGCCGTAGCCGTCGAGCTGAACCTGAACCACTCTACATCTCCACAAACAGTAAGCCTTGGACTAAACTACACATTCCCACCTGTGATTATCTCTAACTGTCCCTGCTTCTGTTTATCCCTAGGGTTGCCAGGTTGAACGGTGTTCTGCCCTCCCCCAGCGGCTACAGACTACACACCCATGCACTCACACGCACTCATTGTTGTTAATAAACTTAATTGTATCTATCCTTGAGTCAGAGTCTGCTCACTGGGTCTATTCACCATGTCATTGAGAAAATAGCTGAAGCAGTTTTGTGGTGTGTGGTGGTGAATGCTTGGAATGCAGGAAGTCCTGGTTTGAGTCTTCCTAGGGACATCTCATTCTTCTAAAAAAACAGCTCAAGTACAGCATGGCTCTCCTGGCCATTTTAAAGCAGCACTATGTTAGATTTTCACCTCAAGATAATCTTGGGATAGGCTCCAGCCCCCCACGACCCGAAAAGGATTAAGCGGTTGAACATGGATGGATAATGTTTTCAAAATTATTTTGATGGTACACCAAGATTTGACTGAGTGAATGTCACTTCCTCCATAGCCTGAGAGGGACTTTACTTACTCACTTGCCTTCTCAGGGCAGTTCGTAAAGCAAGGTTTCCAAAATCCCAGCAAAGAGATGTAAGAAACTTAGTGATTGATTTCATTTATTTCTTCAAAAGCATCTCTTATCAGATATTAATCTGAAGGAGCCAACGATTTCGTCTACACCATTGTGTGTGTGTGTGTGAGTGTGTTATGTGTGAAATGTCTAAGACTTGTTTTTATTCTGTGCTTTTTTTGTTATTCCATTGTAAACAAAAGAAATAAACTTGTGGTGTAAACTTTTCAAATATAACCCCCCCCCCCAAAAAAAAAAAAAAATTAGACCTACACTTCTTTTAAGCTGAACCAGCTGCTGAGACAAACCAGTCACCCCAGGAAGTGATTTGACAGCTTCAGTTTTTAAAAATGTGTTAAGTGTCCCACATTAACTAAAAAAGTGAACCTGTTAAATATCCCAGCCCTTCTAATATCCACTAATATAACAGTTTCTTGCTCTTCTACCCTCCTCTGCTGTTGACTGGTGTCTCTGAAGCATCTCTCAGAGTCACAGAGAGACAGACTGTGTTAACTGGCACTACAGTAGTGTCTTGATTCTCAGTAATATGCAGTGTTCACCACCAAATAACCACCATCTGAACATCAAAGCAGGAGCTTATCCCCAAAACTATCAAGCACAGCTCCTTTCAGAGCAGCCGTGGCTGAACTGAACACACAAAACTTTCTCCAGTTTCTCAGATCCAGGAAAAAAGGACTGCTTTCAGTAGCCTTCAGTATGCATTTCATCCCTTGACTTTCTGTTGCTGGCAGCAGCAGAAAACGTAAACACTGCAGGTTCAATCTGCACTGTCTTATGGGTCCCATGTGGGGTTGTCTGCAGGTTCCATGTTGGCCCATCTGTGTTTGCCCACATGGACTTTACCTGTGGTCCAGGTGAGCAGGTGATCTGTTTAGCTGCTTTAAAGTAGAACTGAACCCACCTTTTGGCGCAAAAAGTAGAATAGCAGATTAATTCCTTATTATCTATTGTATTTTTCAACACATAAAAGAAATTTTTAGGCCGTGCGATGGCCAAGCTATAAGCCGATAAACTTTTGCCTCTGGCTGGCAGTGCCAAACAAACCGGAAGTAGTGCAGACGACGCTGCGTGATGTCACGAGTGTGATCCCTAAACAAAACAACAATGGCAGATGATAGCAGTTCCAGCAGTCAAGAACACCAGAGTTTTCAGAGTGAAGAGGCATTCAGGATCGGTGACGAGACAGAGGAGGATGCAGGAGTGTGGCAGGTGGCAGGCGTGCACAACGGCGAGCCCGGGAGACAGCGACCTGATGCACCTGTGACAGCAGCTGGCAGACGGCGATGCAGAGGCGAGGTCCGCCGCCGGGGAATACACCTGTGCACAGGGGAGAGACTGGAAAGGCAAAGGTAGGTATGCTTACGCTGTAGATCTTGCTGGGAGATGAGGGGGTTCCTCTGCAGCAAGAGGGCTGAAGGAATCAGACGGCTTCATGCCGAAGCCCAGGGCAGAGTGGCTTATATCCCACGCTGCTGATGAGGCGCAAGTGTGCGCGCAGCTGGCGCCGCTAATGAGCGGCGAGTTGTAACATATCCAGCCTGTGTTGTGTTGTAGCTTAGTTTTCTTTTTTCTCTGTCACATTTTGTCTTAGTTTTGTTTTGAATTGTAATCGCTCTTGCCTGTTTTCTCTTTTGAATTCTTGGATGGAATATGGGTGGGCAATACAAGCTGCGGCTTCAGCCATCACCCATTTCGGATAACTTACGTTGAATTGTATAATCAGATGAGTCATTGTTCAATTTGACCTTGTTGTTATATCATTCAGTTTCTTTCAACCTGTACTGTACTATCCGAAATAAATAAATTCATTCATTCATTCAAAAAATTGGGCTATGTATTACAATACTTCTACAGACTATAGTGGCAATACACATGAACAGAACTGGCCTCTGCATTTGACTGTGCTATTTATAAATACGTGATCCCTCACTTATCGCGTTTAATGGGGACCAGAACCGACCGCGAAAAGTGAAAAACCGCGAAGTAGCGTCACCCCCCCCCCACAAGGACGTCACAAGCACTATTTTGCACAAAAAGGCACAAGAGAACAGCGAAAAGTGCCACTAAGCAACACGAGCGATAAAGAACAATGAATGCGGTCTTCCTTCGCTGGGTATGGGCGCTCTGCAGGGAGAGAAGCTGGGTAAAACGTCTCGGCCAATCAGCTTGCGAGGTAAAACGTCTCGGCCAATCAGCTTGCGAGATTCCCGAGCGGTGAAGAGGTGGGCGGAGAGGAGTGGAGCGGTGATCAGAGAGGTGGATTTTGAGTTGTGCGGGCTCTCCGTGTTGATACCTGATGTTCTAATGTAGTCTCCCTGCCTTCTGCTAGTGCCCGGGCAACTTTCGTGCCATTTTTTCTCAATTTTGAATTTTTGATGAATATTTTTGAAAAATCCACGATGCACTGAGGGCGGGAAAGGTGAAACGCGAAGTAGCGAGGGATCACTGTAATATCTATATCTAGAAACGCATCGCTTCCAGGTCGCTTTTCCTCCCTCTTTCTTTTCTTTCGTCGCCATGACAGCTTTCCTTGGCCACTGAACAGATCTTCCCAGGTGTTGGAAGTGTTTTGTAGTCGACTATCACGACAAAATGCACCAAAAACAACCAGTGTCGACGTGCTCGCAATGGTAAACATGGAGGACTGTGTCACACTCGTGACGTCACGCGGAACTCCGGCTGCACTTCCGGTTAATCGGCGGATTTGTCTGATTTTTCAGGGCGGGAAATTCAAAATCGCGATTTTCTCCAAGATTCCGGGATTTGTGGAAGGGGTGCCAATGATAAATTATCTTTATAATTGTATGTACTATCACCCAGTGCCGTTCAATGCCGTTCAGTTCAGTTCTACTTTAAACCATCGAGGCCCCACAAAGGTTTCATGGGGCTGAGCAGCATTCAGTGACACTTGTGCTAAAGGCAAAATTACAAGGAAAAAAGTTACAAGTTTAGGAGAAAAAAATCACAAATTAAGGAGAAAAAATGTGACAAATTATGAGAAAAAAAGTCAGAAATTTACAAAAAAATAGTAGCAAATTTATGAAGAAAAAAATCATAAATTTATGAGAAAAAATGTTAAAATTTAGGAGAAAAAATTGCAAATTTACAACAAAAAAGTAAAATTTGAAAAAGTAAACAAGAAAAAATATCTAATTTAAAAGAAAAAAATCACAAATTTATGAGGAAAATTTTAAAACAAAGTTGCAAATTAATAAAAAAGTAGCAAATATATGAGTAAATTGAAAATTTACAAGAAAAAAAATTGAAATTTATGAGAAAAAAGTTACAAATTTTCTGAGAAAAAATTACAAGTTTACATTAAAAAAGTTGAAAATTCTTTTGAAAGTTACAAATTTACAAGAAAATAGCAGATTTACAAGGAAAAGGGTAAACTTATGAGAAAAAGTTGCAGGATCACAGGAAAAAAGTGACAAATTTATGAGAGCTTAAAATTTTCAAGAAATTGCATCAAATGTATGGGGAAATAAGTTGAAAATAGGTACATATGGCAAACATAGATGGGCCAACAGGGAAGCCATGGACAAACCCACATGGACCTATCAGACAGCCTGGCCTGAATCTTTGCTGGCCCACATGGACATGCTGGCTGGGAATAGAGCTAATTTTATTGTAGCCAGGCATTTCCATAGAAAAAATACTGGAAAAACTCATTCTGTTATAAGCTGCTCTTACATCCTGGAATTGGTCAGACAGCAGCTTTCTTTTACAACCAACAAATTAGTTTTTACAATCAATATATGTGGTAAAAAAAATGACAGCTGCATCGCCTACAACTGATTTGCCCAAACAAACCTCTTTCTTCTGCAGCTTCTATACTCTTCCACTCTGGTTCTATACTCTTCCACTCTGGGTTTACTTTACTGACCTGGAGAAAAGGTCCCGAATGGACAAAAGTGCCATTCTCACTAAGCTAATTTAAAAATGTATAATTAAAAAAACACTAACAACTCTATCCCAAAAAAGGTATTTCAATATTTTGGCTAACAGAGATATCCTTGGCTAACTATTTTTTTTTTATCAGATGGTGGATCAGTGACCCTGGTTACATGGTCACAATAATTCCAGAACTGCGAATAATCAGATAGTGGTAATAACCTGATTTGATGTGTTTACATGCGCTGAATAAACGGATTATTGGGCAGAAAACTGCTTGAGTTATAGCCAATGTGATTTCTCATACCTCGATAAGGGCCGTTATTTGAGTATTCTGTTTACATGAACTCTTGACTAATCAGATAACCCCAAAAATCTGATTATTATATAATATTTTTTAGGGCGCATGTAAACATAGCCATTGATTAAACATCAGAGGACATAGCACAACAAATTTACACTGAACACAGGCTCATGATAAAAGTTGCAAATTTATGAAAACAGAAAAAAACATGAAAAAATAAAAATAAAAACACAAATTTATAATATCACAATTTGTTTGTTTTAATTGTCTTACAAATTTGCATGTGAAAAAATAATAACGGAACAGAATAAATTAAAAAAAATTACTAACTTGTTAAATAAATACATGCAGATTATAAGAAACTGTTCATATTTGATAAGAAAAATCTCTCCTATGACTAATATTGACAGGACTTCATTGTAAAGCTCAGATGCATTTTGTGGCTCTGCAATTTTTAAAAAATTTTTTTTAAAGATTACTCAGATTTTTCTTGGTAACAGGTGATATTTTATACAGCGTCACTGTAATTTATCATCCCAGATCCCATTCATCACAAACCTTTTTATATCATGTTACAGAACTGAATAAACGGACTTTGAAGCACCAATTTTAAGCAGAAACATTAAAAAAAACTTAGAAATTTCCATATTTTCTTATGTTTGCAACTAAATTTGTAGCTTTTTTACGTGTAATTTTGCAACTTTTAACTTGTAAATTTTAAATTTTTGACTTGTAAATTAACATTTTTTCCTGTACATTATCAACTTTGTTCCTGTAAATTAGCAACTATTTGTGTGTAAATTAATAATTTTTTCCCTGTAAATGAGTTACTTTTTGTCATGCTCAGGTGAGTGCACTCTCCCCCTCCCTTCCTGCTCGACTTTCGCTGGCTCCGCAGGCAGTCACCACACCTGCATGATCAGACGCGCCTGCTGCCTCTGCCTCGCCAGTGCATAAGAGGACCTTCATGTGAATGCTTCAGCGCTGGCTCGTTGGGTATACTACCTGCAAAACAAGCAAATAAGTTTATATTCCTTCTCAGAGGAAAAAAAAAAAGTAATCCCTCTTGTCTTTTTCTCCTTCAGGTTGCTGCCATCTTCGTGGTGCGTCTCCGGGGTCGTTGTGCGCTCATCTGCCCCATCGTCATCACCGCTTCAGCTGTTCAGCTGCCTATTCCACCCCGTCAGACACCTCACCCAGCTCTACTCCTGCCTACCAGCATCCTTCCTTGGTTTGCCGTTTATGCTGGGTTCCTCTACCGGGTTCTCTGTTTCTCCCGAGTGACTGCAGTCCGATTTATCCCTTTGCAGTCTCCCTCCTTGTCTAACCTGCTCTCGTCTCTCCTCCAGGCTGGGTCTTCCTCTGGCGAGTGATGTTTTTCATTAACGAAGCTTTCCTTTTTTGAATCAATAAAATTTGATTAAAATTTGCTTCTCTGTGTTATAGTGTGTTTTCTCTGGTGTCACTCCCTGCACATGAGCTGTTTATTATTACCGATCATGACAGAAAGAGCCAGCCCTAGTGCAAGCTCAGCGGGAGCGACATCAGAGGAACACTGTGCTTTAGATCACTTAGATGTCACAGAGAGGCAGGTGGCCATGCTTACACAGCAGCTGCAGACAATTACGCAGCAGCTGGGCATGGTCGCCGAGCATTTGGCCCACTTGTCTCGTCCGGGTTCCACCCCTCCACCTGTAGCCACAGTTTCTTCCACCATGTGCTGAACTACTTTCTTTCCCTCACCTGCCTTGTACGCAGGGGAGGTGGGGAAATGTAAGGGCTTCCTTTGTCACGTTCGGCTTTATTTGGGTCAGGTCGGTGGGGAATACCTAGACGATACAGCTAAAATTCATTTCATGACCCTTCTACTGCAAGATAGGGCCCTCAGCTGGGCCCAATCCACTCTCGACAGTCCGGAGGGCCCTAATTACTCTTTTGATAGATTTGTTAATGAATTCGCTTGCTTGTTCGACCGGACAGAGAGTGAAGGGAACATTATGAGCTGAATGATGTCACTCTGTTAGGGGAGTCGGTCTGCCGCCGATTACTCTGTGGAGTTTCGGGTCGCCATGGCGGACTCTGGATGGAATGACGTTTCGCAACACAGCGTCTTCCTCCGGGGTTCAAACGAAAACCCTCCGCGATGACCTAGCAGTTCATGCAGTTCTTCCTCCCGAATGATCTTATTGATCAGGCTTTCAGCTTGGACAACCAATACTGCGAGTGCGCGAGGGAGCGCAAGGCCTCCTCCAACTTGCCCAGTGCGTGCACGCCCTCTTCGGTTACTGACACAGGTGGAGCAGGCTCTTCCTCCAAACCTATGGCGCTCGGCCGAGTCCATCTGACTCCGGAAGAGCACCAGTGTCGGAGGAGAGCTGGCTCATGCGTGTACTGTGGCTCTTTAAAGCACACACTGCATAAGTGCCATCTGAAGCCCAAAAGACGCTGCCCATCAGTAGCTGTGGGAGGTCTGATGGGCGGGAAATCTTTTCATTCCCCCAGTAACTTCTCCATTTTGGCCCTCATCCAGGGGGTCGAGAGGAGAGTCATGGCTTTGATTGATTCAGGGGCAGAGCAAAACTTTATTTCTGTGTGCCTCGTGCGGGATGTAGGCATCCCCACGACCAAACTGCCCATGCCCCTCAATGTCTCTACACTGTCGGGTGAGAATGCGGCATCCATCACCGAAAGCACGGGGCCGGTCTCCGTCCCTCTTTCCGGTAACCACTGGGAGACACTTTTATTTCTTATTCTCCCTAAATTGTCTCACCTGGTGGTTCTAGGGTTCCCCTGGCTCCGGAAACATAACCCCATTATTAATTGGGCACATAATTCCATCTCTTCCTGGAGCCCATATTGTTTGACATCCTGTTTTAGCTCGGCTGAGTGTTCACCATCGTTGGCCATCTCCTCCCCTCTGGCAGAGCCGCTGGACCTCAGCTTAGTACCTGAGGCCTATCATGACCTCGGAGAGGTCTGTAGCAAGTTGAGAGCGCTTTCTTTACCTCCCCATTGCTCTTACAACTGTGCCATAAACCTTCTCCCAGGTGCCCAGCTGCTGTCCAACCGTCTCTACAATATTTCTGGGCAGGAGAGGGAGGCGATGGAGAGCTATATCAAAGATTCTTTGAATGCCGGCCTCATTTGGCCTTCATCAGCATCTCATGGGGCATGTTTTTTTTTTTTTTTTCGGAAAGAAGGACGGCTCCTCACGCCCGTGCATTGATTATCATGGATTAAATGCCTTAACTATTAAGGATAAATATCCTCTGTCCCTGTTAAATTCCACATTTGAGCTCCTTCACTGCACCCGAGTATTCACCAAATTGGATTTGCATAATGCCTACCATTTGGTTCGCATTCACGAGGGGGACGAATGGAAGACGGCCTTTAAAACACACTTGGGGCAATTTGAATATCTGGTTACACCGTTTGGGCTCACTAATGCCCCCGCAGTCTTCCAGCTCATGATCAATGACATCCTCCGTGATATGGTAAATCAATTTGTTTTTGTCTAACGTGACGACATTTTGATTTTTTCCCGCATGCCAGAGTCAACACGCGGTCCATGTCAGGGCCATTCTACAACGGCTCCTGGAGAACCAGCTTTACATCAAAGCCGAGAAGTGTGAGTTTTCTACCTGCTCCACTTCATTCCTCAGTTTTCTTGTAGCTGAAGTGGAACTGAGGGCTGACCCGGCCAAGGTGAAGGCTGTGCTAGATTGGCCTACACCCCACTTCCGCAAGGAGCTCCAGCGCTTCTTGGAGTTTGTGAATTTTTATTGCCACATCATTAGAAACTATAGTGGGGTAGCATAGCCTCTTACCCAGCTGACCTCGGTTAAAGTGCCCTTTAGTTGGTCCGAGGCAGAGCTGAGGGCCCGGCGGGCTCAATCGACGGAACCCAAGCTGGAAGTGGGCCCTGATGGTCATCTGCTTGTCCCGGCCGCTCTCCGCAGCAACGTCATCAGGTGGGGCCACACCAGCCATTTCACCTGCCATCCTGGTATCTCTCAAACCATCAACCTTATCCGATGGATGTTCTGGTGGCCCACCCTGCGGATGGACGTCGGGGATTACGTCAAGGCCTGTCAAGTCTACAACCTTACCAAACTGACTCCTCGCCCCCTTCTGGTCTCCTCCACCCACTTCCCATCCCCAGCCGACCCTGGTCCCACATTGCCCTGGACTTTATCACTGGACTCCCCCCCTCTCAAGGCAACACTGCTATCCTCACCTGTGTGGATCACTTTTCTAAGGCGATCCATCTGGTACCCTTTCCCAAATTACCCTTTGGCTTGGAGATGGTGAACCTCCTCACTACCCACGTCATCTGCCTGCACGGCATTCCTGTGGACGTTGTGTCTGACCGGGGCCCTCAATTCACTTCCCAGGTCTGGAGATCCTTTTGCCACTCCCTAGGCAACACCATCAGCTTTACCTCTGGATACCATCCTCAGAGTAATGGGCAGGTTAAGCACGCCAACCAATCCCTGGAGGCCTCCCTTAGGTGCGTACCAGCCTGCAACCCCAGCGCCTGGAGCACTCATCTGACCTGTGTGGAATACTCCCACAATTCTGCAATCTCAATGGCAACTGGACTGACCCCCTTCGAGGCGTCCATGGGGTATACTTCCCCCTGTTACCGATGGCGGAGAGGGACATTGCTGTTCCAGTGGTGGGGGCTCACACACGTCACTGTCGCCAGCTCTGGAGGGCAACTTGAGCTGCCCTTGCCCACTCGGCTGAACGCAGCCACCAGTATGCGGACCGCAGGCGGACTCCTGCTCCCAAATATTCCATCAGACAGTAAGTGTGGTTGTCGACAGACCAGGTGCCCTTGAAGACGGAGTCCAGGAAACTTTCTCCTCACTTCCTGGGCCCGTTCCCCATCTTCAGGGTCATCAATAATATCACGGTCCACCTGAAGCACCCGCCGGCGATGCGGATTCATCCCAACTTTGACATTTCTAAGCTCAAGCCCCTCTCCGCCAGCCCCCTCTGCCCTCCTTCGAAGCTGCCTCCTCCCCCTCGGGTCGTCGACGGTCAAACCACCTTCACAGCGTCCACTGTCGGGGCCAGGGGCTACAATATCTTGTTCACTGGAAGGGCTACGGACCAGAAGAAAGGTTGTGGATCCCCGGTTCCAACTTCGATGACAAGGGGATGGTCTGGGCTTTTCATAAGGCACATCCCAACAAGCCCAGTGGACCACCAGGAGGTGCTCCTTGAGGGGAGGGCGCTTTCATGTTCAAGTGAGTGCACTCTCCCCCTCTCTTCCTGCTCGACTTTCCCTGGCTCCGCAGGCAATCATCACACCTGCGTGATTAGACACATCTGCTGCCTCTGCCTCGCCAGTGCATAAGAGGACCTTCATGTGAATGCTTCAGCGCTGGCTCACTGGGTATACTACCTGCAAAACAAGCAAATAAGTTTATATTCCTTCTCAGAGGAAACAAAAGTAATCCCTCTTGTCTTTTTCTCCTTCAGGTTGCTGCCATCTTCGTGGTGCGTCTCCAGGGTCGTTGTGCGCTCATCTGCCCCATCATCATCACCGCTTCAACTGCTTATTCCACCCGGTCAGACACTTCACCCAGCTCTACTCCTGCCTACCAGCATCCTTCCTTGGTTCGCCATTTATGCTGGGTTCCTCTACCAGGTTCTCTGTTTCTCCCATGTGACTGCAGTCCGATATATCCCTTTGCAGTCCCCCTCCTTGTCTAACCTGCTCTTGTCTCTCCTCCAGGCTGGGTCTTCCTCTGGCGAGTGACGTCTTTCATTAATGAAGCTTTCCTTTTCTGAATCAATAAAATCTGATTAATTTGCTTCTCTGTGTTATAGTGTGTTTTCTCTGGTGTCACTCCCTGCACGTGAGCTGTTTATTAACAATCATGACACTTTTTTTTCTTGTAAATTAACAAGCTTTTCCTGTAGCTGCAACTTTTTTCTTCTAAATTTCTTCTAAACTTCAGGCCAATTTCTAAGCTTTCTTTTATTTCTAAGCTTTTAGAGAAAAGTTGTTGCCAAGCAGCTCACTGACTTTCTAATTGAACACAATATTTTCGACAAATTTCAGTCAGGTTTTCGTCAGAAACACTCGACAGAGACCGCTCTTCTCAGGGTGTCAAATGATATTTTAATGTCATCAGACTCTGGCAAATGCTCTGTTTTAGTGTTATTAGATCTTACTGCAGCATTTGATACTATTGGTCATTGTATTTTGTTACAAAGGCTTAGAGATCGGGTAGGTATTTCTGGAAAAGCTCTGGATTGGTTTTTCTCCTACCTTTCTGGTAGGAGTTTTTCCGTGGCTGTTGGCTCTTATTCATCTGACTCTGCTCCTTTAACCTGTGGGGTGCCTCAGGGTTCTATTCTGGGTCCACTTTTATTTGCCCTATATATGCTGCCACTTGGTTCTATTATCAGCAAATTTAAAGGTGTGTCTTATCACTGCTACGCTGACGATTTACAGCTACTTTTCTCTTTTAAGCCTGACCATGTTGACAATTTAAAAATTATTCATGATTGTCTGTCTGCAATTAAGGACTGGATGTCTAGTAACTTTTTGCAACTTAATGCAAAAAACTGAAGTCCTTATTGAAACTGAAGTCCTTTTTAAAACTGAAGTCCTTATTGTAGCACCTGATAATCTAATTCCTAAGTTGGTTAATAGCATTGGTTCATTAAGTTCTAACGTACGGTCTAATCTAAAAAATCTTGGTGTCATTTTCGATCAGTCGATGAGTTTTGATCAGCATGTCAAATCTCTGACCCGGAGTTGTTTTTTCCACCTTAGGAATATATCCAAAATTAGGTCATTGGTTTCCTACACTCAGTTAGAAATCATTATTCATGCCTTTGTTTCTTCACGTTTGGACTACTGTAATGCTCTTTTTACATATCTTAGCAAATCCTCTTTACACCGCCTACAGTTAGTCCAGAACGCTGCTGCAAGATTACTAACTAGGTCCAGTAGATTCTGTCATATCACTCCTGTTTTGGCCTCCTTGCATTGGCTTCCTGTAAATTATAGAATTGATTTTAAAGTTCTTGTTCTTACTTACAAAGCCATTCATGAAGAGGCGCCTTTTTATATTAGTGACCTGCTCTCTCTACACCAGCCCAGCAGGTCTCTCAGATCTTCTCATCAGAATCTATTGGTAGTCCCTAGTACTAGGCTCAGAACCAAAGGCGATAGAGCCTTTGCTGCTGTTGCTCCCAGACTGTGGAACTCCTTGCCTTTTGAACTTAGATCTGCACCTTCCATTGGTGTTTTTAAGAAGCAACTAAAGACCCACCTTTTTAGCCTGGCTTTTTAATTACCTCTGCCAAAGGGGGAGGTTATGTGATCATCGGCGTTGGTTTGTCTGTTTGTTTGTCTGTTTGTTTGTCTGTTTGTCTGTTTGTTTATCTGTTTGTTTGTTTGTTTGACTGTTAGCAAGATAACTCAAAAAGTTATGGACGGATTTTCATGAAATTTTCACAGATTGTCAGAAACGGGGTATCCTACAGATGTTTACATTTTGGTGGTGATCCGGATCACCGTCCACAAGAAAACCGCCATTACGCAAAATGCCATTTTCGTCAATAACTACTAAACCACTAATCCTATCATTGTCAATCCAATTGTTGTCAATCCAATTGCTAGTCATATGTTTACATGGTCAAGGAATCTGAAAATGTACACACAAACACTGTATGGGGGGAACTGTGGCGCTAAACCGCCATTACGGAAAATGCCATTTTCGTCAATAACTACTGAACCACTAATCCTATCATTGTGAATCCAATTGCTTGTCATATGTTTTCATGGTCAAGGAATCTGAAAACGTACACACAAACACTGTATGGGGGGAACTGTGGCCGCCATTACGGAAAATGCCATTTTCGTCAATAACTACTGAACCACTAATCCTATCATTGTGAATCCAATTGCTTGTCATATGTTTTCATGGTCAAGGAATCTGAAAACGTACACACAAACACTGTATGGGGGGAACTGTGGCCGCCATTACGGAAAATGCCATTTTCGTCAATAACTACTGAACCACTAATCCTATCATTGTCAATCCAATTGCTAGTCATATGTTTTCATGGTCAAGGAATCTGAAAACATACACACAAACACTGTATGGGGGGAACTGTGGCCGCCATTACGGAAAATGCCATTTTCGTGAATAACTACTGAACCACTAATCCTATCATTGTCAATCCAATTGCTAGTCATATGTTTTCATGGTCAAGGAATCTGAAAACATACACACAAACACTGTATGGGAGGAACTGTGGCCGCCATTACGGAAAATGCCATTTTCGTGAATAACTACTGAACCACTGCTTGTCATATGTTTTCATGATCAAGGAATCTGAAGACTGTATGGGGGGAACTGCGGCGCTTGGCGGAGGTCTGCGCTCTCCGAGTGCTTTTCTAGTTAACTATGTGCTGATTGTATTTTTATGTGCTTTTACTGTCTACTTTGTTTTGGTTTTTTTTACTGTTTTATGTGCCTGTGTTTTTATTTTGTTTTTTACCATGTTAAGCACTTTGTGACTCTGTCTGTGAAAGGTGCTCTATAAATAAACTTATTATTAAATTAGCAACTTTTTCCTGTAAATTTGTAACTTTTTCCTTGTAAATTTTCAACTTTTTTCCATAATTTTTAAAAAAAAATTTTCTTATAAATCTGCAATGTTCATTTGGATGCGGATTAAATTTTTATTCTTTGTAATTTGCAACTTTTTACCTGTAAGTTTGCAACATTTTGTAAATTTGCAACTATGTTCCTCTAAATTAACAGTTGCTTTCCTTTAAATTTTTATTCTGTATAATTAAATCGTAATTTGCAACTTTCTACCTGTAATTTTGCAACTTTCTTCTTGCCCATTTGCCTCTTTTTTCCATAAAATTTTCTTTTTTTTCTTATAAATTTGCTAAATTCATCTGGATGTTGGTTAAATTTTTATTCTATATAATAAAATTGTAACTTGTGACTTTTGACTTGTAATTTCACAATTTTTTTCCATCAAATTCTCATCTTTTTTCTTATAAATCTGCAATGTTTGTCTGGGTGTTGGCTAAATTTTTTATACTTAAGCCTTTATTAGTCCCACAATGGGGAAATTCCAGGGGAGGAATTAAATTACAGAATCAGAATCAGAATCAGCAATTTATTGCCAAGCACATTTACAAGTAAATAACAGGTAAATATACGAGGAATTTGACTTGACACTGAAAAAGGCCTTACATGACATTCTCAATGAAGCGGCGAGCCGTGGAGGCGCCTGTCAGCAGGAGGGGAACAGTAGGCAGTGGGGGGAAGGGGGAGGGTGGACACAGTAGGAGAGTGAAAAAAGCATTGTTGATCAGAATAAAGTTCATATATGACTGATATTATGATTACAAGAAAAAAAACTCTCAATGCACAATTAGCAAACAATAGAATCCACACAATGACACAAAGAGAGCAGTGAGTGAATGTCTTCATACAAATTAAACTTACAAAGGAACTTACAAATTAAATCGTAATTTGCAACTTTTTACCTGTAATTTTGTAACTTTTCCTTGTAAATTTGTTACTTTTGTTGTAATATAGCAACTTTTCCTGGTAAATTTGCAACTATTCTATGTAGTAAAATTTTAATTTGCATCTTTTTAACCCCTTGCACTCCGGTCAATTTCCCTAAAAACGCCAAAAAATAACGTGCCCAAAGTAAATCGAAAGCTGTTCTTCAACCCTTTGCAGCATCTTCATGGGGTTGGTCTCATTTAAAAGAAAACACTTTTGAATTTTTTGGCAAAATAGTCATAATCTCTCTAAGTGCTCTGGCCACTGAGTTACAGTCATCTAAACATAGTGAACTTGAAGAAAATAAATTTGGCCTGGGTGTTTTTTTGAATACAAATGCTTGCAAATAACACACAGCTTCAGATCCGGGCTGGAAAATGCAACAGAAATGTAGAACCAAGTGTTATCCAGCTGAGGTCCAAATTTTGTAACAATATCACAAAAAATGAATATATTACACAGCTTTTTCCTCAGGTAGTTCCCAGGCATTTTTGAACTGTGCCAAATTGTGCCAAATGGCACAGTTTGGAAAAACGTCTGTAACTTAGAGTTTCTGCTGCACATTCACCAACCACAATGCTCCGCACTGTGTGTGTCTCTCTCTATATATATATTTATAGTAATATGTAAATATGTTTACTAGATGTTCTTGTTTTTTTTCTTGCCTTCTGATTGTTGCTCTGAGTGTTGCTATCCCTGTGCTGTTGCAATCCTGGAATTTCCCCATTGTGGGACTAATAAAGGCTTATCTTATCTTAACTTTTGAATAATTCAATATAGAAGCTTCATCTTGGGCTCTAATGAAAGGTGACACTCAGGGCTGTGTGTGTGTGTGTGGGGGGGGGGGTGTTCCCCCCCTCGCTACAGAGGACGGACATCGCCCGTTGCGCCACAGTCCGTCATGCAGCGATGACACACAGCTGTAATTTACCGATCGGTCAAAAGTTATTTTGATTACAATTTTCAGGGATAAAGAATAATTTAGCTTAGAACACTTACCTCTTCACAGCAGAAGCGGAGCTGGTGACCTTCTTCTTCATTGTCAGACGAACGCGACGCTGGTCTCGCGACCCGATCAAAACATAATTCCATTATTGCGGTTTTGGCGAACGATTTTTCAAAACAAATAACAGTAGTAATTAAAAAAAGACTGGCGAACGCGTGTGTGTCACTCAGCCTTTGTCATCGGCCGCCGTCTTTCTATGATGACCATGGAAGAGAATCCTAAACGTCTACGTCTACTCTGCTGGAATAAAAACAAAAAAAGCACCGCCTGTGGCCGAACATGCCGTTGTGCGAATGGCAGTCCCTGCCACACAGGTCACACTTGTGGGTGGTCTCCGTGCTGCTGGGTCTGCGGGGTTCTTCCTGTGGGTCCTTTTTTTTCATCTGCTGCAACAGTCAGTCTCTCTTCACCCAGCCTTACAAAACAGCTCGCGAACTTCTGTGCTTCAATTGGCTCGCTGCATTCACAGCTTTGGTAGGCGGGTCCTTCTTGCCAGGTTTTCAATCATTGGTTCTTCAAGGTTTCAGAAACCCAATTCAAGGCTCTTATTAGTCGAATGAGAGGTCAATCATATCTGATCTGTTCACGGCTGTGTCTGTAGAGGGAGAACGGAAATGCAGCTTTTTTTTCCAGTGCGCTTAGGACGCAGCGCCCTTGTGCGTCCTACAGCGCACGAGAGCGCCCTCTGTGCGCTGTAGGATGCAGAGACCTGCCCGTCCGCGGTACACCGGAGTGCAAGAGGTTAAATTAGCATATTTTATCAAATTTGTGCTCCTGTATTCTTGCAAGTTTTTACTTAATTTACATTTGCTAGTGCATACCCGTCCATGCCCGTAGAAACCAAGTATTTCTGCATGCCCGTAGAAAGCAGGTGTAAGCAAGCACCTCGCAGCTGAGCCTGACATCCCTGTACACCAGACAGGTACAGAGGATGGCTACCTCCATTTTAAATGATGACTCTCACCCTTTGCACTGCCACTGTCAGCTTCTTCCCTCAAGACGGAGGTTTGCTGTCCCAAAAAGTAAAACCCAGCGCTACAA
Organism: Pholidichthys leucotaenia; assembly: GCA_020510985.1. NCBI lineage: Eukaryota > Metazoa > Chordata > Actinopteri > Cichliformes > Pholidichthyidae > Pholidichthys > Pholidichthys leucotaenia. The sequence continues at coordinate 270,865,808 of CM035849.1, forward strand.
AAACAGCTTTGTTCCTGCTGCTGTTAAAGAGTTGAACAAGTTGTAACAATATATCGCACATAATTTATTTATTTTTTATTTATTTATTTATTTATTTATTTATTTAGCGAATGCAAAGTCCTCAAGCCAAGCAGTTGCCTCCTGGTTTGCTGTATGAAGGGTGTGTAATCCTCCTTCCAGTCTTTGGAGCGGGCAAGCCTCTATGATGTGTTCCATTGTTTGCTCCTCTCCACATGCGCACAGTGGGCTAGGGCTACTGCCCCATCTGTGAAGGCTGGCCAAGCAGGGGCCATGTCCAGTCCTGAAGCGATTGAGTGTAGACCACTGTCTTCTTGGGAGGTTGGTGCCCGGGACCTGTTGGTTGGGGTTTGTCACCAGGTGTTTATTTGGGACCTCCTTGGTCTCCCATTCCTCTTGCCAAGCTGTCTGGATGGTGAAATCAGCTGGGGGAGGGTTTTTCCAAATCAGCCGTCTGGATGGAAGTCGGGCAGTGGGTGGGGTGTAGATATCTGCATGGATTGGTAAGTGAGGAGAGTCTTTGGCTTTTTGAAGCATCCTTTGAGTTAGTGCTGCTCGCTGGATGTGTGGGGGGGCTATGTTTGACAGTACAGGGAGCCAGGGGAGTGGTGTTTTGTTTTTTTTTTACCTTCATTTAACCAGGAAAAAAAAACCTGTTGAGATTAAAAACTTCTTTTTCAAGGGAGTCCTGGCCAAGAGGCAGCAAAAAAAATCACAAATACACTTACAATGACATACAAATCATATAAAACAGTTACAAATTAGTGAGGCCGTCTCAAGTGTTCTCAATCTGGATTTAAAGTAGTTCAATGAAACAAGTTCCGTTAGTTTCCAGTCTTTTTGCAACATGTTCCATGTAGAGGGGGCTGAGAACATGAAAGCTCTTTTTCCCAGCTCAGTACGGGCAAATGGAACAGAAAGCAATAAATGATCATTAGAACGCAAACCATAAGAATCAACACTTCTCAGTGTGATCAAATTACAAATGTAAGGGGGCAACAGTCCAAGCATGGCCTTGTAAATAAAAACGTACCAGTGAGTCAACCTCCTGGTGGACAAAGAGGGCCATCCCACTCTAGAATACAGTTCACAGTGATGGGTCAAGGCTCTACAGTTTGTAACAAACCTCAAAACAGCATGATATACAGAGTCAATCTTACTCAGACACTGAGCTGAAGCGTTCGTATACAAGAGGTCTCCATAATCTAAAATAGATAAAAAAGTTGCAGTAACAAGACGCTTTTTAACCTCAAAAGAAAAACAACATTTATTTCGAAATAAAAAAAACAGTTTCAGTTTAAGTTTCTTCACAAGATTTTCAACATGGGGCTTAAAAGTCAGAGCGTCATCAAGCAAGATACCAAGTACTTGTACGAGTGAACCACCTCAATTTCATTTCCCTCAAAAGTGGACACTGTGGGAAAAATTTGTGGACTCTTCCTAAAATTTGAAAACCACATCAGTTTAGTTTTGTCAGCATTAAGGACTAGTTTTAGCTGCAGAAGTGTGTGCTGCACCACATTAAAAGCTTTCTGCAGAGAAGCAACAGCATTAGCAGGGGAAGAGCCAAAGCAGTAAATAATTGTGTCATCAGCATAAAAATGCAAACTAGCATCAGACACATTTTGTTCTAGATCATTAATGTACATAATGAATAGGAGGGGTCCTAATACAGAACCCTGTGGCACCCCCTTGTGGACACTGACAATTTCAGAACACAGACCATCATATTTAATACATTGGGTCCTGTCACTCAAATAATTTGCGAACCAGGAGACTACATGTTCCGACAGTCCAAAACTGATGAGTCTTTGCTTTAAAACCGTGTGGTCCACAGTGTCAAAAGCCTTTGACAGATCAATGAAAAGTGCAGCACAGTGCTGCTTTTTATCAAGAGCAACAAGTATATCATTGACCACTTTTGTAGCAGCAGTAATAGTGCTGTGCTTTTTTCTAAAGCCCGATTGCAGTTTTGAAAGAAGTTCATTTGAGTATAAAAACTCTTTAAGTTGATCACACACGAGAGATTCAAGAATCTTGGACAAGACACACAAATTTGATATTGGTCTGTAGTTAGTTAAAACTGCTGGGTCACCTCCTTTTAAGAGAGGAACCACAAAAGTGTTGAGCGGATTGTCCCAGTTATGGTTCTCATGGTTGTGTTGAGCTGAGTGTCTATGTGGTGTGTGTAAGATGACCTGGACCAGACAGGGGCACAATATTCTGCTACAGAGTATGAAAGGGCCAGTGCTGAGGTGCGCAGGGTGGAGGCTGCCGCCCCCCATTTTGCACCAACGAGCTTGCAGAGCAGGTTGTTTCGTACCTTCACCTTAGCAGCCGTCCCCTTTAAATGTTCCTTGAAGGATAGGGTCCTGTCAAGGGTCACTCCAAGGTAGGTTGGATTCGAGGCATGCTTAAGCTTGAGTCCGCTCAGGTGGATGCTTAGTTCTCTGGCAGCTTTTACATTGTGGAGATGGAATACACTGGAGACAGATTTTGCTGGGCTTGGTTTTAGGTGCCAGGTTTTGCAGAACTGGTCCAGTTTGGCAAGCTCTTCTGTGAGCACCCGTTCCAGTGACTCAAAGTCTGGTGCTTGGAGTGCCAAACAGATGTCGTCTGCATAGATGAATTTGCGGGATTTTGTAGTGGGCAGGTCGTTTATGTAGAGGTTGAACAGGGTTGGAGCTAGAACTGAGCCTTGTGGGAGTCCGTTTTTCTGTGTTCTCCATGCGCTTGTGTTCTGAACGAGGTGGACTCTGAACCTTCGGTTGGTCAGCAGGGTTTTTATAATTGCTGTTGCCCAGGCAGGGATCACCTTTGTAAGTTTCAGGAGGAGGCCTTTGTGCCAGACCGTCTTCAGTCTGCTCTTGAAGCCATTTTCGATGAAGGTGGTTAGGGCCAGTACTTGTTCTCCTGTGCGGCGGTCCTTGCGGAAACCTGCTTGATCCACACTTAGAATTTTCTCTATTCCTGGAGAAATACATTGCAGTATTAGGCGCTCCATGATTTTATAAGGAACGCTGAGTAGGGAGATTGGGCGGTAGCTTGCTGGTAGTTTGTGGTCTTTGCCAGGTTTTGGTATGGCAATGACCTTTGCTGTCCGCCATTTCTTTGGGATCGAGTTTGTTTGTATGATCCTTGTGTAGAGTTGTGTCAACCAGGTTAGGGCTCGGGGGCCAAGATTTTTCATGAATTCTGGGAAGATGTTGTCGTATCCTGCTGCCTTTCCACATTTCAGGCCCTGTAGGACTTTCTCCAGTTCAGCAGCCTCGAAGAGTTCAGGGTTCATTTCCTCTACGGGCATTTTTTGGTGTTTTTTTTAGCTCAGTTGTAACTGCTCTTCTGGTGTCTTTGTCTTGGGGTGCTTTGGCGATGGTCAGTAGGTGGGATGCAACTTGGTTGGGTGTGACAGATGCTCGGCTTTGGCTAGAGGGCTTCTGTGCAGCTTCTAGGCGACGGATGAGGCTCCAACATTTCCTGCTAGAGTTGATAAAGCTCCGGTCAGCAACTGTCTCCTCCCATTTCTTTCGCCGTGCTGTACTTAGCGATTCAATGAGATGGTCTGCTATCTCTGGGTCCCCTGATGTTTGATAGGATTGTAGGAGGGCAGCGCTTTCTCCGTCCAGGCATGGGCCATAGAGGGGATGGTAGCCTCGTGGGATTGCAGTGTGAGCAGCCTTGAAGATTGCGCTGCAGAAGCGGTTGTATGCTTCATCTACAGTGATGGTGTGGAGTGGGATGGTAACAGCACTCCGATCCAGGGTTTCACTGAATTTCTTCCAGTTGGCTTTGCGGAAGTTCCAGCGCATCTTCCTTGGGCTGTTTATGACTGGAAGTTGTAGGCCAATGTGTACAAGCAGGGGCCGGTGTTGGCTGTGTGGAAAATCGTCAAGAATGAGGATCTGTGTAGGATATGGCGTTCCACTAAATTCGAAGAGACGACGCCTCAGTGCCAAGTGAAAGAAGAATCCTAGTCACAGTCCCAAAGCCGAAAGCAAACAGCCCCGAGAGCACCTTGCAGTAGGACCTGCCCTTCGCATTTAGTTATTAATTTCATTTTATATTTACTTATTTTTGTAGGTTTTCTATTTGGGTTCTAAATCTTTTATTGGGTTTTAGACTAGTCTTTAACTTTTTAATATGACCCTTTTCTCTTATCTCTGGTTTTTCTCTCATCCCTTTGTCTTGTAAATATGTCACCTGCCTACAGGTACAAATAAAGTAACCTGAACCTGAACCTGAACCACTTGTTCAATGATGCCTGCCTTTGATCTTTGATGATGCCATAGCGAGTCCTATGATCTTTGATAATGTCATAGCGAGTCCTATGATCGTGAGTGATGCCTGCCTTTGATCACACACAGACACACACACATTTTCTTGAATCACTCTATACTATGGTGTCTATATGACATTATATAGACATCATGTAGAGATCATAGGAACATCATAGGCAATCCTATGATCTTTTAGTGAGTCCTATGGTCTACATATACTATGGTGTCTATATGAAGTCATATAGACATCATGTAGAGACCATAGGACCATCATAGGCGATCCTATGATCTTTTAGCGAGTCCTATGGTCATAACACAGACACACAGACACACAGAGATTTCTTGAATTATATATAGAGTGATGATATGTTTGTACCGTCTGCTAAATTTGCAACCCCCCGACCCCCCCTTGTTAAAAAGTAGTAACTGGCCTATAATCAATCTAAAAATATAATCAATGCCTTATTTTCCTCCTGGTCACTGACGTCTCCCATATGCAAGGACTACAGCTCCTGACCAGATAAGAGTGATGATATAGAGTGAAGTACGTGGCGGTAATGCACCTGTAAGCTGGTTGCCAACCGCCAATCAAATCTAAGAGAAGAAGAAGTCTCCCATGTGCAGTAGCAGTGTTACCATTCAAACCATAGAAACCATAGAAACTGAATAGTGTCGTCACGTGACCCCCTCTATGCACCTTGCACCATTCTCCCGCTTCTTTCTGCATTGAACGTTTAATGGACAACTAGCAGAGTTTTTACCAGTATCTATTTTGGTGATCTACCACACCTGAGAAGACTGAAGATTTCCAGCAGCTGACAGAGATGACCACCAACTTTGAGGCTCAGATATAGAGTGAAGAAGATGAAGAAGAGGTTGCCAACTGAGAATTCTGACTTTTGATACATAGAGTGATGTTTTACTGAGTGAAGTACATGGCAGTAAGGACTACAACTCCTGACCGGATAGAGTGATGATATAGAGTGAAGTCAGTGGCGGTAATGCACCTGTAAGTTGGTTGCCTACTGCCAATCAGATCTAAAAGAAGAAGAAGAAGAACTTTGAGGCTCTACAGCAGCAGAGAACCAGAGAATCTCCCACATCGGACAGAGGAACCCACCCAGACCTGCCTAGGAGACCCAGGAGCTGACCGAACAACAGAACCACCACCACCAGGTAGGATAAATTATACAATATTATTAACACTGTAGGTGATACATTTTGCTGCTGTACCTCCATACAAACATTTAAAATGGTTTCAGTTAAAAAAATTAGAAGAAAATGATGGATTTAAAGCTTTTGCTGTGTCAGATTTTTAGTGTTGTGCTTGAGAAACAGGCTGGCAGTGAAGCTGTTTTTAGTCAGTTTTGCCATATGGAAATTAGCAGGAAACATTTAAAATAGTTTAACAATGGTGTGGTGATTTAATAAAATGCTGATTTTGGCTTGAATGTACTGAGTTTGTGGCGTTAGCGCTAAAATGTGTCAATCCTAGATGGCGCCCAGGTCTTTGTTTGTAAAAAAAATTGGTTGGTTACCATAGCAATTAGAAGCAGACTAGGGGGACGTCATGACTGTTGTTAGCAAAGGAGCAGAAACCATGGCCCTGGTTAATATCCCCACACGTCAGACTAGCTTCTGCAGTCAACTAAGGTCAGTAAGAGTTTAGTTTCAAATGAACAAGAATTGTTTTAGAAAATTTAAGAGGAAAAAAAGTTGCCAGTTTAATAGGGAAAAAGGTTTCACATTTATGATTATATTTGCAAATTTGTATGGGGGAAACGTAGGAAATGTATTGCAAAAAGTTGCGATTTGTAGGAAAAAAGACTAAATCTATTGTAAAAGTCACAAATTTGCCTGGAAAAAGTTGTAAATTTATAACAAAGTTATAAAATCCCCAAGAAAAATGTTAGGACTTTGCAAAAAAAATAGTTATTTTGCAAATTGTAGAGAAAATGGAGGATTTATGAGAGAAAAAGTGAAAAACATCCATCCATCCATCCATCCATCTTCTACCGCTTTTCCGGAGGTCCGGGTCGCGGAGGAAGCAGTTCAAGCAGAGAAGCCCAGACTTCCCTCTTCCCAGCCACCTGCTCCAGCTCTTCAGAGAAGATACCAAGGCGTTCCCAGACCAGCTGGGAGACATAGTCTCTCCACCAAGTCCTGGGTCTGCCCCGGGGTCTCCTCCCAGTGGGACGTGCCTGAAACACCTCAATTGGGAGGCATCCAGGAGGCATCCTAATCAGATGCCCATACCACCTCAACTGACTCCTTTCAATGTGGAGGAGCAGCGGTTCTACTCTGAGCCTCTCCCGGATGACTGAGCTCCTCACCCTATCTCTGAGGGTGAGTCCAGCAATCCTACGGAGAAAGCTCATTTCAGCCGCTTGTATCCGCGATCTCGTTCTTTCGGTCATTACCCAAAGCTCGTGACCATAGGTGAGAGTAGGAACGTAGATTGACTGGTAAATCGACAGCTTTGCCTTAGAACTAAGCTCGCTCTTCACCACAACAGACCGGTACAATGTCCGCATCACTGCAGATGCTGCTCCAATCCGTCTGTCAATCTCTCGCTCCATTTTCCCCTCACTCGTGAACAAGACCCCAAGATACTTAAACTCCTCCACTTGGGGCAGGAGCCTGTCCCCAACCCGGAGAGGACAATCCACCTTTTTCCGGCTGAGGACCATGGACTCGGACTTGGAGGTGCTGATTCTCATCCCAGCCGCTTCACACTCAGCGGCAAACCGTCCCAGCAAGAGCTGTAGGTCATTGCTGGATGAAGCCAACAGGACAACATCATCTGCAAACAACAGAGATGAGATCCTGTGGTCACCAAGCATGACACCCTCCATTCCCTGGCTGCGCCTAGAAATCCTGTCCATAAAAATTATGAACAGGATCGGTGACAAAGGGCAGCCCTGGCGGAGTCCAACTCTCACTGGGAATGACTCCGACCGAGTGTTGGCAATATGAACCAAACTCTCACAACGGTCGTACAGAGACCGAATAGCTCGTAACAACAAGCCCGATACCCCATACTCCCGAAGCACCCCCCACAAAGATCCACGAGGGATGCGGTCAAATGCCTTCTCTAAGTCCACAAAACACATGTAAACTGGTTGGGCAAACTCCCACAAACCCTCAAGAATTCTCGAGAGGGTAAAGAGCTGGTCCAATGTGCCACGGCCAGGACGAACACCACATTGCTCCTCCTGAATCCGAGGTTCGACCAACGGCCGGACTCTCCTCTCCAGTACCTTGGCATAGACCTTCCCAGAGAGGCTGAGGAGTGTGATCCCTCTAAAGTTGGAGCACACTCTCCGGCCCCCTTTTTTGAAGAGAGGAACCACCATCCCGGTTTGCCATGCCAAAGGCACTGTCCCCGACCTCCACGCAATGTTGTAGAGGCGTGTCAACCATGACAACCCAACAACATCCAGGGCCTTGAGGTACTCGGGGCGAATCTCGTCCACCCCCGGGGCCCGGCCACCAAGGAGATTTCCACAGAGGAAGCAGGGTTTGGGGACGAGGGGGATGACTCGCCTATCACAGGGGCTGAGGTCGCCAAAGTGGTTAAAAGTGAAAAACAAAGAAAGAAAAACATTTGTACAAATGTGCAACTTTTGTCTTTGTAAATCTGCATTTTTTTTCTTTTACTTCTTTTAGATTTGATTGGTGGCTAGCAACCAGCTTACAGGTGCATTATCACCACTGACTTGATTCTTCTTCTTCTCTTGGTTACTGGCGGATAGCAAACTGTCATAAACCTCCTCGTGCCCTTTTACACAGCGCACAGAGGAGAGGAAGGAAGGATGGATTTATGTGCTGGGTTACACCACAACACATTTATTAAAGTAATGACAAACAGTTCCCACAAAGGTGAGAATGTACAAAAATACAAAGAAACTTAAAGTAGAACTGAACTCACCTTTTTGCCAAAAAAGTAGAATAGCAGATTAATTCCTTATTACCTATTGTATTTTTCAACACATAAAAGAAATTTTTAGGCCGTGCGATGGCCAAGCTATAAGCTGATAAACTTTTGCCTCTGGCTGGCAGTGCCAAACAAACCGGAAGTAGTGCAGACGACGCTGCGTGACGTCACGAGTGTGACCCTTATCAAAACAACAATGGCAGATGATAGCAGTTCCAGCAGTCAAGAACACCAGAGTTTTCAGAGTGAAGAGGCATTCAGGATCGGTGACAAGACAGAGGAGGATGCAGGGGTGTCAAGTGAACAGGAAGAGAGCGAGGGAGGCATCGAACCGTACAGATTAGAGCCAGAATTTTTGGGGGATTCCAGCACCGACTCAGACCGCAGCAGTGATGGGGAGGAGAGTCGCTTATTGAATACAGAATGGTGAGTCTTTACTTTGGCATGTTTGGGGTGTCAGGATAAGGAAAATTAACAATAAAAAGAAAGGGAAAAAAAAAACATCAGCATTTTTCCAACTTATTAGAGTTATCCCTCACTTATCGCGTTTAATGCGGTCTTCCTTCGCTGGGTATAGGCGCTCGGCAGGGAGCGAAGCTGGGTAAAACGTCTCCGCCAATCAGCTTGCGAGATAAAACGTCTCGGCCAATCAGCTTGCGAGATTCCCGAGCGGGCTGGGAAGCCGGGGAGAGCGGGCTCTCCGTGTTGATACCTGATGTTCTAATGTAGTCTCCCTGCCTTCTCATTAGAGCATCAGGTATCAACACGGAGAGCCCGCACAGCTCAAAATCTACCTCTCTGACCACCGCTCCACTCCTCTCCGCCCACCTCTTCACCGCTCGGGAATCTCGCAAGCTGATTGGCCGAGACGTTTCACCTCGCAAGCTGATTGGCCGAGACGTTTTACCCAGCTTCTCTCCCTGCAGAGCGCCTTCTTTATCGCTCGTGTTGCTTAGTGGCACTTTTCGCTGTTCTCTTGTGCCTTTTTGTGCAAAATAGTGCTTGTGACGCCCTTGGGGGGGGGGGGGTGATGCTACTTCGCGGTTTTTCACTTTTCGCGGTCGGTTCTGGTCCCCATTAAACGCGATAAGTGATGGATCACTGTATATCTAGAAACGCATCGCTTCCCAGTTGCTTTTCCTCCCCCTTTCTTTTCTTTCGTCGCCATGACAGCTTTCCTTGGCCACTGAACAGATCTTCCCAGGTGTTGGAAGTGTTTTGTAGTCAACTATCACGACAAAATGCACCAAAAACAACCAGTGTCGACGTGCTCGCAATGGTAAACATGAGGACTGGGTCACACTCGTGACGTCACGCGGAACTCCGGCTGCGCTTCGGCGGATTTGTCTGATTTTTCAGGGCGGGAAATTCTAAATTGCGATTTTCTCCAAGATTCCGGGATTTGTGGAGGGGGTGCCAATGATAAATTATCGTTATAATTGTATGTACTATCACCCAGTGCCGTTCAATGCCGTTCAGTTCAGTTCTACTTTAACAATTGGCGTTCCTGGGCCGGCATCGCCCAGCGAACGCATAAGAAGCGATCTAACCACAATAGCGTCCCAGAGCCGACATCGCTAAAAGGATGCAGGAGAACCACGGCTAAAGTGGAAGTGGCGAACACTTCATGACACACAGCACACACATGACTATGTACATCGATAGACAATTCAATGGACCAGCAATGCATAATCGGCAAACACCGCTAAAGTACAAGCATTGCTGGCTCCACAGTTGAGTACACCTGAGCGAGTTGTGGGGATGACAGTCACCAGAGTAGAGGGGGCGTGGTCGGACCAGCGAGTGTGAGACAACGCCCACATGAATGTGGGTCAAAGAGGCTGCCTAACAGCCGCTTGCCAGAACGGTGGCTACAGGCATGGAAAAGAAAAGGACAAAGACATAAAAACAACAAGAACTCAAAAGATAACACAATTACATAAGTAACCCGATACATGAGCCACAGAGAACGGCCACAACCGAGCCTGAAGGAAAACACCGGCTTGGTTCATGACAGAACCCCCCCTTCTAGGGGTGGATTACAGACACCCACTACAAGATCATAGGAAAGGAACCCCTGCTTCCCCCCCAAGCAGGAACAACAACAACGACTAACGAACCCGGGTGGGAGGTAGGAGAAACAGGCAAGAAGGGAACAAACACAGTACACCCTGCCCAGGGCCCACAATTAACACCCCCCCAAGTCCAAAGGCATGGAGGCTCAAGAGGCCACACAGAGTCCCAAGCCCAGCAGGTAGTCTGGCGAATCAAGTCCAGTGGCCTGCCGGAAAACACGGGCCATCTGTCCCAGAGATTCAGTCCCTCCGGTGGTCGGCGAGTGTTGTAGAGCCACCAGGACCAAAGAGGGGTAGCAGGAGGCGGCCTGCCCACCAGGAGGCTCACTGGTGGGTGACCAGACCATAGGGAGGGAACCCCCACAGCGTGGGACAGGGAGGAGAAGGGGACCACGGCGTCCTTAGGCTGACCCTCCAGCACCCTCGGTGGTCCTGGCTTGGGACACAGCAGTACCCAAGGTGGACCCCGACCGGGCCAACGCTGCATCCTCGGTGGACCCCGACTGGGCCAACGCTGCACCCGCAGTGGGCCCCAACTGGAGCTCTACAACACCCACGGTGGACCCCGACCGGGCCAATGCTGCAACCTCGGCGGACTCCGGCTGGAGCTCTGAAGCACCCACAATGGCTCCTGGCTGGAGCTCTGCAGCACCCACGGTGGCTCCCGGATGGAGCTCTACAACACCAGCTGTGGACCCAAACCGGGCCAACGCTGCACCCTCAGCAGACTCCGGCTGGAGCTCTGAAGCACCCGCGGTGGCTCCCGACAGGAGCTCTGCAGCACCTGCAGTGGCTCCCGACTGGAGCTCTACAACACCCGTGGTGGACCCCAACCGGGCCAACACAGCACCTTCAGCGGACTCCGGCTGGAGCTCTGAAGCACCCACGGTGGATCCTGGATGGAGCTCTACAACACCCGCGGTGGACCCCAATCGGGCCAACGCTGCACCCTTGGCTCACTCCGGCTGGAGCTCTGCAGCATCCGTGGTGGCTCCCGGCTGGAATTCTGCAGCACCCATGGTGGCTCTTGGCTGGAGCTCAGCAGCACCCGCAGTGGCTCCTGATTGGAGCTCCGCAGCACCCATGGTGGGCTCCAGCTGAAGCACCATTGCACCTGTGGTGGTCCCCATCGGGGACCTCATTGCTCCCACAGTGACCTCCTCAGCAAGGGAGGTAGGGCTCTCCATGGCCTCCGGCACTGAACCTGGATCCTCCGCGGCCTCAGGTGGAATTGGCTGCTCTCTGACGACTCTGGCAAAGAGCTCCGAAACTGGAGGGACAGAGAAAGAGACCAAGTCAGGGTCGCCAGCAGCGGCAGAGCCCGGTGAGGTGAGCCTGGGAGCTGCAGTGAGCTGCCCCTGGCCCTCCTCACCATGAGTTGGGCAGTGTGACTTCAACAAAGGCACAGGAGACATTATGAAGAACATCTGCCTGAACTCGGGCTCCACCGCCATTCAGGACTCTGGCAATCTAGGGTGCGCAGGTTCTGTTGGTCCAGGAGGTGCTGTACCCATGTCGACCTCCACCGGGGCAGCTGGACTCACGTCATTGTCATCTGCGTACACCCCAGGTAGCGGTGAATCCTCTCCGGCGACCCTAGGAAGGAGCTCAGGGATGACAGGAAGAGAGTGGTTAGGGTCGCCGGCAGCGGCGGAGCCTGGCGAGGCAAGATCCGATGTAGCTGAGGGCTGCACCTGACTCTCCTCACCAAGAGCCAGACAAGATTGCTCTAATTTACAGGGGAGAGAAACAAATGAGAGCACTTGCCTGGACTCGAGCTCCTCCGCCATCCAGGACTCCATCGATCCCGATAACGATGTCTTTGATCCAGCCTCATGAAGATCTAGCTGGGTGGATGACTCTGCTGCAGCGGCCTCCGCAGCAGGCATGATGGTGATAGCAACTCATCCGGCATGGCGACTGGGGTCTGCCTCATCAACAAATCCGGGTCAGGATCCTCCAGGACCTTGGGCTCCTCCTCCACCTGGCCACTAGGTTCAGGAACCGACGTCCTCACAGAAGCACACAAGGGAGACAAGGAGAGAACAGGTGATGGGTCATCACATGCTGCTAGTGGCGAGAACTCAGGGAACTGTAAATCCTGAGTCTCTTGGCCAGGAAACAGGCAAAATTGCTTATCAGAAATAGGGGTAGACTGAAAAGGAACTTGCCTGTTCTCCTGGTTCAGGATGACTCCAGCGGCGTCAGAGCCAGTTTTGTCTCCTTCTGTGTCTACAGCGACTCTGGGTTCCTTGATATGTGGAGGAGAAACCTCCAAAGCAGGCACAGAGGTGGATGGATTTCAGGGGAAAACTGCAGCCCCTGCATTGGCGGAGGTAAAAGTCATCAAGGAGGTGGCCATCGGTAATGCTGCAGGCTGGTGTGATGGTCGCACAGCAGGACTCTCCTCCCCGCGTGACAAGAGGCTCACTGATGTGGAAGCAACTGGGTGCTTCTGGCGAGCCCTCTTGGATCGGCAGCGACAAGAGGAAGCAGGCCTTCATCGGTTCCTCCCATTGTTTGGTGTTGTTTTGACGGCTCCAATGCACAGGCAAAGTGCTCTATGCTGCATTCTATTTTTTTCCAGAGTCGTCTTTGCTGCTGCTCCATAAATCATGCATCCACAGTCTATTGTCAATCTCATTAGTGCTCTGTGAATGTCAATTAATGCCTGTTTATCTGCACCCCATTCATTTCCAGCTACAGGTTTTACGAGATTAATGACTTTTTTGCACTTTGTCTCCAGCTTTTCAACATGAACTCTCCATGTGTATGGACTATCAAACCACAATCCTAGATATTTGATCTCACTCACTTTCTCTGTTGGTTGATTGTATAATGTTAATTGTTCTGTACCAGTTCTGTGTTGTTTGTATAATGTTAATTGTTCTGTACCAGTTCTGTGTTTTTTTTTTTTTTTTTGTGAAAATCTTATAGGAGGTTTTACTGTTTGAAAATTTAAATCCCCACTCATATGACCACTTTTTCACTTTCTCCATTGCTTTCCTGATGTTTTTGAACACAAATTTCTCATTTCTTCCCCTTGTCCATATAGCTCCATCATCTGCATATAGTGTTGTTTTGATGGATCCCTCTTGATCCCCAAACATGTCATTAATCATTATGTTGAATAAAACTGGGCTTATCACACTCCCCTGAGGAACACCATTTTCTATTTCAAAGTCATTAGAAACTTTTGATCCTACTTTAACCCTAATTTTCCCGTGTGTTAAAAAAAAAAAACAATATCCAATTATACATCCTACCACCAATGCCCATTTTATTCAATTTCATAAGAAGTCCATCTCTCCACAGTGAGTCATAAGCCTTTTCAATATCCAGATACACTATAACCATTACTTCTTTCATTTTGAGAGTCTTTTCAATATCATTACTTACCCTAACTAGAGCATCCACTGTGGATCTTCCTCTTCTAAAACCATTCTGATAGTTGATCAATCGTCTTTGCTCTAGTACATATGAGAGTCTGTAAACTAACACCTTCTCTATCCATTTTCCTAAGTGTGATGTTAATGCTATTGGCCTGTAGTTGCCTGGATGAGCTAGATCTTTCCCTGGCTTTTTAAATGGTAAAATTACAGCCTTTTTCCACCAACTTGGGATAACCCCCGCCTTCCGTATTCTGTTAAACAATTTCAGCACCATTTCCATTGATTGCATAGGTAACTGACAAAATTGTTGGCACTCCTCTGTTAATGAAAGAAAAAACCCCAATAGCCACAGAAATAACTTGAATCTGACAAAAGTGGTAAAAAATAAAAAGTCTATGAAAATTAACCAATGAAAATCAGACAATGCTTTTGAATTGTGGTTCAACAGAATTATTTTAAAAAAACAAACTCATGAAGCAGGCCTGGACAAAAATGATGGTACCCTTAATATTTTTGTTGCACAACCTTTTGAGGCAATCACTGCAATCAAACAACTTCTGTAACTGTCAATGAGACTTCTGCACCTCTCAGCAGGTATTTTGGCCCACTCCTCATGAGCAAACTGCTCCAGTTGTCTCAGGTTTGAAGGGTGCCTTCTCCAGATGGCATGTTTCAGCTCCTTCCACAGATGTTCAATAGGATTTAGATCAGGGCTCATAAGGGCCTTTTCCACTAGCATGCTTTAGCGCGACACGGGACGGCTCAGCACGCTTTGTACGCTTTTCCACAAGCCCCAACACGGTTTAACAGCCGCGATTCTCAGCCCCGCTCCAGGGCAGGGTACAGCAGTGCTGAGCTGTGCCGTGTTGTGACGTTAACAGACTGGTCGCCGCTGATTGGTCAGGTCGTAACCGGCGCTGATTGGTCAGGTTGTAACCGCCCCTCTCCTCCTCCTCATCTACCAAATCTTCACGACCTTCTCAATAAAGTTTTTGAAAAAAAAAAAAAAAGAATCTTCACGACCGCCTTTACTCAGCACGCAACCACTGTTGGCGGTTCCTTTTCAGTGTATTGCTGTGCTATTTTCATTTATTCTCTATCAAAAATGGCTTCGCGTAATAAGGGTGTTCCATGGACCAATAAGGACCTGCAGTGTCTGCTCACTGCATTGTCAGACGAACGTATCCAGCGCGAGTTAGACGGAGCCGCCCGGAATGAAAAAATATACCGGGAGGTCTCGACATCGGAGTCCTTTAACGGTGAGTTTTAATTATTTTTTATTGTGCGTTTTTTCGCAAATATATTTGGTAAGATGCTCAGTTTATTTATGCAATAAAAAAGCTGTTCATTTGTGGATGATCGCTGCTTTATTGCAGCACACTGTGGACTAAAGCTTTTATTGTAATTATTCATGTGAACAATACGCTGAAATAAGCTTATGTATTCTTGTTAAAAACTATTGTCTTTTCTGTATATCTTGCACTTTCGTGCTGTATTTTATTGTGTGCATTTTCCTTGTAGAATCATCCTACGCGTCCGCCGCGACAGCCCGCACGGATTAATTCAACCGAGCCTTCCTGACCCACAGCTGGCAGAGACGGCTTCATTCTACCGAGCCTCAGCACTCAGTGGTCGGCGTGTATAAAATGTCGATTAACCTTCATGTTGTGTTGCAAAGTTTTTTTTTATTTTAATATTTTGTATATAATAAAATGGAATTGTTTTGGAAAGTGTGGTTTGTCTGTTATAACACTGAATTATAAAACAGTATAATTACATAGAAATTCCATTGCCTAGTCTGATCAAAATGATGCTGAGGGTCAACCATTGTAAAGGTAATGTAATTTTTAACTAGACCAAAAAAGAAATCTTTTTGTAAGCTTTCTGTTCTTTTTATTGAAATATCATAAAAAATTAGCACCAAGTCAAAGGTACAAGTATATGTAAATTGAATGTTCTATCGGCATTCCAAATTCAGAGATTTACAATACTTTAGAAGGAGTGTAGCATCATCTAAACGGAAAATAATAATACTGTTGTTCCAAACGTTGACCTGAAGGTGAAAAACATGAATTTTTTTAATTCAGTACATCCAAAATGCCCTAGGATGTGGTGTAGTCCAGTGTGCCACCGTCTCATTATTTAATACGAATAAAAACAAGTTTCAGCTCATTATTTCTAGGTCATTTGGCAGTTAATTCAAAACAAAAGTGACTTGTGTTGTTGCAGCTTAATTATGAGATAAAATTAATTGTGAGATAAAACCACAGAGCGAGTAAGGCAATAATCCTTGGATCCTCCATTTTTTGTCTGGTGTAAATAAGGACTCAGTCCTGTGCGTAACGTCACAGGAGTGTGGCCCCGCCTCGCTGAGAATCTGCTGCTGCCCCGCTTCTAAAACCTCCTAACACAGCACAAGCACAACACCGTGCTAATGGAGACAGAAGCATTCCGAGCCGTACTGAAGTGAATCGAGCCGTACCGATGTGTGCTGGGCTAGTGGAAAACAGGCTATAGAAGGCCACTTTAGAATAGTCCAATGTTTCACTCTTAGCCATTCTTGGGTGTTTCTAGCTGTGTGTTTTGGGACATTATCCTGTTGCAAGACCCATGACCTGCGACTGAGACCAAGCTGTCTGACACTGGGCAGCACATTTCTCTCTAGAATACCTTGATAGTCTTGAGATTTCATTGTACCCTGCACAGATTCAAGACACCCTGTGCCAGATGCAGCAAAGCAGCCCCACAACATAACAGAACCTCCTCCATGTTTCACAGTAGGGACAGTGTTCTTTTCTTGGTATGCTTCATTTTTGCGTCTGTGAACATAGAGCTGATGTGCCTTGCCAAAAAGTTCCAGTTTTGTCTCGTCTGTCCATAGGACATTCTCCCAGAAGCTTTGTGGCTCGTCAACATGCAGTTTGGCAAATTCTAGTCTGGCTTTTTTATGATTTGTTTTCAACAGTGGTGTCCTCCTTGGTCATCTCCCATGAAGTCCACTTTGGCTCAAACAACGACGGATGGTGCAATCTGGCACTGATGTACCTTGACCTTGGAGTTCACCTTGAATGTATTTAGAGGTTGTTCTGGGCTCTTTTGTTACCATTTGTATTATCTGTCTCTTCCATTTTTCATCAAGTTTCCTCCTGCGGCCACGTCCAGGGAGGATGGCTACAGTCCCATGGATCTTAAATTTCTGAATAATATGTGCAACTGTAGTCACAGGAACATCAAGCTGCTTGGAGATGGTCTTATAGCCTTTACCTTTAACATGCTTGTCTATAATTTTCTTTCTAATCTCCTGAGACAACTCTCTCCTTTGCTTCCTCTGGTCCATGTTGAGTGTGGTACACACCATGTTACCAAACAGCACAGTGACTACTTGTCACCCTTTCAATAGGCCGACAGACTTATTACAAGTTTGTAGACACCTGTGATGTTAATTAGAGGACACATCTTGGTTGAACATGTCCCTGTGGTCACATTATTTTCAATCTTTTCTAGGGGTACCATCATTTTTGTCCAGGCCTATTTCATGAGTTTGTTTTTTTAACCCCTTGCACTCCGGTCAATTTCCCTAAAAACGCCAAAAAAATAACGTGCCCAAATTATATCCAAAGCTGTTCTTCAACCCTTTGCAGCATCTTCATGGGGTTGGTCTCATTTAAAAGAAAACACTTTGAATTTTTTGGCAAAACAGTCATAATCTCTCTAAGTGCTCCGGCCACTGAGTTACAGTCATCTAAACATAGTGAACTTGAAGAAAATAAATTTGGCCTGGGTGTTTTTTTGGATACAAATGCTTGCAAATAACACATAGCTTCAGATCCGGGCTGGAAAATGCAACAGAAATGTAGAACCAAGTGTTATCCAGCTGAGGTCCAAATTTTGTAACAATACCACAAAAAATGAATATATTACACAGCTTTTTCCTCAGGTAGTTCCCAGGCATTTTTGAACTGTGCCAAATTGTGCCAAATGGCACAGTTTGGAAAAACGTCTGTAACTTTTGAATGATTCAATGTAGAAGCTTCATTTTGGGCTCTAATGAAAAGTCACACTCAGGGCTGTGTCTGTGTGTGTGTGTGTGTGGGTTTGCCCCCCCCCCTCGCTACAGAGAACGAACATCGCCCATCGCTACATGATGGATTAGCCTCATATGGCGATGTGGCGACAGCAGCGCAGTCACCGCGGCTCCCCCCCCCCTCGCTACAGAAGAATAGTGGGGGGGGCGGCGTTCACGGTCTGGACGGGCGAACGACCCGTGTACCGTGGCGCACGAACTTCAGACTTCGTGCGCCGCACAGTTGTAATTTACCGATCGGTCAAAAGTCATTTTGGATTACAATTTTCAGGGATAAAGAATAATTTAGCTTATAACACCATACCTCTTCACAGCAGTGTCCTGGTGAACTTCTCTTCCTCATTGTCAGACGAACGCGATGCTGGTCCGCTCGTGGTTCTGGTCTCGTGACCCGATCAAAACATAATTCCATTATTGCGGTTTTCTGCTTCCATGATTGCGGTTTTTGGCGAACGATTTTTCAAAACAAAAAACAGTAGTAATTAAAAAAAGACTGGCGAAGGCGTGTGTGTCACTCAGCCTTCGTTGTCGGCCTCCGTCGGTCTATGACCATGGAAGAAATCATAACGTCTACTCTGCTGGAACAAAAACAAAATAAGCACCGCCTGTGGCCGAACATGCCGATGCGCGAATGGCAGTCACTGTCACACAGGTTGCATTTGTGGGTGGTCTCCGTGCTGCTGGGTCTGTGACGGTTCTTCCTGCGGGTCCTTTTTTGATCTGCTGCAGCAGTCAGTCTTCACCCAGCCTTAAAAAAAAACAGCTCGTGAACTTCTCTGCTTCAACTGGCTCACTGCATTTACAGCGTTGGTAGGCGGGTCCTTCTGGCTAGGTTTTCAGTCATTGGTTCTTCAAGGTTTCAGAAACCTAATTCAAGGCTCTTGTTAGTCGAATGAGAGGTCAATCAGAAGAACTAATCTGTTCGCGGCTGTGTCTGCAGCTTTTATTTTCAGTGCACGCTTGGACGCCATCACCATCTCCATCTCCATCTCCATCATGCATCCTAGAGCGCACGAGGGCGCACGAGAGCGCCCTCGTGCGCTCTGGGACGCAGAGACTTGCCCGCCCGCGGTACAGCGGAGTGGAAGAGGTTAAAGTAATTCTGTTGAACCACAATTCAAAAGCATTGTCTGATTTTCATTGGTTAATTTTCATAGAATTTTTATTTATTACCACTTTTTGTCAGATTCAAGTTATTTCTGTGACCATTGTGGGTTTTTGTTTCATTAACAGAGGGGTACCAACAATTTTGTCCACGTGTGTAGCATAACTTAACTGATCATATCCTGGAGCTGTGTATCCACTATCTTGCAAAGCTCTCTTAAGTTCTGACATTGTGAGCTCAAGGTCTAATACAGTCATATTTTCTTTTCACTTCCTTTTTTAAGTTTCCATTTTCTCTGAGTTTATGCTCCCTTTGCTGTCTATGACTCGTACCAAGATTTTCTCCTCTATGCACTGCTGCAAATGCTATATCTAGGACTTCTGCCTTTTCTTTGTCTGATACAGCCATCTGGTCCCCATCCACTAGAGCTGGGACTGATACCCTTTTCCCTCTCATTTTTTAAACATACCCCAGACATCACCTAATTCTGTTTTCCTACCAAGGGTGGAACAAAATTCTCTCCATGTTGACCTTTTGCTGTTTTTAATAATCCTTCGAGCTACTGCCCTTTTCTTTTTATAATCTATTAAATTTTCACTATTCATGTTCTTCCTCGGCTCTCTGAATGCCTTGTTTTGCTCATTTACTGCAATACTACACTCCTCTTTCCACCAGGGTACAACCCTCTTCTTACCCTGTGTAGTTTTCTTAGGTATACTTGCTATTGCAGCATTCAGAATATGATTGGTTACCTGACTTGAACACTCTTCTATGCCACCTTCTAATGTTACCAAGTGACATGATTGTACACAGTATTGCTTAAATTTTCCCCAATCTGCCTTATCAAAACACCATCTTGTAAAACATCTTCCCTCTTGTATACATACTTCTGTTTTAATGACTGTAAGTATTGGGAAGTGATCACTTCCAATAGTTGTACTGTTCATAACCGTCCATTCACAGGCACTCACTAAAGAATCAGATACCAGAGATAGGCCAATACATGATCATGTGCCTCTATGCACATTCACCCTGGTACCTTCACCACTGTTGCAACAGATTCTTCTTCTTCCTTTTCTCTCGGTTACTGGTGGATAGCAAACAACTGAAAGGTGCATATCACCACCTACTGTACAAGAGTGTGTAACATTATGTCATTTGAGCCCGTCCCCTAAATTCTATGACTTAATCCTGTGTTATTTAAAAAAAAGAAAAGAGCCCTTTTCGTGATTCTTTGTGCCTCTCCATCTCCATCTGTTCCCAGAATCCCAGTTAAATCCCATTCCCTACCGGCCTCTCGAACTTCATTTTTCAGTCTCTCTCTTTCATTTCCATACTTGTGACAGTGTAATAAGATGTGCTCGACATTTTCTTTTAACCCACATTCTCTACATTTGTCACTTCCGCTTTTCCCCATGAATGAATGAATGAATGAATGAATGAATTTTTATGAATGAATGAATGAATTTTATTTATTTCGGATAGTACATTACAGGTTAAAAGAAACTGTATAATATAACAACAAGGTCAAATTAGACAAAGACTCCTTCTACTATACAATTCCACGTGAGTTATCCGAAATGGGTGATGGCTGAAGCCGCAGCTTATATTGCCCACCCATATTCCATCCAAGAATTCAAAGGAGAAAAAAGAGAAAACAAGACAAGAGCGATTACAATTTAAAACAAGGCTAAGACAAAATGTGACTGAGAGAAAAAGAAAACTGAGCTAGTCTAAGTTAAGCGGTTACTATTCAAAAACAAATCTAAGACATAGTGTCACAGAGAAAAAAGAAAAAAAGAAAAAACTAAGCTACAACACAACACAGGCTGGAAATGTCAATCCTTATGTGAGTTTACATGTCGTTTTGTAAGTATGTTTGGAGTATTTCTTCCTTTAGTTTTTGTTTAAATTGTCCAAGCTTTGTACATGATTTTAATTCAGGTCCAAAATCGTTCCATAATCTGACTCCTTGCACTGAAATACAGTGTTGCTTGGTGGTTGTTCTCACTGTAGGCTTTTGAAATATACATGTTCCTCTGAAGTGATATCGTTTCTCCCTTGTTTGGAACAACTTTTGGATATTTGCGGGCAGTGATAGATTCTTCACTTTGAACATTATTATTGCGGTTTTAAAGTCAATCAGATCTTTCAACTTGAGAGTTTTTTGTTTAAGAAAAAGTGGGTTTGTTGGTTCCCTGTAAGCTGCTTTGTTGATTATTCTAATAGCTCTCTTTTGAAGCATAAAGAGTGGATATATGTTTGTTTTATATGTATTTCCCCATACTTCATTACAATATGTCATGTATGGGAGTATTAATGAATGGTACAAGGTGTATAGTGTGGGTTGATTCAGCAAATTTTTCACTCTGTGTAATATTGCAATTGATTTGGATACTTTACCTTTTATATAATTAATATGTGGCTTCCAACACAGTTTGTTATCAATTATTACTCCAAGGAATTTAGTTTCAGATACCCTTTCAATCTCTACACCATTTACACTGAGTTTGGGTACTGGGTAGTTGTGATGGTTGTTAAAGACTATAAATTTTGTCTTGCTTAAATTGAGCGTTAATTTGTTTGAATCGAACCACAGTTTCAGCTTTCCTAATTCCTTTCCGAGTGTATCCAGAAGTTGTTCCAAATTGTTTCCACTGCATAGCAGATTAGTGTCATCAGCAAACAATATTAAGTCCATTTTTTCTGAAACTTTACATATATCATTTATATACATATTGAATAATAATGGTCCCAAAACTGAACCCTGTGGGACTCCACAGGTGACCTTCAGTAACTCTGAGTTTTTGCTGTTAACACATGCAAACTGATATCTATTCTTTAAGTAACTACTTAACCAGGACAGTGCTACCCCTCTAATACCACAATTTTGTAGTTTCTTTAATAATAGATTGTGATCTACTGTATCAAATGCTTTTTTAAGATCCAGGAATACTCCAACTGAGTACTCTTTATTTTCAATGGCTGTTGATATTTTTTCTGTAAATTCCATTAAGGCATATGCTGTTGTCCTTTTGTGTCTGAACCCATATTGCTGCTCACACAATAAATCATTCTTCAGTATGAAGTTGTCAATTCTCTCATAGAATATTTTTTCAAGTATCTTGGAAAATTGCGGTAATAGTGAAATTGGTCTACAGTTGGAGAGTTCCCCTCTGTCGCCTGTCTTGTAAATCGGAATTACTTTAGCTATTTTCATTGCATTGGGAAATATACCTGATTGGAGAGACAGGTTACAGATATACGTCAGTGGTTTCACTATGCATTCGATAACAGTTTTGACTAGTAGCATGTCAATACCATCGCAGTCGGTAGATGTTTTACTTTTGAACGATTTAACAATTTCAATGACCTCTCTTTCGTCTGTGTTCTTTATGAAGATGGTGTCTTTTACAGCAGTGTTATTGCATATTGTATCACCTGTAGGCGCCGTAGTGGGTATTTCTCGGGCCAGTTTAGGTCCAATGTTAACAAAAAAATTATAAAATTCATCTGCAGGTGAAGCTATATTCACATTCGGAGTCGATTTATTATTTTTTGGAATATTAGTTGGGTAGCTAGTATTTCTGCTTTTATTTCCAAGGATACTGTTGATTATTGTCCATGTATTTTTAATATTGTCTTTGTTTTTTTCCAGTTCTTTACTGTAATAGTCTCTTTTACTGCATCTTATTATATATGTTAACTTATTTTTGTATGTTTTATACCGTTGCTCTGCTTCTTTTGTCCTTTTCTTTATGAAAGCTTTATATAATAAATTTTTCTTTTTACACGCCTTTTGTAGTCCTTTGGTTAACCATGGTTTGTCAGCAAATTTGTGTTCAAGCTTTTTTTTAACTAATGGGCAGTTTTTTTCATAAAGAGTGGTTACAATGTTTATAAATGTGTCATAGGCTTCATTTACATCTGATACATAGACTTCTGTCCAGTCTTGCTTCAGCAAGTCCTCTTTAAAAGAACTGATTGCGTTTGGTGATTTGTGTCTGAACGATTTTGAGATTTTTTCTGGGTTGGGCCCCGTGTGGCCATGGATAAGTGCAAAGATTGGCAAGTGGTCGCTTATATCATTTATCAATAATCCACTTTCTATTTTCTTATCGAGAACATTGACAAACAGGTTGTCAATAAGTGTAGCAGAGTGAACTGTGATTCTACTGGGATGTGTTATTGTGGGATATAGACTCATGCTGTACATAGAGTTCATGAACTCTGTAACTACATTTTGTTGATGTGGATTAAGTAGGTCAATATTGAAATCTCCACAAATTGCTACCATTTTCTTATTAGTAATATTATTGTACAGCTCGACTAATTTATCTCTGAATGTCTCAATGCAAGTTCCCGGCGTTCTGTATATGCAGCTTATGATTAGATTTTTTGTTTTGTCTAGGTCAATCTCAACAGTAACACATTCCAAAATCCCTGGTAGTGCTGAGGACATTTCATTTACAAGCTTACATCTATATAGGTCATCAACATACAGTGCAACACCACCACCCTTTTTTCGAGATCTGTTAATGTTAAACATCTGATATCCCTCTATTGCCATCAGGGGAGCCTGGTCTTCATTAAGCCAGGTTTCCGAGACTGCAATGGCTGTGAATTTTCTGTTTAGCTGTTTTAAATAGTCCTGAATCTGTGAGAAGTTTTTGTTAAGACTTCTGCTATTGAAGTGTATTATTGACAGTTTACCATCTAATTGCACTTGACTTTTGAATTGCTTTTCAGTGTAATATTCACAGTGGTTATGAATATTATTGAAAAAGTGGTTATCGGGATCAATATCATTCTCCATTTCTTGTGGTTTATGTTCAGCATAGTGGCATATTTTTAGAGTTTGAGTTTCCTCACTCTGTGTTTCATAGACAGTGTTCATTTGTATTTATCTAAGTCAGTAGCATCTCTGATCATTATACTTTTTGCTTGCTCAGGTGTTCCATTTAGTTTAATCCAAATTCTACAATTTCTTGTCCAGGTTGACTGTATCCTATTTTGTTTTTTTAGCATCCGTGCCTGCCGTGCTAATTCAGCGTTTTTTTTTTTGTCAGGTGTTCATTTAGGTAAACTTGAGTTTCCTTTAGTTTTTTGGCCTGCCTCAGTATGTCATTTTTCACCCTCCTGTTCACAAAGCGCATCACAATTGATTTCTTTGTTTTGTTATCTTTCTTCGGTAAAGCATAACAGGCTGAGATCGCACTGGCTTCTACCTTAATGTCTTTATCATTAAGGAACTGAAGCGCTTGGTTTTCTAGGGACATTGATTCACTTATGGAAGCATGTTCACCACTCAATCCTGTTGCGGCATGGGCGTAGGACTGATATCTGATGTCTAGTCCACTTATAACTAGGTCATCAATGCGAGAACCTTGTTCAAGATCCTCGACGCGTTGCTCCAAAAGACGCCCGTGTTGCTCCAGGTCCATAATTTTTTGGTCTTTTTCTTTTATTATTGAATGTAGGGCTTGTACCTCTTGTATTAGGTTTATTATTTTGGCCTGTTGGTTAGTCATTTTGGCCAATTCTTCTAACACAAAGTTCAGAGATTTTTTAATTTCTTCCATTTCCTCTTTTTTGGGTGGCATTTTACTGACCTGTGGATAGAAATAAACAGAGAATCCGGCTAGGCTATCGCCGGCGCCTGCCTCCGTCTACCTGGCCAGTTATGTCGCACACCGCCGGCGCAGCCGGAATCCACCAATCACAGCCACTCGTCGCCGTCTGGCTGGGTGGCTCCTCCGCTGGGCCCCGTCACCGCCAGTTATGTCGCACTCCGCCGGCGTAGCTCTAATCCACCGATCACCTCCGCCGATCGGTGGCCGATCACCGTCGCTCGCTGTCGTCTGGCTGGGTGGCTCTTCCGCTAGGCCCCGTCACCGACCGCCGTCAGTCTGGTAGTTCCTCGGCTGGGCCTCGCAAATTGGGCTCCAATTCAGGCCACTGTCCTGCTGAATCCAGGTGGCCCCCGTCTCTCACCAACGCCGCGCTCGAGCTCCCAATCGCCGCCTCGGTAGGTTCGTCCGGTAAGCCCTCACCGGAGACTGAGCCGCTTCGTGTCGGAGTTAGGTGACGCACAGGGGCTAGTGTTAAGCTAACCAGTATTAGCTTGGCAGAAGCTTCAGATAGAGCGCAGCGGTTCTACCCGATTAAAGGGGCATTCCGACGGGGTGAATAAAGGTGAATAAAGGTGAATAAAGTGCCATTTAAACCTGTATGATCCAGTCTGAGTCTTGCCATAATGATGTCTTCTCTCCTGTTTGTTGTTTTATAATTCTTAATTGCAATAGGATTTTGTATTTTGTAATACGATCTACCTTTATGATTTTCATCCCATCTTCTTTGCCATAGCTCAATTCTTTTTTTCTTGATTACTGCTTTCCCTTCTCCTTTTCCAAGAGACAATGGTATAGTTATTTCTTTCCCAAGTGCACTTTTTGCTAATTTGTCTGCACAGTCATTCCCGTTCAACCCTTCATGTGCAGGAACCTAACAAAAATGAACATCTCCACCACCCCTGTGTACCCTAAATAAACTGTGATATAACTCAATCACCAAGTCTTCTCTTGTAGATTTTAGTGTCTGTATGTTTTTTTAAAACTGCAAGTGAATCTGTGCACACCACCACCCAGTCCGGTCTGACCTCCTCCACCCACTGCAAACCAATAATTATTGCCACCATCTCTGCTGTATGCACGGATGTATTGTTGGAGTGTCTTTTTGAGATGGTCAGTTTAAACTTTAAATTTGCTATATCAATAGTGTCTAGTCCATACATTCTGGCTTTTCTTTCAGTTGTCCACCCAAACCTGTGTCCCTGAAAGTTAGAATATTCCCAGCAGTCTTGTAGTGTTGTTTTTGAAATATTCACTTACTCACTTCCTTTCAGCTTGACCCAGTATGATAATGCAAGTTTATCTCTTCTCAGATATTGTTTTTAGTTCTGCCAGGATGCCCAGTTTCACCCTCCACACCCTCAGAAGGTCAGGAGTTTCTGGCAGCCCTGACAGGGCGAAGGACAGAGTTGTGTGGAGGAATCTGATCAGACCTAAATGAAACAGTCATTGTCGCCCCCGACAGACTGCTATGATGATGATGATGATGATCTCTTCTCAAATCCATTGGCATTTCTCCTGCTTCTATTAAAACTGCATTGTTTGGTGTTGTTTTGATGGCTCCAATGCACAGGCGAAGCTCTCTATGCTGCATTCTGTCTATTTTTTCCAGAGTCGTCGTTGCTGCTGCTCCATAAATCATGCATCCATAGTCTATTGTTGAGCTCATTAGTGCTCTGTAAATGTCAATTAATGCCTGTTTATCTTCACCCCATTCGTGTCCAGCTACAGCTTTTATAAGATTAATGACTTTTTTTGCACTTTGTCTCCAGATTTTCAACATGAACTCTCCATGTGTATGCACTATCAATCCACAATCCTAGATATTTGAACTCACTCACTTTCTCTATTGGTTGATTATATAATGTTAATGGTCCTCTACCAGTTCTGCATTTTTTTTTGTGAAAATCAAATAGCAGGTTTTACTGTTTGAAAATTTAAATTCCCACTCATATGACCACTTTTCCACTTTCTCCATTGCTTTCCTGATGTTTTTAAACACAAGCTAACACTAACCCTAACCCTAATTTCTCATTTCTGTCATGTTTAATAAGCTGATAGTTCACGTGCATGATGCAACAGCACAGGAAATCAACCACATGAAGGGGCACGTTTGAAAGTTTATTAATTTGCAAAATAAACGCACAGCTACAGAAACAATCACTCGCCAGAGGAATCCACCTGTGGAGAGAAGACGAGAGCTGTGAGTGGAGGAACAGAGCAAGGGGAAATGGACGAGCCAAATTGCCACTTACTTGGGTTCCGAGGAAGAACTGGCAGGACCCCAGTGGGAAATAGACAAACCAGTAGGGTGAGGGGAATGAGCTGATGGTGCCTGACCGTGTGGAGGTTGAAAGCCGAGGAACAGTGGAGATGTGGCAGGAATGTGCGTGCAGTCCTGAAGACACACCCGCACGGTGGCAGCAACCTGAGGAAGAGAAGAAAAAAAGGTAAGACGGTGTGTCAACACTTGTTAATAGATACTTGCTTGTCCTTAGGTGGGCAGTATACTCAGACGAGCCAGCGCTGAATGCGCGGAGAGAGCCTCCTTAAATATACTGACTGATGAGTGGGGGCAGGTGCGTCTTCTGCCTCAGGTGCAGTGATGAGTTGGTGAATGTGAGACAGGACGGGAGGGACGCGTTCTCGCTGCCCATGACAATTTCTTTCCCTCGTCCATATGGCTCCATCTGCATATAGTGCTGTTTTGATGGATCCCTCTTGATCCTCAAACATGTCATTAATCATTATGTTGAATAAAACTGGGCTTATCACACTCCCCTGAGGAACACCATTTTCTATTTCAAAGTCATTAGAAACTTCTGATCCTACTTTAACCCTAATTGTCCTGTGTGTTAAAAAAAAAAAAAATCCATTATCCAGTTATACATCGTATCACCAATGCCCATTTTATTCAATTTGATAAGAAGTTCATCCCTCCACAGTGAATCATAAGCCTTTTCAATATCCAGATAAACTATAACCATTACTTCTTTCATTTTGAGTCTTTTCAATATCATTACTTACCCTAACTAGAGCATCCACTGTGGATCTTCCTCTTCTAAAACCATTCTGATTGATAGACTAATCATCTTTGATCTAGTACATATGAGAATCTGTAAACTAACACCTTCTCCATCCATTTCCCTAAGTGTGATGTTAATGCTATTGGCCTGTAGTTGCCTGGATGAGCTAGATCTTTCCCTGGCTTATTAAATGGTAAAATTACAGCCTTTTCCCATCCACTTGGGATAACCCCCTCCTTCCATATTCTGTTAAACAATTTCAGCACCAGTTCCATTGATTGCATAGGCAACTGCTGGTTGCCTGTGCAACTGATATGATCAGTTTAACTGATCATATCCTGGAGCTGTGTATTCACTATCTTGCAAAGCTCTTTTAAGCTCTGACATTGTGAGCTTGAGGTCAAATGCAGTCATATCGTCTTTCACTTCCTTTTTTAAGTTTCCATTTTCTCTGAGTTTATGCTTCCGTTGGTGTCTATGACTCTCACCAAGATGTTCTCCTCTATTCTTCTTCTTCTCTCGGTTACTGGCGGATAGCAAACAACTGAAAGGTGCATACCGCCACCTACTAGAGTACTAGTCTACTACAAGAGTCTACTGGCGGATAGCAAACAACTGAAAGGTGTATACTGCCGCCTACTAGAGTACTAGTCTACTACAAGAATCGCCGCCTACTACAAGAGTATGTAACATTATGTCATTTGAGCCCGACCCCTAAATTCTATGACTTAATCCTGTGTTATTTAAAAAAGAGAAAAGAGCCCTTCTCTTGATTCTATGTTCCTCTCCATCTCCATCTGTTTCCAGAATTCCAGTTAAATCCCATTCCCTACCGGCCTCTCAAACTTACTCAAACTCATTCTCTCTCTTTCATTTCCATACTTGTGACAGTGTAATAAGATCTGCTCGACATTTCTTCTTCTTCTTCTTTTAGATTTGATTTGGCAACCAGCTTATAAGTGCATTACCACCACTGACTTGATTATCATCACTTTATATCTTTGTATAAGGAGTTCTGAACAACTCCTTATGTGTGAAAAAATTATCCGTCCTTGGACATTTTTACCACCACATACTCTATATATGTCTTTTGGTCTGTGTGTCTGTTTTTCCTCATAGCTTTATGACGTTTTCCTCATAGCTTTGTCATGTTTTCCTCATAGCTTTATGACGTTTTCCTCATAGCTTTGTGACATTTTCTGTCATGAATCATCTCTAACGAGATGAGGAGAGACAGATTTATGCCAGATTTACTATTTTTTTTTAAAGTCCCAAAAATAGTGTGCAGACATACAAAAATGCAAAAGAGAATAACTTACAGAAATGCATGATGAGACATGTAGGAGGAAAGCCAAAGCGTAACATGGCAGAGCTGATTAACGGGAGAAACCACGGCGTAGCGTGGCAGAGCTTAATAATAGAAGGAACCATGGCATAACGTGGCAGCAACAAATACAATAATCCAGCAATGAGACACACATGATGAGCTGACTAAATACACAGACAAAAAAATGCAGTGATTGGATGCACCTGAGCGAGGACGCAAGGGGAGTGATCAGAAAACATAGAACAGCTGAGTGTCATGAGAGGGGGTGTGGTCAGACTGACAGGCTGACAGGCAGCGCCCACACAAGTGTGGGCCAAAGAAAGCTGCCGGCCAGAAGCAGAGTAAACAAATACAGAACTAAACTAGAAATGATGTACAAACAAACAAGACATGGCAAGGGCAAATTAAACAGTAAACTGGAAGACCATAGGAAAATCAAAAGGCAAAACATTACACAAATAAACATGCCAATATACAATACACAGATAAATAGACATACAGAGGAAAATCATGAAACTGAGCCTAAAGGACAAACCGTCTCGAATCATGACAGAGCCCCCCCCTCTCAAGGGGTGGAATCCAGACACCCAGAGTACCATCACATGAACGAGAAGGAACACCCCCCTCCCCCCCAGCAGGAACCGCCAAAAAACTACCCAGGGCGGGAGGTGGGAGGAACAGGCTAGAAAGAACAAAAAACACCCCACTCAGGGCCCACACAAAAATACCCCAAACCCACAGAACACAGAATAACCCCCCCCCAATCCCACAAGGCACAGAATACCACCCCCCACCCCCCCGACCAAAGAGTTCGAGAGTTTCGGGGGGAGACCAAAGTCCCAGAGCCGGTGGGCGATGAGGAGAGACCGGTCGGGTGGCCTGCCAGAGTCCCAAACCGGCCGGACCACCTGGTGGAATGAGTCGGATGACCCGCCGGGGAAAACAGGCCACCCAACCCAGCGGCTCAGTGTATCAGGTGGCCGGCCAGTCACCACAACCGGAGAAGAGATCCAGGAGGTGGTTCCCCCACCAGAAGACCCAAGGGCGAAGAGCAGGGCCGGAAGGGGGGACCACCCTGGTGTCCAGTGACAATGGAAGGGGGACCCTGATGATGCTGGATGGAAAAGAGGAGGGGACCCCGACGGGGTCTAGCTGAGGAGAGGAGGGGACCCTGACGGTGTCTAGCTGAGGCGAGGAAGGGACCCCGACGGTGTCTGGCTGAGGAGACGAGGGGACCACAACGGCACCTGGCTGAGGAGGTGAGAGGACCATGTCAACACCCACGGTGGCCTCGGAGTGGAGCTCAGCTGCACCCACGGTGGGCCCCGGCTGGGCCAAGGTTGCACCCCCGGTGGGCCCCGACTGGACTCGCTATGACATCATCAAAGATCATAGGACTCGCTATGACATCATCAAAGATCAAATGCAGGCATCATAGGGCTCACTATGACACATCATCAAAGATCATAAGACTCGCTATGACACCATCAAATAGTTATTCCTTCATGTCATTTTTTCAGCTGGTGAGAGAAAAAGAAAGTTTTCAGCAATTCTTCCTTTAATCAGTAGGGGGCGCTATAACTTTTGTTTATTATTTTTATATAGACGTGTTCAGGGCGGGACTAATATTGATCGTAGAAAATTTGGTGAAAATAGTACAAAGTTTGTCCAATTTACAAGTGTCGTTCTAACCACAAGGCAGCGCTATAACTTTTGTAAATTATTTTTACATAGGAGCGTGCAGGATGGGACTAATCACTCTATAAATTCAAGAAATCTCTGTCAGTGTGTCACGATCATAGGACCATCTATGATGTTCCTATGATGTCTAAATCAAATCAAATCAAATCAACCTTTATTATCATATTGCTGTACATACAACTGTAGTGGAGGCAAGATGAAATTGTGTTTCTCTCAGCATCCATATAAGTAAAAAGAACATAATTTAAGACACACTCACACACACCCTCACCCCCCACCCCAACAAAGCCATTCACACATCCCTGAGACATACTTGAAAACTAACCAGAACTATACAGTAATATACAAATAATACACATAATGTCCACAGGTGCAGTAGTATGTATGAGAGATTCCGGATCAACTGTTCAGCATCCTAACAGCTCATGTGAAAGGAAGCTGTTCAGTCTGGTGGTTCTGCCTCTGATGCTCCGGAATCATTTGCCAGATGGCAGAAGTTCAAAGTGTTTATGCAGAGGGTGAGAGTGGTCCTTGACAATGTTCAGTGCCCTGCTCCTACAACGGTTCTGAAAAAGTTCTTGGACAGAGGGGAGGGAAACTCCAATTACCCTCTCAGCTCCCTTAACTATCCTCTGCAGGGCTTTTTTGTCTGACATACTGCAGCTGGAGTACCATGTTGTAATGCAGTACATCAGAACACTCTCCACTACACCTCTGTAGAAGGTCCTAAGGATGTAGATGGGGAGAGAGGCCTGTTTGAGTTTCCTCAAGAAATGCAGTCTCTGCTGGGCCCACTTCCTGATCCCCAAGAAATTCTTGCTCCAGGTCAGGTCCTGCAAGATCTGCACTCCGAGGAACTTGATGTTCTCCACTCTCTCCACTAAACGGCCGCCGATGCTGATAGGGACGTGTTCAGGCCGTGACCGCTGGAAGTCGATAATCATCTCCTTCGTTTTGTCCACATTGAGCACCAGATTGTTCTCCCTACAATATAAATTCAAGAAATCTGTCAGTGTGTCACAATCATAGGACCGCCTATGATGTTCTTATGATGGCTACATGATGTCCTATGATGTTCCTATGATGTCGACGATCATAGACAGCCTATGAAGTTCCTGTGATGTCTACATGATGTCTATATGATGTCATATAAACCATAAGACTGATGTTCCGATGATCTCTACATGATGTCATGTAGACCATAGGACTCGCTAAAAGATCATAGAACCCCTTATGATGATCATAGGACCCCCTATGATGTTCCTATGATGTCTACATGATGTCTATATGATGTCATATAAACCATAGGACTGAGGTTCCGATGATCTCTACATGATGTCTATATGATGTCATAGACACTGTCACGACCATAGACTCAATAATAGATCATAGGATCGCCTATGATCGCCTATGATCGCCTATGATCGCCTATCATTTATTATGTACTACATCCATTGTATATGTGTGAATTGTGTGGTTGCAGCACGGGTGACAAGCCCAAGACAAATTTCCCCTTGAGGGACAAAAAAGTTTATCTTATCTATGATGTTCCTATGATCTCTACATGAAGTCTAAATTATGTCATATAGACACCATAGTATAGAGTGATCAAAGGCAGGCATTACTGAATGAGATCAAACGCAGGCATCACTCATGACCATAGGACTCACCATGACACCAGCAAAGATCATAGGACTCGCAATGACATCAGCAAAGATCAAATGCAGGCATCATAGGACTCGCTATGACAACATCAAAGATCATAGGACTCACTATGACATCATCAAAGATCAAAGGCAGTCATCACGCACGGTCAGAGGACTCCCTATGACATCATCAAAGATCATAGGACTCGCGATGACAAAATCAAAGATGAAGAAACCAACTGCCAATCAAATCCAGGAAGAAGAAGAAGATATAAGAGTAGGACACAGTGATACACACACAGACAGACAGAGTGAAGTACGTGGCGGTAATGCACCTATAAGCTGGTTGCCAACCGCCAGTCAACTCTAAAGGAAGAAGAAGAAGGCATCACTGAACGAGTGCTGACGTGCTTGCTTACACCCTTGCTTACACCTGCTTTCTACGGGCATGCAGAAATATTTGCTTATACTTAATTTCTACGGGCATGCACAGGTATGCACTAGTATCCATAATAGAAAATTTGGTGAAAATTGGACAAAGTTTATCGAAGTTACAAGTAACCGATGTTGTAACCAGTAGGCGGCGCTCTAACTTTTGTTAATTATTTTTACTAGTATAGAGTGATGTATAGTGTTATAGACATCATGTAGACATGGGAATCTCACTGTTAGAAGAAGAAGAAGAAGACGAAGAGTTCAGAACTCCTTATAAGAACTCCTTATACGACGAAGAAGAGATTGCCAACCGAGAAGAATTCTGACTTTTGATACATAGAGTGATGTTTACTGAGTGAAATACGTTGCGGTAAGGACTACAGCTCCTGATCAGATAGAGTGATGATATAAAGTGAAGTACGTGGCAGTAATGCACCTGTAAGCTGGTTGCCAACCACCAATCAAATCTAAAAGAAGAAGAAGAAGTCCTGACAATGAGAGGAAAAAAACTACTGGCACCGAGGACACAGTCCAAGGATGGATAATTTTTTCACACATAAGGAGTTGTTCAGAACTCCTTATAAGAACTCCTTATACAAAGATATAGAGGGATGATAATCAAGTCAGTGGCGGTAATGCACCTGTTAGCTGGTTGCCAACCGCCAATCAAATTTAAAAGAAGAAGAAGACGACATGCAGAAATACTTGCTTAGACTGGGTTTCTACGGGCATGCATGGGTATGCATGGGAATGCACAGGTATGCACTAGTTCTTGTAAATTTTTGACTTTTTTTATGAATTTATGATTTTTTCCCCCCATTCATGAGTTCTATTTCTCAGTAATTGGCAACTTTTTCTTATAAATTTGAGACTTACACTAAATTTGTGACTTTTTAAATTGTGAATTTGCATATTTTTGTCATATTTTTGTACCTTTATTCAAGCGAATTTGTACTTAATTTACATTTACACATTTGTATCTTATGCTAAATTTGTGAATCCCCCCCACATGACCCCCCCATTAAAAATAAAAAATCACCTGCTGATTAGTCACTGAAAATATCCTATTAAAATTAAATCTGCAACTATTTTCTCAAAAATTTGACTTTTTTTTTCCCTTAAAAATTTGTAACTTCTTTCTCATAAATTTGTATTTTTTTCCTGTAAAAAGAATTTGACTTTTTTCCTCAAATCTGCAACTTTTTTCTCCTAGATTGGCAATCTTATTCTCAAAGATTTACAACTTTTTCTTAAAAATTTGTGGCTTTTTTTCTCCTTAATTTGCACATTTTTTCCTTGTGAGTTTTCAACTTTTTCCACTTAAATCTCCAACTTTTACCTCAAAAATGTGATAAATGGCC
Organism: Pholidichthys leucotaenia; assembly: GCA_020510985.1. Classification (NCBI taxonomy): domain Eukaryota; kingdom Metazoa; phylum Chordata; class Actinopteri; order Cichliformes; family Pholidichthyidae; genus Pholidichthys; species Pholidichthys leucotaenia. The sequence goes on from CM035849.1 coordinate 270,899,822, forward strand.
GAAACACCCTGTGATGCAGAGGTACACAACTGATGATGTGTCCCGGCGGTGAAGCCTTATAGCAGCCCAAAGATATAGAGTGATGATAATCAAGTCAGTGGTGGTAATGCACCTGTAAGCTGGTTGCCAACCACCAATCAAATCTAAAAGAAGTAGTGTTCCCCCTTGGCTGTTTCCGGGAAAAGAAGTAGACATTAGTCTGCTAATGAGGAAAAAGGATTGGCATATTAGTGAAGTTGGTGTTAAAACAAGCACTTACCTCAGGAACAATTACTATAACTACTTACAGCTCTATACTGAGAGTTCAAAGAACAAAGAGGGCTCTGTTGGAGTTGGAGAATACATTCCAGAGTTTAAAGTGACCATCTCAAAAAGACTCTCCAACACCTACATCCATGTTTACAGCAGAGATGGTGACAATAATTATTGGTTTGCAGTGGGTGGAGGAGGTCAGACCAGACTGGGTGGTGGTGTGTACAGATTCACTTGCAACTTTAAAAACATACAGACACTAAAATCTACAAGGGAAGACTTGGTGATTGAGCTATATCACAGTTTATTTAGGGTACACAGGGGTGGTGGAGAAGTTCAGTTTTGTTGGGGTCCTGCACATGAAGGGTTGAAAGGGAATGACTGTGCAGACAAATTAGCAAAAAGTGGACTTGGGAAAGAAATAACTATACCCTTCTTGGAAAAGGTGAAGGGAAAGCAGAAATCAAGAAAAAAAGAATTGAGCTATGGCAAAAAAGATGGGATGAAAATCATAAAGGTAGATCGTATTACAAAATACAAAATTCTATTGCAATAAAGAATCATAAAACAACAAACAGGAGAGAAGACATCATTATGACAAGACTCAAACTGGATCATACAGGTTTAAACTGCACTTTATTCACCATGGGGAAAAGCGGAAGTGACAAATGTAGAGAATGTGGAGTAAAAGAAAATGTCGAGCACATCTTATTACACTGTCACAAGTATGGAAATGAAAGAGAGAGACTGAAAAATGAAGTTCGAGAGGCCGGTAGGGAATGGGATTTAACTGGGATTCTGGGAACAGATGGAGATGGAGAGGCACAAAGAATCACAAGAAGTGCTCTTTTCTCCTTTTTAAATAACACAGGATTAAGTCATAGAATTTAGGGGTCGGGCTCAAATGACATAATGTTACACACTCTTGTACAGTAGGTGGCGGTATGCACCTTTCAGTTGTTTGCTATCCGCCAGTAACTGAGAGTACAGAAAGACAGACAGAAGAGAGAAGATGTGGTCTGAGAGACGTGGTCTGAGAATTCTTTTGAGCCTCCACAGCGGACAGCCAAGAAGGAGTAGCTGTGTGACGTTTTCCTCAAATGCTGGAGTAGCCACAGCATGAAGAGGCGGCAACTCTCTGCTGAAGAAGAATAAGATAAGATAAGATAAGATAAGATAAGCCTTTATTAGTCCCACAATGGGGAAATTCCAGGATTGCAACAGCATAGGGATAGCAACACTCAGAGCAACAATCAGAAGGCAAGAAAAAACAACATCTAGTAAACATATGTCCATATTACTATAAATGTATATATATAGACACACAGTGCAGAGCATTATGGCTGGTGGATGTGCAGCAGAAAGTCTAAGCTCTCTCTCCGCGGATGCGGCGGGCCAGCTGGAAGTCTTTGGGCATGATGGTGACCCCCTTAGTGAAGAAGAGACCACCAGGTGGGTCTCGCTGGTCTCCTGCAGAGCCATGACGGCGAAACTCAGGAAACGCAGGACGGTCTTGAAGTCCTGAGCGATCTCCCTCACCAGGCGCTGGACGGGCAGCTTACGGATGAGCAGCTCCGTGGATTTCTGGTAGCGACGGATCTCTCTCAGAGCCACGGACCTGTGACGGCGAGGCCTCTTCACTCTGCCGGTGGCCAGAGCGCCTCTCCGAGCAGCCCTGTGGCTAGCTGTCTCCTGGGGGGCTTCTTCCTCCAGTAGATTTTACGGGCGGTCTGCTTGGTTCTTGCCATCGCTCTTTATTATTCTGTCTTATATTTCTTTCACGCCGCCTAAACTCCAGCCCGGCACCCGCTTCGTTTTCGCTACAGCTCCCGGTATGTCGAGTTTCCCATTAGCACCGGGCGGCGGCCAAGTGCTAGCTAGCACTAGCTCCTCCCCGCTGTAACGTCTCCCGCTGCAAACCGTGGCTCCATCCGCCGACCCGGGAGACCCCCGGGGCGATCCGTGCGTCCGTGATATATATACAGAGTGAAAGGTGTAGAAAGAAGAAGGAAGATAAAAAAAGGCTGTTGCAACAGGCAGCCGACTCGTGTGGCGCCGCCGGTCCGGCGGAACTGGAACCGGAAAAGAAGAAGGCGATTCGACCAGGACACGTATTCAACTAGGAGAAATGGAGGTGCGAAGTGAGGATGAGGAAGTTTGGAGCACGGTGGAGACTAGAAGAAAGAAAAGTAGACGTCAATCAAGTGGGTTATCAGGTGCTGATGAATCAGAAGATGATCAATCCCAGAGTAAGCAGGAGTATAAAATAATCATTTTCCAAGGTTCCAAGGTTGTCATAGCCAGGAGCGGCACTGGGGTTAAGCTCCCAGTGCTTATAAAATGCTCCTTACAGCGTGCGTCTTGAAAAGCCTCTGACAACTAAGTCCAACTCCTAGCCTGCCCGTGTGGTTTAGTCTCTAAGCCCGGCGGAACTGCTTTTACTAATAGGAGAAGGGGCGAGGGCGGATCACTAGCGCCTTAAAACCAGATGCTTCGGGTAGATGATGGCTCGTCAACCTGGGAAGGTAGCCCATCTAGGGGAAGGTAAACCCTGATTTCAAACCTCTGCTGCCTTGTGGCACACCCGGTCACGGGAAAGGCTTCGGGAGTCAACCCTGAGGAAAAATCCGGAGTCGGAGTCCCTAAGGCAGTTCTCTGTTGTGCTCAACATCGTTCTGGCAGCTCCTGCGACGGCGCTGGTGCCAAACTGTAGCAGCCCTGCTGTTCCTTTGGATTCATCAGTGACGTGGAGAGGGGGGACATGCTGCATGGGCAACATCTTGTCCTCCATATCTTCCTGCCCAGGCTTGAATCCTACCAACGCCCAATGCTGGAAGGTAGAACACCGGATCACTGGAGAGGACACTCCAGCTTCGCCTTTGGCGTAGACAAAATACGGGGAATGACAGTTACCGGTTATAAGCCACCGCCCAATTGGCATAGAGCGCGGTGCCAGGGGTTGTTGCCGACGGTGGGAGGATCATCGGATCTCATTGGACAGCTACCGCCCGCCTCAAGCTGGGCAGCCCCCAGCCAATAAGGTGTTGTCCCGCCACAGCCTGCTTTCCTCATTGGGTGCATGGGGATGAGGAGAAGTCTGAACCGCAGGCTGAGAACTTTCACACCAGGCAAGACAAAAAAACAAAAGAGACCAACTCTAAAACTGGGAACTTGGAACGTCCGCACTATGACAGGACTCGCTGCTAACCTCAAGGACATCAACGACACCAGGAAGACTGCCATCATCAATAATGAGCTGAAGAGACTGGAAGTGGATATCGCCACTCTCCAGGAAACACGGTTGACTGACGCAGGCACACTGAGAGAGAAGGACTACACGTTCTACTGGCAGGGAAAGAGCAGTGACAAACACAGGGAACACGGAGTGGGCTTCGCAGTGAAGAACACCTTGCTGAAGATGGTGGAACCAGGCAGCAATGGCTCTGCATGACTCCTCACCCTCCGCCTCAACACCACTCAAGGCCCAGTCACCCTCGTCAGTGTGTATGCCCCAACACTGACAGCCACACCAGAGGCAAAAGACGAGTTCTACGAGAATCTCGCAACAACTGTCAGGATCATCCCCAACTCTGAACAACTCATTCTCCTTGGAGACTTCAATGCCAGAGTGGGTGCTGACCACAACTCCTGGCCCTCCTGTCTTGGACCATTTGGCGTGGGCAGAATGAACGACAATGGACAGCGGCTGCTCGAGTTCTGCACTTATCACGATCTGTGCATCACAAACTCGTTCTTCAAGACCAAGCCCCAACACAAGGTTTCCTGGCGACATCCACGCTCAAAGCACTGGCACCAGCTGGACTTGATCCTGACCAGGTGCACCTCACTGAAGAATGTGCTAATCACCCGTTCGTTCCAGAGTGCAGATTGCGACACAGACCATTCATTGGTGTGTTGCAAGGTCAAGCTGCAGCTGAAGAAATTCCATTATGCTAGACAGCCTGGAAAGGCACGGATTGACACCAGTAAGATGGCCCAACCAGAACTTGTTGAGCGGTTTGCCTCCACCTTTGAGAAGGAACTTGGTGTACCACAAGAAGGAGAATCAGCAAAGCAGAAGTGGGAAAAGCTGCGAAACACCATCCACCACACAGCCTTGGCTACCTTTGGGAGGAAGACCTCGAAGCCACAGGACTGGTTTGATGCCAAGTTGATCGAGATGACCCCCGTCATTGAAGCCAAGCACTCAGCTCTTGTCGAGTACAAGAAGTACCTAAACGACAAGAATCTCCAGAATCTCAGGGCTGCGAGAAGCAAAGTTCAGCAGACTGCTCGGCGCTGTGCCAATGAGTACTGGACTCAGCTCAGCCAAGACATTCAAACCGCTGCCATAACAGGGAATATCCGTGGTATGTACGAAGGCATCAAGAAAGCACTTGGTCTGGCTCAGAGCAAGACGGCCCCCCTCAAATCCTCCACTGGGGAGATGATCACAGAAAAGAACAAGCAGATGGAGAGATGGGTGGAGCACTACTCCGACCTCTACTCCAGACAGAACACCGTGACACCGTCAGCCCTTGATGCCATCGATTGCCTGCCATCCATGGACGAACTTGACGCCGAGCCAACCATCGACAAACTCAGCAAGGCCATTGATAGCTTGGCCGCTGGAAAGGCACCCGGCAATGACAGCATACCCCCTGACCTGATCAAGCACTGCAAGACCGCCCTACTGCTGCCATTGCATGACGTCCTCTGCCAGTGCTGGAAGGAAGGTGCCATACCACAGGACATGAGGGACACCAAGATCATCACCCTCTACAAAAACAAAGGGGAGAGAAGCGACTGCAACAACTACAGGGGCATCTCCCTCCTCAGCGTTGTTGGCAAAGTCTACGCACGAGTTGTTCTCGTTCGTCTACAGAAGCTTGCCGAACGTGTCTACCCCGAGTCTCAGTGTGGCTTCCGTGCTGAGCGATCGACGGTAGACATGATACTTTCCATCCACCAACTCCAGGAGAAATGCAGAGAACAGAACATGCCCCTGTACGTCGCCTTCATCGACCTCACCAAAGCGTTCGATCTGGTCAGCAGAGAGGGTCTTTTCAAGATCCTGCCAAAGATAGGATGCCCACCAAAGTTGCAAAGCCTCATCGAATCGTTTCACACCAACATGCAGGGGATAGTGCAGCACGACAGCAACGTCTCAGAGCCATTCAACATACGCAGCAGAGTGAAACAGGGCTGTGTACTTGCGCCAACCCTCTTTGGGATTTTCTTTGCAATGCTCCTGAGGCATGCCTTCAGCACAGCAACAGAGGGAATCTACCTGCATACAAGATCTGATGGCGGGCTTTTCAACCTCGCCCACCTGAAAGCCAGAACCAAAGTACGCGAGACTCTAATCAGATACATGCTGTTCGCAGACGATGCTGCAGTCGCGACTCACACACAGCAGGAGCTTCAGACCCTGATGGACCGCTTCTCCCAGGCATGCAAGGACTTCGGGCTTACCATCAGCGTGAAGAAGACTAACATCTTGGCGCAAGACACGGAAGCACCACCAACCATCACCATCGACAACTACGAGCTGGAGGTCGTGAATCAGTTCATGTACCTGGGGTCCACGATCAGCAGCAACCTCTCCCTTGATACAGAGATTGACAAGAGGATTGGAAAATCAGCCTCCACACTCGCTCGCCTCACCACACGAGTGTGGGAGAATCCCAAACTCTCTGTCAAGACGAAGATGGCAGTGTACAACGCCTGCGTCATCAGCACACTGCTCTATGGGAGTGAGACGTGGACAACATACGCCCGGCAGGAAAGAGACTGAATTCCTTCCACTTGCGCTGCATTCGCCGCATCCTGGACATATCCTGGCAGGACAAAGTGCCCAACACAGAAGTTCTGTCCCGCCCCGGTCTTCCCTCCATGTTCACTCTACTCAGGCAGCACAGGCTCCGCTGGCTAGGCCACGTTCACCATATGGAGGATGGCAGAATCCCCAAAGACGTCCTCTACGGAGAACTGGCGACTGGCAGGAGAGACGTTGGCCGCCCACAGCTGCGCTTTAGAGGCGTCTGCAAGAGAGACATGAAGGCCCTGGAGATCAACACAGAGCACTGGGAACCTTGCAACGGACCGCTCCAACTGGAGAGGCACCCTGACCAGACAGCTCAAGGCGGGTGAAGAGAGACTGACTGCTGCAGCAGATGAAAAAAGGACCAGCAGGAAGAACCGCCACAGCTCCAGCAGCACGGAGACCACCCACAAGTGCGACCTGTGTGACAGGGACTGCCATTCGCGCATCGGCCTGTTCAGCCACAGGCGGTGCTGTTCCAGCAGAGTAGACGTTTAGGATTCTCTTCCATGGTCATCATAGACCGATGGAGGCCGACGAAAATAATCATTAAACTTACTCGGGAAGGGACATCATTTCGTGAGTGGAACCCAATTAAGCTCACAAATGCAATTAATAAGTCCCTTGGAGAAGCTTTAAATGCAAGAATCCTTCGTAGTGGTTCATTGTTAGTTACTTGTAAAGATAGTGTTCAGCAGGGAAAAGCAATCAGTCACTAAGATGGAAGGGAAAGGCATGCACTGTTCAGTATTGGAAGGAAATAAGTCAATGAGAGGAGTGATATCGGGAATTCCAACAAGTGTCTCAGCTGATGAAATAAAGGAAAACATATCCGGAGCAAGAGTGACAGAGGTGAAAAGCTTGAAAACTAATAGAAATAGTGAAAAATGCGATAGTCTGTCTGTAATGTTAACATTTGATGAAACGAAGACTGCCAAGTAAGGTGTTTGTTGGCTACATGAACTATGAAATCAGACTTTTAAGTTCTGCCTCCACTCAGATGTTTCAAATGTCAAAAGTTTGGTCATGTTGCAGTGGTATGCAAAGGTAGACATCAATGTGCAAGATACTCTGGTGAACATGAGTATGGCAAGAGTGAAAGCAGAGCTAAATTAAAGTGCTGTAACTGTGGTGGTGAACATAGCGCTGTGTATCGAGGTTGTGAAGCCAGCAAAAGAGCAGCAGAAATTCAGCAGGTAAAAGTCTCCCAGGGATTAACATATGCAGAAGATGCGAAAAAGGTGCCAGCTAAAAAAGTGGCAGTGGACTCTTAACAGGGAAAGTGTGCAGACTTGCAGTGCATGCAGTAGAATTAAAGAAGATACTCTGGTTATGAAAGAAAATAATTTTGTCTTATTTGTGGTGGATGTGATAAACTGTACTGCGCAGACTTCCAAGAAAACGAAAAAAATCAAAATCATTGTGAAGGCAGCAGAAAAATATCTTGGCATTAAGGGGCTACATTGGGAAGCAGTTGAGGACTTGTTAAGTGGGGGCTCTCTAAGTTCGCAGACTAGTGGGTCATAATGGTAATCACAATTTTGCACTGGAATGCTAGAAGTCTAATATCAAATGGCCAAGAATTCAAAAAGTTTATATCTGATATGCAAGACAAACCCCAGGTAATCTGTATACAGGAAACATGGCTAAAAGCTCAGTTGGATTTTGTCATTCAAGGATACACATCAATAAGGAATGACAGGGAAACTGGTAGAGGAGGAGGTGTAGCAACCTTCGTGCGTAATGGAACAAATTACAAAATAATGGAAATAGGGAAAGAACATGAATCAATAATGGTACAAATTTGGGTAGTAAAAGATGAAGTTACAATTATTAACTGCTATAATCCATGTAACACATTGACAGTTAACATTCTGAATGCTGTACATAGGCAAGCACAGGGTAAGGTGGTTTGGTGTAGGGATTTTAATGCACATAATACACTGTGGGGTAGCAGGAATATACGTACATACAAATGGCACAGTAATTGAGGATTTTTTAGAGGATAGGGACTTAATATGCATGAATGATGGGAAGGGTACGAGATTTAGCAGTAACCTAGTCACAGAAAGTGTGTTAGACCTAACTTTGGTTTCAAAGGCCATTGCAGGAATCACATCTTGGGAGCTGTTAGGTCGGTCAACTAATGGGAGTGATCATTACCCAATAAGAATTAAAATTGGTCTAGAAGCGGGAGAAGAAGCGACGCAGTCTGGCACAAGATGGAAATTGGGTAAGGCAGATTGGGATAAATTTAAATACCTGTGTAAGACTAGATGTGACCAGCTAAATAGTGAGGACATTTTTGATGGGGAGGAGTTTAGTAAAAGTGTCAGTGCGATTATAATCGAGTCTGCAACTCAAACAATACCAAAAACTACAGGTTATAGACAACAAAAGAATCTTCCTTGGTGGGATGATAATTGCTATAAAGCAATTAAAAATAGAAACAGGGCATTCAGACAAGTGAAACAGTATCATACTTTGGAAGCAGTGATTGAGTACAAACAGTGTCAGGCAATTGTCCGGAAAACAATTAAAACAGCTAAGCATTTGTTTTGGAGACAGTATTGTAATACTTTAGGGAGAGAAACACAGCTATCAGATATTTGGTGAACGATTAAGAAAATGAGTGGTATTAGAAGAGAATACAAAATACTAGTGCTAGACAATAATGGGGAAATAGCTATTACTAATATAGACAAAGCAGAGCTTTTGGCACGAGCTTTAGTGAAGATTCATAGTTCAGAAAACCTACCAAACACAATTAGACAAAGCAGGGAAAGCACTTTATCCAAACACCCACATGTGAACATAAGGAAGAATACTTCAAGGGGCATGATAGATTTGCCATTCACTCTATCGGAATTGAAAAGGGCTATTCTGAAATCGAAGCAGTTTTCACTGGGGAAGGATGGCGTATGTTATACGATGTTGTAGCACATGGAGGACAGTGCACTTCAAACAATATTAAAGCTGATTAATAAAGTTTTGGAAACTGGGAAGATTCCTAGGGTGTGGAAACAATCAGTTATAGTTCCAGTGTTAAAGCCAGGGAAAGAGTCATCAGATCCCAATAATTATAGGCCAATAGCGCTCACCTCACAGTTAGGGAAAACAATGGAACGAATGGTGACTGAAAGACTGAATTACATTTTGGAAGGGAAGGAGTGTCTTTCTCCTTTTCAAAGTGGGTTCCGAAAAGGGAGAAATACTATGGATTCCATTTTACACCTAGAATCTGAAATTAGGAAGGCCCAGGTAAATAGGGAAAATGCGATAGCTGTCTTCTTTGATGTAGAAAAAGCATATGATATGCTATGGAAGGAAGGGTTGCTGATTAAATTCAATCAATTTGGTGTTGAAGGTAATTTATACAACTGGGTATTAGATTTCCTGTATGATAGAACGATTGAGGTAAGAGTTGGTACAGAGTCCTCCAAAATATATCAAGTTGAAAATGGTACTCCCCAAGGCAGCGTGTGTAGCCCTGGTCTGTTTAATATTATGATTAATGATATTTTTGAATCGATAGGGGAATAGGGAAGGCCTTGTATGCAGATAATGGGGCCTTATGGATAAGGGGACATAGTCTTGAGAACATTCAGAGGAAAATGCAGGCAGCAGCAGATCAAGTTGAACAATGGGTAAACCGGTGGGCTTTTAAATTATCGGTCTCAAAGACACAAGTGATTTACTTCTCTAAAACTCGTAGTTCGGTATTTAGGTGTGTTATTTGATGAAAAACTAACCTGGAAGCAGCATACTGAAAAAACTAAAGGAAAATGTAGGAAAATAAATAATATTTTGAGATGTCTGGCAGGACGGAACTGGGGGGCCTCTAGGGTCTCTCTGTTGAGGGTATATCGAGGACTAATGAGAGCAACACTAGACTATGGATGTGTTGTATTCATGTCGGCTGCTACAGCAGACAAAGGCTCTTAGGATATGTTGTGGTGCATTTAAAACTTCTCCAGTATCAGCGATCAAAGTAGAGATGGATGAAATGCCATTAAGATTAAGAAGAACCAAATTAATGCTGGCATACTGAATCAACTTGAAGGGGCATAAGAGGGCACATCCTGCAAAAGCTATTCCTAATGATTGCTGGGACCACAATGAGTCCAACATTAGTAGCTTTGGATGGATAAGTGATGCCATTGCTGAGCAGGCAGAATTAAAACACGTAGATTTTAGCCCAACGGTCCTGTGGTCTGTTATTCTTCGTGGCTGTTTAAGATGCCACTAGTAGATTCTGAAATACAACAACTGAGGAGGTAACATAAGCAATCAGCAACAGATTATATAGTGTATAAATATATTGAACAGAACTTGGGAAACATGCTGATAGCATTTACCGATGGTTCCAAGGACCCTACAACTGGTTGTAGTAGATCTGCAGTACACATTCCTCAGTATAAAATACAGTATCTTTCAATAACAGAACCAGCAATCACTTATCAGTACACACAGTTGAGCTACTTGCCATTATATTAGCTCTACAGTGGTTGGAGATAAATTATAGGAATAATGCTGTTATTGCTTCAGATAGTTGGGCAGCTCTCAAGAGTGTTCAGTCACTGCAGTCGTGTAGGCAGGACCTAATTGTAGAAATCCACTCCTTAATTTACAATCTCTACAGTAAAGGCCAGTCAGTAAGCTTTCTTTGGGTTCCAGCCCATGCTGGAATAGAGGGTAATGAGGATGTGGACTTATTAGCGAAACAAGCATTGAAATTTGAGGCAGTGGATCTGGACATCTCACTCAGTAAGGCAGAAGGCAAATTAATAATTAACAAGTATATAGTGCAAACGTGGGAAGAATATTAGGACTCAATAGATACAGGAAGATCTCTTTATGACATTCAGAAGTGGATGGTCTCTGGAATGGGACTTGGCAGAAACAGGAAAGAGGAGATAGTCATCACCCGATTGAGAATAGGACACTACTTTGAACCAGACACTACATAGAATAGGTAAACACCCAACAGGCAGCTGTCCACATTGTGGTTCTCTGGAAACAGTTCACCACGTTTTGTTGGAATGTCAGGGATACCAGGAACAAAGGAAATGTCTGATTGCAGTAATGGAAAGGGCTAATTTAAGTTTTGGTTTGGAAAACCTGTTAGGAATCTCAGTCAGAGATATTTTTTTTTTTTAAGTGCAACTGGATTAATCCAAAGAATTTAGGTTTTTTTTGTTTTCCCCTCCCATTCTCTTGTCCACCCTCCAACCCGGTGGGTGGCGATGGTGCACCTGCGGGCTGGTTGCCAGCTGGCAAGCAGATCTAGAAGAAGAAGAAGATGAGTGATATAAGCAGTGACGCGGGTGACGACAACAAAACCTGGATGAATCCTGAATCTTGGTCAAAACGTCACAAAGCTATGAGAGGAAATCGTCGCAAAGCTATGAGGAAAACATCACAGAGTGACAAAACTATGAGTAAGAAGTCACAAAGTTATGAGGAAGATGTCACAAAGCTATGAGGAAAATGTCACAAAGCTATGAGGGAAACATAATCAAGTCATTGGCGGTAATGCACCTTTGAACTGGTTGTCAACCACCAATCAAATCTAACAGAAGAAGAAGAACTCCCCAGAAGTGGTGCAAACAGCAGGGACTGTAACAGCTAGTCCTTTCATCGAACCTTGCAACCTTATCATCATCACTCTATCACTTCACTCTATAAAAGCAAGAAATCTCTGTGTCTGTCTGTGTGTGTATGTGTGTGTGTGTGTGTCACGCTTCATAGGACATCATAGGATGGCCTATGATCTGTCCTTGAACATCATAGGACATCCTATGAACTCAGGCATCATAGGACACATAGATAAATGTGTCTTTATGATGTCACACATAGACAAATGTGTCTTTATGATGTCAAATAGACCGTGTGTCTTTGAACTCAGGCATCATAGGGCACATAGACAAGTGATCTCTGCCTGAACATCATAGGACGTCCTATAGAACACATAGACAAATGTGTTTTTATGATGTCATAAACCATGTGTCTTATGATGTCATATGATCTCTGCCTGAACATCATAGGAAGCAGTATGTCGCACCCATCTGTGACAGGAGGACACCTCCTTCACGAGCATAGGGTATGACAGACTTTAAAGCACGCATCATAGCGCGTCCTATGAACTCAGGCATCATAGGACGACTCGCCATGCCTACATGACGGCAAATGTGTAACCATGACGAATGCCAGTCTACACTACAAATGTGTAAAATGCCGAGCAAAGCACTGATTTTTCTCTGGGTGCTCCGGTTTCTTGGTTTCTACTGGCATGCACGGACCTTCCTGAACAGGGCCAAAAGCCACTTTTCTAGGATCGTGCCCATGAACTGGAATTACGACGCACCTATCCCTCAACCAGTGGTCTGAACAAAGAAGAAAAAGACCCACCAGATGGAGAGCAATAGAATGAGGAGAACTGCTGCATGTCAGAAAAGATGCCATGAACATGAAACACCTCAGGTTCCACCAGTACGCCACAGGCATGACTGAACAACACAGCTGTCTGAGACAGGAGGAGACCCTTCAGTGGTCCGAATGAAGAAGAAGACCCACCAGATGATGTCTATATGACGGCACATAGAGCACATGACTCCCTACAAGACATACTGTATATACACTACCGTTCAAAAGTTTGGGGTCACCCAGACAATTATTTTGTGTTTTCCATGAAAAGTCATACTTATTTACCACCATGAGTTGTAAAATGAATAGAAAATATAGTCAAGACATTGACAAGGTTAGAAATAATGATTTGTATTTGAAATAATAATTTTTTCCAGATACTCAACCTGCTCAAAGGAAGGTCAGTTTTATAGCTTCTCTAACCAGCTAAACTGTTTTCAGCTGTGCTAACATGATTGCACAAGGGTTTTCTAATCATCCATTAGCCTTCTGATGCAATGAGCAAACTCATTGTACCATTAGAACACTGGAGTGATAGTTGCTGGAAAAGGGCCTCTATACACCTATGTAGATATTGCACCAAAAACCAGACATTTGCAGCTAGAATAGTCATTTACCACATTAGCAATGTATATTAGATATTAGAGTGTATTTCTGATTAGTTTAAAGTTATCTTCATTGAAAAAAACAGTGCTTTTCTTTCAAAAATAAGGAAATTTCTAAGTGACCCCAAACTTTTGAACGGTAGTGTATATAGACACAGGTAAGCAACATAATACAGAACAGTGACAGACAGGAGAAAAAGTAACAAGCAGGGGCAAACAGTCCCAGATAGCAGGGCATATTTTGTGTGATTTTTATGTTTTGCTGCATACAAAAGCCATCACATGTGATTGCCACTTAGTGCTGTGTTGCTATACCAACTGTCTTGTAACTGGCAAGAATTGTGTTCCAATGCATCCCCTCTACAGGCATGCACGGGTATGCACTAGTTTTCATAGATTTGCAACTTTCTCATAAATTTGCAACTTTTTTCTTAAAAATTTGTGACTTTTTTCAATTTATTTGCATTTTTTTTCCTTGTGAATTTTCAGCTTTTTTCTCATAAATCTGCAACTTTTTCCATAAATTTGTGGCTTTTTTCTCATAACCTATCAATTTTGTTCTTGTAGATTTGTAACTTTTTCCCTCATAAATCTACAATTTTTTCTCACTGATTTGCAACTTTTTCCCATAACTGGTGACATTTTTCCTGTAAATGTTCATATTTTTTCTTATTTTTTTTCTCATGGATTTGCAACTTTTTCTCAAAAATTTGACTTTTTTCTCCTAAATTAAAACCTTTTTTCTTAAGAATTTGTGACTTTTTGAATTTTTTTCTTGTAGATTTGCAACTTTTTTCCATAAATTTGCAACTTTGCCCCCATAAATTTGTGACATTTTTTCTTGTACATTTGTGACATTTTTTTCCTATAAATTTGTAACTTTTTTCATATAAATCTTCAGCCTTTTTCCTGGTTCATTTTTGAATTTTCTCATAAATTTGTAACTTTTTTCCTGCAAATGTTCAGCTTTTTTCTTATAGATTTATGACTTTTTTTCTCTTAAATTAAAAACTTTTTCCTTAAGAATTTCTGAGTTTTTTTCTTATAATTTAGCATTTTTTTCTCATAGATTTGCAACTTTTTCGTCAAAAGTTTGACTTTTTCTCATAAATTAAAAATTGTTTTCTTAAGAATTTGACTTTTTTCTTATGAATTAGCTTTTTTCTTGTAGATTTGCAACTTTTTCACATAAATTTACAATTTTTTTCTCATAAATTTGTGACATTTTTTCCTGTACATTTTTGACATTTTATTCCTATAAATCTGCAACTTTTTCACATAAATCTGCAGCTTTTTTCTGATACATTTTTGACTTTTTCTCAAAAATTTGCAACTTTTTTCATAAATTTGTAACTTTTTCCTCCAAATGTTCAACTTCTTTCTCATAGATTTACTTTTTTTTCTCAAATTTGTGACTTTTCTGCGTAAGTCTAAATTTTTTTTCAAGAATTTGTGTTTTTTTTCCTCATAAATTATTTTTTTATTTTCTTGAGGATTTGCAATTTTTTCCTCACTGATTTCCAACTTTTTCTCTAAAATGGGTGACATTTTTCCTGTACATTTTCAGATTTTTTTCTTATAAAATTTAAAATTTTTCCCTCATAAATCTGCAACCTTATTTCCATTGATTTGCAGCTTTTCACTAATAAATTTACAACTTTTTTCGTATAAATTTGAAAACTTTTTTCTCATAATTTTTCAACTTTTTTTTCTCAAAAAATTATAACTCTTTCCTCAAATTAATTTTTTTTTCTTAAAAATTTGTGACTTTTTCTCATAAATTAGCATTTTTGTTCTTGTAGATTTGCAACTTTTTCCCATAAATTTGTGCATTTTTTGCAACTTTTTTTTTGTAAATTTGCAACTGTTTTCCTGTAATTTTTCAGATTTTCTTTCCTGCAAATGTTTGACTTTTTTCTTAAATGTTCTTTTCATAAATTAGTGATGCTCATCTGCTGTTTACATTTTTATTCTGTGTAATTAAATTGTAATTTGTGGGTTTTTTAATTGTAAAATTTGCATCTTTTAACATATCTTTGGACCTTTATTCTTGCAAATTTGTAGTCTCCTTTACATTGCCACATTTGTACGTCATGCTGTATTGGTGAATACCCCTATCCCCCTAGTTAATAAATAACAAATGGCCTACTGACCATAATATATCATAAAATTCTCCTTTAGGAAGACCTGCTGGGTTTGAACTTTCAGATTTACACTACCGTTCAAAAGTTTGGGGTCACTTAGAAATTTCCTTATTTTTGAAAGAAAAGCACTTTTTTTCAATGAAGATAACTTTTAACTAATCAGAAATACACTCTATACATTGCTAATGTGGTAAATGACCATTATAGCTGCAAATGTCTGGTTTTTGGTGCAATATCTACATAGGTGTATAGAGGCCCATTTCCAGCAACTATCACTCCAGTGTTCTAATGGTACAATGTGTTTGCTCATTGTGTCAGAAGGCTAATGGATGATTATAAAACCCTTGTGCAATCATTTTAGGTCTGCAATGCTGTAATTGCTGCAAATGGAGGATTCTTTGACGAAAGCAAAGTTTGAAGGAAAAAATTATTATTTCAAATACAAATCATTATTTCTCACCTTGTCAATGTCTTGACTATATTTTCTATTCATTTTACAACTCATGGTGGTAAATAAGTGTGACTTTTCATGGAAAACACAAAATAATTGTCTGGGTGACCCCAAACTTTTGAACAGTAGTGTATTTCTCTGAAATGTGACTATAGAGTGGCTGTTTCCTGCATGCTCATTAATTACTATGATTAATATGATTTATCAGTGCTGACTGACTCTCAGCTGAAGTGTTTCCATCATTGTGTTGTTGAAGGTCTTTGATTTACTGAGGTAAGAAAATCAAAGACCACTAATTATAATGGAAACTTGATTTATTGGATCACAATCCTTGTGTCAGACAGTCTTGTGTACATCGTAGTGTGATATTATGCTTAATGTCTGTTATGAAGGGAACACTTAACACTGGCTGTCGGGTTTGGGGCCATATTATTGCTACTGGGTGAAAACCTCGTATCTACAAGTCTATTTGTATTATTGTAATGAATGGTTTAGCAGTTACATCACTTATCCACATCCACATATTGGTTTGATATTATTAAAATAACATGCAAATACATAAAGGGTGACTAATAGAATGGGTTTATAGATTAAATCTAAAAATTACTATATGGAGATGCTAGGGTTTCCCCCAACAGCGATGACGTATCTGTACTGACAGAGGTAGCTACTTTATATTTACTTGAGTACATGTACTCAGGTGACTTTTATCACCATTTTGTTCTCTCAAGAATCTTGTTTGAGGACATTTTCACAATTTTCTGTTCTGGTTCAGGAAATATTTGATTCATGTCTGTCTCTGTGATTTGGATCATATTAGAGGACACATGAGGCCAGTTTATATTTGATATTCCTCAGAATGACACATCTGAGAGGAAAAATCTCATGAAGGCATCTGCAGATCCTTAAAGTCTTAAAAAGCCTTCAATTAATTTATCCAAAATTAAAATTTTAATTATCCTTGAAAAATAAAATGACTCCTAAAATCTGCGTTTGAAATGTCTGAAAAATACATGGAAAAATCATTTGTCATAAATTTGTGGCTTTTTTAATAATAATTTGCAATCATAAAATTTGGGAACTTTTTTGCCTGCGAATTTGTGATTTTTTTTTCACATAAATTTGTTATTTTTTCCCCACAAAAAAGGACCTTTTAATATAAATTTGCTACTGTGTGCATATAATTTTGTGACTTTTTTTTTACATAATTTAGGTTTTTTTTCATATAAATTAGACTGTTTTGGTGTAAATTTGTCCTTTTTCACATAAATATGGCATTTAATGTAATTTTTTTTCTACAAATTTGCACTTTTTTCTGGTATATTTTATAGCTTTTTTCATGTTAATGTTTTTCTCATAATTTTGCATTTTTTTCGGTAAACTTTTTTCTCATAAATTAGTTATTTTTTCTTGTAAATTTGTAAAATTTTCTCAAATTTGCAACTTTTTTCTCAAAAAATGTAATTTTTTTCTTGTAAATTTTAAACTATTTTCTTGTAAATTTTCAGTACTCAGATGCTGGTTAAATTTCTGTTCTGTGTAATTGTAATTTGCAACGAGCTTTGGGTAATGACCGAAAGAACGAGATCGCGGATACAAGCGGCTGAAATGAGCTTTCTCCGTAGGATTGCTGGACTCACCCTCAGAGATAGGGTGAGGAGCTCAGTCATCCGGGAGAGGCTCAGAGTAGAACCGCTGCTCCTCCACATTGAAAGGAGTCAGTTGAGGTGGTATGGGCATCTGATTAGGATGCCTCCTGGACGCCTCCCACTTGAGGTGTTTCAGGCACGTCCCACTGGGAGGAGACCCCGGGGCAGACCCAGGACTCAGTGGAGAGACTATGTCTCCCAGCTGGTCTGGGAACGCCTTGGTATCCCCTCTGAAGAGCTGGAGCAGGCGGCTGGGGAGAGGGAAGTCTGGGCTTCTCTGCTTGAACTGCTGCCTCCGCGACCCGGACCTCCAGAAAAGCGGTAGAAGATGGATGGATGGATGGATGTTTGTACCTTCTGTTAAATTGGTGAATACCAAACATGCCCCTTGTTAAAAATAACAAGTTAACACTTAGCACAAGTTAACACGCTTAACCTTGGGAAGACTATTGCCAAACTTTAGCCCATCTGTAGTCTAATTCAGCATCAACCTGCACACATGGCTGGATATTTCATTGCTTCTCTGGGGGGACAATAAACAGAACATTACTGCAGTGGCAGTGGCATTACTGCAGCCGATAGGAAGAGACTGAACAAACTGATCAAGAAAGCTAGCTCTGTCCTGGGGCAGCGCCTTGATCCGGTGGAGTAGATAGGAGAGAGAAGGACGGTGGCTAAACTGTCATCTCTGCTGGAGTCCGAGTTCCACCCTATGCAGGACATATTGAATGCACTGAGGAGCTCATTTAGCAGCAGACTACATCATCCCAGGTGCACAACCGAGAGGTTTCGCAGGTCCTTCCTACCAACGGCTGTCAGACTGTACAACCTAAGCAGGGCTGCTCACAGAGATAGCAAAAAGACGTGACAAACTAATAGTGTTTTGAATGCAAAAGATGCAATAGACTTACACAATGGTCCCCTCCGGCATACAACTAGGAAAATACCGGTCGCTATGGAGGGTGAGAATATGTATGGGCACATAATCATACCATGTAGGATAACTAAGTAGACGGTTATGCTGTTTCATCCCATCTAGCAACAATGCTCTGCACTGTGTGTGTTTATATATTTACATATTTATTCTATCTAGCTACAATGCTCCGCACTGGGTGTGTTTATATTTATATATCTATATATTTATTCCATCTAGCTACAATGCTCTGCACTGTGTGTTTATATATCTACATATTATTCCATCTTGCTACATTGCTCCACACTGTGTGGGTTTATATATTTACATATTTATTCCACCTAGCTGCAATGCTCCGTACTGTGGGTGTTTATATATCTACATATTTATTCCATCTAGCTACAATGCTCCGCACTGTGTTTATATATTCATATATTTATTCCATCCAGCTACAATGCTCTGCACTGTGTGTCTCTGTGTGTGTGTATATATATATTTTATAGTAATATGTACATATGTATATTAGCTGCTCTTGCTTGCTTGCTTTTTTCTTGCCTTCTGATTGTTGCTCTGAGTGTTGCTATCCCTGTGCTGTTGCAATCCTGGAATTTCCCCGTTGTGGGACTAATAAAGGCTTATTTTATCTTATCTTATCTTATCTTATATATATATTAAACAGTCTCTTGCTGAGGGTTTCAGGTGGGGTAAAATGTTAGATGCACCCAAGTGCCATGTCCTTCACTTTCCGCGGCTGTTCAGGTCAGCCAGATAACCTTTGTGCTGTCCTCACCAGGTAGTTTTGGTCCAGATTCCTTTGATGACCAGGTCCCCTGGTTTGCTCAAGAGATGGGTGCGCCTCCCATGGTTCCTTCGTCACATGGTCCCTCCTGGGAAGGGCAGTATGGATGACATCGCTGTCAGTTGTCACTTTTTGCATATAATCACCCATAAACCCTTCCTCATCACTTAAGTTAAATGGCTTCAATAATAGGGTTTGTCATTCACAATTTCCCTATTTTTCTTATTTGTGTATTATACTAGTCCTGTAGATAGTTGATGGTAAGCTAAATGGTTTCCTAGGTAAATGTTTGGTACTAATAATTTAGAAATTGCGCTTAAATGTGACATGATTTGATTTACAAAGTTTATTCCATTTCCATTATCTAAGTAAATCATTTCAGCTATTTTAAATCTTGATCTTATTTCAGTTAAGGGTTTCATTGTCACCATAGCAATATTTAAATTAGTGTAGGCAAAAGCCTTTGTATGTTCAATAAGTATGTAAATAATTTCTAAACATTTTTACCTTCACTCTTATTTAGTTCAATGAGATCCATGCAAAGGTTTTGAAAAAACTAAGTTTATGCAGGGAAGATCAGATTATTTTGCTTTGAGCGCCCTAAAGCATCGTTCTCTTAATTGAGTAAGAATCTGTATTGTCTTTGTAGTAGATTCTAAATTAAGTCTCACAGTAAACATAAATTCAGCACAAGTTGGACTTTTCTTAGACATTTGGAACTTTTCTCATAAATTTGCATGGTTTTCTTCCTTATCAGTTTACCTTGTTTCTTATAAACATGCTATTTCTTTTACAATAATCAGCAGATATTTTCTTAAATATGTGGAAATTTATTGATGTAACTTTTAACTTCTATTGAATGTTGTGATTTCATTACCAAGCAGCTTCATTTATATTTTTTTCTTCATTATTGATCATCTATTGATAATTTTTTATGTATTATCTATTTTTATGAGGATTGCTAATTATTTTTGTTAATTAATTTCTTTGGTACCCCCCTTTTGATGCATGGAGATGCACATGTAGCAAAGTTACAGGTTTTTGCTTGATGGGTAGTCTTTTTACTAGAAGGAAGCGTGTCAACACTTTTTATGAGTTACACACAGTTAATTTAGATGAAAATTTGTGAGTAGTATAGCTCCTTCAAAATGAGGTTTCAATAGTCATAGCTTCTTCTGTGTGTGTAGTCGCTTGACTTAGTCTAAAAAGTAATATAGCTATCTGTGCAGATTTGATGTGATTTAGCATTTAGAGCGACCATTCTGAGTTAGTCACTTAGATCACATCTGTCTGCCCAATTGAACACAGACAGGCTGAATCTGTGTAAGAGAATCCTTGTGAAAGGTTGTGTCACACTCCTTCAGTCAATGGAAAGGTGGACATTGCCTAATTAGAATTTGGCTTAATTTTGTACAAGGAATGGCTCATTTTATATATTCCTTGATAAATTATGGGGTGGACTGTAGTCCCGGAGCCTAGCTCGGCCATGGTTAAGCACCGGGAGCACAGAAAACACATTCCTTATTACTGTCACATTTCTGAAATGTGATATTGTCACACCATTATGTGGTGAGTGGCATCAGATGTATCTTGCAGTGTGAAGTCTTATGAACACTACATTTTTAAAGTCAAAGCCATTTAAATTGTTATGCTTTATGTCATTTTCAATGTCATTTGTTCTACTTAGCTTCAAAAAATGCTTGTCAACTGAGAGGTCCTTTCCCCTGTGGCCACTGTCGCCAATGAGCCCGTCACCCACACACTGTCCGGCCTCCTCCTATCTCCCACAAAGATCAAATGTTGGTGCCATCCTGCAAAGAAAAATTTGGGGAATCCTCATGGCTTCCCCGTCCTTATGTCAGTATTTACATCAACAGGAGTGCAAATTTTATCACCTCATAAATTGATTTTACTAATGTTCCAGTTATCATTATTTTTGTGTCCCTTAAATGTTTATCCCAGTTGTTTATCCCACTGTTTATTATAACGTGTAATGTTAAGAAACACAAGTGAATTATTGTTTTTTATTATTTTATTACATATTGCATATGTCACCAAGGATTTATTAAATTGAAAGGTCATGGTGATGTTATGATTCCTTGTTAATTTGGCAAATCTAATTTCTGGTGAAAGCTAAAAAATTTTGTGAATGCTTTCCCTTTCCTTTTGAAAAACAAAGAACGAAGAATAGCAAAAAAACCCTTAAATTACACCTAAAGCTTCCACAACTTGAATGTGTTTTTGCTATTCACAAGTATTCACTAAATATTCTGTGAATAACTAAATGCTTTACCAATTGACATGGGTAATCACTAGTTTAGGATTATGTTTAAACAAAACAGTATCATATATTAGAAGCCTTAAACCAATACAGCATTTAGAATAATCTCTGTTTCCAGGAATTTATGGCACAGGACCACAATCTGTGGTTTGTTTTTTTTTATATGTCCTAAAACCCGTCAGACCTTAAGCATCCTTCTTTTTATTACAAACATCATCTGAGTCCTTTGAAGGCTGATTCTGTCTGTTTACCATTACCTTATCTAGGTCAGTCTGACACAAGCTAAATATTTTTTTCCACTTCTGAGGATCAGAAGGACAGACTGAGGATCAAAATATAAATAAGATTACATATGCCATTTATTAAAAAGTGAGTTTAGTGTTATTGAAACAAAGCAACAATATGACATAGAATTACCAAAACCTGTGTTTGATAGTCAGTAGACTCTGGCAAATCACATGCACAAACACAGTAATCATCAACCTCTTCTGTACTTTGAATCATGTAATATAATGTGTACACAAAGCCTTTTTTTTTTTTAGTGATTAGGTATTATTAAGTGGCAGCATGATATTGTAATATTCAGTTAATTTCATCATTGTCATGCTGGTAGCAGTGGTGAAGATGCAAGCAATTGTACTTAGATGTTCTATGCGCCTGTGGTCTCGATGAGGGAGGCACGGACAGTGGCGAGAGGCCGGGTCCCAGAGACTGGTCGTTAGTCTTGTGTCCTTTTTTCCCTGTAAAGTTCACTGTTATGCTTCAGTCAGAGAAATAAGGCAATTGAGTCAATAAAAGTCAGTGAGACGTCAAAAAATTGAATAAAAATAGCTCAATGTTTTTCATTTTCCAAAGAAAAACTGGAGGAAATGAAAATATTGGCTTTAAAAATATGTAAATAATTTATCACGTACGCATCATTAGAGTGAAAACCCACAAAGTTAGACTGAAAAAAAGTAAAACCCCCAAACTTTGCAAAAATACCCATACATAGATTTTTTTTCTTCTCACTCCTTTCTCTTCTTCTCACTCACTCACTATTAAACACAAAGGCCCATACATACAACACACACACACAGCACCGTTCTGTTATTTCTCCAAGGCTACTGTCGGGCAGCTGTTTAGCAGAGTAACAGAACGACAGTCTTAAAACAACCTTGAAATGGCAACCCCAAAAACTTGCTTGGAAAAGCAAATGTGGCAACCCACCGTTCTCTTTTTTTTTCCTGCCGCAATGAAAACACAATAGAATTTCACACCCAAAAGTATAATTTTCAAACGTCCACATTTTAATCCTTTCCCAAAAGAATAATAAGTAATTAACCAACTCTTTTATGCTCCACAAGTACCAGAAAAAATCACAAACAACAATTTTACAACCTGTTTTTTCAGCCTCCGTGGTGAACTGTTACTTTTTCACACCGGAGCAGATTAAACAGAGATAAAACAAACCAGACCGCAGTAACTTTTATCCAGCACTTCAACAAATTCTCAAAATAAAATCTACCAGTATTTCAACGGTCACGTAACCCCTCCGCTGTGTGCTGAAAGCCCCAGTAAGACCTCCTCCCCCGGTATCTTGCAATAGCTCACCGTAGTTGGGGATGGGTGATAAGCAGACACGGTAAGGGCACAAATCTTCTGTGAAGATCTACTTTTCTGGGATCACGTAAACTCTTCCACAAGACGTCGAGAGCCTGGTTATTTAGACAATAAAATGTCTGTGGTTAAAAGAGCATGAATCTTTCTCTTTTTTCTTTGCATGCAACTTCCGGCACCTCCACCACACTGACAGGATGCAGAGGACAGCGGACCCCTGGGAGCCTCCCCGGGTCTTGCGATAACGCTCACCATTGCAGAGGAAAATCTCGTTCCTCCCAAAGGATTATTGCGATTATCACTCACCGTGGGCAGGAATGACCCAACGATCAAGCTGTAATAATGCATCCAAACAGCATATGCAATGTTCAATCGGTCCAGGTAATCTCACTATCTTTTATCCATAAACAACAACAACAACAAATGTACTTACATCTAAGCCACCTGTAGGATTCTCAGATCCGTCACCCAGTCAGTTCCAGCGCCCCGGTCTGAAATGCCTTCACTGAGCCTTTTTTTTTTTTTTTCACTCAGCCTGGGAAGGTCTTTTTTATCAGCTGTGCACTTGCTGAAATCAAGCAGAGGCAACGGAAGGATGGAGATATGTAGATCTGCTGTTCAGAGCGCCAAAATGTTAGAACAATTTTGAGCTTAAATTATTCTAAGTCAAAAATCAGGTGGAAAGTTGGATTTATTTACATTTATTACAAAAATATATAAGGTGTCACCCCAATGGCCACTTTGGGGGAGAGATTACAAAGCATGGAATTACACACCTAGAATCTCTAAAGGATCCATTTCTTTAGGTCTGATATATATAGTAGGTAAGAGAAAGGAGAGGGAGGATGAGGATAAGGGAAGGGACAGAATGGGACAGTCCTGATAATCAAAGCTTATCCGGGCAGACGTCACAGACACTCTGGAGACAAGAATGTAAATCTAACGGAACGTCCATAAAACACTAATCTATATAAGCTGAGGAGTTCCTGTGCATTCCTGTGACCTGAAACAGGACATGTCAAAGAGATTATAAAAAGTGGCTTAGATCATTCCTTATGCATGTATTGATCCTGTACTGATTTGCAGTCTGAACTCTCTGAGATTGCTCACAGAAACATGCCAAGAATATATGAACTTATCCTATATGGAATGCACATATAAACATCAAACATGGCATATGAAAGGTATGATACTTCTCAAATATAATAATACATTATTAATATCAATAATAATGTAGATAATATGGAATTTTTCTATCAGCACTGTCGCATCTGCCTCACCGCTCTTATGACTGTGCTGTGGACCTCATCCTGGAAGCAAAACTGCCGTCCAGCCGGCTCTACATCATTTCTGGTCTGGAGAGGGAGGCTATGGAGAAGTATATATATGCGTCGGGACCGGACGGCATCAGCGCAAAGCTCCTCAAGTCCTGTGCAGACCAGCTGTGTGGGATTGTGACGTATATCTTCAACATGAGCCTGAAACTGGGGAGGGTACCACAGCTGTGGAAAACATCTTGTGTGGTACCTGTACCAAAAACTTCCCACCCCAAAGACCTGAACAGCTACAGACCGGTGGCCTTGACGTCCCACTTGATGAAGACCCTGGAGAGACTGCTCCTTGCTCATCTCCGCCCCCTGGTGGAACCAGCGATGGATCCACTCCAGTTCGCCTACCAGCATGGCATTGGGGTGGAGGATGCGGTGATCTTCCTCCTTCACCGTTCTCTGTCCCACCTGGAGAAGCCCGGGAATATGGTGAGGATCATGTTCTTTGACTTCTCCAGTGCTTTCAACACCATCCAACCGATGATCCTGAAGGACAAGCTGCTGCGCGCAGGGGTGGACCAGCACCTGTCATCATGGATCCTGGACTACCTCACGAACCGGCCTCAGTTTGTGAGAACCCGGGACTGTGTTTCCGACACGATCATCAGTAGCACGGGGGCCCCCCAGGGAACGGTGCTGGCTCCCTTCCTGTTCACTCTTTATACTGCGGACTTCTCACACAACACAACACATTGCCATCTACAGAAGTTCTCTGATGACTCTGCGATCGTTGGTCTCATCTCCAACGGAGATGAAGCTGAGTACAGAGGGCTTATCCAGGACTTTGTGGACTGGTGCCATCGGAACTGCCTCCAGATCAACGCGAGGAAAACTAAGGTGCTGGTGGTGGACTGCCGCAGGCATGGGCAGCCCCTCACAGCACCAGTAAATATACAGGGAACAGACATCGAGATGGTGACATCCTATAAGTACCTGGGTATTCATCTGAACAATAAACTGTCACGCCGCGCCATTCATCAGCGGCGCCACCTGCTCACGCACCTGCTACTCGTCAGCGGCGAAGGATAAAAGCCGCCTCGCCCTGAGCGTCGGCCTGAAGCCGTAGACTTCGTTTCCTTTGCATGGACTTCTACCACATTCTCTTCAGCATCCTCTTTACCGGTAAGAAGTTCACTTACCTCATCTCTCCAGTCTGCTCCCCTGTGCACAGGTGGATTCCTCGGCGGCGGACAATCCCGTCCCTCGTCTCTCCTCGCTGCTGCACCGAGCCCTGCAGGTGGCTGTCTCCCGGGCTTCCATCCTTGAAGCGCCAGTCATCTGCCCAAACAAGTAAGCTTCTCTCCCTCGCCTATTCTCCTCCCGTGTTGGTGTGTGCTCATCACCCTGTGTCTGATTTCTCCCATAGGGTTGCCGGCTGAACGGTCTCCTGCCTCTGGGTCCGAAGCAGACGCCCCCACCAACACATTAACATTCTGCAGACACGCACCCAAACATCCCTGTTGTTAATAAACAGTTTGAACTACTCTGAGCCTGTGTGTGTGCGTCTCCTGAGCCGAACGTTATGTCAGTACGGCTTCAGCAGAGCGGCTCGGCGGACGGCGGGCTCGCACACCGGTTTACCATCCTCGAGGCTCGGGTGGATCAGATTGTTTATCAGCAACAGGTGGTTCTTAACCAATTATTAGAACTGACTAACCGATTGAACCGCTTGGACCCCCAACAGCCGTTCCTCCCGACTCGCCAGGGTGGCGCGGCTCCTGCTGTTCCAGCGGCCGTCCAGCCGGCTCCAGTGGCACCGGTTCGGCTCACGCCGATTCCGACCCCCGCCCGCTTTAGCGGTAAGCTCGGCGGAGCGCGGGGGTTTATTATGCAGTGTGAGTCCGTGTTCCACCGTGTGCCCGGAGATTTTCCCTCGGATCACAGCCGAATTGGTTACATAGGGAATCTTCTGGAGGGGCGTGCGTTAACTTGGACCTACGCCGTAATGGCGAGGCCCAGTTATGCCACCCTCACCTATGACCAATTCGTGAGGCGCTTTCTGGAGGTCTTTGACCACTCACAAACCGAAACGGTCCAGGTCGATCGGCTTCTCGCTCTCCAGCAGGGAAGCCGGTCGGCAGCGGACTACGCGGTCGACTTCCGGGTAGCGGCGGAGGAATTGGGCTGGGAGGAACGCTCCCTCTGTGGCCTGTTCCTCCGCAGCCTCAATAGTGATCTGAGGGATGAACTGGCTGGTCGGGATATCCCTGGGACGCTAGCGGAGCTGACGTCCTTAGCGATAAGTTTGGATAACAGGCTGCGCGAGCGCTCCTCGGGGCGGAGGTCTTCTTCTTCTCGCCCTCGTGGAGCCTCGCCGCACCTGTTCCAAGCTCGCCCCCTGGCGGCGCCGCCAGCATCGCGCCCCGAGGAGTCGGAGCCGATGGTGACGGGCTGGACTAAACTTTCCCCTGTGGAGAAACAACGCCGCCGTGAGTTGGGCCTCTGCATGTATTGCGGAGGCGACCAACACACCGTGGAGTGTTGCCCACGGAAAGCCAGTCGGTGGGGTCCGCGAGTCACTGTTGGAAGCCTCGCGGATGTCAATCGGTTAGGATCACTGACTCAATTGAAGCTGCCCATCCGTTTCTGCCATAACCCTACTGGGCACCTCACCCACGCACTGGTGGATTCGGGCGCAGAAGGCAGCTTCATTTCACAAAGCCTGGCAACCCGATTGGGCATCCGCTGCCAGGCACTCAATACTCCCATCTCCCTAATCCACCTCTCCCGTGCCACCCTCGGGAGAGTGACACATCAAACTGTTCCCCTACCGGTCATCATCTCGGGAAACCACCGGGAGGAAATGACCTTTTACGTCCTTCCCAACTCTGTGTCGCCCGTCATCCTGGGGTATCCCTGGCTCCGCCTTCACAATCCGGTCCTGGATTGGAAATCAGCTGGGATCTCGGCATGGAGTACGTTCTGTATGGGCACCTGCCTTCAGTCCGCTGCCTGCTCTCCGTCCGCTCCTCCCCCTGCGACGGACGCTGCACCCCCGGACCTGTCTCTGGTGCCCCCAGAATTTCACGACCTGGGTATGGTGTTCAGCAAAGCGAAAGCTATGTCTCTTCCCCCTCATCGGCCCTATGACTGCGCCATCAACCTCCGCCAGGGGGCTCCCTTACCTTCTGGTCGCCTTTATAGCCTGTCTGCGCCGGAGAAGGAGACGATGAACGCCTACCTGAAGGAATCTTTAAGTGCTGGGATTATCCGCCCATCATCGTCACCCGTGGGGGCAGGGTTCTTCTTCGTGGGGAAAAAGGATGGGTCCCTCCGCCCTTGTATCGACTACCGGGCCCTCAACAATATCACGGAGAAGGACCGTTACACCCTGCCTCTCATGGACACTGCTTTCCACTCCCTCCAGGGGGCGACCTGGTTCACCAAGCTGGACCTACGCAGCGCTTACCACCTCGTCCGGATCCGGGAGGGAGATGAGTGGAAAACGGCCTTCCGTACCCCGAACGGCCACTTTGAATATCTGGTGATGCCGTTCGGGTTGACCAACGCTCCTGCAGTCTTCCAGCGCCTCATAAATGACGTCCTCCGGGACTTCATTGGCCTTTTTGTGTTCGTCTACCTGGACGATATTCTCATCTTCTCCAAGTCCAGGGATGAGCACCAGGTCCACGTGAGGCGGGTCCTCCAAAGGCTGCTGGAGAACCGTCTGTACGTTAAGGCAGAAAAGTGTGAATTTTACGCCAGGAGCACGTCCTTCCTGGGGTTCATCATCGCCCACGATAGGGTGCTCCCCGACCCAGAGAAGGTAAAGGCGGTGGTGGAATGGCCCACACCTGCATCCCGGAAACAGGTGCAGCAATTTGTTGGCTTCGCCAATTTCTACCGCCGCTTTGTCCCCAACTTCAGTGCCATCGTGGGACCACTGACCCGCCTCACGTCCCCGGGGGTCCCGTTCCGGTGGACCGAAGAGGTCGCTGCCGCCTTTGAGGCGCTGAAGGCGGAGTTCTCCTCCTCCCGGGTCCTTCGCCAGGTCGACCCCGCGCTGCAGTGCATTGTAGAGGTAGACGCCTCGGACACGGGAGTGGGAGCAGTGCTGTCCCAGCGGTCACCGGACGATGGCGCCAAGCGACCGTGCGCCTTCTTCTCCCGGCGCTTGTCCCCGGCGGAGAGAAACTACGATGTGGGGGACAGAGAGCTCTTGGCCATCAAGCTCGCCCTGCAGGAGTGGCGCCACTGGTTGGAGGGGGCAAGCCTGCCGTTTGTGGTCCTCACGGACCACAAGAACTTGGAATACTTACGATCTGCCAAGCGCCTGAACGCCCGCCAGGCGCGCTGGTCCCTGTTCTTCGCCAGGTTCCAATTTTCCATCACCTTCAGGCCTGGCTCTAAGAACGTCCTGCCTGACGCCCTCTCCAGGCAGTTCGCCCCCGTGGAGTCGGAGGAGGCGCCCCACTCCATCCTGCCCAGGTCGTGCGTCGTGGGAGCCATCTCGTGGGACATTGAGAGCAAGATCCGGAAGGCACAGCAGGTGGAACCTGACCCTGGCGGCGGACCGGAGGGGAGGCTGTTCGTGCCATCCGCGGTCCGAGGAGAGGTCATCCACTGGCTCCACACCTCCAAGCTCACCTGTCACCCTGGCACCTCCCGGATGATAGATCTCCTCCAACGGTCCTTTTGGTGGCCAGGCCTGCGGAGGGATGCAGCCCGCTACGCCCGGGCTTGCCCAATCTGTGCCACCTGCAAATCGGGAAATGCCCCTCCAGCGGGTCTGCTCCAGCCCCTGCCCGTCCCTGGCAGGCCCTGGTCGCACATCGCTCTGGATTTCGTCACCGGACTCCCCATCTCCAACTCCTATGACACCATCCTGACCATCGTGGACCGCTTCTCCAAGGCCGTGCACTTCATCCCCCTGCGAGGCCTCCCTACTGCCCTGGAGACGGCGGACCTCCTCGTCCAACACGTGGTCAGGCTGCATGGGATTCCGGTGGACGTGGTCTCGGACCGGGGCCCCCAGTTTTCATCTGAGGTTTGGAGGTCATTCTGCAACGCCATCGGAGCCAAGGTGAGCCTCTCCTCCGGCCATCACCCCCAATCCAACGGGCAGTGTGAGAGGACCAACCAGGAGCTGGAGGCTGCGCTCCGCTGTGTGTCCAGATCCAAACCCGCGTCCTGGAGCAACCATCTTGCCTGGGTTGAATATGCCCACAACACCGCTCGCTCTTCTGCTACAGGGATGTCCCCCTTCAAAGCGTCCCTGGGTTACGACCCCCCGCTGTTTCCGGAGCAGGAGAGTGAGGTAACTGTCCCGTCAGTTAGGGCCCATCTCAGGCAGTTCCGCTCCACCTGGGCTGCCGCGCGCCATGCGCTATTACGCACAGCGGAGCGCAACAGGACTGTGGCGGACCGGCGTAGGAGACCTGCCCCGGCGTACAGAGTTGGGCAGCTTGTTTACATTTCCACCCAGGACGTCACTCTAAAAGGCGAGAGGAGAAAGCTGGCACAGCGCTTCATGGGTCCCTACCCCATCACCCGGATCATCAACCCGGTGGCTGTGCGCGTGGCTATTCCCCCCTCCCTCCGCATTCATCCTACTTTCCACGTGTCGAAGGTGAAACTGGCGGTTTCTGACCCCCTTTGCCCTCCTCCTGCAGCGCAACCCGCGCCCCGGATGATTGGTGGCCATCCGGCCTGGTCCGCTTCCTCCATCCTGGACTCCCGGCGCCGGGGTCGTGGGTTGCAATACTTGGTGGACTGGGAGGGCTATGGGCCCGAGCATCGACAGTGGGTGCCCCCGTCGTTTGTGTTGGACCCATCGCTCATCGCGGACTTCCACCGAGCGCACCCGGATAAGCCATCGCCAGGAGGCGCTGCTAGAGGGGGGAGTACTGTCACGCCGCGCCATTCATCAGCGGCGCCACCTGCTCACGCACCTGCTACTCGTCAGCGGCGAAGGATAAAAGCCGCCTCGCCCTGAGCGTCGGCCTGAAGCCGTAGACTTCGTTTCCTTTGCATGGACTTCTACCACATTCTCTTCAGCATCCTCTTTACCGGTAAGAAGTTCACTTACCTCATCTCTCCAGTCTGCTCCCCTGTGCACAGGTGGATTCCTCGGCGGCGGACAATCCCGTCCCTCGTCTCTCCTCGCTGCTGCACCGAGCCCTGCAGGTGGCTGTCTCCCGGGCTTCCATCCTTGAAGCGCCAGTCATCTGCCCAAACAAGTAAGCTTCTCTCCCTCGCCTATTCTCCTCCCGTGTTGGTGTGTGCTCATCACCCTGTGTCTGATTTCTCCCATAGGGTTGCCGGCTGAACGGTCTCCTGCCTCTGGGTCCGAAGCAGACGCCCCCACCAACACATTAACATTCTGCAGACACGCACCCAAACATCCCTGTTGTTAATAAACAGTTTGAACTACTCTGAGCCTGTGTGTGTGCGTCTCCTGAGCCGAACGTTATGTCATAAACTAGACTGGTCACACAATACTGACGCACTCTACAAGAAGGGACAGCGCAGGCTGTTCCTGCTGAGGAGACTCAGGTCTTTTGGTGTACAAGGGGCGCTGCTGAAGTCATTCTACGACACGGTGGTGGCATCAGCCATCACTTTTGGAGTGGTCTGCTGGGGCAGTGGCATTACTGCAGCCAATAGGAAGAGACTGAACAAACTGATTAAGAAAGCTAGCTCTGTCCTGGGGCAGCGCCTTGATCCGATGGAGGAGATAGGAGAGAGAAGGACGGTAGCTAAACTGTCATCTCTGCTGGAGTCCGAGTTCCACCCTATGCAGGACATACTGGATGCACTGAGGAGCTCATTTAGCAGCAGACTACATCATCCCAGGTGCACAACCGAGAGGTTTCGTAGGTCCTTCCTACCAACGGCTGTCAGACTGTACAACCTAAGCAGGGTTGCTCGCAGAGATAGCAAAAAGACGTAACAAACTAATAGTTTTTTGAATGCAAAAGATGCAATAGACTTACACTATGGTCCTCTCCGGCATACAACTAGGAACATACCGGTCGCTATGGAGGGTGAGAATATGTATGGGCACATAATCATACCATGTAGGATAACTAAATAGACGGTTATGCTGTTTCATCCCACCTAGCAACAATGCTCTGCACTGTGTGTGTTTATATATTTACATATTTATTCCATCTAGCTACAATGCTCCGCACTGGGTGTGTTTATATTTATATATCTATATATTTATTCCATCTAGCTACAATGCTCCGCACTGTGTTTTTATATATCTACATATTATTCCATCTAGCTACATTGCTCCGCACTGTGTGTGTTTATATACTTGCATATTTATTCCACCTAGCTGCAATGCTCCGTACTGTGGGTGTTTATATATTTACATATTTATTCCATCTAGCTACAATGCTCTGCACTGTGTGTTCATATATTCATATATTTATTCCATCCAGCTACAATGCTCTGCACTGTGTGTCTGTGTGTGTGTGTGTATATATATATTTTATAGTAATATGTACATATGTATATTAGCTGCTCCTGCTTGCTTGTTTTTTTTTTTTCTTGCCTTCTGATTGTTGCTCTGAGTGTTGCTATCCCTGTGCTGTTGCAATCCTGGAATTTCCCCGTTGTGGGACTAATAAAGGCTTATCTTATCTTATCTTATCTTATCTTATATCAAGAAATCGCTGAACGCCAGCCTTACTTGGCCATCTCCTTCTTCTTCGTCGGGAAAAAGGATGGCTCGCTGTGCCCGTGTATCTACTACCGGGAGCTCATCGCTATTACAGTGAAGGACAAATATCCCTTGTCCTTGATGAATTCCGCATTTGAACTCATTCAGCGCTCACAGGTATTCACCAAATTAGACTTACACAACGCGTACCATCTAATCCGCATTTGTGAGGGGGACGAGTGGAAGACAGCGTTTAAGACCCACCAAGGGCAGTTTGAGTATTTGGTGATGCTGCTTGGGCTCACCAACACCCCTGCTGTCTTCCAACGGTTCATTAACGACATCCTCCATGACATGCTTTATCAATTTGTGTTCCAAATAGGATGATACGTATTTTGATTTTCTCCTGCACGCCAGAGGAACATGAGGTCCATGTAAAAGCAGTCCTACAACGGCTCTTGGAGAACGAGCTCTACGTTAAGGCCAAGAAGTGTGAGTTCTCCACAAAATCTACCACCTACTTTGGCTTCATAGTGGCTGAAGGGAGACTGATTGCTGACCCAGCCAAGGTGAGGGCAGTGCTTGATTGGCCAACTCCTCACTCCCGTAGGGAGCTTCAGCGTTTCCTCAGGTTTGCAAACTTTTTATCACCGGTTCATTTGGAACTATAGTGGGGTTGCACTGCCCTTGACACAGCTGACCTCTGTTAAGGTCCCTTTCGGTGGACTGAGGCAGCTGAACAGGCCTTTTCCAAATTAAAGAGCCTGTTCACTAATACAGCTATCTTGGCTCAGGTCGACACGCAGCTCCAATTCGTCCTCGAGGTAGATGCATCTGATTCGGGTTGTGGGAGCTGTCCTCTCGCAGCGTGCATCCTCTGACCAGAAGCTCCACCCGTGCGCCCATTTCTCTCGTTGGCTTACGCTGGCTGAGAGGAATTACAATATAGAGGACAGAGAGATGCTCGCCATTAATTTGGCACTGGAGGAATGGAGGCATTGGCTTGGGGGGGGGGGGTATTCACCCTATTGTCGTGTGGACCAATCACAAAAACCTTGAGTATTTGAGGTCGGCCTGATGACTCAATGCCAGGCAGGCGCGTTGGGCCCTGTTTTTTCAGCGGTTCAATTTCACCATCACTTAGCGGCCAAACATGGCTGTTAAGCAAAAATCACAATATGGCAGAGGATATACAATTAAAGTTCTGTTAGTTCTGCTACTTCTGGCAGGAGATATTCACCTTAACCCTGGACCTGCCACTATTAAACAGCAGACCACTGGGTTAGCACAAAACCGAGCTGTACAAAAGCAAAAACAACATTTATTTTTCCAAACTGTTAATCATGCACGAGTTCTTTGGGACACCAAGGCTAAACCAAAGGGGATCCTCGGCGGTCATTTAAACATACGGAGCATAATCCCCAAAAGAGATGAGATTTCGGTGTTGCTGTTGGACTCAAATCTGGACTACCTTTGTCTCTCAGAAAGCTGGCTACACAGGAACATAGACACTAATATGATCGATATTGTGGGCTACCAGTGTTTTAGAAAAGACAGGCAGGTAGGGAGGGGAGGAGGTGTTTTAATTTACATCAAAGAGAAATATAAATGTCAACTGGTTGATTTGAATACTTCACTTGAATGTTTAGCTGTTAATGTATGTCTCTCTCCGGTAATGAATTTCAACATTGCAGTAGTGTACAACCCACCGTCACACAACTCTTCCTTTTATAATGAATTAAGTGATCTGGTTAAACAACTTGAGAAGAACAGAGAAACGATAATTCATGGTGACTTTAATATCAACTGGTCTGATAAAAAAGACAAACAAAAACTGAAAAGCCTCATGACTAAATTTAATTACCAGCAAATCATCAAAGGACCCACCAGGATAACCAAACAATCCAGAACACTTATTGACATGGTATTTACTAATAAACCAGAACGAATAACCAGAACCTATAATCTTGTAACTGGTCTCTCAGATCATAACATGGTTCTTGCTGTCAGGAAACTTACTAAAAAGCGACTACAGTATTTTGGGGGAGTCGATATTGACAAATCAAATTTTATTATCCCCAAATCAAAAAATGAGGAGTTTGAACATTACTTAGAGAATCAAAATTGGGAGCAGCTCATGTCAACATGTGAAGTAGATGATTGTTGTAATTTTATAACTGCAACAATCACAAAGTCTATAGAAAAATTTTCAAAGCAAATTAAAAGTAGACAACAGAAGATTAGCCTACCATGGTTAAATAATGAAATAAGAAAACTTATGAAGAGGCGAGACTATGCACTGAAAACATCACTAACCTCCAAACTACAAAATGATCACCTTGTGTACAAAAGTTTAAGAAATAAAGTGGTACATGAGCTGCGAAAATCAAAAATATCTTATTACAATAAACTGATAGATCATGCAAAGGGTAACAACAGTTCCCTATGGAGGCATTTAAATAACTTAACTAATAAAAAAAACGATCAGAAGGGGGTAAAGGAACTTAGAATCAATGG
Source organism: Pholidichthys leucotaenia (assembly GCA_020510985.1). NCBI lineage: Eukaryota > Metazoa > Chordata > Actinopteri > Cichliformes > Pholidichthyidae > Pholidichthys > Pholidichthys leucotaenia. The sequence continues at coordinate 270,934,219 of CM035849.1, forward strand.
CAAGACCGTCAGTGACAAGGCTACTTTGGCAAATGAATTTAATTCACACTTTGTGGGCTCTGTGGAAGACTTAACAAAAAATTTTGTGCTGCCAAATGTGCTCAACAACACAAATTCCATACTTCCAACAGATACTTTTCACATCGATGAGGTAAATGAGAAGTTAATTGCTGGTATTGTTAAAACACTGTCAAACTCAAAAACTAATGATATCTACAATATGAGCACCTCCTTTCTCAAAATGCACAGCAAAATATTAATCAAACCACTGACTCATCTCATTAATCTCTCCATTAGGTCTAGTACATTTCCATCTGGCTGGAAAAAAGCTGTCGTCATACCAGTTCATAAATCAGGCAGTAAAGACGATATATGCAATTACCGCCCAATCTCTATCTTACCAGTCCTATCTAAGGTTCTTGAAAAAGTTGTAGCTACACAGCTGATAGACTACTTACAAGACAGTCAACTTCTTCATCCACATCAATTTGGTTTTAGACCAGGATACTCAACAGAAACAGCAAATTGTTGCCTTATTGAAAACGTCAAACAGTCCTTGGACAGGGGTAATGTGGTAGGAGCTGTTTTTCTAGATCTCAAAAAGGCTTTCGATACTGTAAACCACAGTTTGCTTTTATCCAAAATGGTATCTTTTAACTTCTCCCCAAATACATTAGAATGGTTTGCATCTTATCTCCAGAATAGAGAACAGTGTGTAAAAGTTCACCAGGATAAATCCTCATTTTTAAACAACCGCATGGGTATCCCACAAGGGTCCATTCTTGGTCCTTTACTTTTCAGCATTTTTATTAATGACTTGCCGTTACACTGCTCAGCTGCAACATGCCAACTTTATGCAGATGATGCAGTTATTTACACAGCTGCCAAGACTCCAGCACAGGCTGCAGATGTACTGTCTACAAGTATGGTTGATGTCCAAGAGTGGCTCCTCCAGAACCATCTATTGCTGAACCTTCAGAAAACAGTCTCAATGTGCTTTTCAATCAAAAAATGTAACCTGCAACATTTTAAAGTTAATATACATGATCATGACATCAGTTTAGCTACAGAATTCAAATACCTTGGCATTGTACTAGATCCTCAACTCAAATTTAATCTTCATATAAAGAAAATTTCAAAAACAGTAAAAAAAAATCTGAACTGCTTTAAATTAATTAGATATTACATACCTTACGAAGCAGCTGCACTGTATATGCATTCTATGGTTTTTTCTCATATATCATACTGTTTGACAGTCTGGGCTCAAGCAGCCCCTTCCACAATAAGACATATAGGTTCATTATATAATCAAACCCTAAAAATCTTGGACAAAAAGCCCATTAGGTGGCATCACTGTAATGTTTTAAAAAAATACAACCTATTGAGTTTTGAGAGCTTCATTGACCTCTGTCTTCTGAAATTAACGTTCAAATGTTTCCATAAATCAGCACCCGAGCCACTTGCTGGTTTCGTCCAAAGACAGGACAGCAGCAGAGCCACCAGGAGTTCTGTTAACAATAACTGTAAAATATTCCACCGCAGAACCACATTTGGACAAACAGCTTTCTCTATAAAGGGCAGTCACATCTGGAACACAATGTCAAATGAAATTAAAATAATAACGGACTTTAAAACATTCACTAAAAATGTTAAAAACTGGCTGAAAAATAAACAAGAATGTACTCATGTATGAATTAATTGTCTGCAAAGTGAGAGTGAATGAAGGGAAGGAATAAATGTGTTTGTTTATAGTGAGTGACGGAGGGAGGAAGGCCTGAAATAGGCAAATGTGAGTTATGTTATATGTGTTAAATGTGAGTCAGGCTGTTATATTTGTGTATTTATAATATTTATAATATTTATGTTAAATGTGAGTCAGGCTGTTATATTTGTGTATTTATAATATTTATAATATTTATAATTGTGTATTTATAATTTTTCTGCATTGATGTATGTGGTTATTGTGTATATTTTTTATCTTGATTCTTTTTTCTAAAGCCCATCCAGGGACAAGAGTTGCAAATTAGCTAATAGCTATACACTCTATGTGCAACACATCAGATTGATTGTCTTTGATTAATTGTCTATGTTTATTGCACTGTCCCTGTCAAATAAACTAATCTACTACTACTACTGCCTGGCTCTCAGAACATCAAACTGGACGCGTTATCGTGCCAGTTTGATTCCAAGGAGATAGCGCCCCCTTCCCACCCCTAACCCATTCTTCCCTCTTCATGCATCCTCGGTGCCCTTACCTGGGATATTGAGTGGAGGATCCGTCAGGCTCAGTCTTGGGAGCCTGTGCCAGCAGGGTGCCCCTGGAACCGCCTGTATGTCCCTGCTGCCTTCCGCAGTGATGTCATCCAGTGGGGTCACACCAGCCACTTTGCCTGTCATCCTGGGATCACCCGTACCATGGACCTTATCTGGCGAGTGTTCTGGTGGCCCACACTGTGGCGGGATGTGCGGGAGTATGTGCGGGCCTGCCAAACTGTGTCTAGGACAAGTCGGACTCCTCCCCCCCGGTTGGACTTCTCCATCCTCTTCCCATCCTCGGTCGCCCGTGGTCCCACATCGCATTGGACTTTGTTACTGGACTTCCACCATCTCACGGAAAAACAGTGATTCTGACCATCGTGGACTGCTTCTCCAAGGCTGTGCACTTGGTGGCTCTTCCTAAACTCCCCTCGGCCTTGGAGACGGCCACCCTCCTCACTGATCACGTGATCTGCCTCCATGGGGTCCCTGTGGACATCGTGTCTGACCGGGGCCTGCAGTTCACGTCGTAGGTTTGGAGGGCCTTTTGCCGGACCCTGGGAATGATGGTGAGCCTCTCCTCTGGGAATCACCCCCAGAGCAGGCAGGCAGAGCGTGCCAACCAATTCATTGGAGGCCACCCTGCGATGTGTAGGAGCCAAACATCCATCTTCCTGGAACACGCACCTGACCTGGGTGGAGTATTCCATGAACTTGGCTATCTCCACGGCAACCAGTCTCACCCCATTTGAGGCGTCGCTGGGATACATGCCTCCGCTTCTACCAATGGCCGAGAGGGAGGTCGCGGTTCCCTCTGTGGGGGCTCATGCTCGCCGCTGCCGGCGTCTCTGGAGAGCCACACGCGTCGCCCTCGCTCGCTCTGTTGAGCGCAACCGGGCCACCGCTGACAGATGACGGGTGTCTGCCCCCAAGTACACCGTGGGGCAGCAGGTCTGGTTGGCAGCCAGTCAGGTTCCTTTGAAGACAACATCAAAGAAGTTGTCTCCTTGCTTCCTTGGGCCTTTCCCGATCTCCAGAGTCATCAATGACGCCTCGGTCCAGCTCAAGCCTCCACCGACCCTACGGGTGAACCCGATCTTCCACGTATCCCACAAAAATTCCTCTGTCAGTCCCCTCTGCCCCCCCCCCAAGCCGCCTCCTCCGCCCCGGATAATCAGCCTTAATTACAGCCATGACGCAAAATAGTCTTTCAAATATCTCCATATGCATATTGTTAGCCTAAAAATAATGTCAGGGTTTTGTCACTGTGAATTTGCCAAAGTTAATAAGTAATAAGTAATAATAATAATAATAATAATAATAATAATAATAATAATAATAATATAGCAATTATATTAATTAATTATATTAATAATTAATGCATTATGTAATTATGGGTAGAAAGGTAGAAATATTAATAATGGGTAGAAAAGTATATGGTGTGTCCTCTGGACAAAGGAAGGAAGACAAGGAGACTTGGTGGTGGAATGTGGAGGTACAGAAAAGTATTCAAAGGAAGAGGTTAGCAAAGAAAAAGTGGGATAGTCAGGAAGATGAAGAAAGTAGACAGGAGTATTTGGAATCTAGGCGCATGGCAAAGAGAGAGGTGGTAAAGGCAAAGGAAAAGGTGTGTAGTGAGTTGTATGAGAGGCTGGACGCTGAGGAAAGAAAAGGACTTGTTTCAATTGGGTAGACAGAGATCGAGCTGGAAAGGATGTGCAGCAAGTTAGGTTGATTAAAGACAGAAATGAAAATGTACTAATGAATGACAAGAGTGTGTTGAGAAGGTGGAAGAAGTACTTTGAGGAGCTGATGAATGAAGAAAATGAGAGAGGATGGATGAAGGAAAGCTGTTGAACAAGGCAGTCACAATGATTAGCAAGGCAGAAGTGAGGGCAGCTTTGAAGAGAATGAAGGCAGTTTGTCCAGATGGCTTGCCTGTGGAGGTATGGAAATGTTTACGAGGGATGACTGAAAAGCTCAAAGGCTGAAAAGTTCAGAGTGGTCATATCTGACCAAATGTGGTTTATTTTTCAACATAGTCTCCTCTTCGGTCCACACACTTCTTCCATCAGTGTTGCAGCGCTTGGATCCCTGCAGCTGAAAACTAAACCACATTTGGTCAAATTTCACCACTGTGAACTTTTCAGGCTCCCCCCTTGTAGACAGATCAGATTGTTTAACACAATCTTGGAGAGTGAGAGGATGCCTGAGGAGTGGAGAAGAAGTGTTTTGGTACCAGTTTTCAAGAACAAGGGTGATGCTCAGCTGTAGTAACTACAGAGGCATAAAGTTGATCAGTCACACTATGAAGATATGAGAAAGAGCTGCTGAAGCCAGGTTAAGAAGAGAAGTGACAATCAGTGAGCATCAGTACGGTTTCATGTCAAGAAAGAGTACTAAAGATGCAGTGTTTGCTCTTAAGGTGTGTTCAGACCAAACGTGAACGGGTGGTGTGAATCCATACAAAGTGAATGGAAAGAGGAGAGTACATGTGAAATTGCACATTCACACGTTCACGTCCAAGGTAATATGCTAGCTTTGAGATTCTGCTGTCACCGGAATAAAAGTATCACCATTGCAAAGTAAACTAATTTGAAAATGAGACTCACTCACCTGGAGACAGGAGGACCAGGAGCTCTTCAGCTGAATTGGGATTTTGGAGTTATTTACCCACGGTTTCCTACCACGGACGTGCAAGCAAGCTAGCAACGGAAACACTCAACATCTTATAAAGTTTTAGAGACAGGGAAAACTTTTTCAGGTGAGCCCTCCGTCGGATAATGTAAACCTAAAGCATGACTTTATTTTGGGGATTTCCATAGTAGGCTGAACACTACTGCAGAAGTTATAAAGGCAACTTCGCCTGTCGGCATCTCACTCAGACGTTGAATTCATGTTTATTTGTGCATTTACATTGAGTTATAACATAATCGCGCTGCCCAAAAAATTCACCCGTTCGCATTTGTTGTGAACGCACTGTAAGAGTGTTGATGGAGATGTATAGAGAACGCCAGAAGGAGTTGCACTGTGTCTTTGTGGATCTAGAGAAAGCATATGATAGGGTGCCAAGAGAGGAAGTGTGGTACTGTATGAGAAAGTTAGGAGTGGCAAAGAAGTAGTAGTAGATTAGTTTATTTGACAGGGACAGTGGTGCAGGACATGTATGAGGACAGTGAGATGATAGTGAGGTGTGCTGTAGGAGTGACAGATGGATTCAAGGTGGGGGTGGGATTACATCAGGGATCAGCTATGAGCTACCTTCTTGTCTGCCATGGTGATGGACAGGCTGAAAGACGAGGTCAGGCAGGAATCTTCGTGGACCATGGTGTAACCCAAGGATGTCAAACTCAAATCCATTTAGGGCCAAGACCCTGCACATTTTACTTCCACCCAGTCTCTTTAGCAGGTGTTTTTGCTAATCAGCAATCAGTGGAAAGAAACTCAGCTAAATCACCTGTGGAAGACACTGGATGGAGGTAAAAGCTGAAGGGTCTTGGCCCGGAATGGAATGAGTTTGACATCCCCGATGGAACCCATAACAGTGATGTGAAAAATAAAATCATTCTGTCATCAAACGCATGAAATCTCTTAGACACACAGGCTGACTTGCAAATTATTATTTAGATTTCCTGCACCTCATTTCTCTGTCTCTGTCCCAATGTAGTTATCAACAATGACTTTGATTGAGGGATCACATCTGTATGACCATGGGTCAGTCAGGTGTGATCAAACCTCCTTCATCAGTGGGGACATGGTCATGGACAACAGCTGTTCTCCCATACCCAGTGACTCTCCAGGATGCTTCCTGCTGCCTGGACCTGGAACTGCTGTTTACCCCTATTCTGAGGAAAAAGGTGAGGTGCTATCTTTCATAGACTGAGTTTGGCAATGTCTGGATCAACACCAGATCTTGGTCACTGTCTGATCCCTAAATTCACGTTTAGATTTGCTAAAGCCAGATTATTATTTGAATCCATACTATATGCACTCATCGATACCCAATTCCCATTTATGAAGATTTTTTTTCATGCATAATTCTCAAAAAAAGTTTAAAAATGTTCAAAACTATCTCTCTCAATGCTAAACTTAAAAAAAATAAATAAAAAGTTTTAATTATTAATTTATTTTAGCATGCCTGGAGCCTAGCTTGTTTTTCAGTAGTCAGGGGGTCATGAAACGCCCGTTTCACGAGTGAAAGTAGGACACCAAATGCTCTCTGTGAGTTTGCACATTTATTAACATAAAAACAGACAAGAATGTGAACATACAAAAACTAAATCATGAAGTACACAATGACGAGCGCTGGAGGAGAGTGGGGCTCGATGTCCAGGAGGACGGATGCCAGGGAACGCCTGGGCAGGGGCGGAATCCAGCCAGATCTCTCCCAGAGGCAGCACGGCTCACAGCTGGAAACAGGGGGAAGACATACCTGAACAGATCTCTCCTACTCTCCTCGACAGCTGGACCAAAACACACTCAGTTGGCTGTTCCTGAGGACAGGTACACATGGGAGAATGACACAACAAACCCCAGAGGTTTGCAGTGCCCTTAAATGCAGTACATAATTAGTGACAGGTGTGGATGCATGAGTGGAGAAAATAACAGAATGAATAACAGATGTGCAGCTCCCACCAGTCTGACAGCCGGAAGCTGCACAGCGCTGTCAAAATTAAACAACCAGAAACCATAATGATACAAACACAACAGAACCCCAAAATGTACATAATAATACTACAGATACAAAAAGACAAGAATTAAACAGGAACCAAACACAGCGGACAGAAAAAACACTACACAGGAAACTGGGCATGCCGCCCACCTGTGCCCCAGAATCATGCCAGAGCCCCTTCCTCAACGGGTGGAACCCAGACACCCCAGGTAACATCACAAAAAAAAACAAAACACAGAAGACTGCCCCCCCCCAACAAGAAAAACAACCCAACCCGGGGGGGGGGCAGGCACAGAGGGACCGAGACCAAACGAACAAAAAAAACAAAACAAAAAGAAAACACTCATGACCCACACACTGTCCAACAGGTGGTCTCCCAGAACCAAAGGCTGGCAGTGCAGGTGGCCTTCCTGAGTCCCAAGACCAGCGTCTGTGCTGGAACACATTGGGTGGCCTCCCCGTGTTCCAGAACCACCCGAGCAGGAAGGGCAGCCCAATGGGCGGCCTCCTGGCATCCCTAAGCCAGCGAGCCACAGCACACAACCCCCCCCCCCCCCCCGGGGGCGGCAGCCGGGCATGGCAGCCCTCACAAAGAGTGCAGGGGCCAGGAGGTGGTATCTTCCTGGGATGGGTGGCCGATCAGCGGGAACCTCCCACTATGCCTGACGACCCCTGCTGGTCCCCGACCAAGGCAAGGGATCTAAGGCGACCTTGGGTGAAGGCGTGGCACCCGCAGCAGCCCCAGACTGGGGCCTTGCACCCGCGGCGGCCCTGGACTGGGGCGTAGCATCCATGGCACCCCTGGACTGGACCATAGTATCCACGACGAACAGTTGGACCCGCGAGAGCACCAGGCCGAAGAGGTGGTCAAACAATGGGACCCCAGACTGAGGCGCTGCACCCACGGTGGCCCTGGACTGGGGCGTGGCTGCACCCGTGGAGGCCCCGGACTGGGGCATGGCTGCACCCGCAGAGACCTCAGACGGAGGGGAGCAGCACCCACAGAGGTCTCAGACAGAGGGGGAGCAGCACCCATGGAGACCTCAGATGGAAGGGGAGCAGCACCCATGGAGACCTCGGACGGAGGGGGAGCAGCACCCATGATGACCTTGGGAGAAGGCTCACACACAGAACACAGACACCAGGTCAGAGTCACTGGCAGCAGTGAAGCCCAGCAAGGAGAGCTCAGGTGCAGCGGACGGCTGCACTCGGCCCTCCCCACCAAGAGCCAGGCAAGATTTCTTTAAGACATAACATGAAGACAAAAAAGAGAACTTGCCTGAGCTTGAGCTCCACAGCCATCCAAGACTCCGGTGACCCAGGCTGGGACGTGTTGGCCTTCTCCATCTGGGCGTCTCCACCCGACACAGCCATCTCAGATGGGGGGGTGTCTTGGTCCTCTCCGTCTGGACCTCCACTCCGGACATGACTATCTCAGATGGGGAGGAAAGGAAAAACACTGGAACAGAGTTACCGGCAGTGGTGGAGCTTGGCGTGGAGAATTAGGGAGCAGAGGACATCTGCAGCCGGTTCTCCTCACCACGAGCCAGACAAGAGTTCTCTAAATCTTTAAGTGTTAGAACAGAACAGAGTACTTGCCTAGACTTGAGCTCCACCGCTGCCCAGGACTCTTGCAACTCTGTTGCAATGACCCCAGCAGAAGGTGTGATGGCTGATGCAGCCAATTGATCTCCAGGCTTGGCGCCCCTGCTGGTGGACCTCCCGGAGGGATGGCAGATGCTGGAGGTGATCTCATCGATGGTGCCGGCACCCGTGCTGCTGAATCCAGGGGACACACAACTGTCGGCTCAGGATACAGAGCATGGGTGGCACTTTCCTCCTGTCCCAGATATGGCCGCAGGGCTGGAACCAGAACTCCCAGGACTGCTGGTTCCTCCGTCGTCCAGCGGCTCCTTCCCAAGGGTGACAGATTCTTGGAAGCTACACAAAAACACACAGGAGAGGGAGGCAAGGGTGAGTCAACAGCAGCAGGTGGTGAGGACTCAGCTAAACTTGGCTGCTGTTGCTGAGCCTCATCACTGGGAATAGGGCAAGGTGTATCATTATGATGAAAAAGGGAATGACAACCCACCTGCCTTATTTCCCAGCGCCCGATGGTTCCTGTTGCTGGGACCAGATGAGGCTCCTTTGCCCACCACTGGCGTTGCCTGGGAAGGAGGCGGAGGCTCGGGTCTCTGGCAACGGAGGCAGGACGCCGGAGCTCAGGGCTGGCGAGGAGCCGATGGTGCTGAAATTCGGGAATGCCCTCCCATTGGCACCGTCCTGGATTCATGGACTGAGCTCATCCCGTGATATTCCCGCTGCAGATCCTTCATAAGAAAAACCTTCTCCCTTCCTTCGGTGTGCAGCACGAGCCGGGGATAACGCCGCACAGCCGCCTCTGCCAGGTGGCTACACAGAAAACTACACAGGAAACTGGGCATGGCGCCCACCCGTGCCCCAGGATCATGACACAGGGTCCCATTATGGTGATCGCTGTTGTTGAAGTGCAGACTTAGTCAAGACCAGAGTCTCCCAAGACCGAGTCAAGACCAAGATCAAGGCCAAGACCTACATACACAATGGTCTTGGCCTCAACTCAGTCTTGGTCTTGGGAGACTCTGGTCTTTGTCTGGTCTTGACTGCAACACTAGTGATCGCTATTTAAGAACTCAATGCTATCCATCAGGTATTTACTAATATGAAATATTACAGGAGCTAAGCAGTGCATTTAGTAGATCTGAACTAAATCTCTGTTACTGTGTCTTCAGGGATGAGCAGTGGTGATGGAATTGAGCTGCCTCTAAAGTGGGCTGAGGTGCACCATATTGGTGCAGGCCTGGAGAACTTGGGCAACACCTGCTTCCTTAATTCAGCTCTCCAGTGTCTCACCTATACACCTCCATTGGCCAACTACATGCTGACACAGACACACTCCAAAACATGTAAGTTGGTGTTTTTGTTGGTGCTTTTCTGCACCAATGAAAATCTTGTTTCCTGTTTGGCCTGTTATTCGAACATCTGTAAGTTGATTTCTTGTCTGAATCATTCCCCACTCCTCAATGTTTCATCTTTTCCAGCTACAGGTCACCATCCAGAGTTCTGTATGATGTGTACCATCCAGAACCACATCATCCAGGCTTTGGCCAACACTGGAAAGGTCATTAAGCCCATTGATGTCCTAAACAAGCTTAAAAGTAAGTTGGAATACTGGAATATTGAGTACTTTGTCAAGTATGTGCCTCTTAACCTTGTTACCCAGCCACAGTGGGTGCACAAGCCAGTGTACTCCCTGTGCTGGTCACAAGCCCGGAAAATATGGGCAGGGTTGCGTCAGGAAGGGCATCCGGTATAAAAACTCTGCTTCAACCTGTACTGCTGCACCCAATGTGACTCGTGTCCTATATTGAGATTCACAGCCAGCTAAACTCTCTCTTGCATCACTTCCTCCAAGGAACAGGCAGGTGTCATTTTGGACTAGGATTTAATGCAAAAAAGTGTGAAACTGAAAAGATACAAAACACAAAGAAATATTAGAAACTAGAAAAATAAAGATAATATGCACAAACGGTACATTAAAGGGTCAACGTTAGCTAAACAGCGTCACTATACGAACTCAGATTCGACTTTGCTATCACAAACACATCTCCGATTAATGTCTATAAAACTTATTAAACTTATTCTAATAACCAATTATACTTTGTCTAACCATCACAATAAACTATTAAACTTAGTCATATTGCCACTCAAAGGGCTGGAAATGAGCGGATGGCTTTAGAAAGAACAGCAACGCAGACTCATGTTCCTGTTGACATTCAGTATGCTAGGTCTCTCCTTCTTGTCACCTACTGGCAAGCCTAAAACTACTACAGATCCTAACGCCCTCTAGAGGACTGGAAGAACAAAATATAAACTGCATCAACACACTCCCCGCCTGGCATTATTGTAAGAATGCCACTAAACTTACAAACTAATTTGTTGGGGATAAAAGGAGTATACAGTCTGAGATGGGTCTGGAGAAAGTCTTTGTAGTTTTGTTTCGTGTCACTTTGACCTCCACCTTCCTTACGACTCCATCCTTGCTTGCGAGAGTCTTCACGATGATGCCCATAGGCCATTCTTTCCTTTTTAGGTTCTTGTCCTTAAGAAGAATGACGTCCCCTTTTTCCAGGTTTGGTTTGTTGCGCTGCCACTTCTGACGACTCTGGAGCATGTTCAGGTACTCTTTTTGCCAGCGGGCCCAGAAGGTGTCGGCAAGGACTTGAACTCTCTTCCACTGGTGTTTGTACATGTCGGCCTTGGTGAAATCTCCAGGTGGAAGTAGGATTGCATTAGTCTTCTGTGTGAGAAGAGTCATGGGTGTCAGGATCAAAGGAGATTCCGGATCTGAGGAAACCGGCACCAGAGGTCTCGCGTTGATAATAGCTGTGACTTCAGCCAGCAATGTTGTTAGGACCTTGTGGGTTAGCTTGGGGTTTCCTGATTGTAAGAGCATCGAGTCCAGGATGCGTCGTGCTATGCCGATCATACGCTCCCACGTGCCTCCCATGTGGGATGAGTGAGGAGGGTTAAACACCCAGGAGCACCTCTGTTCGCATAGGTAGTCTTCTACACTTGTCTCATCAGGCTTTGGAGGATCCAACTTCAATTCCTTGGATGCACTGACAAAGTTGGTCCCGCAGTCGGATCTTAGCTGTTTAGCAGGACCTCTGATGGCGAAAAATCTACGAAGAGCATTAATAAAACTTGAAGAGCTGAGTGTTTCGATTACTTCGATGTGAATGGCTCTTGTAGACATGCACGTGAACAGAGCCGCCCATCTTTTGCTGTTGGCTTGACCACCTCTAGTGCGTCGCATTGTAACCTCCCACGGTCCAAATACATCTAGGCCAACATAAGAAAATGGGGGATCGGTTTGCAAACGTTCAGCGGGTAGATCTGCCATGATTTGCTGCTCTGTCTTGCCTCGAAACTTTCTACAGGTCACACATTTGTGGATGACACTGCTGATGGATCTCTTGGCACCCACTAACCACACGCCACTTGCTCTCACTGCACCCTCAGTGAAATGTCTTCCTTGATGCTTAACAGCCTCATGGTGATGTCGAATGAGCAATGTAGCGATGTGATGCTTTGCTGGGAATAGAAGAGGATTGACTTCATGACTTGGCAGCTTTGACTCTGACAGACGTCCTCCTACTCAGAGTAAATCATTGTCGTCGATGATCGGATTGAGCTTGTAAAGGGAACTGTTCCGTGCTATTTCTTGTTTTGTCTTGATGCACTTGATTTCTTCTGCATACACTTCCTGTTGGACACATCTGATGATTGTGTACTCTGCTCGTGTTAAGGCTTCTTCTGTGAGACTTGTTTTACAGAGATGCCAGCTTCTACATCTGTTACCCTCTTTGGACTTGAAACCGTGAGCAATGTGACGTAGGTAAGCTACTGCTTTGACAAGGGAGGTCCACTTTGAGAAACGTTCAAAACATGATGAACCCAAGGCTTTGAGGTTAGTTCTTGTCACAAGCGTTGTCACGTTCTGTCAAATTTCAACATCTGACTCTGGATCGATGAGCTCAAATGGGCTTTTTTCAGGAGCGACAGTCTGTTTGTCGAGCAGGAAGGTTGGACCAGACCACCATGTAGTACTGGAGATTTTCCCTGCTGGCAGAGAGCGAGATCCATGATCAGCAGGATTGTGCTCTGTTGGGACATACTTCCACTGGCCAGGCAGAGACGATTGCTTGATTCTCTGGACACGATTGTTCACATATACATGGAATCTTCTGTGTTGATTGTGGATGCATCCCAACACCACTTTGCTGGCAGTGTAAAATGTGGTCTTGTCAATTTTCATCTTTAGTTCTTCTCTGAGAAGCTCAGACATTTCCACAGCGAGCACTGCAGCACACAGTTCTAGCCTCGGAATGGTGAGCTCTGGCACAGGGGCTAGTTTGGCCTTACCCATGACAAACCCGACCTCGTTGTCGTCGTCTTTGTGTGTGACTCTCAAGTAGGCAACTGCAGCTATAGCTTTAACTGAAGCATCTGAGAACACAAAGAGTTCAGTGACTTTGGCTTGTGAGATGGAGAATGAAACATAGGTACGGGGAATGTTCAGTGTCTTGAGATGCTGCAGAGAGTCATGCCATTTTCTCCAATCGGTATACATGTCTTGAGGCAAGGGGCTGTCCCACTCAAGATTGCTGCTGGAGAGCTCTCTGAGAAGAAGTCTGCCTTTGATGGTTACAGGTGCTAGCAGCCCGAGAGGATCAAACAGACTGTTAACAGTTGACAGCACACCACGTCGAGTAAAGGGCTTTTGTTCTTGTGGAACATCAAATGTGAACGTGTCTGATGTGGTGTCCCAAATCACACCCAAACTGCGCTGGACTGGGAGCTTGTCTGTAAACAGATCAAGGTCTTTGAGTTCCTTTGCCCTGTCTTCAGGTGGGAAAGCGTTCACTACTTCTACTTTGTTGGAGGCAATCTTGTGGAGACGTAGATTAGAGAGTGAGAGCATTTTCTGGGCTCTTTGTAGAACGTCGATAGCCTCAGCTTCTGTCGAGAAAGACTTTAATGCGTCATCCACATAGAAATCCTGTTCTATGAAGTTTCGAGCGTCAGTTCCATATTCACCTTCTGCTTCCTTTGCTGCCATCCTCAACCCATAGATCGCCACCGCAGGGGAGGGACTGTTACCGAAAACATGCACCCTCATGCGATAGTCCACCACTTCTTTGATCAGGTCGTTGTTTTCGTACCACAAGAAGCGAAGGTAATCTCTGTGATCTTCTTGGACAACAAAGCAGTAAAACATCTGCTCAATGTCAGCTGTGACAGCGACAGGTTCTTTTCTGAAGCGGAGGAGCACACCTACGAGTGTGTTGTTTAGGTCAGGCCCTGACAGCAGTACATCATTGAGGGAAACTCCATCAAATTGCGCACTGGAATCGAACACCACACGCATCTTCCCAGGCTTCTGTGGGTGGTATACGCCAAAAATGGGAAGATACCAGGCCTCTTTGTCTCTATCACGAGGTGGCGCCGGCTCCGCGTGTTTGTTGTCGAACATCTTCTGCATGAACTCAACAAAGTGTGCCTTCATGTCTGGCTTCTTGTCAAGCATACGTCGCAGAGACATGAGCCGCTTGTAGGCGTAGCACCTGTTGTCAGGGAGTAGGTGTCTGGGGCTACGAAACGGGAGTGGTGCCACCCAACTGTTTGTGTCATCTTTGAAGGACCCTTCCATCTTCTTCAGAAAGATTGTGTCTTCAACAGAGTGTGCGAGGTGATTGTCTTCATTAGTGCGACAGAAGAGGGCCTCTCCTAGATTCTCAACCGTGGGCTTTGCATGTGGGTTTGAAGGTGGCAGTAGGTTGGAGACAGCTTTCGGTTGGCTCATTGTGAAGCTCTCTTTTACACTGAAGCGACTGTCACAGGGAGTGAGATAGCTTGGGCGTCCATTGTCCAACACATGTGTTTTGAGAGCGTTTACCTCACTTGGCTTGTGGGCGGTGCCCAGACACACATCACCAATGATAACCCAGCCCATGTCAAGCTTCTGTGCAAACGGATCGTTGTGCCTGCCACTGATTTGCTTTCTCACCTTGTGTACTCTGAGAAGGTTGCGTCCTATCAGCAGCAGTATGTCAGTGTCTGGTTTGAGGGGTGGTATTTCAGCAGCTATTGCTTTCAGATGGGGGTGATGTGAGGCAGCTTCTGCAGTGGGTATTTCTTCCCTATTGTTGGGAATAGCATTGCATTCTATGAGCGTGGGGAGAGGAAAGCTCATTTTTTCATCCAATGATTGAACTATGTAGTTGCAGGCTCTTCTACCAGTTACTTGTGTTGTGCCAGCACACGTCTTCAGTGTGCAAGGTGTGGCCGTGCCTCGAATATTGAATGTTTCAAAAAACTCTGTTTTTGAGAGTGATTTGTTACTTTGATCATCTATTATTGCATACATCTTTTTCATGTTGTGTGGCTCACCTTTCGGGTAGACTTGCACCAAACAGATCTTGGAGCAGGATTTTCCTGTGATTTAATTTCCACATACCTCGGTACATGTGGCTGTGACATGTAAGTCCTGTGTGAGTTCTTGCTCCCCGCCATTCTCTTTAGGAGATGAGGGAGGCTTAGATGCTGTTGGAGCTGGGTCTGGGTGGAGAGCTGCCAGGTGTTTGTCGCTGTTGCATTCTTCACACTTGATTGTTACTTGACAGTCCCTGGCTTGGTGGGTGGTGGAAGCAAGGCAGCGATAGCAGATGTTGTTGTCTCTGAGTACCTTTTTTCTGTCCTCAAGTAACATAGTTCTGAAACCCCTGCATCCTTTCAGTGGGTGTGGTTTGTGATGTATGGGACATTGTCTTTTATGTCTTCGCCTCCTTCCTTTGTCTTTACTCCGACTGACACGTCTGTTTTGTGTACCGTAACTGATTGTTTCTGCATGTAGTGACCTTGTGATTTTCCTTTTTTGTAACTGATTGTAGAATTGGCAGGTGGGCTATAAGTCATGTTGAAGCTTGGGTCATTCCTTGCCTTGGCTTGACCTTTCACAAATTCAACAAAGAATGAGAAAGGTGGGAAGCTTACATGATGGTCTTCTTTATACTTTGACCCTACCATTGTCCACTTCTCTTGAAGGTGAAAGGGCAACTTTTCCACGATTGGACTTACACCCCTTGCTGTGTCTAAGTAACTCAAGCCTGGCAGATATCCATCCAGCTTTGCTGCTTCCAGTTCACACAGTAGATCTGATAGATCGCCAAGCTTGTGTGGCTCTTTGCTCATGAGCTTTGGGAAATTTTGGATTCTTGCAAACATGGACTTTTCTATTGCCTCTGGTGAGCCGTAGCATTCTTCCAGTCTCGTCCAGACCATGTTCAGACCAGCAGGTGGATGCTTGATATTGACTGTTTTTAATCTCTTAGCATGTTCAGAAGACTCAGGGCCAAGCCACTTAATGAGGAGGTTTAGTTCTTCACTGGCTGTAAGACCGAGGTCTCTGATGGTACTCTGGAATGTGACTTTCCAGCTAAGATAACTCTCTGGCTTGTCATCAAATTTTGCCAGCCCTCCTGTTAATAGTTGGCTTCTGGCTAAGAACCTGGCAAGGTCACTGGTAGTGTTGTTTGCATCATTTGAACGTGATATCTGTTGTGATTGCAACACACTATGAGAAATTTGGTGAATTGCATCTCTTTGTGGTGGTTGCTTGGCACCCTCTTGTGGCTGAACTGGGCAATGAGCTGGTTCTTGTTTGGCATAGAGATGCGAGTAAATCAGTGTAGAATGTTGTTCCTGATGTGTACTGTCCTGTTGAAAAGTTTCTTTCTTTTGAGATGGATCAATACAACTATGCTTGTTTATATATTCACTCACTTTTTGTTCTGCAGTTTGTTCTAGAGGCAAGAAGCTCAATTCTTCACTGTGTTCTGGGATAATGAGCTGAGCTACAGCAGACTCCATCACTTCTGCTTTAGCCCTGGCTGCATCTGCTTCCTTTTGTAGGTTAAGTACATCTAGAGTTGCCTCTAACCGTGCCTTTTCCACTTTAATGCTCATCTATCTCTCAGCATATGCTAGTCTGGCTTTTGCTGCTTGAGCTTCTGCTTGGGCATGTGCTGCTGCCATACTGGCTCGGCTTGAAGCTGATGACCTCCTAGATCCTACAGCTGATCGAGCAGTCAGTTTCCCGGAATGTACAGAGGACCTGGATGAGTGAGAGGAGCGTGACTTTGAGGAGTGTGACGTTTTTTCACTTTGTGCTTCTTCACTGTTATGGCTTTCAGCCTGTGTTTACTCCATCTTGATGACTGGATAGGACCGCTGATGCTAAATGTACATTAAATTCCACCCACCTTCACTGTGGTCCCTCACCGAGTGCTATGATTTCACTGTACTGTTGCACCCAATGTGACTCGTGTCCAATATTGAGATTCACAGCCAGCTAAACTCTCTCTTGCATCACTTCCTCCAAGGAACAGGGAGGTGTCGTTTTGGACTAGGATTTAATGCAAAAAAGTGTGAAACTGAAAAGATACAAAACACAAAGAAATATTAGAAACTAGAAAAATAAAGATAATATGCACAAACGGTACATTAAAGGGTCAACGTTAGCTAAACAGCGTCACTATACGAACTCAGATTCGACTTCGCTATCACAAACACATCTCCAATTAATGTCTATAAAACTTATTAAACTTATTCTAATAACCAATTATACTTTGTCTAACCATCACAATAAACTACTAAACTTACTCATATTGCCACTCAAAGGGCTGGAAGTGAACGGATGGCTTTAGAAGGAACAGCAACGCAGACTCATGTTCCTGTTGACATTCAGTATGCTAGGTCTCTCCTTCTTGTCACCTACTGGCAAGCCTAAAACTACTACAGATCCTAACGCCCTCTAGAGGACTGGAAGAACAAAATATAAACTGCATCAACACACAACCTTTAGGGCTATGACTGATACATTGATGTCTGCCGTAACGACTCGTCCAAGCCATTCGGTAGTTGAAAAAACGGACATTAAAAGAATTTTTAAAAATTATCTGAGCAAAGGTTTAACTCTGTCTGTGAATGTCTCCAAACTGCGACATAACCCCTAGTGGTCAACAGTGGTAAATATTTTTTTCAAGAAAATACTCATCTCAGATGTCAGAACTTTCCAAGGCTATAACTTTAAAGTGGTACAAGATAGTGGCTTACTGTCAATTAGAAAGACGTAGAATATGATCCAAACTTTGACATAGGTGTAAATTTATGCATCTAATTTGCATACAAACAAAGGCATTCGTCTCTTACTGGCATCCTTTTGCAGCATTCTGGTCGTTATTTTGTCCTCTCCCGGTCATTTTAGCTTTCTCTTCTACATCTACAAACTGTTATTGATTATTCCACCTTAATTTTGCTTTTATTCCGTGGCAATTTAGCTTATATGATGACATGCAACCGGCGATTGCTCTCCAGTCACATGGCACTCCGGGCACCCGGCAGGTCAAATCAACAAGCTTCACGCTCCCTGTGTTATAAGAACATGTAAACATCTACCTTCATAAGCTAAATAATCTAGAACCATAGTTGGCGAATTCAGGACCAAATCCTCGGAATATGCTCCTCGGTCTGGGATTGCGTCTGTCCACGATGATCGGTGCCCACCATCTTGGTGTTGTAAACTCAGAAACAAAGAAGGAGGATTTCTTACTCTTTGGTGTATTACGTGTCATCCATGAGTCCTCCAACGCGTGCCTGCCACCTTGTGAACTGGCATGATCAGTACAAATCCTCAGTACAGCTGGCCAGTGTTTCTGCACGTCATTATCAGTTGACAGGGGCAGCGCCGCGCTCTGCCACTAGGGGCACACAAAATCTCACAGTTTAAGGGTTTAATTTGTTTTAACGTTGCTGTTGTTTGCCATGCTCTTTTTTGTGTTTCTTTTTTTTTTCTCTTTGATGCAGATTTTGGGATTGACTACCAGTGTGGAATCCAGGAAGATGCACATGAATTCCTGCGTTACATTGTGGATGCCATGCAACAGTCCTGCTTCCTTGCACCCATGTGAGTGAACTGTGTTAATTCAAAAAGACTGCTGTCTTCTATGTTACTTAAGTTGGTGTTTTTACTTCAATTAATACAAATGAGCAATTTTTGATAAAAGTAAAAATGTAGCATCATGCTGAACAAAATAATAATCTAAGTTCCTACCAAGGCAGTTGTACAAAGTACAGTATTTTCAGGAATATACTGTCATGATGCTGAGCACGGGGAGAATCACTGTGCTCATGCTCTTTTGTCATTTTGATTATTTTCTGTATTTTCCTTATTTCAGTTTATTATTGTATTTCAGTATGGGTTTTGATAGTATGTGTTCTGAATTGCTCTTTGTTTCTGTTTGTTTTGAGTTGTCTGGTTATCATATCTTAGTTTGATCATTGTGATCGTGTTTGTTATTATTATGCAATTTTAGATCTTCCAGTTTATGTTATCTTCCTGTGTTTTTATTTGAGCCTTCTCCATCTTTGTCTTCACCTCTCCTTTTGTATTTTGGTTTCCAGGTATTATATTATTTACATCTCTGGGTTGTGTTTATCTTATCCTCACCTTTTTGAAGTATGGGTTCCTTTTTGTATCATTTTGTCTGTTCCCGTTTTGATATGAGTTCTTATTTATTGTCAGTCACTTTTTGTTTCATCCCAGTCTTTGCTTTTGCTTTGATAGTCACTTCCGTATGTCAAATGCTGTTTGCGGGCTGCTCACTTGTCATCAGTTTGTATTGATTATTTTCGCTCACGTCATCCACACTTCATCATCATCTGTTATTATCTGTGTCTGCCTATTTAAGGGCGCTGCGTCATTTGCTCACCACAGCGTCCTACTGGTTATTCCTCTTGTTTAATATGTGTTCATCTACAAAGCTGAACGGGTGCGCTCCGTCTGGAGTTTAATCCTTTTTTCTCCCGTTTCCCCAGACGTGAGCCCCATTCTTCTCTGGCGTCTCCCTTCCTTTGTAAGTGTAGTGTTTTGTGTAGTGTTCGTGTTTTTGTTAATAAATGTTGCAAACCCACAGCCAGCGATTGGTGTCCTCGGTCCACCCTTGTCAGGGCAATTTGTGACATATACTGTGGATTTGTTGTTGTTACTTGACTGACAACTCTCACATAAACGACAACTGTGAACATGTTTTTTATAGCTTTAGATGCCTTGATGATTTCTTTTTAGCTCATTGCAGTGAAGCCAAAAGGAGTCAATGCAATGGCGTGGCTTCTATCATCCATCTGTCCACATTTTATAGGAATCACTGCTTCTCCAAGACCAGTGGTTCCCAACCCGGGGTGCCTAAAATATTCTTGTTTTCTGTGGGAAATTTTGTAATTTCGCTTCTTAATTGGTCCAAAAAACTGCAAACAATTTCTTGTTGTTGTGCATGGGTTCTGTAAGCACCCATGCACAACAACGATAAATTATTTGCAGTTTTTTTTGGACCAATTAACAAGTGAAATGAAAGCATCAAGGTACTGTGCCTCGGTGCTTGTGGCATGGTAGCATGGGCGGCTGTAAAAAAGTGTCATTCCAACCTCTACTGGCCCGGCATAGTTATTACCTTTTTTGTAGCTGCATTAACAGAAATGGTGAGTTAAATTTGTATTTATTTTGAAAACAAAGCCTTGTTTTCACAATTCTGACAAATTAAAAGTTGAGAAAATATGGCGATACAATAATATAAGCCTTTAGTTCCACTTAATTTTGACCGGGCGAGCTGAAACAGAGAAGTGGAACAGATAGACAGAGACAGACACACACACAGCCACAAACAGATGCACTGATTACTGTATGCCTTTTGTTTCACCGAGGCATAATTACAAAATTTTAAACAGAAACCTGAAGGTTTCAGGCACCCCAGGCTGGGAACCACTGTCCTAGACAATTGCCTCGATGCTCATCGAACTCACTCACAATGATCCTCAGATGGGTCTGCATCCAGGTTTTGCTCAAGGTCAAGATGACAGTGAAAGGTCAGGAGATCTGGACATTTAGATGATTTCAGAAAAATTACTCCTCCTCCTAGGCAGTTGGCTCAATACTAACCAAACTCATGCACAATGATCCTCAGATTGGTCTGCATCCAGGTTGAGCTTAAGGTCAAGGTCATTGTCAAAAGGTTCGGAGATCTGGGTAGTTATGATTTCACAAAAAAACCCCATTAATCCTCCTCGACAACTGCCCCAGTGTTGGGCAAACTTCTGCTCAATCATATTCAACTGCATCTGCATGTGAGCTGTGCTCAAGGTCAATGGTCAGAAGATCTGAGCTCTCTTGGGGTGATTTTTTTCAGGCTGTAATGAGCTACTCCTTCATTGACAGTAAGGATTGACCTTCAACCATTAAAGGCTTCTTAGACCAGAGATGCTAATATAGTCTTGTCACAGATCAGAAGCAGCTTAACAGGCTTGTTAAATGAGTTTTGAGATTTCTAAAGTAGTCTTAAATTTTCCAAGACATTAGCTGTTTACGGTACACCAACTGAATCAGTATTTTGTTGCAAAGCTATTTGACTCAGAAAAGTAATCAGAATGTAACAGCTAAGAACAAACTATCAAACCCATGAATAAGCTAAAGTACTTTGTCTTTTTCTCTTCTTCTTTTGTTAATATTGTGTCATCTTTTGCAAATTGTGTGGGCCTGTGTGCTGTAAGAAAACCAATTAATTGGATGATTAAAATTCTCAACCTTTGTATTTGTGACAGATTGGACAGGGAAATGCAGGCACCCACATTCATCGACCAAGTATTTGGCGGGTACCTGAGATCTAGAAGTCAGTAATTAATGCTGATTTGAATTTTGTGTATTTTTTTGCTCGTTGTAATATCATGTTTTAATGTTTTATAGTTTGTGCTATATGAACAACTTACTGAGGTCTTGTCTTTTCAGTCGAATGTTTAAACTGCAAAGCTGTGTCAGACACCATCGAGGCTTTTCTGGATGTTCCTCTGGAAATTCAGGTGACTAGAAAACGCTGATGATCTCAAAGCTGATATAAATTATGTCTGATTGCTGAATACTGATTGCTTTTATTCTTAATGCAGATGGTTTCCAGTGTCCCCAAAGCCTTGGAGCAGTTTGTCAAGCCAGAACAGCTGGAGGGCGAAAATGCCTACAAATGCTCTAAGTAAGTTACAACGCACACACAATCCACACAAGTTACAATTGAGGGGAGGGCTATTGATTTTAAAGCTGAACATGATAGTTTTGTAAAATAATTTAACATAAATTTCTCTCAGGTGCCAAAAACTTGTGACGGCCTCAAGGAAAGTCACGATCCATCAAAACCCCAGTGTGCTCACTCTCGCACTGAAACGCTTTGCAGTCTTTAGTGAAGGCAAAATCACAAAGGTACACCACCACATATAAAGTATAAAATCACTGAACATGATAACATATAGAAGCTTGCCCCGGTGTATTGCCAGATCATCTGACTGATTTTTCTGTGGCCAACAGGATGTGAAATATCCAGAGTATCTGAACCTGCAGCCATTTATGTCTGAGTCCCCAGGGGAGCCCCAGGTCTACAGACTGTATGCTGTACTGGTCCACTCTGGGTCCAGCTGTAGTGCTGGGCACTACTTCTGCTATGTTAAGGTACCGACAGTGCTACCAAATACTGCTGTAATCTATCAAAACACACACTTTAAAGAGCAATATGCCAATTATGGTTAAAGAATTCATATGACTACTTGCGCCTGTAGGCGACCACTTTTTTATATGAAGCATCCATCCATCCATCCATCTTCTACCGCTTTTCTGGAGGTCAGGGTCGCGGAGGCAGCAGTTCAAGCAGAGAAGCCCAGACTTCCCTCTCCCCAGCCACCTGCTCCAGCTCTTCAGAGAGGATACCAAGGCGTTCCCAGACCAGCTGGAAGACATAGTCTCTCCACCGAGTCCTGGGTCTGCCCCGGGGTCTCCTCCCAGTGGGACGTGCCTGAAACACCTCAAGTGGGAGGTGTCCAGGAGGCATCCTGATCAGATGCTCATACCACCTCAACTGACTCCTTTCAATGTGGAGGAGGAGCGGTTCT
This sequence comes from Pholidichthys leucotaenia, assembly GCA_020510985.1. Lineage (NCBI taxonomy): Eukaryota > Metazoa > Chordata > Actinopteri > Cichliformes > Pholidichthyidae > Pholidichthys > Pholidichthys leucotaenia. The sequence continues at coordinate 270,956,732 of CM035849.1, forward strand.
ACTCTGAGCCTCTCCCGGATGACTGAGCTCCTCACCCTATCTCTGAGGGTGACTCCAGCAATCTTACGGAGAAAGCTCATTTCAGCCGCTTGTAGCCGCGATCTCGTTCTTTCGGTCATTACCCAAAGCTCGTGACCATAGGTGAGAGTAGGAACGTAGATTGACTGGTAAATCAACAGCTTTCCCTTAGAACTCAGCTTCCTCTTCACCACAACAGACTGGTACAACATCCACATCACTGCAGATGCTGCTGTGATCCGTCTGTCAGTCTCTTGCTCCATTTTCCCCTCACTCGTGAATAAGACCCCAAGATGCTTAAACTCCTCCATCACTCCCTCGCATCACTGCAGATGCTGCTCCAAATTCAGAAATCATATTTCTGAAACCTTATCTCTTTGTTGTGTCCTTCAGGCAAGAAACGGTCAGTGGTATCAGATGAACGATTCATCTGTGACCATCAGTGACATCACGACTGTTGTCAACCAACAGGCATATGTTCTTTTCTATATTAAGTAAGTAAACCATGGTTCTGTGTAAATTCATGTGTAGTAACATTTGAAGTCACAACTGTTTTCCATTTTTATTGAAAAAAAAATCCAATTTATTCTAAGTGGTACTTTGTAAATTTCTTTGTCTCCAGATCCACTGATGAAGAAAACCACAGTGACAACAGCTTTGACATGACTGAGGTAGCACCGCATCTTTTTCCTTTGATGTTAAATCAAGGAGCTTTTAAACTGTGTGACATGATTTCAGAAACACCCAGAAGCAGACACCAGCTCAACAACAATAATGATCTTTATTGAGTGAAAGTGAAGGAGTGTGTGTGCGTATGGTTTTGTGTGTATGTGGTGTGGTGGGAGCAGGGGCGTGAACAGCAGAACAGATCTGACAACCCTGCAATGACAGTAGAGACAGAGGGATTAGACTCAGGCTGGCAGGTAATGATATTAACTGAGATCTTACAGTCTTACGGCAGCGAAGAGTTATTCTGGCTCTGAGGAGGTGACTGTCCAAGACCAGACCAGCATCCCGCTGTGGTGCCGTGGTGCAGAATATTTACAGTGCAGCTTAGGGTGAAGAAAACGTGTTGTGCGCTCCAGCTCACCAGTCTGCGAGATGGGAAAGACGCTGTCCACAGATGAGGTCCGGTCCGCTGCCAGAAGGAAGAAGAGGTCCACCTGGACGGTGGTCCACGTGTGCACAGGGAACAAAGGGAGAGTAGGCAGGTGCAGAGAATCACTCTGGAAAAGCTTATGTTATGTTGGGGAGAAGCGACTCCCGTAAGGCGAGAAGCAGGAGATGAAAGGTGGAACTCTCAAGGTGAAGAGCAGTGGAGGAAGACTCTGGAGCGGAGCTCCTCCTGGGAGAAAGCGTAGATGTCTCCGTGCTGCCTTCTGGGCAGCGTTCCTTATAAAGGGTGTTTAATGAGGAGACGCAGGTGTGCCTGCAGCTTTGAAAGATAATTAGGGCAAAAGGTACACACAGCGCAGATCACCACAGTACCCCCCTCCCCCCGCCCCATGGGACATCTCTTGGCAGCCGTTTTAACCTGTCTGGGTGCGTCCTGTGGAACTCCCTGATGAGTTGAGGGTCCAACACCAACGAGGGATGCATCCAGGATCGAGCAGTAGGGCCGTACCCCTCCCAGTCCACCATATATTGCAGACCGCGCCCCCTGAGGCAGACATCCAGGATGCGGTTGACCTGATGCGCAGGACCACCATCGATCATCACAGGCAGGGGTGGAGATCTGGGTGGGGGGCACAGCAGGCTGGACCCAAACGGCTTGACCTGAGAGACATGGAATATAGGACAGATGTGCATCAAGGGAGGGAGAGCCAGGTGCACAGCAACGGGGTTGATGATGTCAGTTATAGCATAAGGCCAAATGAAACGCTGTGACAACTTCTTGGTCTCGCCCTTCAGGTTAATATTCTTAGTGGAAAGCCATACCTGCTGCCCCACTCGGTAGGAGGATCTCAATATTATGGGCCGCAGTGCATCGCAGAGCAGCCTTGGTGGACCTTCAGAGTTGCCGACAATGCCCGATGTGAGCCTGGACCGAAGGAATGGAAATCTCCTCCTCCTCCGGGAACAGCGGGGGATTGTAACCTAACAAAACCTCAAAAGGAGAGAGACCAGTGGCAGAACAGACAGCAGCATTATGTGCATACTCAACCCAAGGTAGATACGTGCTTCAGGACGCTGGGTTGGAGGCCGTCATGCACCTTAGGGCAGCCTCCAACTCCTAATTAGTATGTTCACATTGGCCATTACTTTGAGGTGATATCCTGAAGACAAGCTCACCGAAGCCCCCATAGCCTTGCAGAAGGACCGCCAGACTTGAGAGATGAATTGAGGCCCACGATCTGACACAATGTCCGTTGGGATGCCATGAAGCTGGACCACGTGCATGACCAGCAGATCAGCCATCTCCTTGGCCGCTGGCAGCTTCTGCAAAGGAATAAAGTGAACCGCCTTGGAGAATCTGTCCACAATAGTAAGGATAACAGTGTGGCCTGCAGAGCAGGGCAGACTGGTCACAAAATCCAGCGTGACATGGACCAGGGTCGGCTGGGGATGGGGAGAGGATGCCAACAGGCATGCCAGTGGAGAAGAGGATGACTTGCAGGTTGCACATTGGGGGCAGGCATGGATGAATTTGCCCACATCCTTCTGCAGAGAGGGCTACCAGAAGGACCTTCGCAACTGGGCCACAGTGCGCGCTACCCCAGGATGGCACATAACCTTAGAGGAGTGCAGCCAGTCAATCACCTCCCCCCGAACAGCAGAGGGCACGTACATCCATCCCGCTGGCCCTCCACCCGGGTCAGGCTCCATCTCCTGCACTCTCCTAACCCTCTCCTTTATGTCCCAGGATAGCATGCCGACGATGCAGGAAGGAGAAACAATAGGGTGAGGTGTCGTCTCGGCAGCTTCCGGGGAAAACTGTCTAGAGAGCGCGTCGGGCTTAGTATTCTTCGAACCCGGGCGGTAGGTGATGGTGAAGTTGAATCTCCCGAAGAACAGGGACCAGCGGGCTTGTCTGGCGTTCAACTGTTCGGCAGACCAGAGGTGCTCCAGGTTCTTATGATCTGTCCAAATGACGAACGGCAGTGAAGTCCCCTCTAGTCAGTGACACCACTCCTCCAAGGCCAGTTTGACAGCTAGCAGCTCCCTGTCCCCACGTCATAGTTCCTCTCAGCAGGAGACAGCCGGCGGGAGAAGAAAGCACAGGGGTGGACACTTGTCGTCTATGGGGGAATGCTGGGACAACACCGCATCCACTCCAAAATCCGAGGCGTCCACTTCCACCAAGCACTGCAGAGAGGGGTCAACCTGGGCCAGGATGGGGGGGGGGGGGGGCACTTATTCTTAAGCTTAGAAAATGCCGCCTCTGCCTCCTCAGTCCAGTGGAACGGCACCTTCGTGGAGGTCAGGCAAGTGAGGGGTAAGGCAATAATGCTGTAATCTTTGACAAAATGGTGATAGAAGTTAGCAAAACCCAAAAACTGTTGAAGTTGTTTACAGGAAGAGGGAACAGGCCACTCCACCACTGCCTTTACCTTCTCTGGGTCCTCAATGAGCTTCTTATGCAAGATGACAACTTCCAGGAACGTGATGGATGAGACATGGAATTCGCACTTCTCGGCTTTGACAAACAGCTGATTTTCCAGTAGGCGCTGCAGGACCTGTCTGACATGAATGCAATGTTCCTCCAAAGAACGAGAGAAGATGAGGATATCGTCAAGATAAACAAACACAAATGAATCCAGAAAATCCCTCAGAACATCATTAATAAGCCGCTGGAAAACAGCAGGAGCATTGGTTAACGCAAAAGGCATAACTAAATACAAAAAATGGCCACTAGGAGTGCGAAAACTAGTCTTCCATTCATCCCCCTCCTTGATGCAGACCAGGTGATAAGTGTTCTGCAGATCAAATTTGGTGAACACCCTGGCTCCCTGGAGGGAATCAAAAGCCGTATTGATAAGGGGAAGAGTGTACTTGTCCTTTACGGTAATGTTGTTGAGCTCCCTAAAATCAATGCATGTCCTGAGTGAACTGTCTTTCTTACCCACGGAGATGAATCCCGCCCCCACCACTGAGGAGGATGGTCTGACCCGAACTCAGGGACTCCTTGAAGTATTTGTCCATGGCCTCACGTTCTGGAGCAGAGAGGCTGTAGAGCCGACTCACAGGCAAAGAAGCCCCTGGCAGGAGGTTGATGGCACAATCGTATGGGCAGTGGGGGGGAAGTGACAGGGCTTTGGCCTTGCTGAGCACCACCGCCAGGTCGTGGTACTCCGTGGGCACAGACGAGACATCCGGTGGAGGTGAATCCTGAGAACAAAGGGGTACAGAGGGGGAACAGGCAGCAGATTGCAAGCATGCACCCAGACAAAATGCACTCCATGATATAATTCCTCCCGTCTGCCAATCGATAGAGGGATTGTGTAGACTTAACCAAGGGAACCCCAAAATGATAGGGGAAGCAGTGGAGGACAGCACAAACCTGAAACCAGCACAGAGATGGGAGCAGTCTGCTTATTGACGATGGCAAGGGGCATCTTGGAGAGGGCGATCAGTTAACTTGAGAGGCCTCTCCAGGTTGTAGCAGGGAAGCCCCAGCCGGGTTGCCAGACCCTCTGAAATAAAGCTTTGCTCTGCACCAGAGTCAATGAGAGCATGTGAGGATATTTCAGTGTGTGCATATTGAAAATGAATAGGTAACATAAGATGTGCAAGGGTTTTAATGCTACCACCGTCCGTTAGTCCCCCTACTGTGACTAACGGAGTCCCCCTTCGATCCGATTAGGACATGGCGCAACCTCATGCTCAGCACTGCCACAATATAGACAAAGCCCCAGGTCATGGCAGCATTGTCGTTCCACCGGGGGCAATTTAGACCGGCCAATAAGCATGGGTTCATCCTCCCCAGGGGACTCAGAAGGAGGGAGGGCCTTAAGGAGAGACTGCGGGGAGCAGCGAGATTGAGTGTCCAAGCGACGCTCACTAGCCCATTCCCTTAACCTGTTGTCGATAGAAACAGCTAGTGTAATGAGCTCATTAAGCATAGCGGGTCTTCCCACCCTGGCCAACTCATCCCTCAAGCTAGGGCTAAGGCTCTGAACAAAAATATTACACAATGAGGCATCCTCCCACCCAACCTCAGCAGCTACTACCCGAAAATCCACCGAGTAATCAGCCACCGATTTAACCCCCTGTCTCAAATTAAGGAGGCAAGAGGTGAGAACACTATCCCAATCTGAGTGGTCAAAAACTTGAGAAAACTCAGCCATAAATCGGTCATATGTGTAGCTAGCGTAATCGGGTCGGGTCATAATGGCGGTAGCCCACTCCAATGCCCGTCCCTCCAACAAATTCACCATTTAACTGATTTGGCTATGATGAGTGGGAAAATCCCCTGGCACACACTGAAAAACCAAGCTGCATTGTAACAAGAAACCCCGTGCCTCCCCTAACTTACCACTAAAACGGGTGGTAGTGGGGACAGGAGTTAACCAGACATGAGAAGGTGGAGACTGAGAGGAGTTGGTCAACCCGGCCAGATCCAGGGAAGCAGGTGGAGGAGGCTGCTGTGGGGAGAGCTGGTCGAGTCGTGACTTTATGTGAGTGAGTTGGGTTAAGATCACCTGTTGCTGGTGTGTTAATTGATCCAAACGAGCCTCCATGGTGTTAAGTTTGTGTGCCAAAGCACTGTCTGCTGGGGTTTCTTGACGGAGACGTACTGATATGATTTCAGAAACACCCAGAAGCAGACACTGGCTCAACAACAAAAATGATCTTTATCGAGTGAAAGTGAAGGAGTGTGTGTGCGTATGGTGTTGTGTGTATGTGGTGTGGTGGGAGCAGGGGCGTGAACAGCAGAACGGATCTGGCAACCCTGCAATGACAGTAGAGACAGAGGGATTAGACTCAGGCTGGCAGGTAATGATATTAACTGAGATCTTACAGTCTTACGGCAGTGAAGAGTTAATCTGGCTCTGAGGAGGTGACTGTCCAAGACTGGCCCAGCGTCCCGCTGTGGTGCCATGGTGCCGTGGTGCAGAATATTTACAGTGCAGCTTAGGGTGAAGAAAATGTGTTGTGTGCTCCAGCTCACCAGTCTGCGAGATGGGAAAGACGCTGTCCACAGATGAGGTCCGGTCCGCCGCCAGGAGGAAGAAGAGGTCCACCTGGAGGGTGGTCCACCTGTGCACAGGGAACAAAGGGAGAGTAGGCAGGTGCAGAGAATCACTCTGGAAAAGCTTACGTTATGTTGGGGAGAAGCGACACCCATAAGGCGAGAAGCAGGAGATGAGAGGTGGAACTCTCAAGGCAAAGTGCAGTGGAGGAACACTCTGGAGTGAAGCTCCTCCTGGGAGAAAGTGTAGATGTCTCCGTGCTGCCTTCTGGGCAGCGTTCCTTATAAAGGGTGTTTAATGAGGAGACGCAGGTGTGTCCGCAGCTGTGAAAGATAATTAGGGTAAAGGGTACACACAGCTCGGATCACCACACTGTGTCCATAAAAGTTCCTTGGTTAAATCAGAATAATGAGGGATAGGTTTAGTTTTGGATGTGACCAATTTAAATGTGTAGCCAATGTTTGACTAAAGCACTTTTAAAATCAAGAATACCTCGACAGCATTCAGAGAGCACATACCTCTGCCAAGGCCTCCTCTCTCAGAATGTTATTTGGTTTGTCTGTCTCTATGTCTGTTAGCAGGATTACGCAAAAACTACTGGATGGATTCTTCTGAGATTTTCACCAGAGGTGGCTAGGAATGGGTATCATCAGGATTTTATCAATACTGATGCTGCTTATCGGTACCGATACTCATCGATACACTTATTGATATTACTCTCCATAATTTGGTGCAGAAAATAAAACACAATCCTGGTCAGGATACAGATTCTGGATCACTTTTTCCACTTTCTTTTAACACTGAGATAGGGTCTTAGCAGAGTTACTGTATGTGCTCATGACATGTAAAGAAATAGAGGGCACTCAGAGAACACATACCTCCACCATGGCCCTATTTCACCCCATAGCCCAAGGGCTATCTCTGGTGAAAATTGTATCAAAATCCTTCCAGTAGTTTTTGCGTAATCCTGCTAACAGACAAACAAATGTCAGCAAAAACCATTACCTCTGCTCCTTGGCAGAGATAACCAGTGATTGGTGCACATGCACGTTCACCTGAAAAAACACATGCGCACATCTATGCTGTTGGAAACTAAAAGCAGATCACTTTTTTTTTCAATAAACCTTCACCCAACTTTGAGGCCTGACACATGCAAGCGGTTAGTGGCAGATTGAATTATGTACGTCACTCGTGTTCCCATGGAAACAACCAATCAAAAATATAAAGCTGAAATATTGCTGCTTCTTATTTTACTGTAAATATACTGTATCTGTTGTGTTTGAAATTAAATTGATAAGTTTTCATATTAATATAAACTCAAAATAACCTGCAGTTTTCATATATTGTGCAATTGTGAACAAATCTAGTTTTAATTTTGTAATGCCAAGATAAAATATTTGTCCTTTTTTCCAAAGCATGTGCTGAATTTAAAATCCATAGTTCCACATTTGTCTGGAAATCAATTAGCAGTGTAGTGTTAATTGGTTCATGTTCATCAGTCTATCATCAGTGAACCCACCAGACAAAGGCAAATTTGAAAATCTTTCTTCTGTGAAATCAAACATAAACAGTATAGATGCTTTGTGCCAATAATTAACCCCTTGCACTCCGGTCAATTTCCCTAGAAACGCCCAAAAATAACGTGCCCAAAGTAAATCGAAAGCTGTTCTTCAACCCTTTGCAGCATCTTCATGGGGTTGGTCTCATTTAAAAGAAAACACTTTGAATTTTTTGGCAAAACAGTCATAATCTCTCTAAGTTCTCCGGCCACTGAGTTACAGTCATGTAAACAAAGTGAACTTGAAGAAAATAAATTTGGCCTGGGTGTTTTTTTGGATACAGATGCTTGCAAATAACACACAGCTTCAGATCCGGGCTGGAAAATGCAACAGAAATGTAGAACCAAGTGTTATCCAGCTGAGGTCCAAATTTTGTAACAATACCACAAAAATTGAATATATTACACAGCTTTTTCCTCAGGCTGTTCCCAGGCGTTTTGGAACTGTGCCAAATTGTGCCAAATGGCACAGTTTGGAAAAACGTCTGTAACTTTTGAATGCTTCAATGTAGAAGCTTCATTTTGGGCTCTAATGAAAGGTCACACTTAGGGCTGTGTCTGTGTGTGTGTGTGTGGGGGGTGTCCCCCCCCCCTCGCTACAGAGGATGGACATCGGCCATCGCTACATGACGGATTAGCCTCATGTGGGATGTGGGACAGCAGCTCAGTCACCGCGGCTTCCCCCCCTCGCTACAGAAGAATAGCGGGGGGGGAGGGCGGCGTTCAAGGTCTGGATGTGATGAACGAACCGTGTACCGCGGCGCACGAACTTCGTGCGCTGCACAGTTGTAATTTACCGATCGGTCAAAAGTCATTTTGGATTACAATTTTCAGGAATAAAGAATAATTTAGCTTATAACACCATACCTCTTCACAGCAGTGTCCTGGCGAACTTCTCTTCCCCATTGTCAGACGAACGCGACGCTGGTCCGCTCGTGGTTCTGGTCTCGCGACCTGATCAAAACATAATTCCATTATTGCGGTTTTGTGCTTCCATGATTGCGGTTTTTGGCGAACGATTTTTCAAAACAAATAACAGTAGTAATTAAAAAAAGACTGGCGAAGGCATGTGTGTCACTCAGCCTTCATCGTCAGCCTCCGTCAGTCTATGACTATGGAAGAAATCATAACGTCTACTCTGCTGGAACCAAAACAAAATAAGCACCGCCTGTGGCCGAACATGCTAATGCCGAATGGCACTCCCTGTCACACAGGTTGCATTTGTGGGTGGTCTCCGTGCTGCTGGGTCTGTGGGGTTCTTCCTGCGGGTTCTTTTTTGATCCGCTGCAGCAGTCTTCACCCAGCCTTAAAAAAAACAGCTCGTGAACTTCCCTGCTTCAATTGGCTCACTGCATTCACAGCGTTGGTAGGTGGGTCCTTCTTGCTAGGTTTTCAGTCATTGGTTCTTCAAGGTTTCAGAAACCCAATTCAAGGCTCTTATTAGTCGAATGAGAGGTCAATCAGATGAACTAATCTGTTCGCGGCTGTGTCTGCAGCTTTTATTTTCAGTGCGCGCTTGGACGCCATACACCACCTACATCACCATTTCCATCATGCGTCCTAGAGCGCATGAGGGTGCTCTCATGCGCCCTTGTGCGCTCTAGGACGCTGAGACTTGCCCGTCCGCGGTACAACGGAGTGCAAGAGGTTAACGGAGCAATAAAGACCCAATTGTCCTTTGGTTCTTTCATCACATGGGAGAACTTTCTCTTCTTTAAATGCAGTTTGTAGTGAGCATTTATAGATGTGTGGGAAACAGCCCTTACACAACTTATTGTCAGGCTGTATTGTTATGGATGCAGAAACCAAGCTGATATTGACTAAGTCCATAGATTTAGTTGATCGATGTGTTTATTGACTCTTTGGGACCAACTGCTATTTTTTCAATTGCAGAATTCACCTGTAAACTTCTGTTTGGGATTCTTTCAGTCTGTGTCTCTGTTATAATTTCTCTGGCTTGATTTAATACTCAAAGGATATTCTTATGTGCCTTTTGTTTCCTCCTCAGAATACTCCCCACAGTGAAGGGAACGGATCTCTGACAGATTCTCCCACTTTTTCTGAGGCCAGTACCAGCAAGTTAAGTGACGGACCAGCTTCCTTTACCACCTCTGACTCTGAGAAAGTGACTGCACTGTCTCCACCACTAGACTGGCTCTCTGATTTGGTCTCGCCTTCAAACAAGCAGCGTCAAAATGCCAAAAGAAGTGCTGACCATCTCAGCGAGGACAGTGGTGTCGACTCCGAGTCCCATCACCCTAAAAGACAAAAAAAGTGCAAGAGAAAGTGAGTGTTGCAGTACATACCATCAGCAAAATCATATTTTTCAGCATCCATTTGTGTTCTGTGATGCTCTGTGCCCCTAAAATCTGGATGTCACATTTTTACTTGCAAAACAGATTATGGATGAAACTGCCCTAGAAACGATATTTAGTTGGGCTCAAGGGCAATGGTCACAAGCTAGCTGTATGTTTCATTTAAACTTCTTGTTGGTCAGTTCTATCAGGATGGAATGAGCTACTCCATTATATACAGTCTGGTTGGGGTTTGTAGTACAGTTTCTTTTTCGGAACATGGTTGTTGATCTGAAACAGAAGGGCAACAAGGATGTTAGAAGCCGAAAATTTTTCTTTGAAAGTGAAGAATGACACCACTGTTTATTTTGTGCTGACAATATTCATTGTGTGTTCTGTCTTGTCTTAGAAATTCTATTCTGAATGACCAAGATGCTTCAGAGGAGCCAGACAATGAGGGCTTTGGCCATTTGGGGTATTATGAAGTAATTCCATTGTCCCCGCTCCGGTTCCTCCTCCGCCGACTTTATCCAACCAAGGAGGATCAGCGTAAAAAAAGGACTGTTGACCATCAGAGCGATGAGGGGGACAACAGTGCTGAAGCCTGGCACCGTGGAATTGGGTGAGTGTTGCCATAGATATGGTCTCCTAAATCAGAGATTCCCAAAATGGGGTCCCGAGATGCTAAGGATGGGGGGGGGGGGGGGGTCGCGAGATGATTTTCAGATTCCTCCTGAGGTGATTACACAGGTGACATGTCACTTTAACTGCACCACATTAAACATCACAGGTCACACACAGGTCAATGTGCACCAGTAGATTTTGTCTGAACAGCTCAAATCAACACACTATGCTTTAAGCCTAGGATATTATTTTTAAAAATGAAACAGTTAATACTGGCCAAAGACAAGACGGCAGCAAAGGAGAGTGGAAAAATGCCGTCAGAAAGTCCATCAACTTCTGGCACGGGAGGAGGAGGAGGAGGAGGAGGAGGAGGAGGAGGAGGAGGAGGAGGAGAGCAAAGGTAAAGGGCTTCATAAGCAGTCAGACCAGCCTTCCTCCAAGTGTCGCAAGTATCGAGAGGAATATAGTCAGTATGGATTCATGCATCGTTAGCAGGGAAGTACAACATCCCCAGTGTGTAGTGTGCACCAAAGTGCTTGCACAGTTTAAAGCCCGTGAAAATACTCAGACACTTGATACTGTCATATTCTGGTGAGCGCTCGCCCCCTCCGTCCTGATCCTCCTGCTCCTCAGGCAATCAGCACACCTGGGAGATTAGACGCGCCTGCCACCTCTGCCTCACCAGCGCTTATAAGGATCTGATCGTCAACGCCTCCGCGCTGGCTCGTTGGGTATACTGCCTCTAACAACAAATAAGTTAAATAAACTTAATATTACGGTGAATTCTCACCATTCACCCTCTTGTCTCTCCCTTTCTCTTTCAGGTTGCTGCTATCTGTGCAGTGCGTCTCTGAGGATCGTTGTGCGCTCACCTGTCCCATCATTCTCAACCCGCTGCAACTGTTTACCTCCACCCGGTCAGGCACTTCCCAGCTCATCTCCTCTCCACTTCCCACCAGCGTCATCCTGCTGGTTCGTCTATTCACGCTGGGTTTTTTCTGTCGGGCTGTCTGCTCGGCTCACGTAAGTGGCCAATTTGTATTATCCATTTCCCAGTCTCCCTTCTCCTGCTTACAGCTCTCGTCTCTCCCCCCACAGGCTGCTTTCCTCTGGCGAGTGATGTTTTCCCTAGCTGTGCTCCTCTTTTTGAAATTTAATAAACTGTCAAAACTTGCCTCCGGTGTTGTGAGTGTTTTTCCCTGGTGTTGCATTCTGCTCGTGAGCTGCTCAAACACTAAACATGACAGAACGAGCCAGCCATTATGCAAGCTCAGCGGATGCAGCAGCAGTGGAGCACTCTGCCCTTCACCGCCTAGACGTCACTGAGAGGCAGGTGGCCATGCTCACGCAACAGCTGCAAACGATTATGCAGCAGCTGAGCACGGTCACCAAACATTTGACCAGCATGTCTCAGCCGGGTTCCTCCACTCCACCTGTTGCCCCTGCTTCTTCTACCATACGCTGTACCACCTCCGTTCCCCCACCTGCTCCGTGCGCGGGGGAGGTGGGGAAATGCAAGGATTTTCTTTGCCAAGTAAGGCTATAGTATCTGGGCCAGGTGGGACGGGAATACCCGGATGAGATTTCCAAAATTCATTTTTTGACCTTCTTGCTCCGGGATCAGGCTTTTAGTTGGGCTGGGTCCATTCTCGACAGCTCAGGAGGGTCCGATTACTCTTTTGGACAATTTGTGGTCGAGTTTTCCTACACTTTTGACTGTACTGAGAGCGAAGGGACCATAATGAGCCATCTGTTGTCACTCCGTCAGGGGAGTCAGTCCGTAGCCGACTACTCAGTGGAGTTTCGGGTCGAAGCGGTGCACTCTGGATGGAACGATGTTGCGTTACGCGGCACCTTCCTCCATGGTTTAAACCCTCACCTCCACGATGACCTGGCGGTTTATGCTGTTCCCTCCTCTCTAGATGGTCTTATTGATCAGACAGTCGGTTTGGATAACAGATACCGCGAGCACGCGAAGGAGCATCAATCCACTTCTTGCCCGTCCTTTGTGTGGGTACCCGCTCCAGCTGCTGACACAGGGGGTACCGACCCTTCCTCCGAACCAATGGTGCTCGGCCGTTTCCGACTGACTCTGGAAGAGTGCCAGCAGCGGAGGAGGGCCGGCACGTGTATGTACTGTGGCTCTTTGAAACACAGACTGGATAACTCCCCCTGGCGTCAAAAGACGCAGCCCGTCAGTAGCCGTGGGGGGTCTGACGGGCGGGCCTCATTTTCATCCCCCCGGTAATTTCTCTATTTCGGCCCTCATTCAATTGCCGGGGGTCGAGAGGAGGGTTATGGCGTGTTCGAGTAACCCACAACGTAGCCTAGACAACCGGAAGAGGCCTATGAGTGACCGACTGGCTCACTGTTATCACCCATTGAGAAGAAGAGGGGGTACCCAGTTCGACCCCCTCTTAGGGCACAGAGGGGACAACCAGGGAGCCAGCAAAAGCAACAAGGAGGCCATCAGAAGCAATACAACCCTAACAACAGAAAGGACAAATTTTGGTAAAATATGGAGTACTGAAAGCAAGCATGATATTAAAAATATATGCCATAAAATGCAATATCATGTACGTATGTAACCAGTGAATCAATGTATAATCACTGTATTGATGTATGTAACCATTATGTGCTTTTTTGAATGCACAAAGAGGGATTTGTGAGTTCATATTGAGAAAGTATGTATTTTTTGACTCTGTTGACTGGAAGAGGCAGGTTGTTACAGGAATGGGGTGGGAAAAGAAGAACTGAGAGGGGGCCCTCAACTTTGGTTTCATGAAGAATGCTGAGATGAGGGAAATTGAGGAGGTAAAAGTGCTGATATGAGCAAAACTGGATAGTAAGAATAGATGGGGTACGTGGCACATGGCACGTATACTGGAAATCATGAGGGAGACATGTACATATGATATGTGTGTTGTGTAATGAGTTTTAAACAGTCCAATCAAAGTAGCCAAAAAGCATGGGAGAGGCACTGACCTATAGCAGAAAAGAGGAAGTCTGTACAGATGGGTGTAGAAGGAATATATAATCTAAGGGACAAAGCCCCAAAATGTTAATTTTCGGGCGGACTTCAAGATTCAACATCATGTGGCAGAAGAGCTGAAGAGGAGAAAACTGCTGCTAAGAAAATGACCCAAATGCCATCTAAACTCTTCAAGTTTTCTGCTACAAAAATCAACACTCAAGAGAAGAGAGGAAGAGGAAGTGAAGACATCAGTTGGCGGCTCCTCCAGCATCTGCCTCACACATCACTGGCCTCAATGAGAGAGAAGGGAGGTGGAGCTGCTGAATTCTCTCCCCACAGGCTGGGAGGCTGAGGCACCAATCTGGGAGCTTCTGTCCCTATTCCTCATTCCCGGAGGGGAGACACAGAGGGGCTGGCTGGCTGGCAACTTTAACCATCTTCCTTTTCTCCCAACAGGCTTTTTAGACATTTATCCACAAATTGATCAGGTGATTTTTATTTTTCAAATTATTCAATTATTTTTGGGGTGATTTTTTAATTGCATTTTTCATTTTTGATTTAATTGACTGATTTTTAACAAGTATAACCTTTTTTGCTGTGCTTTGCAAACTTTCAATAAATTTTACAGCATATTAAAAGACAGTGAAGGAGTCTGTGATCCATGATTCAAAGTCCATTTTTTTTCTGATTTTTCAAGTGGGTATTTTTACAAGAGGTGTAACAGTTTTGTGAGCTTTTAAGGGTTACTCTGTGAAGGTAATTAAAACAGGTCTCCTATAGATCAATTTTCCTGATCTTAAACAACTACCCTGATTACCAAGAGCAATAAGACTATGAAGAAGCTGTCATTAATACAAGGGTGTGCCTTGGGCTACTGGCTGGACAGGTCACTCAGTCAGAGCTCTGGGTTAAGGTAAGAGGAGATCGCCTTGTAGATGAAGACAGTGGAGCTGGGTTAATCCTTCAGTTACCAGCCACACATTGTGACAGAATTCCCTGTGAAGAAAACCCTTCTGGGGACTGCAGCTGGTAAACTTGACCTCAACTTGGGGTACAAGGTCAGGGTCTTCGACAGGCATTACTGGATTCGGTGGCAGAGCAGAATTTTGTCTCCTCCCAGCTCGTTCAGGAGATGGGTATTCCCACTTCCAAATTGCCCAAACCTGTTAATGTTACCACCCTATCGGGCCAATGTATCGCATTAGTCTCGGAACGCTCAGCGCCAGTGTCAGTCCTTCTTTCCAGGAACCACCAGGAGGAGTTATTGTTTCTTATTTTTCCAAATTCTTCCTCCTCGGTGGTTCTGGGTTATCCATGGCTCGGGAGACATAATCCAATTATAAACTGGGCTCAAAACTCCATCTCCTCCTGGAGCCCATTTTGTTTGGCTTTATGCTTAAGTTCAGCTGAGTGTTCACCATCTCTGCCCATTTCTTCTCCTCCTGCCGAGCCCCCGGACCTCACCCTTGTATCCGGGGTCTACCATGACCTCGGGGAGGTCTTTAGCAAGTTGAGAGCGCTCTGTCTTCCACCTCATCGCTCTTATGACTGTGCTATAGATCTCCTGGGTGCGTGGCTGGCTCTATAGCATTTCTGGTCTGGAGGCAATGAGGCAATGGAGAGATATATTAAAGATTAGTTCAATGCCGGCCTTATTCGGCCCCTCTTGGGGTGGGGTTTTTCTTTGTGAGAAAGAAGGACGGATCTCTGCATCCATGCATTGATTACCATGAATTAAATGCGATCACCGTTAAAGACAAATATCCTCTGCCTCTGATTAACTCCGCGTTTGAGCTCCTTCAGCGCACGCGGGTGTTTTCCAAACTCAATTTGCATAACACATACCATTTAGTCCGTATTTGCGAGGGAGATGAACGGAAGATGGCCTTTAAAACCCATCTGGGGCAGTTTGAGTACTTAGTTATGCCCTTTGGGCTTATCAATGCTCCTGCCATCTTCCAGCGTCTCATTAATGACGTTCTTCGTGACATGGTTAATCAGTTTGTTTTCATCTACCTTGACGATATCCTCATTTTTTCCCGCTCGCCAGAGGAGCACAAAATCCATGTTAGGGCTGTGTTACAACAGCTCTTAGAGAACCAACTTTATGTTAAAGCTGAAAAGTGGGAGTTCTCCACCAACTCCACCTCTTTCTTGGAGTTTATTGTGGTGGAGGGGGAGCTGAGAGCTGACCCGACTAAGGTGAAGGCTGTGCTTGATTGGCCTATACCCCACTCCTGCAAGGAGCTTCAGCACTTCTTGGGGTTTGCAAATTTTTATCACAGGTTCAGGAACTATAGTGGGGTAGCACAGCCTCTTACACAGCTGACCTCCATTAAGGAACCATTTCAGTGGTCAGAGGCAGCAGAACATGCCTTTTCAAAATTAAAGAGCCTGTTCTCAAAAACACCAATCTTGGCCCAGGTCGATCCTCAACTCCAGTTCACCTTGGAGGTGGATGCCTCTGACTCAGGGGTGGGCACTGTCCTCTCACAGCACTCAACCTCCGATCAGAAGCTCCACCCATGTGCGTTTTTCTCTCGGCGGCTTTAATTTCACCGTCACATACCAGCCTGGCTCACGTAACACCAAACCAGATGCTCTCTCCTGTCAATTCTGTTCAGACCATACAGCCCCCTCGTCCCTCTCCCAGCCTATTATTTCACCTTCTTGTGTCCTTGGAGCCCTTACCTGGGATATCGAGCAGAGGGTCTGACAGGTTCAGTCTCTGGAGCCCGAGCCAGCAGGGTGCCCGAGAAACCGTCTGTATGTGCCTGCCGCCCTCTGCAGTGATGTCATCCATTGGGGTCACACCAGCCACTTTGCATGTCACCCTGGCATTATCCGCACCATTGACCTAATCCGATGGGCATTCTGGTGGCCCACGCTGCAGAGGGACATGCAGGATTACGTCAAGGCATGCCAGACCAGTGCACGCAGTAAGCCGAGCTCTTCACCCCCAGCTGGTTTGCTGCATCCTCTACCCGTTCCTGGTCTACCTTGGTCACACATCGCACTAGACTTTGTCACTGGACTTCCCCTCTCCCATGGCAAAACTGTCATCCTCATCATCGTCGATCGATTCTCTAAGGCTATCCACCTGGTCCCCCTCCCCAAGCTACCCTCCACCTCCGAAACAGCCGACCTCATCACTACCCATGTCATACACCTGCACGGCATTCCTATGGACATAGTGTCTGACCGGGGCCCAGCTCTGGAGGTCATTTTGCTGGACACTTGGAACCTCAGTCAGCCTTACTTCAGGTTACTATTCTCAGAGTAACGGGCTGGCTGAGTGCACCAACCAGTCCTTGGAGGCAGCCCTCAGATGCGTGGCAGCCAAAAACCCCTCATCCTGGAGCACGCACCTAACATGGGTGGAGTACACCCATAACTCAGCCAATTCCTCTGCCACGGGGCTCACCCCATTCGAAGCCTCTATGGGGAACACTCCCCCATTGTTACCCATGGCGGAGAGAGAGGTCGCGGTGCCGTCCATGGGGCTCACACATGCTGCTGCTGTAGGCTCTGGAGGGCCACCCGGCCCACTCTTCTTCGCT
The DNA here is from genome assembly GCA_020510985.1 of Pholidichthys leucotaenia. Taxonomy (NCBI): domain Eukaryota; kingdom Metazoa; phylum Chordata; class Actinopteri; order Cichliformes; family Pholidichthyidae; genus Pholidichthys; species Pholidichthys leucotaenia. Next base: position 270,973,894 of record CM035849.1, read on the forward strand.
CTTCGGAGTGCAACGGCCAGTACGCTGACCGGAAGCGGACCCCAACTCTGAAGTACGTGGTCGGGCAGCGCGTACGGCTATCAGCAGACCAAATACCACTCAAGACAGACTCCAGGAAACTCTCTCCCCACTTCTTGGGTCCATACACCATCAGCAGGATGATCAACAAAGCTTCGGTCCGCCTTCAGCTTCCACGGACCCTCCGAGTGCACCCAACTTTCCATGTCTCCCTTATTAAACCTCTCTCCGCCAGTCCTCTGCCCCCCCCCCCAAGCTGCCTCCTCCTCCTCGGACCCTCGACGGCCAGACCACCTACACCGTTCAAAGGATTCTGGATGTCCACCGTCGGGGACGGAGCCTGCAGTATCGGGTTCACTGGGAGGGCTACGGCCCGAAAGAAAGGTCGTGGATTCCAAAGTCACGTTTTCACGACAAAGGAATGGTCCGGGCCTACCATTGAGCCCATCCGTACAAGCCCGGCAGACCACCAGGAGGGACTTCTGGGGGGAGGGGGGGCACTGTCATATTCTGGTGAGCGCTCGCCCCCTCCGTCTTGATCCTCCTGCTCCTCAGGCAATCAGCACACCTGGGAGATTAGACACACCTGCCACCTCTGCCTTGCCAGCGCTTATAAGGATCTGATCTTCAATTCTTCCGCGCTAGCTCATTGGGTATACTGCCTCTAACAACGAATAAGCTAAATAAACTTAATATTATGGTGAATTCTCATCATTCACCCTCTTTTTTCACCCTTTCTCTTTCAGGTTGCTGCCATCTGTGCAGTGCGTCTCCGGGGATTGTTGTGCGCTCACCTGTCCCATCATCTTTAATCCACTGCAGCTGTTTACCTCCACTCAGTCAGGCACTTCCCAGCTCATCTCCTCTCCACTTCCCACCAGCGTCATGCTGCTGGTTCGTCTATTCACGCTAGGTTTTTTCTGTCCGGCCGTCTGCTCGGCTCACGTAAGTGGCCAATTTGCATTATCCTTTCCCAGTCTTCCTTCTCTTGCTTACATCTCTCGTCTCTCTCCCCACAGGCTGCCTTCCTCTGGTGAGTGACATTTTCCCTAGCTGTGCTCCTCTTTTTGAAATTTAATAAACTGTTAAAACTTGCCTCCGGTGTTGTGTGTGTTTTTTCCTGGTGTTGCATTCTGCTCGTGAGCAGCACAAACACTAAACATGACAGATAACTAAGCACCCATCTCTTGCTGCTAAACCAGCGGATTTTTTTTCCACTAAAAGAACAGAAAATTGCAAGGCCAAAATTAAGTCATAGCTAATCAAACAACAACCACTACCAAAGCTCAAAAGGCATCATATGAGGTGGCATATTTAATTGCACAGGCAAAATGCCACACACAGTCAGAGAAACCCTCATAAAACCTGCTGCTGTCGCAATGAGTCGGACAATGCATGGGGATAAACAGGTGTGGGAGCTGGTAGCAGTGCTGCTGTCTGACGGGACCATATCCCGGCGTATCACGGACATGGCCCAGGACGTAAGTGTCAGCTGACTGACACAGTGAAGAAAGGGAAATATGCTTTGCAATTAGATGAATCCACAGATACATCAAACTGTGCGCACGTTTTTTATGCATCAGTCACCTCTGGGGATAGTGGGGGGTCGCCAGTCTGTGTCACCGTTATTTTGGGGATCACGGGCTTAAAAGTTTGGGAACCCCTGTCTTAAATCATATTTTTCAGGATCCATTTGTGCTCTGTAAGGCTCTCAGTGTCCCTAAAATCTTAATGTAAAATTTTTACTTGCCAAACAAATTATAGATGAAACTTCCCTAGAGACTATATTTAGTTGGGGCCAAGGTCAATGGTCACAAGCTATCTGTATGTGTCATTTTAACTTGGACAAGGCTATTCAAAGGAAAAGCTATTACAGACTGTTGAAATCAACAGATATAAGCACGATATTGCCCGAATTTGACAGCCATTGAAAGGAACCAGTTCAGGTGGTTGAGATCTCTTGTTAGGATCCTCCGAGGTGAGGGGTCCTGGGCCTGTCCAGTCAGGAACGGATTCTAGGGCTGAGCAGAGACACTCTGGAGACATTTCAGGATCTTGATCTTGCCTTTTAGAAGATCAGGAAGTAGTACCTAGAGTAAAATAGTTTGTCAGGGGTTTAAAACTGAGAAAATATTTTTTGTAGAATCTAACTTGGGTCTTAAGTTGTGATTTTTGGAAATTTTAGCAGTTTCTTTGTCATTTTAGAAACATGGGCCCTCATTTATCAAAACTGCGTAGAAATTTGCACACATTCAGGTGCAGAAATGATTATATGAAAAAGTCCATGTGGCATTTATGAAACTGCGTATGAGGTCAGTCTCATCATATGATTGGCCGTTCATTGATAAATTTGGTGGCTGGAAATGGCCATCATTTGAATACCATTGCCCCTGCCTTGCCAGTGGCATTACGACACGGTGGAACATAAGATGGCAAAAAGAGAAACTTAGCTACAGTAGAAACTGACATTGTTATAATAGAAGTGAAAAATAAAGTGGATTGTGACATCCTCAAAAGTGGCATTAAATGCAAAAGAACCACATTTTGGTGGAGATCAGTGTTACTCGACACCGTTGGTTTGGCCAGGTGATCTCCAGCTTAGGGTTATCATCTAAAACTGTACAACAGTTATTTGTGTATTTGGAATATCTTACTTATAAAATCGTAATCATTCATATTGAGGTAAAAAAGGGGATCAGACTATAACCCAGAGGAGTGAGTCTGCCTTTATCAGTTATTACAGACAGAAGTAGGCATAAGTGGATAAAGTGTTTTGATTAAATGTTGTTTGCCTGGTCATTTTAACAGATACTGTACTTACCAAACATAAGAATTTATTCCTTACACTTTTGAAGTCCTGTCTCCCACAGCTGTATGCATTGGCTCAGCATGGCCAAGGCTCTGTAGCACCCAGTAATTATGTGCAGAAATGCACAGGGCAAAATAAAATACTTTCCCCACATGTTCTCTGGTGTATACAGCAGCATTCCCCTTGTGATCCGAGGCATTTTTACACCCAAATGCAGTGTATAAACGCGGTCCCTGTGCTTCTGTGTGTGCAATGCTCTGTTGTGGTTTAAGTTAAAAGAAAATTTGTGAGGGATAACCATTATCAAATGCTACATAACACAAAACAATCAAGCAAATACATTTTGGAACATTATTTTAGCACAGTACTCACACCAAAGATGACTCCCATAAAATAATAAAATGACACCTTCTCGAAAAACCCTGAGCTTAATCTCAACAGTAAAAATATTTCAGAAGCTAAAAGTTAAATTGTTTTTCTCCATTCTGTCAAATAAATGTATTTTAATACTTGCTGCAGTAACATAAATGTGTATAGAACATTTGTAATTACTAAAAGCAGCCTCTTTAGTCTTTAAAGTAAATCACTGAAACACTCAACATAACACAAGGCAAATACAGTATATCACTGGAAAGATTGCACTGCTTAGTAAAATTTGATATGATGGAATATTTCCCCCACACATCCAGGTTTCTCTGCTGCACAGCCAGTCTACAGTGAGATGGTTCAATGAAGGATTAGCTGTTACAATCCCTAATGTTTGCACCACTTCTGAGTCTTCTTTTTTTTCATTTAGATTTGATTGGCGGTTGGCAACCAGCTTAGAGGTGCATTACCGCCAAACACTCTATATTTGTCTGTCTGTCTGTCTGTCTGTCTGTCTGTCTGTCTGTCTGTCTGTGTCTTCTTCTTCTTGTCTCGGTTACTGGTGGATAGCAAACAACTGAAAGGTGCATACTGCCACCTACTGTACAAGAGTGTGTAACATTATGTCATTTGAGCCCGTCCCCTAAATTCTATGACTTAAGTAATTCTGTGTTATTTAAAAAAGAGAAAAGAGCCCTTCTCATGAATCTTAGTGCCTCTCCATCTCCGTTCCCAGAATCCCAGTTAAATCCCATTCCCTACCGGCCTCTCGAACTTCATTTTTCAATCTCTCGCTTTCATTTCCATACTTGTGACAGTGTAGATGTGCTCGACATTTCTTCTTCTTCTTTTAGATTTGATTGGCAGTTGGCAACCAGCTTACAGGGTGCATTACCACCACTGACCTGATTATCATCACTGTAATAAGATGTGCTCTACATTTTCTTTTACTCTACATTCTCTACATTTGTCACTTTCGTTTTTCCTCATGGTGAATAAAGTGCCATTTAAACCTATATGATCCAGTCTGAGTCTTGCCATAATGATGTCCTCCCTCCTGTTTGTTGTTTTATAATTCTTTATTGCAATAGATTTTTGTATTTTGTAATACAATCTACCTTTAATGATCTTCAGCCCATCTTTTTTGCCATAGCTCAATTCCTTTCTTCTTGATTACTGCTTTCCCTTCACCTTTTCCAAGAGACAACGGTATAGGTATTTCTTTCCCAAGTCCACTTTTTGCTAATTTGTCTGCACAGTCATTCCCTTTCAACCCTTCATGCGCAGGAACCCAGCAAAACTGAACTTCTCCACCACTCCTGTGTACCCTAAATAAACTCTGATATAGCTCAATCACCAAGTCTTTCCTTGTAGATTTTAGTGTCTGTATGTTTTTAAAGTTGCAAGTGAATCTTTGCACACCACCACCCAGTCCGGTCTGACCTCCTCCACCCACTGCAAACCAATAATTATTGCCACCATCTCTGCTGTATACACAGATGTACTGTTGGAGAGTCTTTTTGAGATGGTCACTTTAAACTCTGGAATGTATACTCCAACTCCAACAGAGCCCTCTTTGTAGTAACTGTTCCTGAGGTCAATGCTTGTTTTAACACCAACTTCACTCATATGCCAATCCTTTTTCCTCATTAGCAGACTAATGTCTACTTCTTTTTCCGGAAACAGCCAAGGGGGAACATTACTCACTGTACTGGTGTTAGCTATATCAATAGTGTCTAGTCCATACATTCTGGCTTTTCTTTAAATTGTCCACCCAAACCTGTGTCCCTGGAAGTGAGAATATTCCCAGCAGTCTTGTAATGTTGTTTTTAAAATATTCGCTTCCTTGCTTCCTTTCAGGTTGACCCAGTACGATAATGCGAATTTATCGCTTCTCAAATCCATTGGCATTTCTCTTGCTTCTATTAAAACTGCATTGTTTGGTGTTGTTTTGACGGCTCCAATGCACAGGCAAAGTGCTCTATGCTGCATTCTTATTTTTTCCAGAGCCGTCTTTGCTGCTTCTCCATAAATCTTGCATCCATAGTCTATTGTCAATGTCATTAGTACTCTGTAAATGTCAATTAAAGCCTGTTTATCTGCACCCCATTCATGTCCAGCTACGGCTTTTATGAGATTAATTACTTTTTTGCACTTTGTCTCCAGATTTTGAACATGAACTCTCCATGTGTATGCACTATCAAACCACAGTCCTAGATATCTGAACTCCCTCACTGTCTCTATTGGTTGATTATATAATGTTAATGGTTCTGTACCAGTTCTGTGTTTTGTTTTTTTGTGAAAATCATACAGCAGGTTTTACTGTTTGAAAATTTAAATCCCCACTCATATGACCATATTCCACTTTCTCCATTGCTTTCCTGATTTCTCATTTCTTCCACTCATCCATATGGCTCCATCATCTGCATATAGTTCTGTTTTGATGGATCCCTCTTGATCCTCAAACATATAATTAATCATTATGTTGAATAAAACTGGGTTTATCACTCTCCCCTGAGGAACACCATTTTCTATTTCAAAGTCATTAGAAACTGCTGATCCTACTTTAACCCTAATTGTCCTGTGTGTTAAAAACAATCTATTATCCAATTATGCATCCTTCTGTGGAGACTGCAATAAAGAAACCAGACTTGTACGGCAGACGAACTTTATTCACTCTCTCACTTCATTCATACACAGAAAAAGCATTCCTTCAATACACCAGGATCTCTCCTTTTATATCACCGGAGTCATTCCCCCTGCTGCCTGAGATCTTGCATCACAATACATTCAAACATCACCACTCCTACTGCCCCTGCAGCTGCTTCTTCCTGCTCCCTGGGATTCTACATCACCATACCTTCTCCCATCACAATACCTATTGTCCTCATCTGTTTATTCCCCCACGCTCTACCGGCAGAGGGACTATTTGCCTCTCCTCTGCTACTAGTCTGAGATGAATATCCCAGCGTGGGTTCCCCCCCCCCCCCGCCCCAGAGTCTCAGACTGAGTGTTAGCCTCACGTCCTTTTGGCTTCAGCCTCCTCCCATATCTGCTGTAACGAGGATTCTTCGGCACCGCGGCGCTGCTGTGCCGATGGGAGGCTCCTGGGGGTGTGTCTGTCTGCGGGTGAACAATGGCGGGGGGGGGGGGGGGAATTCGACTTGCTCATGTGGCTGCTCTGATGAATCGTTTACCTGGGGAGTTCTCCGTGGGGGTCTTCCACGCCGAGGAGCTCGAGCCAACATCACTTGCTCGTCCGCCACCACAAAGGCGGGCTTAAGCCTGTCTATACATATTTTCTCCTGGCGACCCCCCAAATCTAACACAAAATGTTTGTCCCCTGGTTCCAGCACTCTAAACGGGCCATCGTAGGGTGGGCGCAACGGGAGGCAATGGGCATCGTGTCTAACAAACACGAATGCTGCGTTCTTCAAAGTTTTTGGCACAAAAGCACATGGAAAACAGTGGTGGGCCGGGCCAGGTAGAGTGCCTGTGTCTGCGCTATGCTGTGAACGCGGGGACAGATGGTTGTTCGGCGCGGGGTTATCTTATAAAAATTCCCCGGGGAGCCACAGCGGCTGAGAAAAAACAAGCTCCACCAGGGAAGCCTCCAAATCCTCTTTTGGTGCGGAACGCAAGCCTAACAGAACCCACGGCAACCAGTCTACCCAATTTGCATCCGTAAGCGAAGCCCTGAGCGCTGCTTTCAGTGACCTATGGAAACACTCGCATAACCCATTGGCCTGCGGGTTGTACGCGGTTGTGCGATGAACTGCGACACCCAGGCTATGGGCCATCGTGGACCAGAGGTTGGAAACAAACTGAGGGCCCCTATCGGACGTGATGTCCGAAGGGATGCCAAAACGTGCCACCCATGTTGTCAAAAAGGCACGCGCCACGTCCGCGGACATGGTTGCCGTTAGTGGGACTACTTCTGGCCATCGTGTGGTGCGGTCCACCACTGTCAGAAGGTGCATGAACCCCTGCGATGGCGGGAGGGGGCCCACGAGGTCCACGTGAATGTGGTCGAACCGCTTAGCCGGTATACGAAACGGCTGCAAAGGGGCCTTTGTGTGCCTGTGCACTTTGGCTCGTTGGCACGCTACGCAGGCTGGGGCCCACTCTTTCACTTGTTTGCGCAGTCCTGGCCATACGAACTTTGCTCCCAAAATTTTGACTGACGCGCGCACTCCTGGGTGCACCAGAGTGTGAACTGACTCAAACACGCGGCGGCGCCAAGCAACTGGGACCACCGGGCGCGGGCGTCCCGTGGACACGTCGCAGATTGGGGGGGGCCTCCGTCTTGCAGTACTCTGCTCTCCATCCTTAACCCTGTTGGTCCAGACTGGAGCACGCACACGTCCGCATCGCCAATCTGCTCTGCGGCCATGGCTGTATAATCTATCCCTACGCAGACTGGGGCCACTACTGCGCGCGAGAGGCAGTCCACCACCACATTCAGTTTACCGGCCACATGCTGAATATCGGTTGTAAACTCCGAGATCACGGCTAGCTGTCTCTGCTGCCGGCCCGACCATGGTTCCGAAACCTTGGCCATCGCGTACGTTAGCAGCTTGTGGTCCACGAACGCAGTGAAGCTGCGCCCTTCCAGCCAGAACTGGAAGTGGCGTATGGCCAGGTGGAGAGCCAGCAACTCTCTGTTGAATGCGCTGTATTTACGCTCACTGTCGCGCAAAACCCTGCTAAAAAAAGCGAGCAGCTGCTAAGAACTGGCGACGCGTTGCTCCACGATGGCCCCTACGGCCACGTCCGAGTCGTCTGTAGTGAGCGCTATCCGAGCCGCCGGGTCCGGGTGTGCCAACAGTGCGGCGTTTGCCTGGGCTGTTTTAACCTCAGAGAATGCCTGCTCCCGCTCCGGAGTTCAGTCGACTCTGTCTGCCGGTTTCCGTTTCTTGAGCGCGGCGTACAATGACTGCATGAGCTGAGCTGCGCGGGGGAGGAACCGGTTATAAAAGTTAACCATCCCCAAAAACTCTTGCAGCGCCCTGACCATCTGAGGCCGGGGAAAATTCACCACGGCACGCAGCTTATCCAGCAAGGGTATCGCTCCCTCCGGTGAGATGCGGTCCCCCAAAAAATCAATTCTCGTCATGCCCAACTGGCATTTCGCCAAGTTGATTATTAACCCGTGCTCCTCCAGCCTCCGGAAAACCATCCTGAGGTGGGTTACGTGTTTGTCCTCGGATGCGCTGGCCACCAGGATGTCATCCAGGTAGACAAACACAAATGGCAGATCGTGCAACACCGCATCCATCATGCGTTGGAATGTCTGTGCCGCTCCTTTTAATCCAAAGGGCATGCGTAAAAACTCAAACAGGCCAAATGGAGTTATTACCGCCATTTTGGGTATGTCCTCCGCGCGCACCGGGACCTGGTGGTAACCACGGACCAGGTCTATTTTAGAAAAAATACGTGCCCCGACGAGGTGAATGGAAAAATCCTGAATATGGGGAATCGGGTGTTGGTCGTGCGCTGTGGCATTGTTCAATCTGTGGAAATCTCTGCACGGTTGCCACAATCCCTCGGCCTTAGGGACCATGTGTAGTGGGGATGCCCGTGGGCTGTTTGAGCGCCTGATGATGCCCAGCTTTTCCAAGTTGGCAAACTCCTCACATGCTATGGCCAGTTTAGCTGTGTCCAGGCGCCGAGGTTGTGCGAAAACAGTCTGCCCAGTGGTGGTGATAAAATGTTCCACCCCATGTTTAGTGATGGCCGCCGAAAACGTCGGGACCGTGAGTGCTGGGAACTGAGTGAGCAGTGTGTGGAACTTACCGCCTGGAGCTGTGACGTTGGCTAGCGTTGTTGGCCCGGCCCCTCAAGCTGTACAGGGGAGAGAAATCAAAAGACATTGCATTGATCAGGGTTTTTGTTAGCAACATCAACTAGCAGCCCGTGTGCACACAGAAAATCAGCGCCCAAGATTGGGAAATTGCATGCCGCTATGACGAATGTCCACTCGTACATACGGCCGTGTAGGGATACAGTCAGTGTCCACTCACTAAATGTCCTAATGTCCGAGCCGTTTCTAGGGTGCTTGCTGCATTGCTGGGGCTTCCCGTCTGGGCCGACTCTGGGGTTTTTGCCTCATGTTCCATAATTTGTCAAGGGTCACCAGTGTGGAGAGTGCAATAAAGAAACCAGACTTGCACAGCAGACGAACTTTATTCACTCTCTCACTTCATTCATACACAGAAAAAACATTCCTTCAATACACCAGGGTCTCTCCTTTTATATCACCTGACTCATTCCCCCTGCTGCCTGAGATCTTGCATCACAATACATTCAACACATCACCACTCCTACTGTCCCTGCAGCTGCTCCTTCCTGCTGCCTGGGGTTCTACATCACCATATCTTCTCCCATCACAATACCTATTGTCCTTATCTGTTTATTCCCCCACGCTCTACCGGCAAAGGGACTATTTGCCTCTCCTCTGCTACTAGTTTGAGATGAATATCCCAGCATGGGTTCCTCACACTACCACCAATTCCCATTTTATTCAGTTTCATAAGAAGTCCATCCCTCCACAGTGAGTCATAAGCCTTTTCAATATCCAGATAAACTACAACCATTACTTCTTTCATTTTGAGAGTCTTTTCAGTGTCTTTACTTACCCTAACTAGAGCATCCACTGTGGACCTTCCTCTTCTAAAACCATTCTGAAAGTCGTTGATTAATCGTCTTTGCTCTAGTACATATGAGAGTCTGTAAACTAACACCTTCTCTATCCATTTCCCTAAGTGTGACATTAATGTTGTTGGCCTGTAGTTGCCAGGATGAGCTGGATCTTTCCCTGGCTTATAAAATGGTAAAATTACAGCCTTTTTCCACCCACTTGGGATAACCCCCTCCTTCCATATTCTGTTAAACAATTTCAGCACCAGTTCCATTGATTGCATAGGTAACTGCCGGAACATACACACTCTGTTAATGAAAGAAAAACCCACAATGGTCACATTGTGGTGCCCTTAACTTAATATTTTGAGGCAATCACCGCAATCAAACGATTTCTGTAACTGTCAATGAGACTTCTGCACCTCTCAGCAGATATTTTGGCCCACTCCTCATGAGCAAACTGCTCCGGTTGTCTCAGGTTTGAAAGGCGCCTTCTCCAGACGGCATGTTTCAGCTCCTTCCACAGATGTTCAATAGGATTTAGAGCAGGGCTTATAGAAGGCCACTTTAGAATAGTCCAGTGTTTTGCTCTTAGCCATTCTTGGGTGTTTTTAGCTGTGTGTTCTGGGTCATTATCCTGTTGCAAGACCCATGACCTGCGACTGAGACCAAGCTGTCTGACACTGGGCAGCACATATCTCTCTAGAATACCTTGATAGTCTTGAGATTTCATTGTACCCTGCACAGATTCAAGACACCCTGTGCCAGATGCAGCAAAGCAGCCCCACAACATAACAGAACCTCCTCCATGTTTCACAGTAGGGACAGTGTTCTTTTCTTGTTATGCTTCATTTTTGCGTCTGTGAACATAGAGCTGATGTGCCTTGCCAAAAAGTTCCAGTTTTGTCTCATTTGTCCATAGGACATTCTCCCAGAAGCTTTGTGGCTTGTCAACATGCAGTTTGGCAAATTGCAGTCTGGCTTTTTTATGATTTTTTTTCAACAGTGGTGTCCTCCTTAGTCATCTCCCATGAAGTCCACTTTGGCTCAAACAACGACAGATGGTGCAATCTGACACTGATGTACCTTGACCTTGGAGTTCACCTTGAATGTGTTTAGAGGTTGTTCTGGGCTCTTTTGTTACCATTTGTATTATCCGTCTCCTCCTGCGGCCATGTCCAGGGAGGTTGGCTACAGTCCCGTGGATCTTAAATTTCTGAATAATATGTGCAACTGTAGTCACAGGAACATCAAGCTGCTTGGAGATGGTCTTATAGCCTTTACCTTTAACATGCTTGTCTATAATTTTCTTTCTAATCTCCTGACACAACTGTCTCCTTTGCTTCCTCTGGTCCATGTTTAGTGTGGTACACACCATGTCACCAAACTGCACAGTGACTACTTGTCACCCTTTAAATAAGCCGACTGACTGCTTACAAGTTTGTAGACACCTGGGATGTTAATTAGAGGACACATCTTGGTTAAACATGTGCCTATGGTCATATTATTTTCAATCTTTTCTAGGGGTACCATCATTTTTGTCTAGGCCTGTTTCTTGAGTTTGTTTTTTAAAATAATTCTGTTGAACCACAATTCAAAAGCATTGTCTGATTTTCATTGGTTAATTTTCATAGAATTTTTATTTATTACCACTTTTGTCAGATTCAAGTTATTTCTGTGACCATTGTGGGTTTTTCTTTCATTAACAGAGGGGTACCAACAATTTTGTCCACGGCTGTAGCACAGCTTAACTGATCATATACTGGAGCTGTGTATCCACTATCATGCAAAGCTCTCAAGCTCTGACACTGTGAGCTCGAGGTCTAACGCAGTCATCTCTTCTTTCACTTCCTTTTTTAAGTTTGCATTTTCACTGAGTTTATGCTCCCTTTGCCATCTTTGACTCTCACCAAGATGTTCTCTTCTATGCACTGCTGCAAATGCTCTACATAGGACTTCTGCCTTTTCTTTGTCTGATACAGTCATCTTGTCCCCATCCACTAGAGCTGGGACTTTAACTGATACCCTTTTCCCACTCATTTTTTTAAACATTCCCAGACATCAACTCATTGTTTTCCTACCAGGGGTGGAACATAATTCTCTCCATGTTGACCTTTTCCTGTTTTTAATAATCGTTTGAGCTACTGCCCTTTTCTTTTTACAATCTATTAAATTTTCACTATTCGTATTCTTCCTTCCACATTCTGAGGGAGTCTGGAGACATGGAGTCTGAATGGACCATGTTCTCCACCTCTGTTGAAGCGGTGGCCTAGAGCTGCGGCCGCAAGGTGGTCGGTGCATCTCGTGGTGGCAACCCCCGAACCAAGTGGTGGACACCAGTGGTGAGGGGGGCCATTAAGCTGAAGAAGGAGTCCTATCAATCTTGGTTGGCTTGTGGGACTCCCGAAGCAGCTGAGGTGTACCGGCAGGGCAAGCGGAGTGCAGTTCGGGTGGTTGCTGAAGCAAAAACTCGAGTATGGGAGGAGTCCGGTGAGGCCATGGAACAAGACTTTCGGTCAACCTTGAAGAGATTCTGGCAAACTGTCCGGCGGCTCAGGAGGGGAAAGCAGCTCCCTGTCCACACTGTGTATGGTGCGGATGGGGCGCTGTTGACTTCGACTGGGGATATCGTCGGGCGGTGGAAGGAATACTTCGAGGATCTCCTCAATCCCACTGATACGCCTTCCAGAGAGGAAGCAGGGTTTATGGACGAGGGGGATGACTCGCCTATCACAGGGGCTGAGGTCGCCAAGGTGGTTAAAAATCTCCTTGGTGGCCAGGTCCCAGGGGTGGACGAGATTCGCCCTGAGTACCTCAAGGCCCTGGATGTTGTAGGGCTGTCATGGTTGACACGCCTCTGCAACATTGCGTGGAGGTCGGGGGCAGTGCCTTTGGCATGGCAAACCAGGGTGGTGGTTCCTCTCTTCAAAAAAGGGGACCGAAGGGTGTGCTCCAACTTTAGAGGGATCACACTCCTCAGCCTCCCTGGGAAGGTCTATGCCAAGGTACTGGAGAGGACAGTCCGGCTGTTGGTTGAACCTCGGATTCAGGAGGAGCAATGTGGTTTTCGTCCTGGCCGTGGCACATCGGACCAGCTCTTTACTCTCTTGAGAATTCTCAAGGGTTTGTGGGAGTTTGCCCAACCAGTTTACATGTGTTTTGTGGACTTGGAGAAGGCATTTGACTGCGTCCCTCGTGGTTTTTTGTGGGGGGTGCTTCGGGAGTATGGGGTGTCGGGCTTGTTGTTACGAGCTATTTGGTCTCTGTACGACTGTTGTGAGAGTTTGGTTCGTATTGCCAACACTCGGTCGGACTCATTCCCAGTGAGAGTTGGACTCCGCCAGGGCTGCCCTTTGTCATCGATCCTGTTCATAATTTTTATGGACAGGATTTCTAGGCGCAGCCAGGGAATGGAGGACGTCATGCTTGGTGACCAGAGGATCTCATCTCTGTTGTTTGCAGATGATGTTGTCCTGTTGGCTTCATCCAGCAATGACCTACAGCTCTTGCTGGGACAGTTTGCTGCTGAGTGTGAAGCGGCTGGGATGAGAATCAGCACCTCCAAGTCCGAATCCATGGTCCTCAGCCGGAAAAAGGTGGATTGTCCTCTCTGGGTTGGGGACAGGCTCCTGCCCCAAGTGGAGGTGTTTAAGTATCTTGGGGTCTTATTCACGAGTGAGGGGAAAATGGAGCGAGAGATTGACAGACGGATCGGAGCAGCATCTGCAGTGATGCAGATGTTGTACCGGTCTGTTGTGGTGAAGAGGGAGCTGAGATCTAAGGCAAAGCTATCGATTTACCAGTCAATCTACGTTCCTACTCTCACCTATGGTCACGAGCTTTGGGTAATGACCAAAAGAACAAGACTGTGGATACAAGCGGCTGAAATGAGCTTTCTCCATAGGATTGCTGGACTCACCCTCAGAGATAGGGTGAGGAGCTCAGTCATCCGGGAGAGGCTCAGTAGAATCGCTGCTCCTCCACATTGAAAGGAGTCAGTTGAGGTGGTATGAGCATCTGATTAGGATGCCTCCTGGACGCCTCCCACTTGAGGTGTTTCAGGCACGTCCCACTGGGAGGAGACCCCGGGGCAGACCCAGGACTCGGTGGAGAGATTATGTCTCCCAGCTGGTCTGGGAACGCCTTGGTATCCTCTCTGAAGAGCTGGAGCAGGTGGCTGGGGAGAGGGAAGTCTGGGCTTCTCTGCTTGAACTGCTGCCTCCGCGACCCAGACCTCCGGAAAAGCCGTAGAAGATGGATGGATGGATGTATTCTTCTTCAGCTCTCTGAATGCCTTTTTTGCTCTTTTACTGCAATATTACATTTCTCATTCCACCAGGGTGCAACCTTTTTCCCACTCTGAGTTGTTTTCTTAGGCATACTTGCTATTGCAGCATTCAGAATAAGATTGGATACCTGACTTGAACACTCTTCTATGCCACCTTCTAATGTTACCAAATGACACAGTATTGTCTAAATTTTTCCCAGTCTGCTTTGTCAAAACACCATCTTGTAAAACATCTTCCCTCTTGTATACATACTTCAGTTTTAATGACTGTAAGTATTGGGAAGTGATCACTTCCCATAGTTGTACTGTTCATAGCCATCCTTTCACAGGCGCTCATTAAAGAATCAGATACCAGAGTTAGGTCAGTATATGATGATGTGCCCAAATGCACATCCCCCGGTACCTTCACCACTGTTGAGACAAATTAACGATCTTTCATCTAGCATTTCTTCCACAACATTTCCATTGTTATCTGTATATGTGCTTCCCCACAAGCTATTATAGGCATTAAAGTCTCCACACCATACCTCTTTCATATGTTCTTCCCCTGCCATAACACTGAAAGTATCTGCTGTTAACTTCCTACATGGGTTGTAATAATCAGCTTAACTCCTTGCACTCCGGTCAATTTTCCTAAAAACGCCAAAAAATAATGTGCCCAAAGTAAATCAAAAGCTGTTCTTCAACCCTTTGCAGCATCTTCATGGGGTTGGTCTCATTTAAAAGAAAACACTTTGAATTTTTTGGCAAAAAAAACATGATCTCTCTAAGTGCTCCGGCCACTGAGTTACAGTCATCTAAACATAGTGAACTTGAAGAAAATAAATTTGGCCTGGGTGTTTTTTTGGATACAAATGCTTGCAAATAACACACAGCTTCAGATCCGGGCTGGACAATGCAACAGAAATGTAGAACCAAGTGTTATCCAGCTGAGGTCCAAATTTTGTAACAATACCACAAAAAATGAATATATTACACAGCTTTTTCCTCAGGTAGTTCCCAGGCGTTTTGGAACTGTGCCAAATTGTGCCAAATGGCACAGTTTGGAAAAATGTCTGTAATTTTTGAATGATTCAATATAGAAGCTTCATTTTGGGCTCTAATGAAAGGTCACACTCAGGGCTGTCTCTGTGTGTGTGTGTGGGGGGGGGGTTGTCCCCCCCCCCCGCTCGCTACAGAGGATGGACTTCGGCCATCGCTACACAACGGATTAGCCTCATGTGGTGATGTGGGACAGCAGCGCAATCACCGCGGTTCCCCCCCCCCTCGCTGCAGAAGAATAGAGGGGGTGGGGGGGGCGTTCACAGTCTGTACGCGGTGAACAACCCCTTGTACAGCAGCGCATGAACTGCGCCGCGAAGCACAGTTGTAATTTACCGATCGGTCAAAAGTCATTTTGGATTACAATTTTCAGGGATAAAAAATAATTTGGCTTATAACACCTTACCTCTTCACAGCCACATTGTCCTGGCCAACTTCTCTTCCTCATTGTCAGACGAACGCAACGCTGGTCTCGTGACCCAATCAAAACATAATTCCATTATTGCGGTTTTGTGCTTCGATGATTGCGGTTTTTGGCGAACGATTTTTCAAAACAAATAACAGTAGTAATTAAAAAAAGACGCGCAAAGGCGTGTGTGTCACTCAGCCTTCGTCGTCAGCCTCCATCGGTCTATGATGACCATGGAATAAATCATAACGTCTCATAACGTCTAATCCTTTTTTGATCCGCTCCAGCAGTCAGTCTTCACCCAGCCTTAAAAAAAACAGCTCGCGAACTTCTCTGCTTCAATTGGCTCACTGCATTCACAGCAGGAGGGTCCTTCTGGCTAAGTTTTCAGTCATTGGTTAAGGTTTCAGAAACCCAATTCAAGGCTCTTATTAGTCGAATGAGAGGTCAATCAGATGAACTAATCTGTTCGCGGCTGTGTCTGCAGCTTTTATTTTCAGTGCGCGCTTGGACGCCACTACATCACCATCACCACCTACATCACCATCTACACCATGCGTCCTAGAGCGCACGAGAGCGCCCTCGTGCGCTCTCATGCGCTCTAGGACGCAGAGACTTGCCCGTCCGCAGTACAACGGAGCGCAAGAGGTTAATATTTCCTTGTCCATTTAACCTACATATTTCAATAATATTACACTCTACATCCTCAGGAGAGGGAATTATCCTATATGCCAGGCCATCTTTAATGAAAGTGGCACATCCTCCTCCATTTACACTGTTAATTCTATCCTGTCTGATTGAGCTATATCCTGGAATAACAAAATGTAATTGAGGTTGAAGCCATGTGTGACGTAGCGGCGAAGCGATATTTCAGTTTTCAATTAGTCCATTTTTATTTTCAATAATCTTACAAGCAAATAGTTTCCAGGAAAAAACATCTGACACGATTCTTCTTCAACGATGTACACTTCGCCAACCAAGAAGCATACCAAGGATAATAAGAATGCCACAAGAGATCCCCTTATCATTAACCACACCTGTTATATAGTATTCGAGATAATTAGGGCTGATTAGCCCCTACCATAATCCCAGGTAAAACAATGAACATTTCCATTCTTAACACATACCCACTAATATCTAAAAATACATAAATAATTCCCCCAACTATATACAATGTAAATATAAATAACATATAATAACAATATAAATAATTCAATAAATAGTTCCAACCCTTATTTACAAATGTTAAACCACCCCTCTAACTTACCATACATGTTTCCTTCCTGCTGGTGTCCTATAAAAGGGCATTCAACCCCCAAAGAGCCTTTTGCCCGGACACCCACAGGAAGCATGTTGGCAAAGGTATGTGAAATAAATCGTTTTGTAGAGGATGCCTTCACAAACGAGACTGAGTTTATTTCTCAGGAAAGGTTTATTTGCAGTCTCATCCTCTAACAGCAAGTATCTCAACAAAAGAGACAGGACAATCTTTCCTCACAGCTCTTATACCCCCAGAGACACAAACCCCCCCACATCAAATGTCACACCCTCAACCCACAGTCCTTCAGTAAACATATGAACCCACAGTCCTTCAGTAAACATATAGCCTCCGAGGCTCGTTGGCGTCTCTATTGTCTCTTCCGCCTCGGGGGCTCCTGCTGGGACATTCTCTCTGACTTCTGGTCTCTCCAGAAACCACTTCACACCTGCCGAGGTCTCTGCCGGGTCAGGTCCTTTTGGACGTTTGAAGTCTGTAGAGTATGCACCGTCATGCCTACTAAATACATGTGAGAGAAAATGCGTACCATACAAGCATGCCATATATGCGCCCTAAATGTGCGCCATAGTTTATCAATTATTTTACCAAAATACTTAACCATAATAATTATCTCCCAAGGGCATTCAAATTAAACAAAGACAGATCCCAAAATACTGTGTGCACTTTAACAAATAATCATACTAACATTTACAACATTACAAATATAACATGATCACACAATACAATAAATCATAACAGTGGTGACACTCCATCGTCACACCATGTCTCCTGTACACACACTACCTCTGGAACAATTTGTAGTTTGTAAAGATACTTCTTGAGTTCTTGTCCATTTGCTATAAGACTCCTTGCATTCCACTGCAGTATGTGTAGTACCATAATTCAGATATTAAGTTTCAACATGTGCATGCTCTCCAGTTTCAGCTGTCAATAAAATATGAATCTGGTCGGCTTCAATATCTTTCACCTCTAGGGATCTTCCTGCTGCTTCCACAATGGTTTTGATTCTGTCGCTTTTCTTCTTTAGCTGTGCAGCAGCATTAATGGTGTGGATCATCCATTTTGCATTTGTGAACACACAAATTCCTTGCGGCGGCATGATCTTGGATTTGTGAGAGATTTGTTTATAACTGTGCTTCCCTTTGAACTGAACTTTTTTGAGGAAGGCCTGTTGTGTTTCTTACCATTCATGCCTCTCCAACTGTCTTTAGGGCTTCCGCATAGGAGATTTTCTTAGTTATTCTGATTTCCTGGGCTTGTCTAGCTTCCCTCTGCACAACACATCCTCCATATGCAGCACTGTGCTCACCCCCGCAGCTGCAACACCTTACTTTGGCATCCTTTTTACATTTACCATATTTGTGCTCCCCTCCACATCTAGCACATCTCAACTTTCCCTTACATTGCTGAGCAGTGTAACCCATCCTTTGACATTTGTAGCACCTGAGTGGCTTTGGGACGTATTCTCTAACACTGTAATACAGGTATCCTATTTGGACTGATTTAGGGAGTGTTTACTCAAACTGAATCATTACAGACAGTGTATCCTGCAGTGCACCTTCCCTTTTACTCTTTAGCCTTCGCACGTTTTCTCCTTGGATCTCGTTTTTCACTTCTTCCATAGACATGCTCAAAGGGACACCTGATATAACTCCCCTCAAGTTTGCTGTTGTGCCAGGAACATGCACCTTCATTTGTTCTCCGTTTAGACATGTCATTGCCAGTATTTTCTCTTGCTGTTGTTTACTTGATGCATGAATTAACAGCCGGTTATTATTCAAGAACTTTGCAAACTTAACTCTCCCAATTGCTTTTGTTAGCTTAACAGGATGATAGTGCCCCCCACCCTGATTGAACTCAATGACAACCTTCCACTCATTCCCTACATCATCAAGCTGCCATCCACGTTAGCTAGTTCAGACGTAAGTGCCATCTCAACCTTCCACCTGTTGAAGCCCGTCCGCCGCCCCAGTGGTCCAACTCCATCTTCTTCTACTTGTCTTCTCAATTGAACCCTGTGGCTGTCTGCTCTTCTTCTTCTTCTTTTAGATTTGATTGGTGGTTGGCAACCAGCTTACAGGTGCATTACCACCACTAACTTGATTACCATCACTCTATATCTTTGTATAAGTTCTTATAAGGAGTTCTAAACAACTCCTTATGTGTGAAAAAATTATCAATCCTTGGACTGTGTCCTCAGCGGCATCGCCCAGCTGTATTCCCTGTGGCTAAAACGCTATCTGCTCTTACCGGTCTTCTTCCCATATATCTTCAGATTATCCGCCTGTGTGTCTGTTTTTCCTCATAACTTTGTGAGGTTTTCCTCATAGCTTTGTGAGGTTTTCCTCATAGTTTTGTGACATTCTTCTTCTTCTTCTTTAATCTCGTATCTGCGTCTCGTCTCATTATTCTTCTTCTAGCTGTCGTCTGTATCTGGATCTCATCTCATTATTATTCTTCCTCTTTTAGACTTGATTGGTGGTTGATCCACCAGCCCGTGATGTCTGTGAACTTAAAGATCCCCTACTTAACAAGTCCTCAACTTTTTCCCAATGTAGCCCCTTAATGCCAACATATTTTTCTGCTGCTTTCACAATGATTTTGATTTTTTCTGTTTTCTTGGAAGTCTGCACAGTGCAGTTTATCACATCTACCACAAATAAGACAAAATTAATTTCCCTCAAAACCAGAGTATCTTCCTTAATTCTACTGCATGCACTGCAAGTCTGCACACTTTCCCTGTTAGAGTCCATTCCCACTTTTTTAGCTGGCACCTTTTTTGCAGCTTCCGCATATGTTAATCCCTGGAAGACTTTTATCTGCTGAATTTCTGCTGCTCTTTTGCTGGCTTCACAACCTCGATATG
This sequence comes from Pholidichthys leucotaenia, assembly GCA_020510985.1. Classification (NCBI taxonomy): domain Eukaryota; kingdom Metazoa; phylum Chordata; class Actinopteri; order Cichliformes; family Pholidichthyidae; genus Pholidichthys; species Pholidichthys leucotaenia. The sequence continues at coordinate 270,993,609 of CM035849.1, forward strand.
CAGAGCTATGTTCACCACTGCAGTTACAGCACTTTAATTTGGCTCCTCTTTCACACTTTCCATATTCATGTTCACTGGAGCATCTGGCACATCGTTGTCTACCTTTGCATATCGCTGTTACATGACCAAACTTTTGACATTTGAAACATCTGAGTGGAGGAGGAGCGTAAAGTCTGACTTCATTGCTCATGTAGCCAATATACACCTCACTTGGCAGTCTTGTTTCATCAAATTTTAACATTACCGACACACTATCACATTTTTCGCATTTCTATTAGTTTTCAATTTTTGCACCTCTGTCACTTTTGCTCCAGTTGTTTTTCATTATTTCATCAGTTGAGACAGCCGTTGAAATGCCCGATATCACTCCTCTCATTGCCTTATTTCCTTCCAATACTGATCATTGCACATTTTTCCCCTCCATCTTATTGACTCTGATTGCTTTTCCTTGTTGAACACTATCTTTACATACAACTAGTAATAAACCATTACGAAGAATTCTTGCATTTAAAACTTCTCCAAGTAAACTTATTAATTGCATTTGTGAGCTTAATTGGGTTCCGCTCACGGAATGATGCTCCTTCCTGAGTAGGTTTAATGATTACACTCCTTCTGTTTATTCCGGGATTGTTCATCCAGTGATTCATCAGCACTTGATAACGCTCTTGATTGATTTTCTTTACGTCTACGTTTGCTTCTTTTAGACTCCACCGAGCTCCAAACTTCCTTTTCCCCGCTTCCCACCTCCAAACTGGTCCTCTCAGTGGCATCGACCAGCCTTTGATAGCCCATAGATCATAGGAAATGATCCATAGGCTACATGATGTCCTATGATGTCCTAGACATCCCATATGATGTCATAGAATCATAGATCTATGTCCTAGACATCCTATATGATATCATAACATCATAGACCCACATGATCCTTTATGATGTCATAGACATCCCACATGACATTGTAGATAGACTATTAAATGCCGGGATCCTTTGATGTTAACGATTAAAAATGCTGGAATCCTTTGATGCTGACGATTCCATGAGTTGCTTTGATGCCGGAATCCTTTGATGTGACACCCTCCACTGGGACAGACCCACCACAGGTTGATCAAACCTGGGTGTGTGTCCCCTGGTTTAGCTGTTTGCCCTAAAAGCCTAAATGATGTCACTCCTTTTCATCCACAGCCAATGACTGGTCGTCCCGGCAGTCTTGACCAGCTCTTTAAATGCCCATCTGTAATCCTGTCCCCTGATTCCAATCTCCCTGAGCAGGTTTACAGTTGTTGTGGCTACAAAGCCCCTGCATCCCACCTCCACCAGGTGCACCTTTATCTTCCAGCCTCTGTCCTCTGCCTCAGCTGCTAAGTTGGAATACCGCAGCTTCTTACACTCATAAGCTTCCTTGACAGCATCCTCCCAGGGTACTGTCAACTCAGTAATATTGGTGAGCTTAGATGAATTAGACCAGAGGACGAGATCTGGCCGCAGGGTGATTGTTGCGATCTCCGGAGGGAAAATGAGCCTTTGATCCAAGTCAGCTTGCATCTGCCAATCCCTGGCTGAGTTCAGTGGACCCAGATCAGGGAGTAAGGAACCGGTTCTCAGCTTGGCCCCCGCTTGAACAAATGATGGTAGGTGTCGGCACACATCCTGGTTGTTGAAAGGTTGGGAGTTGATGGAAACTCTCTTGCACTCAAGTTTATCGGCTAGACACCTGAGGACCTGGTTGTGTTGAGGCTAGTGAAGCTAGCCTCACTCAAGGTAGATACAAGTGGAGAGCTGCCCTCTCCTCTCAGCACTCAGCATTCAAGCGGAGTGCTGAGTGCTGAGCAGCATATGAAGTGCTGCCCTCTCCTCTGTGGGAGAGGGCAGCACTTCATATGCAGCTCGGATGATGAAGCTCAGCCTGTTGGATTCCATGCCCCAGAGTTCTCTCCATATGATTTTCCTCTTTATGGCACCCTCCCACCTCGTCCATCAACCCTGTTAGGTTTGTGCTATGGCTTTGGCCCTTCTGGCTGCTTCCTTCTGGCTGCTTCCTCCTGTTGACACACCTCCTCTACTACCATAGTTTGGTGTTTGGCTGGAGATGCCTTTTGCCAGCGAGGTGTCACTGTTTCAAAGCCAAGACCTCCTCTACCTTGTTGGAAGTGGCCCACCATGTCACAATGGAGGAGCACAGATTTGGCCTGTAGTACAGCCATGTTTGGGGTCCACTTCTTCCCTGTTGCCAGGGAAGGAGCAGCACCTCTTACTACAGGGTCCCAGGAGTTGGTGACTGACATGTCCAGCCTCACCTTGGCATATTTGAATTCCTCAACCAGGCTAGCCAATGGCAGCGACAGGGCTCCATCGCTGTAGAATCCAATGCTGCTGAGACATTTTGGGATGCCAAGCCACTTCCTCACATAAGAGCTCACTAGCCTTTCCAGACGCTGAGCATAGGTTAGGGAGACTTCATACATGGTCAACAGCTACAGAAGTCTGGGCAACAGCCCAAACTGGAAGCACCAGAGCTTCAGTGTCCCTGGAAGTGTGGTGTTATTAATCTGCCTGAGGCCATTAGCCGTGTCCTGCCATAGTTGTTCAAGTTGTTGGGTGTCTCTGAGGTCTGTGTTATACCATCATCCGAAACTCTTGATGGGCTTCTCTAAGACTGTGGGGATTGATTCATCGCTGATGTAGAACTGCACTCCCGTTAGTTGGCCTTTAACAATGGAGATGCTGCGAGATTTGCTTGGCTTAAACTCCATTCTTGCCCACTGGATGTTCTCCTGGAGTTTCTGCAGCAAGCGTCTAGGGCATTGGTTTTGTTGCTGTGATAATAGTCATATCATCCATGTATGCTTTAATTGGCGGAAGACGCAGGCCATTCTCTGTCCGCTCGCCACCCACTACCCAACGAGATGCCCGTATTATCACTTCCATTGCCATGACGAATGCTAGGGGGGAAATGGTGCATCCTGCCATGATGCCCCTTTCCAGGTACTGCCAGGCTACCTGGAAAGGGTATGCTGGTTTGGTATTCTGGTTTGGTTTGGTATGCTGGTTTGGTGTCCTGGTTTGGTATGCTGAAGTACTCAAAGGCTGTCCACAAGATCTTGTGTGGGACTGAGCCGAAGGCATTGGTGAGGTCTAAAAAGACTACATGCAGGTCTCTCCATTCCTTCTTGGCAGTTTGGATTTGATGCCAGATGATATTGGCATGCTCCAGACATCCTGAGAAACCTTGGATCCCTGCCTTCTGCAATGACGTATCAATGAAGTTGTTTCTTTGCAGGAATGTAGAGAGCCTTTGGGCCAGAGCACTGAAGAAGATCTTTCCCTCTACATTCAGCAAGTTGATCTGGCAAAACTGGCTGATGGATGAAGCGTTCTTCTCTTTGGAGATCAGGATGCCTCCTGCTCTTCGCCATGCCTTCGGTACCACTCCCTTCTGCTATGCTACTTTCATCAACTTCCAGAGGTATTTAAAGGCTCCAGGGGTGTTCTTATAGAGCCTATACGGGATACCATTGGGCCCAGCGGCTGATGCTGATCTTGCCTGCTTCAGTCTTCTCCACCTCAATTCACATGGGGGGCCTTATGTCCATTTGCTGCTCAAGTGCTGACTTTGGTGGCATGTCATTCGGGATGGTGACTGGCTCATGTCTCCGATCGTCAGAGCAAGTCTTCCTCAGGTGCTCTTCCAGATCTTTTATGGGCACTTTAAGGCTCCCACTCTTCTCTCGGTCAAACAGGCTTTTGACAAAGCTGTAGGGATTGCTGTAGAATAGAGTTCTTGACCGTTCTTTCCTCTTGCGTTGCCATCTGAGGTGTTCTGCTCTCCGCAACTTTGTCAGTCATCGCTTCATTTCAGTCTGAAAGTCATCAAGTCCCACTCTTTCTGTCTCTGTGGCTTTCTTCCAACGCTTTCTCATTTGGCTCCTTTCTTTCACCAATCTGTCAATTTCCTGCTGTCTCCTGGACTTCAGCTGGTCCACACAAACATTTGCGTACACCACCTCAGACCTGTCGTGTGATCTGAGCATATTCTACAATCATATCCAGATTGATTAATACAGATCTTTTTGTTGAAATGATCGTACAGACACGTTTTTGTTGTACACACCCTTGATAAATGAGGCCCATGGTGATTAGTGTGAAATAGAAGGGGAGCATGATGTTAGAAACCTTAGATTTTTCTTTGAAAGTGAAGAATGATACTACTCCTCTAACTGTCCCAGGCACCGTTTGGCACCATAACCCCTAGTGGTTAAGAGTGGTAATGATTTTTTGTAAAGAAAATAGTTCAGATTTCCAAGGCTATAACTTGAAAGTGGCAAGAGATAATGGCTTACTGTCAATTGGAAAGATGTAGAATATGATCCAAAGTTTCAGATGGGAATAAATTTACACATCTAATTTGCATAATGTCGCAGCAGCAATGTAAATAACATAACTCAGTCAAAAGTGGACTTTGGATATACTTACACAAAGAATGGTTTGGGGTTTTTTTTGACAACATTTTATCTACGAGGCATTTTGTTATTTTATCTTCAAAGTATATGAACCACAATATCAATGCAATGTAAAAAAAAAACAAATTCATCACTTACCGGTGGTGGGGGTGGGGGGTGCTCGCTCGCTCGCTCGCTCACTCGCGTGATCGATCCGTTTTCACCCATCGTGGTCGTGGTTTTGCATTTTGTCGGTCATTTACACTCTCTACTACATCTATAAACTCTTATGATTATCCCACATGAATTTCATTTGTATTACCTGGCTATTTTTCCTGTATGATGCAGTCTTCTGTGACAATCCATGATGATCGTGGCAGCCATATTAGCTTTCTGGGCTAAAAGGATGAAAACAGGAAAAGGAAATGAGAAGTTCTTCTTCTTTGGTGTATTGTCATCCATTGAGTCCTCTAGGTGCAGTTGCGGCGCGGTGCCACTAGGGGAGTGTGAAAATGTAGACAGAGTTAATTATGTGTTGAGAATGTTCATTGTATATTTTGTCTTTTCTTAGAAACTCTCTGGAGCTGAATGGCCAAGAATCTTCAGAGCACTCAACCCAGGAGGACTTTGGCCATTACAAACATTACAGAATAATTGCATGTTTCCCGCTCCAGTTCCGCCTCCATCCTCTCTTCGAAAAAAGAGAAACAAAATAAAAAGAGAACTGCTGATCTTCAGAGTGAGGAGAGGGATGACAGTGCTGAAGCCTGTCACCCTAAAAGACACACAAAGAGACTCTAAATATGATGGTTGTCCATTGAAAAAAATGCCTCCCATCACTTTAACATGGTTAGTGCAGGAGTTGGACATTGATGGACAAAAAAAATCAAACATGAACTCAGATAGAGCCACAGACAAAGATGAAAAGGAGAGAACTTGCATGCATGCAAGTTCTTTGATGCCAAGGACTGTAAATATGTTGATAGTTCTCTGTTTAAAAAACGCCTCATGTTACATTAATATGGTTGGTGAAGGAGATAGACATTGACTTTTTTTAACGTAGCAACTGTCTTTTTCCTACAGTTGATAAATCTTGTTGTTTTTTTGTTTTGTTTTTTTATGATGGCAGCGTAGCATGAAGGCGATCAGCCTGTGGCACTGCTGAGGTGTCTTGAAGGCCCAAGTTTCTTTAATAGTGGCCGTCATCTGCATTGTTGCATCTGGTGTCTTTCATCTTCCTCTTGACAATACTCTATAGATTCTCTGTGGGGGTTTAGGTCAGGACAGTTTGCTGTCCAATCAAACACAATGATACCACGGTCATTTAACCAGGTTTTGGTACTTTTGGCAGTGTGGGCAGGTTCCAAGTCCTGCTGGAAAATGAAATCAGCATCTCCATAAGGCTTATCAGCAGAAGGAAGCATGAAAAGTTTCCTGGTATACAGCTCCACTGACTTTGGATTTGCTAAAACACAATGGACCAGCACCAGTAGATGACACAATTCCCCAAATCATCACTGACTGTGGAAACTTCACACTGGACCTCAAGCAACCTGGAGTCTGTGACTCTCCACTCATCCTCCAGACTTTGGGACTGTGATTTCCAAATTAAATGCAAAATTTACTTTCATCTGAAAAGAAGTCATCTGCTGGTGTTGGTCCATTGTGTTTTATCAAGTCCAAAGTCAATGTAGTCATCTACCAGGAGATTTTAGAGCACTTTATGCTTCCCTCAAACTCTCCTGACCTAAACCCCAAAGAGAATCTATGGCATGTTGTCAAGAGGGAGATTAGAGACACCAGATCCAACAATGGAGATGAGCTGATGGCTGCTATTAAAGAAACCTGGGCCTCCATAATACCTCAGCAGTACCACAGGCTGATCACCTCCATGACACGTGCATTGATGCAATAATTTAATTGTAATGCTGTGTAGTGGATTTATGGGTTTTTATAGGTATTTTAATGTTGGTACAAGTATTAATATAAATATGAATGTAAGTAGGAATGAAGATTTACTCTCATTACACGCAAATCCTCGTTAGGGGCACCAGTCCATATAATTGACAATTTTATTAACATTTCTTTATTTGTACCAGTTATGAATCAGTCTCAAAATAACCCTTTGTGAGTTCTTGTCTCTGATAATCAAGAAGATGGACATGAAATCAAACAATAACTCCCATACGTCTTTCAGTAGTTTAATAATAAATGTCAGAATAAGTTAACATATTTGGAAAACTTTAAAACAGAGAATTCACGTATCATGGGCATCATAAACTGTTACTGAGTTACTTACGAATCATGCATTTGTGGAACCAAATAAAGCATAGTTTAATTTATCAGTATACTGGAAACTGGAAAACCATAAAATAGCATTGGTTAAGAAAAGTGGATGCAATTTTATGAAGAAAATGATATTAAACTGTTTAGAAAAATGGAAAATTTGTTTTACTCTGAAAAAGAACGGAGATTAATGAAAAGACAACATGCATTTTGAAATTCTGATGGGAGTTTGCATGAAATTAAGTTAAAAGAACTTATACCAGGAATATTCTGAAGAATTAAGGTAAATTAAATAACAGACTGTCAGCCAAGCAGAATCATGGCGTCCCAGTGGGTAGCAGGCAGTCCACTTTTCTGTTAAATTGCACCAGCTTGGGTTCTGTGGGGAGGCTGGCAGACAGGCTCCTTACCACGGTTGTGGCCTACTCCCAGGATCACAAAGGCTGTGATCCATCAAGCTGGGCGAAGTATCCTCTGATGCACTGAAGAAGGCATTAGTTTATTGTGCAAAGTCTGATCAGAAAGTCAAATTACGACAGAACACATCACAAAATCGTTTCTTCCAATGTTGGTGGTTTAAATGAGTTGGTTTTAAGCTTAGAAAAAATCAAACAAAATCTTCTTGCACGGTGATGTAAGGAAAAAGGAGATTAAGAAAAATTAATTTTAAAGAAAAGAACAGGATCTCCGCAGAGCATGACAGACTCTTGGCCTTACTTAAAGATAGAAAAAAAGGAGTGCAGAAGGGGGCTCCTCACAGCTTGGCCACGCCCCAGAACTGAACAAAGGAAAGGTTTTTTTCTAGGAGTGGCAGAATCTCACAGAATTTCATGAAATCTGAGCTGAACCAATTACTTTTAAGCTCCGTTCCACAAAAGTCACAAACTCGACCTAAAAAGGAAAATGCAGTGAAGTCTGGAGTTCTATTGGTCAGCTAAGTGCAGCTATGGTTGAAGCTCAAATCATCTCAATAAAAGCATTTGAAACCACATTGTCCATCCCCAGAGTTCAATCAGGTCTTCAGTAGCAGATACTGTCTTAAGAGAAAGAATATGAGTTAGTTCATTGTCCATAATGCATAAATTGCACTGCAAAAGGGAAAAATTAAATATTCCTGATTCGTCCACCAGATGGCACTGTGAAACTCTCTGGTTGTTTCCCCACACATCTGGATTATGTCAACCATGAATCTGCTGATTAGGAACATTCCTTTGCCAAAGAGTCTTGGAGAAAGGGATTAACTTCCACTTTATGGCCAATGGATAGTGTTACAGCCCTAGTCCTTGGGTGAGAAAAGTAGTTCATGTCCAGATCTTTGAGATGAAGCAATCTTCCTTCAGCACAGAATGATTTTAATAAATTGGAACTCAAGGTCATACTACAGCTGTAAATATCATTTTACAGCAATGCTCTTGCACAGTGTAGATATACTGTGTATATACAGTTAGGCCCAGAAATATTTGGACAGTGACACAATCTTCATGATTTGGGCTCTGCATGCCACCACATTGGATTTGAAATGCAACAACTACAACGGAATTGAAGTGCAGACTTTAAGGTTTAATTCAAGGGGTTGAACAAAAATATATGATTAAACATGTAGGAATTGTAGCTATTTTTATACAAATGCTCCTCATTTCAGGGGCTCAAAAGTAATTGGACAAATAAACATAACCCTAAGTAAAATGTTACTTTTCAATATTTTGTTGAGAATCCTTTGCAGGCAATGACTGCCTGAAGTCTGGAACCCATGGACATCACCAAACTCTGGGTTTCCTCCTTTGTGATGCTTTGCCAGGCCTTTACTGCAGCTGTCTTCAGTTGTTGCTTGTTTGTGGGTCTTTCTGCCTTAAAGTTTTGTCTTGAGCAAGTGAAATGCATGCTCGATTGGGTTGAGATCTGGTGATTGACTCGGCCATTGCAGAATATTCCACTTCATTGCTTTAAAAAACTCCTGGGTTGCTTTTGCAGTATGTTTTGGATCATTGGTGAAGCACCGTCCAATCAACTTTGCTGCATTTGGCTGAATCTGAGCAGAAAGTATATCCCTATACACTTCAGAATTCATCCGGCTGCTTCTGTCTTTTGTCACATCATCAATAAACACAAGTGACCCAGTGCCATTGGAAACCATGCATGCCCATGCCATCACACTGCCTCCACCATGTTTTACAGAAGATGTAGTGCTTTGGATCATGAGCTGTTCCAATTCTTCTCCAAACTTTCTTCTTCCCATCATTCTGGTACAGGTTGATCTTAGTCTCATCTGTCCAAAGAATGCTGTTCCAGAACTGGGCTGGCTTCTTCAGGTGTTTTTTGGCAAAGTCAATTCTGGCCTTTCTATTTTTGAGGCTGATTCATAGTTTGCACCTTGTGGTGAATCCTTTGTATTTACTCTCATGAAGTCTTCTCTTTATGATAGACTTAGATACTGATACACCTACTTCCTGGAGAGTGTTCTTCACTTGAGTGAATGTTGTGAAGGGATTCTGCAATCATTCACCACTGTTGTCTTCCATGGACGTCCAGGCCTTTTTGAGTTCCCAAGCTCACCAGTGCACTCTTTTTTCTCAGAATGTACCAAACTGTTGATTTGGCCACTCCTAACATTTCTGCTATCTCTCTGATGGATTTCTTCTTTTTTTTTCCAGCCTCAGGATGGTCTGTTTCACCTCCATTGAGAGCTCCTTTGACCACATGTTGTGTGTTCACAGCAACAGCTTCCAAATGCAAACGCCACACCTGGAATCAACTCCAGACCTTTTAACTGCTTAACTGATGACAGGGTAATGAGGGAAGAGCCCATGCAGCCTTGTTATTTTTACTTCCGCCAAGGAGGTTATGGTTTCATCGGCGTTGGTTTGTCTGTCTGTCCGTCTGTCTGTCTGTCTGTTTGTTTGTTAGCAACATAACTCAAAAAGTTATGAACGGATTTTCATGAAATTTTCACAGATTGTCAAAAATGGGGTATCCTACAGATGATTAGATTTTGGTGGTGATCCGGATCACCGTCCAGAAGAAAACCGCCATTACGGAAAATGCGATTTTCGTGAATAACTACTGAACCAACCCCCTCATGGATCGTCACCTTATCGTGGTGGGGGGGGTTGCGTGCCCCAGTGATCCCAGGAGCTATGTTGTCTGGGCAATCTGCCTCTGATAGGGTCTCCCAAGACAAACTGGTCCTGGGTGAAGGGCCAGACTAAGAACGATCCAACAGACTCTCATGATAAATTGTATATCAAGGATTCAGTGTACCCCGCCCGGTATGGGGTTACCGGGGCCCCACCCTGGAGCCAGGCCTGGGGGAGGGGCTCGAAGGCTAGCGTCTGGTGGCCGGGTTTCCACCCATGGGACCTGGTCGGGCTCAGCCCGAAGGAGTTACATGGGTCCGCCCTCCAGTGGGCTCACCACCTGCAGGAGGGATCATGGGAGACCGGTGCTATGTGGATTAGGTGGCGGTCAAAGGCGGAGACCTTGGCAGACTGATCCCAAGCTTTCTAAACTGGCTTTTGGTACGTGGAATGTCACATCTCAAAAGAGATTCTGGCAAACTGTCCGGCCGCTCAGGAGGGGAAAGCAGCTCCCCGTCCACACTGTGTATGGTGCGGATGGGACACTGTTGACTTCGACTGGGGATATCGTTGGGCGGTGGAAGGAATACTTCGAGGATCTCCTCAATACCACTGATACGCCTTCCACAGAGGAAGCAGGGTTTGGGGACAAGGGGGATGACTCGCCTATCACAGGGGCTGAGGTCGCCAAGGTGGTTAAAAATCTCCTTGGTGGCCGGGCCACGGGGGTGGACGAGATTCGCCCTGAGTACCTCAAGGCCCTGGATGTTGTAGGGCTGTCATGGTTGACACGCCTCTGCAACATTGCGTGGAGGTTGGGGGCAATGCCTTTGGCATGGCAAACCGGGGTGGTGGTTCCTCTCTTCAAAAAAGGGGACCGGAGGGTGTGCTCCAACTTTAGAGGGATCACACTCCTCAGCCTCCCTGGGAAGGTCTATGCCAAGGTACTGGAGAGGAGAGTCCGGCCGTTGGTCGAACCTCGGATTCAGGAGGAGCAATGTGGTTTTCGTCCTGGCCGTGGCACATCGGACCAGCTCTTTACCTTCTCGAGAATTCTTGAGGGTTCGTGGGAGTTTGCCCAACCAGTTTACATGTGTTTTGTGGACTTGGAGAAGGCATTTGACCGCGTCCCTCGTGGATTATTGTGCGGGGTGCTTCGGGAGTATGGGGTATCGGGCTTGTTGTTACGAGCTATTCGGTCTCTGTACGACCATTGTCAGAGTTTGGTTCGTATTGCCAACACTCGGTCGGAGTCATTCCCAGTGAGAGTTGGACTCCGCCAGGGCTGCCCTCTGTCACCGATCCTGTTCATAATTTTTATGGACAGGATTTCTAGGCACAGCCAGGGAATGGAGGGTGTCATGCTTGGTGAACACAGGATCTCATCTCTGTTGTTTGCAGATGATGTTGTCCTGTTGGCTTCATCCAGCAATGACCTACAGCTCTTGCTGGAACGGTTTGCCGCTGAGTGTGAAGCGGCTGGGATGAGAATCAGCACCTCCAAGTCCGAGTCCATGGTCCTCAGCCGGAAAAAGGTGGATTGTCCTCTCCAGGTTGGGGACAGGCTCCTGCCCCAAGTGGAGGAGTTTAAGTATCTTGGGGTCTTGTTCACGAGTGAGGGGAAAATGGAGCAAGAGATCAACAGACGGATTGGAGCAGCATCTGCAGTGATGCGGACGTTGTACCGGTCTGTTGTGGTGAAGAGGGAGCTGAGTTCTAAGGCAAAGCTGTCGATTTACCAGTCAATCTATGTTCCTACTCTCACCTATGGTCACGAGCTTTGGGTAATGACCGAAAGAACGAGATCGTGGATACAAGCGGCTGAAATGAGCTTTCTCCATAGGATTGCTGGACTCACCCTCAGAGATAGGGTGAGGAGCTCAGTCGTCCGGGAGAGGCTCAAAGTAGAACCGCTGCTCCTCCACATTGAAAGGAGTCAGTTGAGGTGGTATAAGATAAGATAAGATAAGATAAGATAAGCCTTTATTAGTCCCACAATGGGGAAATTCCAGGATTGCAACAGCATAGGGATAGCAACACTCAGAGCAACAATCAGAAGGCAAGAAAAAACAACATCTAGTAAACATATGTCCATATTACTATAAATGTATATATATAGACACACAGTGCAGAGCATTATGGCTGGTGAATGTGCAGCAGAAAGGGCACATGATATGGTATGGTATGGGCATCTGATTAGGATGCCTCCTGGACGCCTCCCACTTGAGGTGTTTCAGGCACGTCCCACTGGGAGGAGACCCCGGGGCAGACCCAGGACTCGGTGGCGAGACTATGTCTCCCAGCTGGTCTGGGAACGCCTTGGTATCCCCTCTGAAGAGCTGGAGCAGGTGGCTGGAGAGAGGGAAGTCTGGGCTTCTCTGCTTGAACTGCTGCCTCCGCGACCCGGACCTCTGGAAAAGCGGTAGAAGATGGATGGATGGATGGACTACTGAACCACTAATCCTATCATTGTCAATCCAATTGCTAGTCATATGTTTTCATGGTCAAGGAATCTGAAAACATACACACAAACACTGTATGGGGGGAACTGTGGCACTTGGCGGAGGTCTGCGCTCTCCGAGTGCTTTTCTCGTTTTTTTTGCAGCCTTCTGAGTCAATTGCCCAATTACTTTTGGTCCCTTGAAAAAGAGGTGGCTACGTATTAAAGAGCTGTAATTCCTAAACCCTTGCTCCGATTTGGATGTGAATACTCTCAAATTACAGCTGAGAGTCTGCACTTTAAGCCCATATTGATTATGTAATTGTATCCTGAATATGTTTTCGTAAACAGCTAAAATAACAAAACTTGTGTCACTGTCCAAATATTTTTGGGCCTAACTGTATGTATATTTACTGTTTGTCTATCCAATTTCTTATCTTATTATCTTTATTATTGCTCTGAGAGTTAGTAACAGCATGCCAAGACATATGAAAATTGAGATTAGAAATACAGGTTATTCCAGCAAATACTCATATCTGAGCTGTTCAGTTAAAACATTAGTATTGTGGTGTTTAAGAATGAATATAACCACGTTTTCCTTGCATTATTTGAGGTTTGAAAACAGCATCCTTTTTCAAATTTTGGCTAGTTGCCATTTTCTTCAAATAAATGGTCTAAATGGTAATATCTTGACTTAGAATTTTGTTTGTTTTCAGTTGTTTACAGAATAATAATAAAAAACCTTCAACTTAATCATATACCTGTAAATAATATAACCAGATAAAGTGATCATTTTGCAGTAGTGTCCTCATTTTTTCTGGTGCTGTATGTATTGTTGGCGTCTACATGTATGCTTTCTTAGGAAATGGGTGAAGCTTTTGATATGTTGGGTTTTGCTCATTAAAATCAACTACATATGTAAATTATTTAATTTCAACTGGACCCTAAATTCAATATCCTCATTTAAAATACTATTAAAGACAACATTACAAAATGAATGTGTCCACATCAAAATGAAAACTGGCTTCATTTCACCATCTTAACGTTTTCAAATTAGAAGCAACTTAACCCTCTTTTTACATTCCATCTTTGAAATGACTCAGTATGGATACTGTATGTATCCATACTGTATGGATACATACAGTATGGATACATACACTGTACTGTATGGATCAGTGTGTTACACAACAGCCATACTGACCTAAATATTGTAATTACTAACACATTTTCCCAGTTTTAATTGCCCATTATATAGATGTACTTTATTCAAGCATAAATGAAAAACAAACCAACTACAGCCTACTAAATACAATTAATTTATTTATATATATAGACAAGAAGGAAAATTAAGATAAAAGACAACATGACTAGAAATAAACTCAGTTGTGGTTATATTGTACACTTGACAAGAATTTCTTAATAAACACTAATAAGATAATAATGGTATGAGTTGGCTGAGCTAAAGCATCAGGTTCAGTCACTTAACATGGCAGGCATCTGACTGGCTGCGCTGTGACCATGATTCATGGATACAAGGAAGCCTCTGTTATGATTCCCCATGATTCCCCATGTGCTACAGTTTAGCGCACAGAGGAAGGAATTGAAATCCACGTGCAGAAGTAGTTGCATGCACTTTATTGAACAACAATTAAAGTTTAGTCCAGCAGTTATAAGATCAAACAGAGCCATGACATTATAGTCATGGAGGACACCCGGAAAACAGGGACGCCTCTCGAACGCTTCAACAGCCTGAGGGAGCGGATGCCTAGTGCCGCAGGACAGCTGAACGGCACAAGGAGAAAGGCAAACATAAACTTACGGGCTGGAGTGGTCCGAGGCGGTCCATGCTGTCCGGTGAGGGCAGGCGAAGCAGGAACAGCTGCTAACACCAGGTAACCAACGGAAGTCAGGTAGCATTAGAAAAGACTTAACAGTCAGGCTGAAAGTACAAGTAGGGAGTGGAGGCTAACATACACAGAGGGTAACAGCGACTGTTTATAAAGCTCAATGATCCGGCGATATCTTCCCGCAAATACCGAGCTAAAGTAATGGCAAGACTAATGAGGAAAGAGACTGCCGGTGTGGAAGTGTGTGGGCTGGACTGAATGGAAAACAGGTGTGCATGAGTGAGTGTCTGAGCATGTGAGTGGAGATGAATGGAGGCATGAATGTGAGTGTGCGTGCGTAAGGGAAACACCAATAATGAGGAACAGCTGGTGACACTGACAGGAGGAGGAGGCGTGGCCGAGCTGTCAGGGAGCAAAGGATCCAAAGTGCTCCCTGAAGTGCCTGATGGAAAATAAACAATGTAAAGAGACAAAATAGTCACAGTGTCAGAACTGGGTTTGGGACCACCAAACCCAAGTTCATGACAGAGCCCCCATCCCAAGGGGTGGACTCCAGACACCCCAGTGACACCAGAAGAAACTCTCCTCAAAAGGAAAACCACAACCCCGGGTGGGAGGTGGGGGAAAACAGGTTCGGAGGGAAGCAACAAGCAAATAATGCAAAAACAATATACAAACAAGGTGAGGTGAACCCCCTCCCGGCCCCAACCTAGGACAATACCCCTCTATCCAGGAGTCCAAAGTTCAGGGTGCCAACCAGAGTCCCAGACCCAAGAGGCAACGGAAAGAGGCCAATCAGGTGATCTATCCAGGTCCAAGACCAGTTGGACTGCCTGGGAGAGCGGGTCAGGTGGCCAGCCAGAGGAAAAGGGCCATCTTACCCCACGACACAGTTGGTCGGGCGGACGAGCTGGGTCCTTGAGCCACCAGCTCTGAAGCGGCGGCCCGGGAGGTGGTCTCCCCACGGGAAGTACCAATCGAAGGGGAGACCAAGGAAGGAGAGCCCCAACATCATAAAGAAGAGATGACGAAGGAACACCCCTACCCCCCTTGGCTCCGAGGTGGGGGACAGTAGCACCCGTGATGGTCCCAGTCCGAGACAGAGCTGCACCCGTGGTGGATTCTGGATGGAGCTCCGCTGTACCCGTGGTGGACTACGGCTGGAGCTCTGCTGCACCCACAGTGGACTCTGGCTGGTGCAGACCCATGGTGACTCCCGGCTGGAGCTCGGCTGCACCCGTGGTGGCTCCCGATTGGAGCTCTGCAAAGCACCCACAGTGGGCTCTGGCTGGAGCACCATTGCACCTGCGGTGGTCTTCCTCGGGGACCTCGTTGCTCCAGTGGTGACCTCCCCAGCGAGGGAGGTAGGGCTCTACACGACCTCTGGTGCTGAACCCAGATCCTTGGCAGCCTCTGGTGGAATGGGTTGCTGTCCGACAACCCTGGCAAGGAGCTCCGAACCTGGAGGGAGCGAGAAAGAGACTGAGTCAGGGTCGCCGGCAGCGGCAGAGCCCGGTGAGGTGAGCCTGGGGGCTGCGGTGAGCTGCCCCGGGACCTCCTCTCCTTAAGTCTGGCAGTGTGACTTCAACATAGGCACAGGAGACATTATGGAGCACACTTGCCTGAACTCAGGCTCCACCGCCGTCGAGGACTGCAGCGATCTAGGGTGCACTGGTTCTGGCGGTCCAATAGGTCTGCAGCCACCCCGGCCTCCACCAGGGTGGCTGGACTCACATCGTAGTCATCTGTGGGCACCCCAGGTAGCAGTGGATCCTCTCCAGCAACCCTAGGAAGGAGCTCGGGGATGACAGGAAGAGAATGGTTAGGATCGCCGGCAGCAGCAGAGCCCAGTGAGGTGAGATCTGATGCAGCTGAGGGCTGCACCTGACTCTCCTCACCAAGAGCCAGACAAGATTGCTCCAATTTATGGGGGAGAGAAACAAATGAGAGCACTTGCCTGGACTCAAGCTCCACTGCCATCCAGGACTCCGTCGATCCAGACAATGACATCTTGGGCCTAGTCAGCTGGAGGTCTGGTCCGCTGTGTGACTCTGCTGTGGCGGCCCTCGCAACAGGCATGATGGTGGTTGCCGTCTCCATGCCCCCGTGCAGCGTCTTTCACGCCAACAGCCCATCCGGTGTGGCAGCCGGGGATTGCCTCACCGCCAATCCTGGAACTGGATCCTCCAGGGCCTCAGGTTCCTCCCCGCCTCTGGCGACTTGGTTCTGGGGCCGATGAACTCCTAGGAGCACACAGAGATGATTTGGAGTGGTCAGGTGAAGAGTTATAACATGCCGCTGGAGAAGAGTACTCAGGGGACTGCAAACCCCAAGTCTCCTGGCCAGGGGACAGGCAAATTGTTTATCAAAAGTTGAAATTAAATGAGAAAGAACTTGCCTGCTCTCCTGGCTCTTGACATTCCCAGAGGTGTCCGTGGCATCTCCTCTCCTCTTAATGTCCACCCCAGGCCCGAACTCCTTGGTAGGTGGCGGAGGACCCTCCCAAATGGGCGCAGGGGAAGGTGAGGAAGAGGGAAAAACTGCCTCCTCCACTTTGACGGATGTGAAGGTTGAGGGAGAAGTAGCTGCAGGGGGAACAAACGGCCCGACTGAGTTCCTCTGCTCCTCCCAGGGATGGTCAGTAATGGCCAGCATGGCATGTCTAAGATTCTCCCTCTCGCGGCATTCTTCCTCGATCTGAAGGTCAATCTGTGCTAGTAGAGCCAGTCTCTCCTCCTCCGTCATAACAAACGAGGGTTGGGTGGATCCCAGTCCGGAGGACGAGGCAGTTTCGGCCGGTGAAGCACGTCTCCATTCATCCTTCTTGCGGCGCTACTTCTCCATCTGGTGGTCTATCTGGGCTAACAAAGCCAGTCTCTCCTCCTCCATCATCACAAACTTGGGCTGAGTGGACCCAGACTCAAGAGGTGGAGGAGGAGCTGGAGCGGGAGAGCCGCGAGAGGAGGGGGGCTTCCTCTGTTGCAAGTGCTTCTTCTGTGGTGGGGACGGCTCCAGCGTCGAAGAATCCCTCTCTGACTCCCCGTCTGGCTG
The DNA here is from genome assembly GCA_020510985.1 of Pholidichthys leucotaenia. Lineage (NCBI taxonomy): Eukaryota > Metazoa > Chordata > Actinopteri > Cichliformes > Pholidichthyidae > Pholidichthys > Pholidichthys leucotaenia. Next base: position 271,010,743 of record CM035849.1, read on the forward strand.
GGGGAAGATGACGGAGAGGATGTCGTCCACCCTCGGAATTAGCCTGAGGTCGGGATGACGCCGCATAATGTCATCAGCGGTGATCCGCGCCAGCCAAACATCCTCTGGAGTCCGTGGCCGCTGTGCAGAAAAGAGAGCCTGTTCCAAGAGGTCCTGTGCTGTCAGCTCCTCGTCGGTCCAGACCATCATGGCGTAGCTCAGAGAAAAAAGGGAAAAAGGTGAAAAAGAAAAAACACATGACTACTCTGCTGGGTTTTCTTTTTCTGGCCGGATCATTCTGTTATGATTCCCTGTGTGCTATGACGCAGCGCATGGAGGAAGGAATTGAAACCCATGTGCAGAAGTAGTTGCGTGCACTTTATTGAACAACAATTAAAGTTTAGTCCAGCAAACAATCACAATATCAAACAGAGCCATGAGATTATAGTCATGGAGGACACCCGGAAAACAGGGACGCCTCTCGGATGCTTCAACAGCCCGAGGGAAAGGATGCCTAGTGCCGCAGGACAGCTGAATGGCACAAGGAGAAAGGCAAACATAAACTTACGGGCTGGAGCGGTCCGAGGCGGTCCGTGCTGTCTGGTAAGAGCAGGCGAAGCAGGAACAGCTGCTAACACCAGGTAACCAACAAAAGTCAGGCAGCGTTAGAGAAGACTATACAGTAAGGCTGAAAGTACAAGTACGGAGTGGAGGCTAAAATACACAGAGGGTAACAGTGACTGTGTATAAAGTGCAATGATCTGGCGATGTCTTCCCACAAATACTGAGCTAAAGTATTGACAATACTAATTGACTTGTAATTTCCTGCTATTAAATTCTGATAAGACTGAAGTCATTCTTGTTGGTCCAAAAAACCTTAGAAATACCTTTCCAAATCACACTTTCAGTTTGGATGCGGTTACTCTTTCTATTAATAGCTCTGTGAGGAACCTTGGAATTATTTTTGATCAAGATCTGTCCTTCAATTCACATATTAAATTTGTTTCTAAGACTGCCTTCTATCATTTGCATAATATTGCCAGGATTAGGAGCATCTTGTCTCAGAGTGATGCTGAGAAACTGATCCACGCTTTTGTTAGCTCAGGATTAGATTATTGTAATTCTTTATTATCAGGTTGTCCTAAAACATCTTTAAAAAGTCTTCAGCTGATCCAAAATGCTGCAGCAAGAGTTTTTAACAGGTACTAGAAAGAGAGATCATATCTCTCCGGTTCTGGCCTCCCTTCATTGGCTTCCCATAGAGTTTAGAATTAAGTTTAAAATCTTTCTTCTTACTTACAAAGCTCTAAACAATCAGGCTCCTTTTTATTTAAAAGATCTGATACTACCGTATTATCCTAACAGAGCACTACGCTCCCAAAATGCAGGATTACTTGTAATACCTAGAATCTCCAAAAGTACAATGGGAGGCAGAGCCTTCAGTTATCAAGCTCCTCTCCAGTGGAACCAGCTGCCAATCTGGATTCGGGAGTCAGACTCGATCTCTGTTTTTAAGAATAGGGTTAAAACCTACCTTTTTGATAAAGTCTACAATTAGGGAGGGATCATGTGTTTCTGAACCCTCTCTTAGTTATGCTGCTAATAGGTTTAGTCAGCCGGGGGACCTCCAATAATGCACCGGGCCTCACTCCTTTCTTCACTCTCAATGAAATATTTTTTTTTTTGCTGGTCATTAACATCTGTTTGTTCTCTCCCATAGATTGAGTCCCCATCGTGCTGTTTGCTCTCTACATGTCTGTTTTTTTCATCTCCTCTGTCCCCTCACCCCCCAGCCAGTCACAGCAGATGACTGCCCCTCCCTGAGCCTGGTTCTGCTGGAGGCTTCTTCCTGTTAAAAGGGAGCTTTTCCTCTTCACCGTCGCCAAGTGCTTGCTCAGAGGGGATCGCCTGATTGCTGGGGTCTTTCTGCAACTGTGGGGGTCCCCCCTTCTTCACACTCTGAGTCGTTTTATTATTTTTTGAAAAATTGGTTGGGTAGCTTGTATTTCTGTTTTTATCTCCAAGAATATTGTTAACCTCTTGCACTCCGGTGTACCACGGGCGGACACGCCTCTGCGTCCTAGAGCGCACTGAAAAAAAAAGCTGCATTTCCATTCTTCCACTACAGACACAGCCGCGAACAGAAAGCCAAAGGAGTGCTTTGATTGGTTTAGAAGTGATTGACCTCTCATTCGACTAATAAGAGCCTTGAATTGGGTTTCTGAAACCTTGAAGAACCAATGACTGAAAACCTAGCAAGAAGGACCCGCCTACCAACGGCTGCGAATACAGCCAGCCAATTGAAGCACAGAAGTTTGAAAGCTGTTTTGTGTAAGGCTGGGTGACACACAGGCGTTCGCCAGTCTTTTTTTCTTACTACCGTTCTTATTTGTTTTGAAAAATCGTTCGCCAAAACCGCAATCATGGAAGCGCAAAACTGCAATAATGGAATTATGGTTTGACCGGGTCGCGTGACCAGAACCACGAGTCCGTAACAAGCGGACCAGCATCATGTTCGTCTGACAATGAGGAAGAGAAGTTCGCCAGCGACTTTGCTGTTGTGGACAGGTAAGTGTTATAAGCTATAAGCTTTCTGCTGCACATCCACCAGCCATAATGCTCTGCACTGTGTGTCTATATATATACATTTATAGTAATATGGACATATGTTTGCTAGATGTTGTTTTTTCTTGCCTTCTGATTGTTGCTCTGAGTGTTGCTATCCCTGTGCTGTTGCAATCCTGGAATTTCCCCATTGTGGGACTAATAAAGGCTTATCTTATCTTATCTTATCTTAAATTATTCCTTATCCCTGAAAATTGTAATCCAAATGACTTTTGACCGATCGGTAAATTACAACTGTGCGTTATCGCAACATGACGGACCCTGACCGTTCTGGTAAGGGTCCGTCATGTTGCAAACGGCCCCCCCGTCATGTTGTGAACATCCCCCCACCCACCCGCTACTCTTCTGTAGCGGATTGCAGATATACTGCAGATATTTTAGTCCAACTGTGCGTAGTAGACCGCGACGCACTGTCACCGCTTTCCGTCATGTAGCGATGGGCGATGCCCGTTCTCTGTAGCGGGGGTGGGTGGGTGGGGGGTGGGAGTTGTTATCTTCTACATTACAAATATTTTAGTATAATTTTTAGTGCACTGTAGGTTATTTTTTCTTGTAAAAAAAAAAGCCACACATTTTTTACGTGGCTTGCTTCTTTGTGTGTGGGGGCTTGTTCATTCATTCATTCATTCATGAATGAATAAACAACCCCCCCCCCCACACACACAGCCCTTTACCTTTCATTAGAGCTCAAGATGAAGCTTCTATATTGAATCATTCAAAAGTTACAGACGTTTTTCCAAACTGTGCCATTTGGCACAATTTGGCACAGTTCAAAAACGCCTGGGATCAACCTAAGAAAAAAGCTGTGTAGTATATTCATTTTTTTGTGGTATTGTTACAAAATTTTGACCTCAGCTGGATAACACTTGGTTCTACATTTCTGTTGCATTTTCCATCCAGTATCTGAAGCTGTGTGTTATTTGCAAGCATTTGTATCCAAAAAAACACCCAGGCGAAATGTATTTTCTTCAAGTTCAGTAAGTTTAGATGACTGTTACTCAGTGGCAGGAGCACTTAGAGAGATTATGACTGTTTTGCCAAAAAATTCAAAGTGTTTTCTTTTAAATGAGACCAACCCCATGAAGATGCTGCAAAGGGTTGAAGAACAGCTTTTGATTTACTTTGGGTACGTTATTTTTTGGCGTTTTTAGGGAAATTGACCAGAGTGCAAGGGGTTAAGTATTGTCCATGTATTTTTAATATTGTCTCTGTTTTTCTCCAGTTCTTTACTGTAATAGTCTATTTTACTACATCTTATTATATATGTTAACTTATTTTTGTATGTTTTATACCGCTGCACTGCTTCTTTTGTCCTTTTCTTTAGAAAAGCTTTATATAATAAATTTTTCTTTTTACACGCCTTTTGTAATCCTTTGGTTAGCCATAGCTTATCGGCAAATTTATGTTTAAGCTTTTTCTTTACTAATGGACAATTTTTTTCATAAAGAGTGGTTACAATGTTTATAAATGTGTCATAGGCTTCATTTACATCTGATACATAGACTTTTGTCCAGTCTTGCTTCAGCAAGTCTGCTTTAAAAGAACTGATTGCATTTTGTGATTTGTATCTGAACGATTTTAAAATTTTTTCTGTATTGGCCCCCATGTGGCCATGGATAAGTGCAAAGGTTGGCAAATGGTCACTTATATCATTTATCAATAATCCACTTTCTATTTTCTTATCAATAATATTAACATACAGGTTGTCAATAAGTGTAGCAGTGTGAACTGTAATTCTACTGGGATGTGTTATTGTGGGATATAGACTCATGCTATACATAGAATTCATGAACTCTGTAATTACATTTTGTTGATATGGATTTAGTAAATCAATATTGAAATCTCCACAAATTACTACCATTTTCTTACTAGTAATATTATTGTACAGCTCGATTAATTTATCTCTGAATGTCTCAATGCAAGTTCCCGGCGTTCTATATATACAACTTATAATTAGATTTTTTGTTTTATCTTGGTCAATCTCAACAGTAACACTTTCCAAAATCCCTGGTAGTAGATTAGTTTATTTGACAGGGACAGTGCAATAAACATAGACAATTAATCAAAGACAATCAATCTGATGTGTTGCACATAGAGTGTATAGCTATTAGCTAATTTGCAACTCTTGTCCCTGGATGGGCTTTAGAAAAAAGAATCAAGATAAAAAATATACACAATAACCACATACATCAATGCAGAAAAATTATAAATACACAATTATAAATATTATAAATATTATAAATACACAAATATAACAGCCTGACTCACATTTAACATAAATATTATAAATATTATAAATACACAAATATAACAGCCTGACTCACATTTAACACATATAACATAACTCACATTTGCCTATTTCAGGCCTTCCTCCCTCCGTCACTCACTATAAACAAACACATTTATTCCTTCCCTTCATTCACTCTCACTTTGCAGACAATTAATTCATACATGAGTACATTCTTGTTTATTTTTCAGCCAGTTTTTAACATTTTTAGTGAATGTTTTAAAGTCCGTTATTATTTTAATTTCATTTGGCATTGTGTTCCAGATGTGACTGCCCTTTATAGAGAAAGCTGTTTGTCCAAATGTGGTTCTGCGGTGGAATATTTTACAGTTATTGTTAACAGAACTCCTGGTGGCTCTGCTGCTGTCCTGTCTTTGGACAAAACCAGCAAGTGGCTCGGGTGCTGATTTATGGAAACATTTGAACGTTAATTTCAGAAGACAGAGGTCAATGAAGCTCTCAAAACTCAATAGGTTGTATAGTTGGTAGGTTGGTAGTGCAAAGGATATTCCATTTACAAGCTTACACCTATACAGGTCATCAATATACAGTGCAACACCACCACCCTTTTTTTGAGATCTGTTAATATGAAACATCTGATATTCCTCTATTGCCATCTGGGGAACCTACTCTTCATTAAGCCAAGTTTCAGAGACTGTGATAGCTGTAAATTTTCTGTCTCGCTGTTTTAAATAGTCCTGAATCTGTGGAAAGTTTTTATTAAGACTTCTGCTGTTGAAGTGTATTCGTGATAGTTTACCATCTAGTTGCACTTGACTTTTGAATTGTTTTTCGGTGTAATATTCACAATGATTATGAATATTATTGAAAAAGTGGTTATCAGGATCAATATCATTTTCCATCTCTTGTAGTTTATGTTCAGCATAATGGCATATTTTCAGAGTTTGAATTTCCTCACTCTGTGTCAAATGACTTCCTCTAACTGGGGATAATTGATGTCTACTCAAGTCAGTCATAAGTTTTTTTGTTTGTTTTGTTTATTTTTTATTTTTTTTAATTTTTTTTTTAAAGTACATTGACATGGTATGTCAAAAGAACTGTTCTTGCCGTGTGTGTGGATATGGATTTTTATAGTCTCTTAATTTTCTTAATCAGTGTTCATCTGTATTTATTTAAGTCAGTAACATCTCTGATTATTATACTCTTTGCTTCCTCAGGTGTTCCATTTAGTTTGATCCAAACTCTACAATTTCTTGTCCATGTTGCCTGTATCTTATTTTGTCTTTTCAGCATCCGTGCTTGCCGTGCTATTTCAGCATTAGTTTTTGTTAGATGTTCATTTAGGTAAACTTCTGTTCCCCGTAGCTTTCTGGCCTGCCTCAGTATGTCATTCTTTACCCTTCTGTTCACAAAGCGCATCACAATTGATTTCTTTGTTTTATTATCTTTTCTGTGTAAAGCATGACAGGCTGAAATTGCATTTGCTTCGACCTTTATATTTCTACTATCAAGGAACTGAAACACCTGGTTTTCCAGGGAGACTGATTCACTCAGGGGAGCATCCTGTCCTCTCAATCCTGCTGTAGCATGAGCATATGATTGATATTTAATGTCTAGTCCACTTATAATTAAATCATCCATACGAGAATATTGTTCAAGATCCTCGACGTGTCGCTCTAAGTCTGCAATTTTTTTGTCTTTTTCCTTAATTGTTAATTTTAATTCTCGGACTTCTTCCATTAGCTCTATTATTTTAGCCTGCTGACTAACCACTTTGGTCAGTTCTTCTGACAAGAAGTTCAGAGATTTTTTGATCTCTTCCATTTCCTCCTTCTTTGGTGGCATTTTTACTGACCTGTGGATAGTAAAACTATCTCTGCTGGTGTCGCCGGTATCCGATCTGACCGACCTCAAATCCAGCTGGGCCTCAGCTAGCCCCCTCCGCTGCTAGTCCCGCTGTTTACCGCCACCATAACCGAGCTCCTGTCCAGCCGGGGTACCGGAAGCTCCTCCACCGAGTCCCGCCGCCCACCGCCGCTGTAGCTGAGCTCTGATCCTGCTTCTGTCCAGCTGGGGTCCCGGTAGATCCTCCGCTGAGCCCCGCCACCTACCGCCGTCTGCCTCAGTAGTTCCTCCGCCGAGCCCCGCCGCTGCAACTGGGCTCTGACTCCGGCTGGGGCCCCGGTGGTCCTCCACTGGTCCCCGTCTCCCACCACCGCTGCAGTTGAACTCCGATCCGGCTCCCGTCCAACTGCTGCCTCGGCTTGTTCCTCCGGCAAGCCGCAATCACCGGGGACAGAGTCACTTCTCCGTGTCGGTGCTAGGTGCTACGACTAGCTATGGCGTTAGCTATAGCATTAGCCTAGCAAACGCTTCGGGTTAAGCGTAGCAGCAAACCATGAAAAGAAACGCCAATCAGTTCACTCACGAATGAGAGCAGTCCCAAAAGTCCAATTCTCACAGCGAGCGCAAAACAACTCTTAAAAACAGAGATCGAGTCTGACCCCTGAATCCAGACCGGCTGAACCACAACTAAAAAAATTTATTTAAGCTGGGCCTGCAAGACTGAGACCACTCACTCCGCCATCTTGAAAAGACCCGTGAGAATGGATTCAATTAATGAAGTGTAAACCATAGTTAAAATGTGCCATTTGACATTAAAAGTCCTCAGTTTCGTCAACATGGAGACGTTGTTGTGCTTTTTTATAAACAGAGTCAACATGGTGTGCAAAAGACAGGCTGCAGTCCAGGCTGCAGTTTCTGTGAGTTTCTGTATATGCTCTGTATGGCGTCATCATCCTCATTACCCTGATGTGCTCCCTGTGTACTCTGCCATGTAAGTTTTGTCTCGTTCTTCAAGTTCAGCCCCTGAGCTGCGTTTACTTTGTTCACGGTGTTGTGTTAATAAATCATTGTTTTGCACCATCATCCTGCCTGCACTATGAGTTCTCCCTTTGCACCCTCATCTGCTCAGCAGATCATGAAAGCCAAAATGTCAGAACACCGGAGGAGGTGGATCCAATCAGCTGATCGCGCTGGCACAACAAAAAAAAAAATTACCGGTATAATTAGCTGCTATAAAAACATAATAAATCAGGACAGTGACGTTTTTTTTATAGTCACCTGAATGAGGAGAATCTGTTTAATATAAAGATACCAAACAGTATATGTGTCATGAATTGCCCGAGCGGCAGGGAGAAGAGACCCAGACGTGAACTGCAGTTTGTAGTATTTACTGAAAACGAAAACACAAAGTCCAAACAGTGCACTAACAGAAAAAAAAAAAAAAAAATGATCACAAAAGCTAACTTACAAGCTGAGCTCACCAGAATAGGAGCAGGGTTCTGGTGGAAACGGTTGGAGAGACTCCGGCAAAGTGAGAAGAAAATTACAGTTCTTAAATAAGGCCAAAAACAAATGATAACAAGTAACGGAAGGTGTGGATCACATGAACGGGCAAGAGGTGACAATGATTATAACAGATTAGCTGGGAGTACTGAGAGGGAGAAGATGGGACTGACAGCTGACAGAATCACCGCCCACAACAAAGCAAAAAACCCGGACATGCCACTGACAGCTGCAGTCCGAAGAGGAGGAGAGAGAGAGAGAGAACGCAACAGGAAACAAATATGATGGCATTTATTTACCTTTTGTTCTTATTAAAGACAAAAATAGAAAGGAGATGTTTTTACCTTCTTTACATGTTTCGACTGTTCACTGCAGCCTTTGTCAGAAGAGTCAGCTGATTGCTGCCAGGTGTCATTTTATCAGCTGACTTTCGTAGGCGGGGACAGCCCAGCAGACCTGTCAGATCCAATGAGCCGGCCCCACTTTCCCCCGTCCGATGGTCTCTGGAGAATGTGGTCCCAGGTGTGGGAAAGCATAAAGGCTCCCTCATTCCGGTTCATAGTATCTTTTCCCCGCTTCCTGATTTCTATGGCCTCCTTGATCCAGCGTTTGTGTCTGTTGCTCTCCGATCCAATAATTTTTGCTTTGTCCCAGACCATGATGTGATTATTTCTTTTGCAGTGATCTGATATTGCTGATTTTAATGTTTCTTGTTCTGCCTTTTCTTTTTGTGATCTTGTGAGTCGTCCTTGTGTTTCCTTCTCACATTCCTTCTGGTGTTCTTTTTTCCTTGTGGTCAATGATCTTTCGGTTTCTCCAATGTAGGTTTTGTTGCATGATCTGCATGATATTTCATATATTACACTGCATTTTTTGTCTTGTTCTATTTTGTCCTTGGGGTGTACTAATAACTGTCTTAATTTTTTGTGTGGTTTTACTGCTGTGTTTATTTTGTATTTTTTCATGATCCTTTGAATTGGTTCCGTTATCCCTCGGATGTATGGTATGGTATGGTATGGTATGGTAGTTATGGTGTCCTTGTTTTTGATTTCGGCTTTTGTTCTGTGTCTTGTTTCCTGTTTTCTTTGTTTTTGACTTGCTGTTTCCCTTTGTTTATGGCCCATACTGGATATTGGCAGTGTATGTTTTATGTGGTTTTCCTCCTCCTGTCTGTCTTCTTGGTCTGTGATGATGGTGGCCCGTTCAAATAACGTCCTGACAACCGATAGTTTGTGTGCTGTGGGGTGTTCTGATGTCCATAGTAGGTATTGATCTGTGTGGGTTGGTTTCCTGTAGACTGTGATTTTTATACTGCCATCATCGTTGTGGTGGACTTTCATGTCCAGAAAGGCTATGGTGCCATTTTCTTCCTCTTCGTGTGTGAATTTTATATTCCCAGTGCTGTCCGTGCTATTCAGATGGTCAGTGAGTTCTTACGTGTGTCCTTTCCTTATTTTCTCCAGAATGTCGTCCACGTATCTCTACCAGAGGGTGGGTTTACATTGTGTAGGTGTTGTGTTGATGGCTTTGTTTTCCAGATCCTCCATGAAAAAGCTGCTCATGATGGATGATAGTGGGTCTCCCATTGCAAATCCTTCTTTTTGTCTATAGATTTTTTCTCTGTATTGAAAATAGGTAGATTTTGGAACCAATTGTAATAGTTGAGGAAGCGGGGAAAAGATACCATAAACCGGGAGGCCTTTATGCTTTCCCACACCTGGGACCACATTCTCCAGAGACCATCGGATGGGGGAAAGCGGGGCCAGCTCAGTGGATCTGACAGGTCTGCTGGGCTGGCCCCGTCTACGAAAGTCAGCTGATAAAATGACACCTGGCAGCAATCAGCTGACACTTCTGATGAAGGCTGCAGTGAACAGTCGAAACATGTAAAGAAGGTAAAAACATCTCCTTTCTATTTTTGTCTTTAATAAGAACAAAAGGTAAATAATTAAAAGAAGACAAAATGAACCTACTTGAGCTAAATATGATGGCAAATAAAGACAAGTAAACCCAAATTTGTAAATAACTAAACTACAATGAATGTAAACAGGGAAATAAATCATACTAAGAAACGAAACAAGACGTGTGAAAATAAAACAAAGATAAAATAACAGTGATAAGAACTCAAAAACACACTATACAAATAGAGAAAAAAGGCAAAAGAGACAGCGCACAGCGGGATCCCCCCCCCCCCCCCCGGTGCTCCGATCATGACAGAGCATGGGGGAAAATGTTTCGGGCAAAGAGCCCAGCGGTGAAGAAACGTGTTAGTCACCTTTTGTACCGCTGGGCTCTTTCAATGTTTCGGGCAACATCGAAAGAAAAGGACCTGCCCACACAAAAAACCCACCCCACCAAAAACAAGAAAACATCCCCACCCCGGGCGGGAGGAGGGGGACCCAAAATAAGAAAAACTCTCAGAACTCACAACCCAGACTAAGAGGAAACAAAAAACAAAAACCCCACTCAGAACCCACACCCACGCAGCACCAAGGCTCTTAGACCCTCTGGTCCAGAGGGCTAGACAGTTCAGGAGCACCCGCAAAGACCTCAACCAGAGGGGAAGCAGCACCCACGGAGGTCCCGGGCTGGGACGGAGCACCCGTGACGACCTCAGCAGGAGGAGCTGGACCCATGAAGATCTCTGGTGGGGAAACTGAATCCACGGACGCCTCTGGCAAAGCTGGACAAACCTCGGTGACCCTGGGGAAAGGCTCAGACAAGGGGAACAGAAACAGAGGGTCAGGGTCACTGGCGTCAGTAGAGCCCGGCAAGGTAAGCTCAGGTGCAGCTGATGGCTGCACTTGGCTCTCCCCACCAAGAGCCAGACAAGATCTCGCCAACATAGAAGCAACAAAAACAAAGGAGAGCACTTGCCTGAGCTCAAGCTCCACCACCGTCCAGGACTCTGTCGATCCAAGAGGCGACGTCTCGGGCCTGGCCCTCTGGAGGTCCAGCTCTGATGCTGCTGTGGTGGCCCCAGCAGCAGGCATGGTGGTTGATGCAGTCCCAGGACCCCCCAGCGAAGTGACCCACGCAGGTGGCTCACCCGGCGTGGCAACAGGAGGTCGGTTCCCTGCTAGCACTGGCTTCTGCACAGCTGGAGCCTGGGGATGCCCAATCATCGGCGTGGGCTCCAGATCACTGGCAGCACTCACCCTCAATCCAGACCATGGCTGTGGGACTAGTACCAGGTCCTCCAGGGCCATGGGCTCCTCCAATGCCCGGCAGCTCGATCCTAGGTCCGGTGGACACTCAGGGAGCAAAGGAGGAGACACAGAGAGAGCAGGTGAACAGTTTATAGCTGCAGCAGATGGTGAGGACTCAGAGGACTGCCTAATCTGAGCCTCATCACCAGGAATCAGGCAAGATAATTTATGTTTGATTGAATGAGAGTGAAGAAACACTTGCCTGATTTCCCAGGGTGCAATGTCTTCTGCTGCACCAGGTTGAAAATCTGTTCCCTCCATGACTTTAGAAGGAGTGGGCCCCTCGGAGGAACGTGGAAGAGCTGCCCCTGCAGACACGGCGATGGGCGGAGCCGGGGAAGAAGCTGCCGAACCCTCAGCAGCAGGAGGACATGTCGAGGAGACTGGAGCCGAAGCAGCCAAGGGGAAGGAGGAGGCTGATGGAACAGCTGGCGAAGGATCTGCTGCGGGGGTTGTCTAGCTTGATGCTGGAAAAACTGCTGCCTGAGAGGTGGAGGCATTCCTCCGGCGAGATTTCCCTGGATGATGGTGGGGAGTGGGAGGCAGAGATGTCGGTTCATGGTGAGGTGGAAGAGGATCCGGTGAAACCTCCTCCAGCTCCTGGGTGAGATCCAGGAGAAGCCATGGCTTATATTCTAGAAGAAGCTCTGTCTCCACTAATTGGACCCACCTGCTCTCCTCCAGCTCCTCGGCTGATGGTGTGGGCCACTGTTCAGGAGGAGAAGGCGGGAGTGCTGTTTCAGAGCCAGACGGTGTCTATTCGGGACCTCCGGGGGCCGTCTGATGGATGGGCCAAGATTTGGGTTCCGGACAGAAGAGCAGGTTTTTCGCTCCCAGGTGCGCTTCTTCTTGAGCCCTGGTGGCACTGCAGGGGGTCCCTCGCCCGGCCACAGAGTTTGCGCTGATCGTCAATCACCGAGGCGAGGAAAGCTGTGAGGTAGCTCCAAAGACTGGGATGAGCCTCGATCACCTGGGCCGCGCCATCCACGACACCTACAAGCCTCCTCGGGAGGCTCCTGCCCCCGAGGCAAAACTGGCAATGAGCGTAGCCACTACACACTCCTCCTCGCTCAGTCCCAAAGTTGAAAAATCCAGGGTGGCCGACATGGCAAAACCCCAGGTGAAAAAACAAAAAGAACCACAAACTGCAGCAGCTGGGTCTCTAACTGGCCGGAGTCTTCTGTCATGAATTGCCCAAGTGGCAGGGAGGAGAGACCAAGATGCTGAACAGCAGTTTGTAGTATTTATTGAAAACGAGTCCAAACAGTACACTAACAGAAAAAAAAAACAAACTGATCACAAAAGCTAACTTACAAGCTGATCTCACCAGAACAGGAGCAGGGTTTTGGTGGAGACAGTTGGAGAAACCCCAGCAAAGTGAGAAGAAAATCACAGTCCTTAAATAAGTAATGAAGGCAACAAGTAATCACAACTTAAAGAAAAAAATCAAAGAAATGTAATGATCTGCGCTGGCTGCTCATCCTCCTCAGCTGCGCAGACACCTGTTCCTCATCACGCTCGGGGCTATTTAATTCACGCTGCCCTGGGATCTGTGCGGAGTTGTCTGTCTTACTCCTTGAGACCACGCACACCTTCTTCAAAGATTCCAGAGATCCTAGCCACAGCCTGCTTTCATCCCAGCTTCCAACCTTCTGCCCACCTGCGTCTGGAAGAAAACCTCTACCACACAAGTAAGCCTTTGCTTAACCTCTCAAATCTAATCTCAGTCCCCTGTGCACAGGTGGAGCTCCCTGGCGGCGGACTGAGCCTCACACCCTCACAAGACACACCTCCACCACCTACACGCTGCAACTGGTTCTGTGGACCCTATCCTCCTGGTCGTAGCCACTGAGCTAACCTGAGCATCACAACATCTCTGCAAACAGTAAGCTCAAGATTAACCTGCACATCGCCACCTGTATTGCCACTAACAGCCCTGCCTCTGTTTGTTCCTAGGGTTGCCTGGTCATACGGCGTTCTGCTCTCCCCCAGCTGCAGCAAGAACACACACCCACACACTTACATTAACAATATTGTTGTTAATAAATATAATTGTATCTACTCTGGTGTCTGAGTCTGCTCACTGGGTCAACAACCATGTCAAGAAAATCAGCAACACGAAATGCTCCCATTAAAAAAAAGTGCTCCAGATTAGCAAGAGAAATTTGGAATAGCAGAGATGATGTGGGGAACTTATTTGATTTTGCCTTGTACGTTTTTACACGTAATTGAGAGATGACAGAGAGCCGAGGCTGAGGTGCAGCCAAAGGCAAGGCGTGCAAGACAGCTGATCTGGAGAGGGGACGTCTTTCTGCACTTCTAAATATTTTTTAAACCAAAACTTAGTGTTATGTCGGTGATTGGAGCCAAGGACGAGGCCAGGTGTTGAGCTGAACACAGGTTTATTAGGAGACCTTCCACAATACAATAGCATACCCGCCAGGCAGAGAGGTGGCCAAGAGACCGCCCCTCCCGCTCACTGCTTTCTTATACCCTGAGTGGTGGCGGAACAGGAAAGGTGGAGCCACCATCCGTGTCTCACAAATAAAGGTCCCCAAACTACAACACAATACTCCCCCCCCCACAAAGACCATAAGGCCACACACACAATTTGAGACCACCCTAATTTGGAACCCGAAACACACGCTAAAGACAGTAACATAACAAAAATGGCCTTACACAGTCATACTAAAAACTACACTAGGGGGAGACGGGTAGACTGCCTTACCCCCACACGGCGAAGCGGATTATTCTGCCGCTTATATACCACAACAAACCACATAACACAAAATACCGCCGTGCCTTAATCTAAACAATACATGCAAGAAATACCCCCTTGAACATAGCCAACCAATAAATTTGAGTGAGGTTTTTTTGTTTTTTTTACAACTTAGAACAAATTAAACATCAAAACATATCCCTGGTCCCCTTTCTTCAGCAAACAGTTCAACAATCAGTCTGCCCCAGATGAAGGACCACCCACCGTGTCACCACTGGCTGATCCGACCCCGGTGTGCCTCCTCTTCACCACCCTCGGGGACGTCCCTTGTTCAGGCTCAAGCCACCAATCTCCTCCCGGGCACGCCACAGCTCATTTGGATGCTTCCATGAGCCATCTGATAGCTGGAGATAGGCATCCTCCCGTACTACCACCACTTGCAGCCGCCCCTGGTGTTCTTCCATCCGACGCTTGGCCTGAATCCTCCACGACCGTGCCTCCTCCCGGGCCCGGACCACATCTGCGACCCCCAGAGGAGCCCTACTCGGCTTACAGTGTTTCTGTTTGGCACGTCGTTCTACCGTACCAGCCGGTCCTGCCCTGACTGCTTTCATTTCCGCTGCCGCCCTCGCCGTTGTGACTCCATGTCCACCAGTCCCTTCTAGCTGACATCCGGGAACAAATGGAGCCAGCCACTCGGTGCCACCCATCATCACGTGTCCCGCCTTGCTGCCCAGTTCCCTCATCTAGGGCTACTTGGGCTCTGGCACAGGAACCCTCCTGCGATGGCCCTGGGTGGGGTTGGTCCCACTCACTCTCCAGGGTGCCAGGCAAAGTTCTCATCCCACACAGTTCCATCCACTGTTCTTGGGATCAGCCGGTCTCACAAACCGCAGCCTGACCACTCCACTCCAGTACCGCTCTAGATGGTGAAGCCCAGACCATAAAACAAATCACATCCCATAATGTTCTCTTCACGGGCAGTCACGGTGAACTTCAGGTTACACACTTCCGCCGACTTGTAGCGAGCCGTCAGTCTCAACCATTCCCACTGTGGCCAATCTCCCTCCACCATAACCACAGAGTGGCACTGGATCACCTCCAATCCTATAATGCAGGAAAAAGTTCCTCACGGTTGCCCAATTTAACACAGAGCCCATCGCTCCCATGTCGATCAGCAATGGTTCTGTTACCCCATCCGAGTCCACCATACAGTAGGAGCATCCGTTGGTACTTGGGGACACAGTGTGAATAACCGTGGGAGCAGGAGAATCTTTCTTGTGTTTTGGATTCCCTCACTCGAACTTGTGGCATGCCCTGGTGAAATGATGCAAGAGTCTGCACTTTCCACAGTGTTACCCTCTCGTCAGAAACTCCCTGGCCTTATAGCAGTGCTTCGTGGACCCACAACCCAAACACATGGGCGTTCCCGGGTGGACCTCATCTTTACAGCATTAGCGTAGCCTCCATCACCCTCCACACTGCTGTCGCTGTCCGGGTCCACTGCCTGTGCCGTTGACTGTGGAACAGAGTGTCGGTGTAACACACTCTCATTGAGCTCCCGTGATAGCTTGCCTGTCACCTCCAACTGTTGAGCTAAATCGATGGCCGTGGATAACATCAGTTTGCCCGAGAACGTAAGCAGCTTTGACCTTGTAGCAGGGCAGATAGTATGTTCCACAACTGGTGGCAAACCATCTCTTCTTCTAGTGATCCAAACTGACAGTCCCTGGCCAGTTGATGCAGGTCTGCCACAAACCGCTGCACCCACTCACCGACCTGCTGGTGGCACTGTCGAAACTGAATCCTGCAAATGATAATGTTTTCCGGGGCACAAAAATGTCCCACCATTAGCTCCACTACTTCCTCAAAGCTATCCCATTCACCCAAAGTACTCAAAATACACTGTCCTTCCATTCCCAAATTATGAACCAAGAGTGCACATGCTCTCAATTTCTCCAGTCTCCCAAGGTCCAGCGTCACCAAGTATGTCTGAAACGTGGGGAACCATCTCGCCCAAGGGACAGGCGGCTCACCGGGAAGCTCCAGAAATTGCTGGATGGATGTCACACACACGTCCATGCCTTTTACCCTCTTCGCCAAATGTTATGTTGGTGATAGGAGCCAAGGATGAGGCCACGTGCTGAGTTGAACAAAGGTTTATTAGGTGACCTTCCACAATACAATAGTGTACCCGCCAGGCAGAGAGGTGGCCAAGAGACCGCCCCTCCCGCTTACTGCTCTCTTATACACTGGGGGGTGGCGAAACCAGAACGGTGGAGCCACCACCGGTGTCTCACAAATAAAGATCCCCAAACTACAACACAACACTCAGCTTTGGGAAAATGCCGTGAATACACGACCATGTGTGCAAGAATAGTGTTGGCGCTGATGTCTTTCCTTCTGACCGCTGCAATCCATTTCATCCGACACCTCTTTTGTTAGCTCAGAGACCCATTCTCCACTTTTCTTTCAAGTCGGGAAGTTAAAAAAAAGCGTGCGCCATTATCAATCTTTTTCCATGCCAATCGTGAGAGCAGTTGTTGCATTTGATAATGCAGCAAAACTTCCCCATTCTAATGTTGCGTGGTATTCGGAGGAATAGTAATGTGATTGAAAGGACCACACTGGAAATAAGTGTTTTCACTTTCTTGTGTCATCCTGGATTTTGTATGATGTTTTATATGTATATTTACATTTCACTGTGTGAGTAACACATTCAATGTCATTTTAAGGCTGCATGACCACAGGAAAAGTAAAAATGCTCTCAACCTGTTTTCCTGAGCGCTTTTCATGCGCTTATTAAAAACGCACTCTGCCCAGTATCCTGGCAACCGCTTGACCTGTCACTTAAAGCGTGCCAGGGATTTCACAGATTTTGCTCTGAAACGTTTCACTCACTGGAATAAATCACATCAAACTGGTAAGAAAGTACGCGTCCCTCCAAGCTTCGGCTGTTAAATATTGATCATGGTGTACTTTTAGGTTGATTGTGACTGGCTGGTGAGAGAGGTGTGCAGCTGATGAGTGCTGCAGCGCTCCGAAAGTTGAACTTTTTCAGCTTTTAGCACCATGAGTGCAGCAGCAAAATACGCTGACTGCTGAGAGCATTTTTGCGCCGAGGGCACTGAGCGCATTAAATGCTGGACTGCATAGAAAATGAACAGAAAATAGTCGCCCACACCAGAAAAAAAAAAAGCATTTGGTGGACACACAGCTTAACCACATTCATTGCTCACTACTAAGCACAGACAGGCAGAACACTTTTCCCACAATTCCTTGCAGTTTTTCCATCAAGTGACATCACAAGCCCATTCTCTATATAAAAAATGTAACTATGATATTTCCAAACATAAATGTCAGCCACAGTGGTCCAATATTAAACTAAATATTATTTATATGTTAGTATTTTTCAGGGGAAGATGTTCTGGAAGAAAACAGCTGTTCTACCATTTTCCCTTTTTTTAAAACCCCCCAAAGCAGCCAAGGAGGACAGACTTGGTAAGTAGTCCTGATAAAGTGACTGTCCTATCACCTGTGTAAATCACTGTGAGGAGGTTACATTTATTCTCAATAGTTTCTGATGCTGCTCAGAGCACTGTCATAATAAGACACAACAGAAAAGAGTTTTGTTGTTCAACATGTCTGCCGCGATGGCACTGCCCTGACAGCCAATATTTCTGATAATGTCCATTCATCAAGCAGTTTACCAAAGAACAGTCAGTGAACAACTGCAAGAGGCAGCCTTGGATCATCTCTGTATGTCTGCACCTGAGACTGACTGCTCTCTGATCACAGCTACAGCGTGCCTGAGTCTCCAAAAACTCTGAAGAGAAAACCTTCAGTTACAGAAATAGTTATTAGTGCACCCCAAAACTCAGACTGAACATACAGACATGAGGTGACTGAAGGAGTTTCTTCTGTGAAAAGTTCTCAAAAACAGCTTCAGAAGCAACAATCAGCTGCAAGACTTTTCTTCTGAAGCAGTCTTACAGTATTTCCACAGAAGAAACATCTTATTTCAGCTGATTGGGCCTTCTTGATGGTCATGACAATTCTCCCAAGGATATCTCAGAGAATACAGAAGAAATTCTGCATTTTATGAAACCTGAAACAATTTGGAACTACACTGCACCTTTATTCTCCAAGTCTAAAAGAGGTTTCTGACTCTGGCTCCTCCTCAGACCAGACCAAAACAGTACAGTAGCATTTCTGTAGATCCTGGATTTACTGTAGCTTCATTTAGAGCTTTAAAACAGACCACTAAGCAGAAGAAAGTATAAAGACATGTGTGGCTCCTGATTGTTGATGAAATGTACATTATAGAGTGTCTTCACAATCATTAACATGCAAAGTATTAAAACTGAAAATGTGGACATCATGGTGGACCAGGGTCTGATGTTGATCTTCACCACGTGGAAACTGAACACTGCGTGGAGCACTTGTCCCCAGACTGATGAGAACCAGTTCATGACCCCATCACAGGTGAAAACATGGAGTCATTCAGTGTGTTAAATGTTAAAGTTACAGTACAGGAAAGAGTCCATGCTGTGACCTAAAATCACTTCTGTTTACAGAGGACAGCGTAGAAGATCACTGGTCCTTCACTTCAGCCTTTTCAGGATGTTTCTCACTAACCAGAACTCATACTGTCTTCAGACCCCCTGTTACTGTACATACCAATAACGGAGAGTCGAGAAGGAGCTGGTCTGAACATTCTCACTTTATTGAACCAAGTTCACAGATATATACGTATATCCCCAGCCGTAGCCCGCCTGATATCACTCTGACCCCGGCCAGGCTACGGCAAGCCCCAAGGCCCAATTCCCCTATTTAACCCCACCCCCCTTGGAAAATCAAGAACACAAAAGAAACACCCAAACAAGAAGAATAACTGTAAACACATATGAACATCAAACATAACAATACAATCTATAAGTCTTCTATAGACAACAGAGCCGTCCTCAACCATGCCGGTGACAAAATCGTCCACGTACCTGGGTCTCCGACGCTCTCTAGCTGGGCGTTCCTCATAAAGGCACACTGCCTTTGGCACCGTCGGTTACGGCTGAGGATCGGCATCGGCCTGGACCCTCCTGTCCCAACTGTCGCTGAAGCAGTCCATGGCGGGGTCACTCGCCACCTCCGGTGGGGACCTCCTTAAACTACTCGCATGCCAGCGGGACCCATCATCCAGTTCAAAAGTATCTGGTCCTCTCCATCTCACGATCATCCGCAGCCCAACCCACAGCGGTTGAAGCTTGTGGGCCTGGACGGGGTGCCTGATCCAGACCCTATCCGCCACCTCAAGGCCGTGACCTCTCGTCCGATGTTTCCTGTCAAACAGTTCCTTCATCTTCCATTGATGTTCAGTGCCCTCGAGTCCTCACCCCACTCCATCTGTGCCAGCCCCAGTCGTCTCACCGTAAGCGGCAACTCATGACCCAGCTTTCTAAAGCTGGGTCAAACTTTCTAAAGTTTCTCCTTTCTAAAGCCCATCCAGGGACAAAAGTTGCAAATTAGCTAATAGCTATACACTCTTTGTGCAACACATCAGATTGATTGTCATTTGATTAATTGTCTATGTTTATTGCACTGTCCCTGTCAAATAAACAAATAATCTAGCATCAGTGCAGCCAGGATGCGTCCTGTTGTGGCGTGCACCGATGCTCTATAATGAGTAGGGTGTTGTTCAGGGCATCATCAAACGTAAACCCATCCGCTAAGTGGGCCCTTAGTCCATTCTTAAGCGTCCTGTTGATCCTCTCAACCCCTCCATTAGCCTGCTGGTGGTACATTGCCGTCTTGATGTGCTCAACCCCTCTGACTCTCAGGAACTCCTCAAAAGTCCTAGAAATAAATTGCGGGCCATTGTCAGTGGTGATGGTGCTTGGGGTCCCCCATTTGGCAAACAGTGATGCCAGGAACCCCATGATCACCTCAGTTGTCACTGAGCCAGTCAGGAGCACCTCCGGCCATTTAGAGAACAGGTCGTACGCCACCACAAGGAACCTGCTACCGGGGGGGCTGCGTGTAGTTCTCCACAGATGTCCAATTTGACGTGTTCAGGGTCTGGCAGGGAACGTGACTGGTCATAGGGGAAGGGGTGGTGGTCCTCCGGTCATCCCGCTCTCCAGGCATGGCACACAATTTTTCACCATCGTCTCTATGTCTTTGTCTATTCCCGGCCACAAAAGTCCCTGCTGCGTTGTTTGGCCTTGACCACCCCTAGGTGCCCCTCATGCAGCATTTCCAATACTCGCCCTCTCAGAGCTGCTGGAATGATGGCACACTGCCCTCTAGCCACGCACACATCATTCCAACAGCTGAGCTCATCCCTAAACTGATGAAACGGGGCTAGTTCTCCCAGCGCACCCTTTGGCCAGCCCTCTCTGATCGCCGAACGCAATCTTCTCATCACTTGGTCACTCTCTGAAAACTCCCTGAGTTCCTGAGGGGACACGATTTCTCTGAGTGCCCCATGCAGACCGTGGACCAGTTCCATCTCATCTGAGTCCACCACCCCTAAGTCTGATGCCCGAGCACATGTCAGGGCCCTAGATAAAAGGTCTGCCATGACATTGTTTTTGCCCGGTGTGTACCTTGTCTCGAAATTGTAGGCTCTCAGTCTCTCAGACCATCTGTGGATCCTCAGTGGCCTGTGTCCAGACCTGTGTCCCGCCCTGTGTCTTGAGGTCTCGAGCAGAGTCCTGAGCACCCGGTGATCCGTTCTCAACGTGAAGTGGCACCCGTAGAGGTAGATATGCCACCTCTCACAGGCCCAAACACAGGCCAGCGCCTCCCTTTCGCCCACGGCATACTTCTTTTCTGCGTCTGACAGAGACCTCAACGCAAAAGCCACTGGACGCTCCGTACCATCCGGCACCTGTGACATCACTGCCCCCAGGGCGGAACCGGATGCATCACAAGTCACTATAGTGGAGCAGTTCTGGTCAAAATGGGCCAAAACCGGTGGGGAGGTGAGCTGCCACTTCAACTTTTCCACTGCCGCCAAACAGACCGGAGTCCAGTTCCAAGATGGATCCTGCTTCAGCAGCACCCAAAGCGGCTCGATCGTCTCCGAATTACCTGGGAATAAACCGTCCATAAAAGTTAACCATCCCCAGGAATGAAGAAATTTCAGCTGATGAGGAGGGGTCCGCGAGGCGAAGCACCGCCTCTACATTCGAAACCAGTGGTGTCAGTCCATCTCCAGACAGCCAGAACCCCACAAAGTCCACTGCGTCCGCCGCAAAGACACACTTTTCGCCATTCAGCGTGACCGCACGTTCCTGCAGCGTTTCCAAGACCCTTTCCAACCTTTCACGTGTTCCTCTCTCGACACCCTGTGCACCACAATGTCATCTAGGTACACAACGACCCCCTTCAGGCTGACCAGCATAGTCGCCATGACCTTTTGGAAGCAGCTTGGTGCCTAGCTCAGTCCAAAGGGCATCCTGGTGTAACGGAAGACCCCCATGTGGGTCACGAAGACCGTCAGATTCCTGCTGTCTGGGTGTAGCGGCACCTGCAGATAACCTTGATGCAGATCCAATTTTGAGAACATCTTCGCCCCGCTGAACGTCGCCGTGAGCTCCTCCATAGTCGGCAGTGGGTACTTATCCGGGATGACCGCCTTATTCACTGCTCTAAGGTCGATGCACGGTCTTATGCCTCCACCTTTCTTTCTTGCCACCACCAGATTAGAAATCCACTGTGACGCATCAGCCCTTTCGATGACCCCGACTCCAGTAGCTTGGTCAGTTCTGCTGATACCTCATCCCACAGTGCCAGCAGAAGATGTCTCAACAGCTGTATTTTCTACGTGACGGCCTCATTGATGAGAGGCCAATGATAAAACGCCTCAATGTGGCCCAGGCCCTCAAACAGCGCCGGTCAGTGGAGGTGCCAGTTTGAGCTCACGGACAGTACCCTAGAACCCCCCCGGGTCTGTTATGGAGAAACCCAGCTGCCCCAACAGGTCAATTCCCAACATGTTGGTTCCCTGGCGTGCCACCTGGAAGGTAAAGCTGGAGACCCTTTTTGACCTGCAGGTTACCTCAAAGTCTGCTGTGCCCGCCATTTCAATCTCCACATGTCCGTTGCCGAATAGTCTCACTGCTCCATCCTTAATTTGTTTTGCGGGGAACAGCCTCTGCAGCGTGGGCAGGCTCAGGATGGACTTCCCGGCCCCCAAATCCACCATGAGCGGCACGTCAACTCCATCCAGCTGGAGCATGTACCACTTCAACGGGCCTTTCCCCATGCGTGCAGTGTGAACCTGGGCTGGGTCCCCGGGTCGTCTCACCCATAATGCCCCTCTCTTCTTTGTCCACTTCTTCTTCCCTTTCTTTCTAGATGCTCCACGTCATACTGTTAGAGCGCAAACCTCCGCATTCGGTGGGAAATTGCTCCCAGACGGCCTCTCGCTAGCTTTAGCCGTTAGCTCCAACTGGGCCACCGACTCTTCTCTTCTAACCAAGTCCAATACCGCCTCCCACGACGGTGGCTCTTTAGCTATTCTCAGCCTGGTCGTTAGCCATGCACAATTGGTGCCATGCGCTAGCTTGCCCCTCACTACGCTGTGCGTTTCTGCTTCGAAGCCGCACTTCTGTGCTAAGCTAAGCAGCTCTAGTAGGAACGAACAAAGTGACTCACCCTTCCATTACCATTGTTCAAAGAACTCCCACCGACTGTTCATGACAGTGGAGATGTCACCAAACGTGCTTTCCATGGCCCTAAGACCATCCACCAGCGAGTCGCCCTGGCACAGCCTAAAAAAGATTTGCTGTCCCTTGGCCCCAAGACACTGAATCATTACACTCCTCCGTCTCTCCTCGCTGGCCAATCCCAGGCCCGCTGCTGTCATATATATGTCAAAGCTCTGCTTCCATTGAGCCCATGAAACCGCCGGCGAGCCCGGGCGCTCCAGAAACACTGGCATCTGTCCTATGCATGTTGCCATTGTTCTCCTCGTTGCCAAATGTTGCATACCAATAACGGAGAGTCGAGAAGGAGCTGGCTGGTCTGAACATTCTCACTTTATTGAACCAAGTTCACTGATACCTATACATATCCCCAGCCGTAGCCCGCCAGACATCACTCTGACCCCGCCCCGGCCAGGCTACGGCAAGCCCCAAGGCCCAATTCCCCTATGTCACACCCCCATCCTCACCATGCACTGTCCTCCCTGTCTCTATTATAATAAACTGTAAACAGAACAGAAAAATACATTTTCTTTTTTTTTTTTAAATTTCTATCTACATCTTTGCCTAAAACCAGAGGTGGGTGGAGCAGCCAGAAATTGTTCTCCAGTAACATTGTCCTGTTATGGTAGTTGTTCATGTAGTCACCAACAAATGTGAGGGTGAAAGTATTCAATAAAAATGTTACTGGAGTAGTGACAACAGGTGCCAGTTTGTAAACTGTTTCTCCTAAATTTGTCACTCTCTTATAATTTCCAAAGTTTTTCTCATAAATTTAGGATCCTTTTCTGAAAGTACAACTTTTATCCTATAAATCTTAGTTTGTTTCACATAAACAAGTAAATTCATACCTTTTTACTCATAAATTAGCAGCTGTTTTCCCATAAATTTGACTTTTTTTCTTGTACATTTGAAATTGGAGTACAGTGGTGTGAAAAAGTGTTTGCCCCCTTCCCGATTTCTCATTTTTTTGTGTGTTTGACACAATAAAATGTTTCAAATTATCAAACAAATTTAAATATTAGACTAAGATAACACAAGTAAACACAAAATGCAGTTTTTAAATGAAGGTGTTTATTATTAAGGGAAAAAAAATCCAAACCTCCATGGTCCTGTGTGAAAAAGTGATTGCCCCCTAAACCTAATAAGTGGTTGGGCCATCCTTAGCAGCAACAATGTCATATTCGGAGTGGTGGCTCAGTTGGTAGAGCATCCGCCCCACACCCGGGAGGCAGGGGTTCAAATCCCGGCCAGGTCATGCCGAAGACCTTATAAAAGTGGAACTTCCTGCCATCCAGCTTGGTGCTCAGCAATAAATGGAATGGAGGAGGGAACTCTATGGCGGCGCCTTGCATGGCCGCGGCCCTCTGATTCTGCACTTGGGGTGTGTGTGATTAACACAGTAGATAGGTAAAACACAATCTCGTTCTGCTGTACATGATTGGTTGTACGGTTGAATGACAATAAGGGTGATTTGATATTCTGGTGAGCGCTCTCCCCCTCCTTCCTGCTCCTCCTGCTCCTCAGGCAATCAGCACACCTGGGAGATTAGACGCACCTGCCACCTCTGCCTCGCCAGCGCTTATAAGGATCTGATCTTCAACGCCTCAGCGCTGGCTCGTTTGGGTACACTGCCTCAAACAACAAATAAGCTAAGTAAACTTAAATTTAAGGTGAATTCTCGCCATTCACCCTCTTGTCTCTCCTTTCTCTTTCAGGTTGCTGCCATCTGTGCGGTGCGTCTCCGAGGATCGTTGTGCGCTCACCTGTCCCATCATCCTCAACCTGATGCAGCTGTTGACCTCCGCCCGGTCAGGCACTTCCCATCTCATCTCCTCTCCACTTCCCACCTGTGTCATCCTGCTGGTTCATCTGTTTAAGCTGGGTTTTTTTCTGTCGGGCTGTCTGCTCGGCTCACGTAAGTGGCCAATTTGCATTATCCAATTCCCAGTCTCCCTTCTTCTGTTTACAGCGCTTGTCTCTCTCCCCACAGGCTGCTTTCCTCTGGTGAGTGACGTTTAAACTAGCTGTGCTCCTCTTTTTGAAATTTAATAAACTTTTTAAACTTGCCTCCAGTGTCGTGAGTGTTATTCCCTGGTGTTGCATTCTCCTCATGAGCTGCTCAAACACTAAACATGACAGAACAAGCCAGCCATTACGCAAGCTCAGCGAATACAGCAGCAGTGAAACACTCTGCCCTTCACCGTCTAGACATCACTGAGAGACAGGTGGCTGT
The DNA here is from genome assembly GCA_020510985.1 of Pholidichthys leucotaenia. Taxonomy (NCBI): domain Eukaryota; kingdom Metazoa; phylum Chordata; class Actinopteri; order Cichliformes; family Pholidichthyidae; genus Pholidichthys; species Pholidichthys leucotaenia. The sequence goes on from CM035849.1 coordinate 271,035,812, forward strand.
GCTCATGCAACAGCTGCAAACAATTATGGCGCAGCTGAGCACAGTCACTGAACATTTGACCAGCATGTCTCAGCTGGGTCCCTCCACTCCACCTGTCACCCCTGCTTCTTCTACCGTACGTCGTACCACCTCCATTCACCCACCTGCTCCGTACGTGGGGGAGTTGGGGAAATGCAAGGACTTTCTTTGCCAAGTACGGCTATATCTGGGCCAGGTGGGACGGGAGTACCCGGATGGGATTTCCGCTTCTCTGCTCTTCAGAGAGCAATCTCCTGTACGCTGACTGGAAGCGGATCCCAGCTCCGAAGTATGTGGTCGGGCAGCACGTGTGGCTATCGGCAGACCAAATACTACTCAAGACGGACTCCAGAAAGCTCTCTCCCCGCTTCCTGGGTCCGTACACCATCAGTAGGATTTTTAATGACTGTACGGTCCGCCTTAAGCTTCCACGGACCCTCCGAGTGCACCCGACTTTCCATGTCTCCTTTATTAAACCTCTCTCCACCAGTCCTCTCTGTCCTCCCCCCCCAAGCCGCCTCCTCCTCCACAGACCCTCGATAACCAGACCACCTACTCCGTCTAAAAGATTCTGGACGTCCGCCGTCGGGGACAGGGCCTGCAGTATCTGGTCCACTGGGAGGGCTACAGCCCAGAAGAACGGTCGTGGATTCCTAAGTCACATTTCCACGACAAAGGAATGGTCCGGGCCTACCATCGAGCCCATCCGGACAAGCCCGGTGGACCGCCAGGAGGCGCTCCTTGAGGGGGGAGCACTGTCATGAGTGTTATTCCCTGGTGTTGCATTCTGCTCGTGAGCTGCTCAAACACTTAACATGACAAACAACTGCAATCAAGTGTTTGTAATAACTGGCAATGAGTTTTTTACAGCACTGTGGAGGAATTTTGGCCCACTCATTTTTGCAGAATTGTTGTAATTCAGCCACATTGGAGGGTTTTTGAGCATGAACCGCCTTTTTAAGGTCATGCCACAGCATCTCAATCGGATTCAGGTCAGGACTTTGACTAGGCCGCTCCAATGTCGTCATTTTGTTTTTCTTAAGCCATTCAGAGGTGGACTTGCTGGTTTGTTTTCAATCATTGTCCTACTGCAGAGCCCAAGTGCGCTTCAGCTTGAGGTCATGAACAGATGGCCGGACATTCTCCTTCAAGAGTTTTTGGTAGACAGCAGAATTCATGCTTCCATTTACCACAGAAAGTCTTCCAGGTCCTGAAGCAGCAAAACAGCCCCAGACCATCACACTACCACCACTATATTTTACTGTTGGTATGATGTTCCTTTTCTGAAATGCTGTGTTACTTTTACTCCAGATGTAATGGGACATACCTTTTCCAAAAATTTCAACTTTTGTCTCGTCAGTCCACAGAGTATTTTCCCAAAAGTCTTTGGGATCCTCAAGATGTTTTCTGGCAAAATTGAGATAAGCCTTTATGTTCTTTTTGCTCAGCAGTTTTTTTTTTTTTTTTTGTCTTGGAACTCTGCCATGCAGGCCATTTTTGCCCAGTCTCTTTCTTATGGTGGAGTCATGAACACTGACCTTAACTGAGGCAAATGAGGCCTGCAGTTCTTTGGATGTTGTTGTGGGATCTTCTATGACTTCTTGGATGAGTCGTCGCTGCGCTCTTGGGATAATTTTGGTCAGCCGGCCACTCCTGGGAAGGTTCCCCATTTGTGGATAATGGCTCTCACTGTTGTTCACTGGTGTCCCAAAGCTTTAGAAATGGCTTTATAACCTTTTCCAGACTGATAGACCTCAATTACTTTGTTTCTCATTTGGTCCTGGATTTCTTTGGATTGCAGCCATTCAGAGGTGGCTTTTGAGATCTCAATGGCTCTTGAAATCTCGTAGATTTGGGGCTTTTACCCATTTTGTGAGTTTTTTCCTCAAAAGCCTGCTATTCATTTGGTAAATTTGTGACTTTTTTCTGAGAAATTTGCTTTTTTAAAGTATAAATTAGTCAGGGTAAAACAGTAATATTCTGAGCCAGAACAGAGTAGAAAATCAATAACTGAGAAAGTGTCACTGTACCACTCTATCACTTTATAAATTCAAGAAATCTGTGTGTCTGTCTGTGTGTCACAATCATAGGCCATCATAGGACGGCCTATGATGTCTGCATGATGTCCTATGATGAGCCTATGATCTCAGGCTACATAGGACTCGCGATGCCATCATATAGGCAATGCTGTCATATAGACAATAAGACTGGCGACCTATGATGTAGTGTCCTATGATGTCTGCCTTGATGTCTTTATGATGTCATATACAGCATCACTCACCAAAGAAGAGATACTCATCACCTGATTACAAATAGGACACAGCACTTTAAACTACACCCACAATTCAAAATCTTTGGCTGTGGCAGTTGCCATGGCCAAGATGTGTAGAGTGATGATATAGAGTGAAGTGATGATATATAAGAACTCCTTATTCAAATAATCAAGTCAATGGTGGTAATGCACCTGTAAGCTGGTTGCCAACCGCCAATCAAATCTAAAAGAAGAAATTGAAAACCACATAACCTCTGGAATGGGAGTTGCCAGAAAAAGGAAAGAAGAGATACTCATCACCCAATTAAGAATAGGACACACTAATTTAAACCATACGCTACATAAATGGAGGGCAATAGAGTGAGGAGAACTGCTGCACATCAGGAAAGAACCCGTGAAGATGACACAGCTGAGGTTCGAGCAGTACCTCTCAGGCATGACTGTGTTGCACGTCAGAAAAGATGCCGTGAAGTTGAAACACCTGAGGTTCGAGCAGTACGTCGCAGGCATGACTGTGAACAACACAACCATCTGAGGCAGGAGGAGACCCTTCACCAGCATAGGGTACGACAGACAAGGGATGCACAGACAGACAGGAAACGTGTGGCAGTGCGCCATGCATGTGCTGAGTCACTTGAAGCCCGAAATGCCCGCAAAGTGAGCAATGCTGCATGCCAGGCAAGGCACAGACAAGCTGAGACTGAGGAGATGCGGAATAGTCGGCTGGCTGCCAAAACTGCACACCAGGCAAGGCACAGAGAAGCTGAAACCGAATAGGACACACTACTCTAAACCACACCCATTCAAAGCAGTAAATCTGGAAATCTCACTCAGTAAGGCAGAAGGCACTCTACAAATTCAAGAAATCTCTGTCAGTGTGTCAGTCTGTCACCCGATAAAGAATAGGACACCCTACTTTAAACCACACCCATTCAAAGCAGTATGCATGAAGAATGGCAGTCTATACTACAAATGTGTAAAATGTCAAGCAAAGCGCTGATTTTCTCCGGGTGCTCCAGTTTCTCACTTTCGCGGGGCATGCACGGGTCTTCCTGAACAGGGTCGAAAGCCACTTTTTGCTCAGATCTATTTTCATTTCCACTTGTCGCTACCCGATTTGGAAGACAACCTAATTTGGAGTACACATGCGCAAGACCCTCTCCCATCTTAGAACGCGGGCAACAGCAACACAAGAGGGACAATATTCTAAGGAAGCCCTACCTGATTTTGATTTGTGCATATTCATGAGTTTGGACACATGCCAGATTAGACTGTGTTGTATAGTTAAATAATGTATAAGACACTTTTATTTGTGAGGTACGGTGAAGTGGCGCCCACTTCCGTTTCCACCACTACACTGTGCTTATAAATAGCAGCGGGCAGGGAAGGCGGGCCTCTTTGCCAACACCCCTGCCTGCTGGTTGTAGTGTGGAGTTTGAGACTTCAATAAAGATAAGTTCAGTCATGCACCTGGCCTCATTATTAATAGTCTATATACAGACATAACATTTTGGTGAAGAGGAAAAACCATAGAAGTGTGCATTTCTACAATTTGGCCCTTCCTGGAGCTCCCGGTCATGCCATCAGTTCCCTGGCTGAGATGGTATGCAGTCTTCAAGAAATACATCGTGGCGCTAAATCTGGGCAAGATGGACAAGCTGAGGGCACGCGCACTTCTGGTGCACAGTTTGGGAATTGAGGGCCAGCGGATACTGAGCACACTTGGTGATTTGGACGAGTTCGAGGACGTGGTCGAGCTGATGATGCGCCATTTTCGTGCACAGGACAGCGTCATCATCCAGAGGATCAAGTTTCGGCAGCGCCACCAACAGGTAGGCAAACCTATCCAGTGGATTGTTGCCGACCTGAAACTACTGGCTAGTGAGTGTCATTTTGGGCTGCTGGAGGAGGAGATGGTTCGCGACCAGCTGGCGGAGCACACCAACAACGCTGCGATACGGACGAAGCTGCTCACAGTACCGGGTGACCTGACGCTAGCTAGGGCTACTGAGTTAGCTCTCCAGTTGGAAACAGCAGACAAGCTGGCTCTAGAGCTAAGTGAGCGTCTGTCACAACGACAGCTGGAGTTTCCGGCCGCCACACAAGTAGTGGACCAAGACAGCGATGACGGCATGGAGGATGACGCTGCAGAGGCCAATGCTGCAAAATTTAGGTCTGCCCGGGAAAACCTATGTGTTTGGGTTGTGGGTCCATGAAACACCGCTTCAAGGCCAGGGACTGCCCGGCGAGAGGGAAGCACTGCGGCAAGTGTGGACACTTGAACCACTATGCCAGGGCGTGCCGTATGCCCGAGCAAGGGAGCCGACAAAGGAAACTGACCACCCCCCTCCCCCGCCCCGATGGTTGTCCACGTGGTGTCTCCGAGCACCAACGGGTACATGTTCTGCATGGTCGAGCTGGATGGTGTGGAGGTCTGCTGCTGATTGACACGGGGGCGGAGGGTTCTCTGCTGAATTGGGTTACGGTGAGAACATTCTTTCTCCACTATAGAATTGCAGGAGACCCGGCGACGCTCTAGGGTTATGGAGGTGGACAGCTGTGCACGGTTGGAACGCTGGTGCTGATGGTGCATTACAAGTCAGCGGAGATGGCTGACTTCAAGTTCATTGTGATGGCCTGAGGCAACATCATTATGGGCTGTGACCTATTTTATGGTCTAGGGTTCGCCATTAAGAATGACGCTGGGGAGGAGTGGTCCAGTTGCGGACAGTGGAACCAGCTGGTTCCGAGAGTGGAGGACAACGTAGTGTGGGACGAAGATTTACCGAGCACCCCGGAGGCTGAGAAGGACCAGCCTCGCTCAGGGGCAACGCGAGAGGGTCTCAGTGCTGGAGCTCAAGATGCCCTGGACAAGGGTACTGTGCGTAATGGCGAGGCACCTGCGTCGTTGAGCGACGCCAAGAAGCTAGCACCAATTTTCCCCGGAGCTCGGCTAAAGTGGGCCGGAGGATCTGGGGCTACAACGGCGACAGCTGCAGCGGTTTTAAAAGAGGTCGGGGCCAGACCGTCAGGCACAGAGAAACCGTGTGCCAAGCAGCAACACTGCAAGCTGAGCAAGGCCCCTCTGAGAGTCACGGATGTGATTTGGGCTCATGAGGAAGGACAGCCACAGCGAATACAGACCAAACGACAGTCTGAAGATCACCAGGGGCGGCTGCGCATCGTGGCTAAACAAGGCGCTGCCTATTTTCAACTGTCAGATGGCTTGTGGAAGCACACCAATGAGCTGCAGGGTGCCCGGGAGGAGACTTCGGGTGGTGGGCCTGGACGAGAGGGATGCCCGACAGCAAGGAAGAAGAGGCGCATCATCGTTTATGCGATCAGCTGCAGCCCAGGGGGCATGCTGCTGCCAGGGGCGGACTTACGGAGAGACGGTCCGGGGGCCCCACAGTTCAGTTCCTCCCTTACTTAGCCGTGTGGACTGAGTCTGTATATATGGTAGAGTAAAACAAGTTATAATAGTGGGGATTTTTTTCTGATAAGGATTTTGAAGTGAAATAGCAATAATGATAATAATAAGAAAGTTTTAATGTTCATGTACAGTATTTGTGCATATGTGGGAAAAAAAAGGGGGGAGGTCTCAATGTGCATATGTTGGTGCACGCATGAAAACGGAGAGAGTTTTGATGTTCATACAGTTGTATATGGTTCTGGGATTATTTTATGTCTTTTGTTTAGTTTAGGAAACATGGCAGTGATTTTGTGTTATTAATGGACTATAATTATTTATTTTAAAGGTGGCAGAATAATCCACCTCGTCATGTGGGGGTAGGACGGTAGTCCACCTGTCCCCCCCTAGTTTTAGTTTGTTGTGGGAATGTGATAGGCCTTTTTAGTTATTACAGTTTAGTTTTAGTGCGTGATTCGGGTCCTAAAGTGGGGAGGGTCTCAATTGTATGTGTGTGTTTTGGACTTTTCTACAGAAGGGAGAAATGTTGTATAGTTAAATGGTGTATAAGACACTCTTATATGTGAGGTACGGTGCAGTGGCGCCCACTTCCGTTTCCGCCACTACACAGTGCCTATAAATAGCAGCGGGCAGGGAAGGCGGGTCTCTTTGCCAACACCCCTGCCTGCCAGTTGTAGTGTGGAGTTTGAGACTTCAATAAAGATAAGCTCAGTCGTGCACCTGGCCTCATTATTAATAGTCTATTTACAGCCATAACAGACTGCATGCGTGGCATTTTTTCCCCCCATTGTTCCTTTTGCGATTGTGAACATGAAAGTATAGAACATGTTTTTGTAGATTGTCCCCATGTCTTTACTTTTTGGTCTAATTTGCAGGAATTATTTGGAAAAATGTCATACTAACTAAATTCCACATTTTACTTATGTGTAACAGAAAGGTTTATAATCAATGTCATTGTTATTCTAGCGAAATATTACATTCACAAGATGAAATGGCTTGAAAGATAACCCTCTTGCTATAATTTTAAAGAATCTGATCTAAAAATAGATTTGCCCCCCATTAAAAAATTAAAATTTGATAGATGAAAACTTCTTTTAATTAGCAGACCCCTAAATATGCCTTTTTTCTGTATTATTGTCTGTGACTCTCGTCATTTCTTGTTATACAACCTTTAAATTGTATATTGACATTCTTCAAATAAAATCTACCTAACAAAAAACAACTTTATCAGCATATTAAAAAAATTCAAAATCTTGAACTCTTTTATGTGTACCAGCAAAACATCTCATATTAATTTGTGTATTTTGATTGCTGTAGTTTTCTTTTTGGCCATTTAAAAATAATAATAAAAATCCTCAAATCCAGTTTGTGCCTTTACATATACCACATACTTTATTCATTAAAAAAAATTTTGAGGCCCTCCACTTAGAATTATGATCTGACTCCCAGTGTTGACTATACACACGCGGCTATATTTTCTGTAAATTTATGGAGTCTGGTCTAAAGCTGCTCTTTATGTAAAGTGTCCTGAGATAACTGTTGTGATTTGGTGCTATATAAATAGAACCGATTTACCTCACCCTTTGATAATTGTTATAAAAGTTATGCTAGTAAATCCTCTTACATTGGAGATATTATTCAGAATTTTCTCCACACTCAGTCATAATTTGCAATATTTACCGTCTCAGAACTAGCATTATCTCAGACTGTTAGTATATTGAGGTGAGTTTATCATCTGTATCCCATTTAATGGAAAAGATAATCCAATTTATTTTTCTGGAATATGAAGAGCTATGCTTTACATATTATTTCAGTGGTTCTAAAACTACCTCTAGTCCAAACAGTAATTAACATAGACTGTGCAGAACCATAGGAAACTACAGTGCATCCAGAAAGTATTCACAGCACTTCACTTTTTCCACATTTTGTTATGTTACAGCCTAATTCCAAAAGGGATTAATTTCATTTTCTTCCTCAAAATTCTACATACAACAGCCCATAATGACAATGTGAAAAAAAATGAGATTTTTGCAAATTTATTAAAAATAAAACACCAAGAAATCACATGTACATACAGTAAGTATTCGCAGCCTTTGCCATGAAGCTCAAAATTGAGCTCAGGTGCATCCTGTTTCCACTGATCATCCTTGAGATGTTTCTGCAGCTTAATTGGAGTCCACCTGTGGTAAATTCAGTTGATTAGACATGATTTGGAAAGGCACACACCTGCCTATATAAGGTCCCACAGTTGACAGTGCATGTCAGAGCACAAACCTAGCATGAAGTCAAAGGAATTGTCTGTAGACCTCCGAGACAGGATTGTCTTGAGGCACAAATGTGGGGAAAGGTACAGAAAAAGTTCTGCTGCTTTGAAGGTCCCAATGAGCACAATGGCCTCCATCATCCGTAAACAGAAGAAGTTTGGAACCACCAGGGCTCTTCCTAGAGCTGGCCGGCTGTCTAAACTGAGCAATCGGGCGAGAAGGGCCTTAGTCAGGGAGGTGACCAAGAACCCGATGGTCACTCTGTCAGAGCTCCAGTGTTCCTCTGTGGAGAGAGGAGAACCTTCCAGAAGGACAACCATCTCTGCAGCAATCCACCAATCACGCCTGTATGGTAGAGTGGCCAGACGGAAGCCACTCCTTAGTAAAAGGCACATGGCAGCCTGCCTGGAGTTTGCCAAAAGGCACCTGAAGGACTCTCAGACCATGAGAAACAAAATTCTTTGGTTTGATGAGACAAAGATTGAACTCTTTGGTGTGAATGCCAGGCGTCATGTTTGGGGGAAACCAGGCACCGCTCATCACCAGGCCAATACCATCCCTACTGTGAAGTATGGTGGTGGCAGCATTATGTTGTGGGGATGTTTTTCAGCAGCAGGAACTGGGAGACTAGTAAGGATAGTGAGAAAGATGAATGCAGCAATGTACTGAGACATTCTGTATGAAAACCTGCTCCAGAGCGCTCTTGACCTCAAACTGGGGTGACAGTTCATCTTTCAACAGGACAACGACCCTAAGCACACAGCCAAGATATCAAAGGAGTGGCTTCAGGACAACTCTGTGAATGTCCTTAAGAGGCCCAGCCAGAGCCCAGACTTGAATCCAATTGAACATCTCTGGAGATCTGAAAATGGCTGTGCACCAACGCTTCCCATCCAACCTGATGGAGCTTGAGAGGTGCTGCAAAGAGAAATTGGCGAAACTGCCCAAAGATAGGTGTGCCAAGCTTGTGGCATCATATTTAAAAAGACTTGAGGCTGTAATTGCTGCCAAAGGTGCTTCAACGAAGTACTGAGCAAAGGCTGTGAATACTGATGTACATGTAATTTCTTAGTTTCTTTTATTTTTAATAAATTTGCAAAAATGTTAAAAAAAAAAAACTTTTTTCATGTTGTCATTATGGGGTATTGTCTGTAGAATTTTGAGGAAAAAAATGAACTTAATACATTTTGGAATAAGGCTGTAACATAAAATGTAGAAAAAGTGAAGCGCTGTGAATACTTTCCGGATACACTGTCTATCACAGGAGTGTAGAGAACCAAAGTCCTGCACACTGCTCTAGCTCAGCATCCTTGTTTCACTCAACAATGCTTCTAAAACTTGTCTTTTTTAAAAATACACAAACCTTTTTCCCCAAATATTCTTTTTATTAAATATTACATTTTGGAAAAAATACTTTAATAAAACTTAATATTCATTCACCAAGAATTTAACAACTTTATTGGGCCATTTCAACATTAAATGGAAAACAAAAAGGAACATCTTATACATGTTTGAGAAAAAAAAATGTTTGCAAAATCAAAAAAAGACAACTGGCCTCAGGATATGTGTGCAAAAATCAAAGAGAACGAATGACTATCCATACACACTGTGTCTGCATTACTACACAGTGTTGAACTTCAGGTCCTGTTTGTCTCAGCGTTCTTTGAGGAAGACTTCCATGTCGTGCACGTTCATGAACTCCAACAAAAATGGGTCTTTTGATTCTAGGTCCTCCTCACCGAGTGCCGCCCTCAAAGCAATCTGCTGCTCTAACTTATCCATGCCAAGGAAAGTAGGTTGTCTTACCACCCCATAAACAGCCCTGCAAATGGAGGCCTCTCACCATTCTTGGCTCCTCCTTACATAAGTGAAAATACTCATGACATAATTGCATTAGTTGTTATGTCACATATCAAATATATAAAATACTAGATAGAAGTTTGAAAATAGCTGACTAATGTATGTTTGACATACCGTCACTGGGCTGCTGTGGGCTAGCTTATGGGAAATCCTAAAAAGTGGCTCTAGTTCTGCAGCCATCATTGTGCCTCTGCCTCTTCTGTCCACAAAGCAAAGTTTTTTCCATGCCTGTTGCATAATAAAATATGGCCCAATCATTAAATGTCATAATAAAGTGGACCAGTATCATCTGGTTTGAACAGTTGTCCTACCCTTCAGTGGAGAAACTCTCCAGGAGCTGCACACATCACCACTGGTGAATAGCTGGCATGTCACTCTGCAATGCAAATATAATGTGGTGTGGTGACCCACCACACTCTACACGGATATTTCTGACACTCAGCAGGTCTGGAGGAAGCAGAGGACAATTTACATACAGAGGACAATTCACATATGGACAGAGAGCCCCTGGGGGCAACCAGAACAATGGACTGTTGTTTATACATCCCCGGATGAGGGAGAAGACATCCGGGCGCCAGTTGGTCACGCTAATAATATGTATTGACTGATATGTTAATGTGCCATGCATTCTCCCCGTCTGTATCACTGTATAAAAGAGCTTGTGTGACATGTCCCAGCAGCACAGTAGTGCACAAAGCTACAAAGTGCGTCTCATTATGTTGGTGGAAATAAAACCCTGCAACCTTCCAGCTTGTCGCATCTCGCCTGATCTTTTACCTCCACACTGGTGACCCTAGACGTGTCATGGTGACGCTGGCATCTTCTTCATCCACACCGGACCGCGCTCTCCGGAGCGGGCAGCGCTGGGACCGACACGCACCATGAATGGTGACACGAGCGAACCGAAGGAAGCAGCCTGAATGGGGAAAGTCATCGGTGCCATCTGTGTTGATTCCCACCAAGCTCCCCGACCCTGACTCACCCTGGACAGCGGACCTCCCGCGCACAGAAGCCCTGCACGCACACCGCAGGATTACGAGGACAGCGCAACTTCCAGCTATGTGGTCACTGCGCCAAGCGCGCGCCAAGCACAGGGACAAACTGGCTCCACAGACTGATACATCGTCCTCCGCCGCTGCACATGCCCGAGAAACACGGCCGACCGCCATCCTCGGAACCTTCAGGGCTGCTCACGCACCTGAAGCAGACACGCAGCCCGCACACAGGACTTTATATGGGTTTCTCGGCCATGGCGCACAAGGAGAATTTAGCCGATTGCTGTCCCCGATGGCTTTAGGACTGCTTCCGCACCTAAAGGCCACACCACCAAGCCCCTCACACAGCTGCAGTTGTTTCACAGCCGCTACGCATCCTCGGGGAACTTGGCTGTTCGCCTTCCCCACATCCTTCCAAGAGGAGTCAGAGACTTAATTTTTTCACAGTCGCTGCGGATCACCGCCAGGTTGACCGGGAAAGTCCCTCACCATCGCGGATCCACACACAATTTTCGCGCGGCCCAGACACCTTTGACGTCCCGGGCCGGCAGTCACTTACTCCCACCCCCCTCCCCCTCCACAGCGCTCTTAGAGCACCTCACTCCCTAAAGCTGGCCGATCGCCGGTTGGTTCCATTACTCACGACGCGCACCGGCCCCACACGCCCACGATCCACGGCCGTTCAGCATGCTGGGACTCAGAGCGGAGCACACTGTTTTTTCCACCCCTCCCCCATCCCCCCCACAGACTGACATGCCCTCCGACACTCCTCTACAGCAGGACAATTCTACCGGAGCTGGAGCCCAAACGACCAAGGGGGTGGTCACAGCCCCTTCTGAGTGTTCTGGGGGGAGCCCTGTGGTGACCCACCACACTCTACATGGATATTTCTCACACTCAGCAGGTCTGGAGGAAGCGGAGGACAATTTACATACAGAGGACAATTCACATACGGACAGAGAGCCCCTGGGGGCAACCAGAACAATGGACTGTTGTTTATACATCCCTGGATGAGGGAGAAGACATCCAGGTGCCAGTTGATCATGCTAATATGTATTGACTGATATGTTAATGTGCCATGCATTCTCCCCGTCTGTATCACTGTATAAAAGAGCTTGTGTGACATGTCCCAGCAGCACAGTAGTGCACAGAGCTACAAAGTGCGTCTCATTATGTTGGTGGAAATAAAACCCTGCAACCTTCCAGCTCGTCGCATCTTGCCTGATCTTTTACCTCCACAGTCGAACCAAAATTCAGTCTTCTAAAAAGAAGCTGCTCTTCAAACCTCTACCTATAATTAAAGTCACACAAGAATAACTACATTTTAAGAGTCTAATGTAAACAATGATGATTTGTTTTTCATTGTTCTTCCCCCACCACCACTAATTCTGGATATTACCTCCACGACAACTGTAGTAATTGTAGTGGAACTGCATGAATCCTATGGCCTAAAACAAATCTGTAGTAGGCTTTGCCCAAAAGCTCTGTTCTACTACTCACCCGCTGTTGTTTTACAGACCTTCTGGTTTAGCAGCCTCATTTCTGCCACCACCTTGTCAATGTCCTTTTCTGGATCTCCAGTTTGAAAGGAATCTTTCAGGGGGCGGGCACTGATAATCCCAGGCAAATGAGGATGCCGGTGAAACACCAAAAAAAATATGGGCTATGCTTTGTGGATGCCTGAATAGAAAGACGTCCGAGTATTAATACAGTTAGTATTTCTATTATGTAAAACCAGAGTGAAAAAATGATAATTTAAATGACAAACTGAGAAGAAAACATAATGCAAAGATGTGTTTATTCAGTCCACAACTGCCTGGAGGTGGAGATCCCAATCATTGTGGTTCTCAATGACATATTTCCTCAAGGCCCGCTTTAGATTTTGATTTGCTCTTTCATCCTAAGTATTCCAAAACACATTTGGTAATATTTATCATTTTACAGTTTTAATATGTACCTGTATATACATTACATTAAAAAGAAAGAAAGGTTACTGTTATGTCTGGAAACCGAGGAAGGACTGATAGAGAGTGGAGTTTGCTGGAAACATGAACTTTATTACAGACTGTGCAGATTAAAGAATGCAGACCGCCGTTGGGAGGCTGAGCGCTGCAACAGCGAGCATAAGAGAATATCAAGAGAGCCAAAAGGCCATAAGATGGCCGACCTTCACACGGGCTGCACGGTGGCGCAGTGGTTAGCACTGCGGCAGCACAGTTTACCCTTGGTCAGGGGATCGTGGGGATCGTGGGTTCGATCCCAGCCCCCGACCAACAGTGATCTGTGTGGAGTTTGCATGTTCTCCCCGTCTATGCGTGGGTTTACCCCGGGATTTCTCCAGTTTCCTCCCACATGCCAAAAACATGCAGGTTAGGTTAATTGGAGACTCTAAAGTGGCCCTAGGTGTGAATGTGTGTGTGAATGGTTAAGGGATAGCGCCGTATCGTGGCTGCTTCATCCATCCAGGTGGTGGATGACCCTCAATTTCCCCTCTGGGGATCAATAAAGTATACTAAATCTAAAAAAAAAAAAAAAAATGTGCTCGGCGCAACGATATCACCAAGTGGCCGCATCACCACACCGATGGCAACCAAACTTGTGGTTTTCTTACACCACAGTTACTTGTCCATTTGTCTGGGGATGACAAGCAAAAGACACTGCATGTTTAATCCTTACACTGTGGAATATGTTGTCATTCAACTGTAAGAGGGTCAGGATTCAGCAACAGAAAGGCTGGTGATTCTGACACTGATGACAGTTCTATGCAACACGCAAATAAAAAATGGTCTAATAGTACACAAATAATACAATGGAAACAACAAGACAAAGAATAAGTTACATATAATAGCTACAGTGGTGTGAAAAAGTGTTTGCCCCCTTCCCGATTTGTCATTTTTTGTACGTTTGTCACACTTAAATGTTTCAGATCATCAAATGTCACGACCCCCCGCTCATCAGCGGCTTCAGCTGCGCGTACACCTGCGTCTCGTCAGCAGCGGGCTATTTAGCCCACTCTGCCCTCTGCTGCAGTCTGGAGCCGTCTGTTCTCATCAGCGTTTCCAAAGCTCGTGACTCTACCTCAGATCACCAGCAAGATTCAACGACACGTAAGAACTCCTTACCTTGTCTTCCAAGTTCTAACCCCTGTGCACAGGTGGACCCTCCTGGCGGCGGATTCCCCCCGTCATCGCCATAGCATCTCCATCTTCTGCGCAGACCCAGCAGGACGCCGTCCCCCGGGCTCATCGCCTGCCGACGCCAGCCACCTGTCCCTGCAAGTAAGCAACACCGTCACTAATATCCCCTGTCTCGGTGTGGTGCCCGTTACCCTTGTCCTTTGTTCTTGTCTCCATAGGGTTGTCCGGCTGTACGGCGCGCTGCTCTGCTGCCTGCGCATCGGCGTTCACCCCAGCACATTCCCATACCGCATCCATCCATCCACACACACCTGCTTGTTGAATAAAGCTGTTAAATCTATCCTGAGCCTGCGTGCGTGTTTCCTGGGCCTGTGTGCTACATTATGTCAGTACGGCTCCAGCAAAGCGGCCCAGCAGACAGCGGGTTCGCACGCCGTCTTTCCACCCTCAAGGCTCGGGTGGATTTAATAGCTCATCAACAGCAGGTGATACTCAACCAGTTGGTTAACATGTTAACATCACTCACCGGTTAGACCGCCTGGACCCCCAGCAGGCGTTCCCCATGGCTCGCCAGGGCGGGCCAGCTCCTGCCGTTCCGATGCCCGGTCAGTCTACTACCTCGGGAACGCCAACCCGCCTCACACCAATCCCGACCCCCACCCGCTTCAGCGGAAAGCTCGGAGGGGCGCGGGGGTTTATAATGCAGTGTGAGTCGGTGTTTTTGCACGTTCCCGGGGACTTTCCCTCAGACCACAGCCGAATTGGCTATATTGGAAATCTCTTGGAGGGGCGAGCGTTAACCTGGGCTTACGCCGTAATGGCGAAGCCCAGCTACGCGAGCCTCTCCTACAGCCAGTTCGTGCAGAGCTTTTTAGAGGTCTTTGATCATTCCTGGCGCGATAGCGTCCTAACTGACCGGCTTCTCACCCTCCAGCAGGGAAGCCGGTCAGCAGCGGACTATGCTATCGACTTCCGGGTTGCAGCGGAGGAGGTGGGCTGGGGCGAAGCCGCTCGCTGTGGCATCTTCCTCCGCAGCCTCAGCTCAGGTCTGAGGGATGAACTGGCTGGTCGGGATCTTCCGGAGACATTGGCGGAGTTAATCTCCACCGCCATTAGTTTGGATAATAGGCTGCATGAACGGTCCACTGAGTGGAAGTTTAGCAGCCGCTCGCGTGGAGGCTCCGTCCGCACGCCTCAAGACCGCCCCCTGGCGACACCTCCACCGGAGGAATCCGAGGAGTCAGAGGCGATGGTGGTGCCCCGGTCAAAGCTCCCTCTAGCGGAGAAACAGCGCCGCCGGAAGTTGGGTCTCTGCATATATTGCGGAGGAGGCCAACATTCCGTGGAGCATTGCCCGGAGAAACCAAACGGGGAGGTCCGCGAGTCACTGTAGGGGGCCTCTCGGACTCTAACCGGTCAAATCCCCTCACAAGCCTATCCTTGCCCATCCGATTTTGTCACAACGCCACGGGGCATCTCACACACGCACTGGTGGACTCAGGAGCAGAGCAGAGCTTCATTTCAAAGAGCCTGGCAACCCGATTGGGCATCCCCTGCCAACCTCTGCCCGCTCCTCTGAGCCTTATCACCCTCTCCCGTGCTCCCCTTGGCCAAGTGACTCATTGCACGCAGTCCGTCCCAGTCATTATCTCGGGCAATCACCGAGAGGAACTCTCCTTCTACGTTTTGTCCTTCTCTGTGACGCCTGTTATCCTTGGGTACCCCTGGCTGCGCCTGCACAACCCGGTCCTGGATTGGCAGACTGGGAAGATCGCCGCCTGGAGTGCATTCTGTATGGGCACCTGTTTACAATCCGCAGCCTGCGCCCCGTCTGCTCCTTCCCCGATCAAGGACGCCGTGCCGCCGGACCTCACCTTGGTGCCCTCGGAATTCCACGATCTGGGCTTGGTCTTCAGCAAATCCAGGGCGATGTCTCTCCCTCCTCATTGGCCCTATGATTGTGCCATCAACCTCCGCTCAGGGGCTCCCCTGCCGTCAGGTCGCCTGTATAGCCTGTCAGCGCCGGAGCGGGAGGCGATGGACAGTTATATAAAGGAGTCTCTCAGCGCAGGTATCATCCGCCCCTCCTCGTCCCCGCTCGGAGCCGGTTTCTTCGTCGTATCAAAGAAGGACGGGTCCCTCCGCCCTTGTATCGACTTCCGAGCGTTGAATGACATCACCGAGAAGGACCGGTACACTCTGCCGCTGATGGACACTGCCTTCCACTCCCTGCAGGGGGCGACCTGGTTTACCAAATTGGACCTCCGCAGCGCCTACCATCTCGTCCGGATCAGGGAGGGGGATGAGTAGAAAACTGCATTCAGATCGCCAAGTGGACATTTTGAATACCTTGTAATGCCCTTTGGTCTGACCAACGCCCCAGCTGTCTTTCAGCGCCTAATAAATGACGTCCTGCTTGATTTCCTGGGTCTCTTTGTATTCGTGTACCTAGATGATATCCTCATCTTCTCCAGGTCACGTGAAGAACACCAGGTGCATGTGAGAAGGGTCTTACAGTGGCTGCTGGAGAACAGGTTATATGTGAAGGCAGAAAAATGTGAGTTTTACGCCAAGACCACCTCCTTTCTAGGATTTGTGATCTCACATAATCAGGTTCTGCCCGACCCCGCTAAGGTCAAAGTGGTGGTGGACTGGCCGACGCCGACCTCCAGGAAGCAGGTCCAACAATTCCTTGGGTTTGCTAATTTCTACCGCCGTTTTGTGCCCAACTTTGGTGCTATCGCTGCCCCGCTGACCCGTCTCACGTCACCCAAGAACGCCTTTCGCTGGACTGAAGAGGTCGCCGCGGCATTCCAGGCGCTGAAGACGGAGTTCTCCTCCTCCCGGGTCCTGACCCAGGTCGACCCCGCGCTGCAGTGCTTGGTTGAGGTCGACGCATCTGACACGGGGGTGGGGGCGGTGCTGTCCCAGCGTTCACCTACTGACGGGACCAAACGACCCTGCGCCTTCTTCTCACGGCGTCTGTCTCCGGCCGAGCGGAATTATGACGTCGGGGATAGGGAGCTTATTGCCATCAAGCTCGCCCTGCAGGAGTGGCGCCACTGGCTGGAGGGGGCAGCGCTACCATTCGTGGTGATGACGGACCACAAGAACTTGGAGTATCTTTGATCTGCTAGATGCCTGAATGCCCGACAGGCGCGCCGGTCTCTATTCTTTGCCCGGTTCCGCTTCACCATTACCTATCGCCCCGGCTCTAAGAACATCCTACCTGATGCCCTCTCCAGGCAGTTCGCCCCTGAGACATCGGAGGAGTCGGGCCACCCCATCCTGCCCAGTTCATGTGTGGTAGGTGCCATCTCCTGGTCCATCAGGGACAAGATCCGGAGGGTGCAGGAGGCTGAACCGGATCCTGGCGGCGGACCGGAGGGAAGGTTGTTTGTTCCATCTTCTGTCCGGGGGGAGGTCATTCATTGGGTCCACACCTCCAAGCTCGCCTGTCACCTGGGGGTATCTCGGCTAGTGGATCTCCTCCAACGCTCCTTCTGGTGGCCGGGTCTGCAGAAGGATGCCTCCAACTACGTCCGGGCTTGCCCTGTGTGCGCCTTTGCCAAGTCGGGTAATTCTCCTCCCGCCGGTCTACTCCAGCCTCTGCCGACCCCTGGCAGACCCTGGTCCCATATTGCCCTCAACTTTGTCACTGGTCTCCCCACTTCCAACTCCTGTAACGCCGTGCTGACCATTGTGGACCGTTTCTCCAAGGACGCCCACTTCGTGCCACTGCGGGGTCTTCCAACGGTGCAGGAGACGGGAGATCTCCTGGTGCAGCACGTGGTCAGGTTACACGGGATACCAGTAGATGTCGTCTCGGATCGGGGTCCCCAGTTTGTCTCAGAGGTCTGGAGGTGCTTTTGCAACGCCCTGGAGGCCACAGTTAGCCTCTCATCCGGCCATCACCCACAATCCAACGGGCAGTGTGAGAGGGCCAACCAGGAGTTGGAGGCTGCCCTGCGCTGCGTCGCATCATCGGACCCATCCTCCTGGAGTTCACATCTGGCCTGGGTTGAATACGCCCACAACACCGCCCGGTCTTCTGCTACAGGTATGTCTCCCTTTAAGGCGTCCCTGGGCTATGATCCACCCTTGTTTCCAGACCAGGAGGCAGAGCTCGCTGTTCCTTCCGTCCAGGCGCACCTGAGACGTTGTCGGGCTCTGTGGTCCAGGACACGGGACGTGCTTTTACGCACGGCTGCGCGTAATAGCATCACTGCCAACCACCGCAGGAGACCGGCCCCTGCCTACCAGGTGGGTCAACGAGTCTGGTTGGCCACTCAGGATTTCCACCTTAAGGGGGAGAAGAAGAAGTTGGCACCACACTTCGTTGGTCCTCACACCATTTCCAGGATTATCAACCCGGTGGCTGTGCGTCTGGCCCTCCCCCCCTCCCTTCGCATTTGTCCTACTTTCCACGTTTCCAGGATCAAGCCCTATGTGTCTGACCCCCTCTGCCCCCCGCCCGCAGCGCCGCCCGTGCCTATGATGATCGATGGCCACCCGGCCTGGAGAGTCGCCTCCTTCCTGGACTCCCAGCGCCGAGGGTGCAGGTTACAGTATCTGGTGGACTGGGAGGGGTTTGGTCCGGAGTTTAGATCCTGGGTGCCCTCCTCTTGGGTGTTAGACAAGAGCCTCATCAGGGAGTTCCATCGGGCACATCCGGACAAACCAGCGCCAGGAGGCGCTGCTAGAGGGGGGGAGTACTGTCACGACCCGCCGCTCATCAGCGGCTTCAGCTGCGCACACCCCTGCGTCTCATCAGCAGCGGGCTATTTAGCCCACTCTGCCCTCTGCTGCAGTCTGGAGCCGTCTGTTCTCATCAGCGTTTCCAAAGCTCGTGACTCTACCTCAGATCACCAGCAAGATTCAACGACACGTAAGAACTCCTTACCTTGTCTTCCAAGTTCTAACCCCTGTGCACAGGTGGACCCTCCTGGCGGCGGATTCCCCCGTCATCGCCATAGCATCTCCATCTTCTGCGCAGACCCAGCAGGACGCTGTCTCCCGGGCTCATCGCCTGCCGACGCCAGCCACCTGTCCCTGCAAGTAAGCAACACCGTCACTAATATCCCCTGTCTCGGTGTGGTGCCTGCTTGTCCTTTGTTCTTGTCTCCATAGGGTTGTCCGGCTGTACGGCGCGCTGCTCTGCTGCCTGCGCATCGGCGTTCACCCCAGCACATTCCCATACTGCATACATCCATCCACACACACCTGCTTGTTGAATTGTTGAATAAAGCTGTTAATCCTGAGCCTGCGTGCGTGTTTCCTGGGCCTGTGTGCTACATTATGTCATCACATTTAAATATTAGACAAAGATGACACAAGTAAACACAAAATGTTATTTTTTAATGAAGGTGTTTATTATAAAGGGGGGGAAAAATCCAAACCTACATGGCCCTGTGTGAAAAAGTGATTGCCACCTAAACCTAATAACTGGTTGGGCCACCCTTAGCAGCAACAACTGCAATCAAGCATTTGTGACAACTGGCAATGAGTCTTTTACAGCACTGTGGAGGAATTTTGGCCCACTCATCTTTGGAGGGTTTTCGAGCATGAACCGCCTTTTTAAGGTCATTCCACAGCATCTAAATCAGATTCAGGTCAGGACTTTGACTAGGCCATTCCAAAGTCTCCCTTTTGTTTATCTTAAGCCATTCAGAGGTGGACTTGCTGGTGTGTTTTCGATCATTGTCTTGCTGGAGAACCCAAGTGCGCTTCAGCCTGAAGTCACGAACAGATGGCCGGACATTCTCCTTCAGGATTTTTTGGTAGACAGCAGAATTCATGCTTCCATTTACCACAGCAAGTCTTCCAGGTCCTGAAGACGCAAAACAGCCCCAGACCATCACACTACCACCACCATATTTTACTGTTAGGATGATGTTGCTGTTCTGAAATGCTGTATTACTTTTACACCAGATATAATGGGACACACGCCTTCCAAAAAGTTCAACTTTTGTCTTGTCAGTCCACAGAGTATTCTCCCAAAAGTCTTGGGGATCCTCAAGATGATTTCTTGCAAAACTGAGACGAGCCTTTGTGTTCTTTTTGCTCAGCAGTGGTTTTCGTCTTGGAACTCTGCCATGCAGGCCATTTTTGCCCAGTCTCTTTCTTATGGTGGAGTCATGAACACTGACCTTAAATGGGGCAAATGAGGCCTGTAGTTTTTTGGATGTTGTTGTGGGGTCTTTTGTGACCTCTTGGATGAGTCGTTGCTGCACTCTTGGGATAATTTTGGTCAGCCGGCCACTCCTGGGAAGGTTCACCACTGTTCCATGTTTTCGCCATTTGTGGATAATGGCTCTCACTGTGGTTCGCTGGAGTCCCAAAGCTTTAGAAATGGCTAGAAAATTGAACTCAGCTTTCCAAAGATGTGATAAACCACAGTTAATTTATGTTTTAACTGGGGGGCAATAACTTTTTCACACAGGGCCATGTAGGTTTGGATTTTTTTTACCCTTAAAAATAAACACCTTCATTTAAAAACTGCATTTTGTGTTTACTTGTGTTATCTTCGTCAAATATTTAACTTTGTTTGATGATCTGAAACATTAAAGTGTGACAAACATACAAAAAAATGAGAAATCAGGAAGGGGGCAAACACTTTTTCACACCACTGTATATTGAAGTTAAATTTTGTTTTTGATTGTTAAACAGAAAGCAGAAAACAGAAAGCTCATTCACAAACTCATTTCCTTGGTCTGTAATAATTTTTTTGACTAAACCAAAGGTGTACATTTTGGTCACAATAGCTGCAGACACCTCAGTTGCACTTTTGCTCAGCGGCAACCCACTTTGTGTAGAGATCTATCATGGTCATTACATGTTTGTTCCCCCTACTTGTTTCACATAGTGGGCTGATGAGGTCCAAGCCCACTACCACCCAGGTTCTTTTACCTGACGAAATACCATTTATTGTTTTAATCCTTACTTTAGATTTCAGTCTGAGTATAGCAAGCATTACCTTTATAGAATGTAAAGCTGGAGTCTGCTTCTTAATTGGGTCATTTAGCTGGCAGCAGTGGCAACATTTCACCTGAGAAAACGGTAAATATAGAATATTTTCACTGTAAATCATATCATGCATTTATCAGTCCCTCCAGGATGTTTTTACGATTGTTGCAGGCCAAAAAGCCTGAATTCGTGGGAGCTTTTTTTAAAAGTTGTGATGTTTTTAGAGTGCTTTTTGCACTAAAAGTTGTAGGAAGAATTCCAAATTTTAAAGCAGATGCTTTTTTCCAGTTTACTGCAGTGACATTCTATATAACAATACAAGAAAAGCACAGGATTGTCAAAATTTCCTGTTATAGTGATTTGTAAATTAAGCAGAAACTTCTGTTATACAGAAAAACTTCTGTGCAACAGAAAATGCAAACATTAACACAATATCCATTACAACAGCTAAATTGCACTGAATGCATGTTAAAGAGTAGAGATTTGGAAATTATTGGTAGCACCTTCATTTGAAAACTCCCTAGAGTTCCCAACCACTCGGTACTGAGCGGAGAGGAAAAAATAAATAATTTATTCTGTTGCTCTGTATTGGCTATTGGAGTCTGTGTTTTACTGAAAAAAAAAAATACAGAGAATATTCTCTCTCTTTCCACGCCTACCTGCCTGTCTGCTGCATGTCGGTCTTCACATGCACAGACACACCTTTCATTTACAGCGGGGTGGGTACGTTTGTCCGTCCACACCAGAGATTCAGTTTTAAAGCTCACTGCCCAGATGTAGCAATGATTTTACCTCTAAAGATGTATAAATGTTCAAACACTCGCTGTAATGTAGTGTACTCTCCTCACGCGCGCTCCTGCAACGGGGTGCTTTTCGACAGGCGCATGTTTTTCAACACAAACCCAGTGCTTTGTACACGCGGTCAGGACAGAGATGTGGCGAGGCGTCCACAGGCAGGCTGGGGGAGACGGAGGAAGGGACGGTGTTGAAAACCTTGCGGGTGAGTGGTTTTGTTTTTTTTTAAATCACACTCTTTGTTTGCTGATGTGTTCCGTTACTCACTGTAAACTATAAACTCACTACTCAGTGTAAACACGGAAGTGAATGTGGTGCAGCGATGGATTTGATTGGTTAGAATGACCATTTCAGCACCAGTTACAGACAAATTTGATTGGTGAAACTGGCAGAAGTTGACAAGGATTGGCCAAAATTGCAGGAAAGTTGCAGTGATTGGACAAAGTTGCAAGGTCGCGCAATAGCTGCGCTGATTGGCTGATTTCACGTGAACTGGTGTGATCGCAACATCGCGAAATCCTGGAGGGACTGATTTATTCCATGGGCCACTGTAGAACATTTTATTTTCATACTATTTTTTCCAGGAACGACATAAAGGTACAGAAACTGTGGTTATGGGGCTGATTTTTAGCAGGCAGAAATACACATTAACAGCTTCATACAATAAAATGTATAGAAATACAAAGTCTCTAGAAATGATCATGTTTCAATATTTTGCCACTGTACTAGTCCAGTTCCTTTTTATTGAAGCTATTTGGATAACAATGACATAGATGAATAAGAATTTTCATCAACATCTGTACAAAGACAGATGAAGAGTAATATGTCTGAATGTATGTTAGAGATTAACATGTTCTAAAATTATTAAAATCATTCAATTATTAAAATCTAGGTACTTTCCCCCGAGTATTGAAGTACTAAAAATAGTCACTTGATGGCGTAGTTTCTACGAACAACACAAATAAAGACATCCTATATACTGAAAAACGTATAAGTTGAGTATAAAATGGATGAAAACTGTCTAACAATGTTTCATATTTTAAACAACGACAAACTTTATTCAATTTAACAATTACAGCTTACCCATTCATTCACATCCACATTAATAGTAGCCAAACAAGCACCCACCTAAGAAAAGAAATAAAAATGTTCAGAGACCAAGAATGACCAATTCAAAGAAGGAATTTCATACCGTGTATACATAGTCAAGCTAGTTTTGTCCAGCGTGCATGTTAGCCATAATACAGTCACGTATAAATATAACACACCTTTCATTAAGAAGTTTGAAGATGCGTGACAAATATCTCTTTTTTCCATCCAGGATAGAAAGGATGGAGATACACCTGTGGAGATGTAATCTTTAACATATCCCAAAAATGCCAAGATTTTCTTCATGACGTCCAGAAATTGACAGTAACCTTATGACACTTTGTAAAAAAAAAAAATGCCACGCACACGCAGCCCAATCTGGCAGGTGTCCAAACTCACAAATGCCCGTATATCCAAATCAGGTAGGGCTTCCTTAAATATTATCCCTCTTGTGTTGCCGTCGCCTGCGTTCCAAGATGGAGAAGCATTTTGCACATGCGTACTCCAAATTAGGTAGTCTTCCAAACCGAGGAGCGACACCACTTCTTCTTTTTTCTTTTTTCTTTTTGGGTAGCAACACCACTCCTTCAGCACAAAACAAATGGGTGACGTCACGGAGGCGTCATCTATCTTTTCTTATAAAGTCTATGGTTTTCACACATAAATTGAATGCCTAAAACTCTCAGAAGTGAAAACAAATTTTACATTTTGTATTAAAACGGTGGTATTGCGATATTTTAAAAAATATTGACTCCAAAGTATCAACCAGCTGTATTGAAGTATTGATAATTGGGTCTCGATATACCCATCCCTAGCGAGGACCCATGGTACCGCAAAGACATCACTGGCACACAGGCAGCAGCCAAGACTCCAGTTAACCAGGCAGTCAGGACTTGGCTCCCTACGAAGGACTGCGATCCGCCGGTTCAGCTGCTGTTTCTCCAATACCGACCGGGTGCTCCACGATCATTCGCAGAGAGGCACGCTCAGCCTGCCCAGTCAGTGGTAGATGACAGTCCCAACTGCTGCTTCATTGTGGAGCAGAATGGATAGATCCACTGCATATTACATGCGGACACATACATGTAGTGTAGTAAGATGGTGGCTGTGGGACCCTGGATGTAGTGGGAGGTGACGGCCCACCTTTCCGGTGGTGGAGTCATCCTGGGTACAAAGGGCCAGGGCGGAAGGGACGTGGTCTCTTTTGCCATCGACCCATTGGCCTGTACGGAGCGCCTGTTATATTACTACATTGTTGTTGTTCAGACCAGCACCTTCCCAGCTCTCCTTTATTGAGATGTAATATTTTGGCGACGAGAAGAACAATGGCAGCATGTATGGGACAGATGTCGTTGTTCCTGGAACACCGGGGCTCGCTGGTGATTTCATGGGCTCAGTGGAAACAGAGCTTTGATATATATATCTGACAGTGGCGGGCCTAGGTTCGGTCAGCGAGGAGAGACCGAGGAGTCTAATGATTCAGTGTCTCGGCGCCGAGAGACAGCGAATCTTCTTTGGGCTGTGCCAGGGCGGTTCATTGGAGGATGGTCTGAAGGCTATGGACAGTGCATTTGGCAACACCTCCACGGTCACGGGCAGATGGTGTGAGTTCTTCGGTCGACAGCAGCGGAAGGGTGAGCCGTTGCAGTCGTTTCTATTGGAGCTACTTAGCTTAGCACGGAAGTGCAATTTTGGAACAGGGATGCACAGGATAGTAAGAGACAAGCTAGCGCACGGCACCAATTGCACATGGCTAATGACTAAGCTGAGGGTAGCTAAAGAGCCACCGTCGCTGGAGGAAGTACTGGACTTAATAAAAAGAAGAGTCCATGGCCCAGCTGGAGCTAACAGTTAAGGTTAGCAAGAGGCCGACTGAGAGCAATTTCCCACCGAGAGCGGAGGTTTGCATGCTAACGGTATGGCGAAGAAGAGCTAGGAAGAAAAGGAGAAAGAGGGCGGCAGTACGGGTGAGACGACCCAGCGGCCCGGCCCAGGTTCACATGGCATGCATGGGGAAAGGTCTGTTGAAGTGGTACATGCTCCAGCTTCACGGGGTCGACGTGCCACCCATGGTGGATTCGGGGGCTGGGAAGTCTATCCTGAGCCTACCCACGCTGTGGAGGCTGTTCCCCACGAAGCAAATTAAGGATGGAGCGGTGAGACTATTCGGCTACGGCCATGCAGAAATTGAGATGGCGGGCACAGCGGACTTCGAGGTAATCTGCGGATTGAAGACGATTCCCAGCTTTACCTTCCAGGTGGCACGCTGGGGAACCGACCTATTGGGAGTTGACCTGCTGGGAGAGCTGGGCTTCTCCATAATGGACCGGGAAGGGTCAAAAGTACTGTCTGTGGGCCCGGACTGGCACCTCCGCTGGCCTACGTTGTTTGAAGGCCTGGGCCACATCAATGCATTTTACCATCGTCCCCTCGTCAATGAGACTGTCACGCCGAAGATACAGCCTTTGAGATGTCTCCCGCTGGCAATGTGGGACAAGGTATCAGCAGAACTGACCAAACTACTTGAGTCAGGGGTCATTAAAAGGTTTGACGCATCACCATGGATTTCCAATCTGGTGGTGGCCAGAAAGAAAGGAGGGGACATCAGACCATGTATCGACCTTACAGCGGTGAACAAGATGGTCATCCTGCACAAGTATCCGCTGCCGACTAAGGAGGAACTCACGGCGGCATTCAGCGGGGCGCAGGTCTTCTCGAAACTGGATCTGTGTCAAGGTTACCTGCAGGTGCTGCTACACCTGGACAGCAGGAATCTGTCGGCCTTCGTGACCCACATGGGGGTCTTCCGCTACACCAGGATGCCCTTCAGGTTGAGCTTGGCACCAAGCTGCTTCCAAAAGGTCATGGCGACCATGCTAGCCGGCCTGAAGGGGGTAGTCGTGTACCTGGATGACATTGTGGTGCACAGGGCATCGAGAGAGGAACACGACGAGAGGCTGGAAAGGGTTTTGGAGATGCTGCAAGGACATGGGGTCACATTGAACGGCGAAAAATGTGTCTTTGCAGCAGATGCAGTGGACTTTGTGGGGTTTTGACTGTCTGGAGATGGACTGAAACTGCTGGTTTTGAATGTAGAGGCGGTGCTTAGGATCGCAAACCCCTCCTTGCAAGCTGAGATTTCTTCATTTCTGGGAATGGTTAATTTTTATGGACGGTTCATTACCCGGTACTCAGAGACGATCGAGCCGCTCCGGGCACTGCTGAAGAAGGATGCACCTTGGAATTGGACTCCGGCCTGCTGGGCGACAGTGGAAAAGTTGAAGCGGCAGTTCACCTCCCCACCCATTTTGGCCCACTTTGAGCCGAACTGCTCCACCATTGTGACTTGTGACACGTCCAGTTCCACCCTGGGGGCAGTCATGTCACAGGTGCAGGATGGTACGGAGCATCCAGTGGCTTTTGCATCAAGGTCTCTGTCGGAAGCAGAAAAGAAGTACGCCATGGGTGAAAGGGAGGCACTGGCCTGTGTCTGGGCCTGTGAGAGGTGGCATATCTACCTCTACGGGTGACACTTCATGTTGAGAACTGACCACCGAGCCCTCATGACTCTGCTCGAGACCTCAGGGTCGGGACACAGGCCACTGAGGATCCACAGATGGTCAGAGAGACTGAGGGCCTACAATTTTGAGACAAAGTACACACCAGGCAGGGACAATGTCATGGCAGATCTTCTATCTAGGGCCTGGACGTGCACTTTGGTGCCGGACTTAGGGGCGGCAGATCCAGATGAGACGGACCTGGTCCACGGTCTGCATGGGGCCCTCCGAGAAATCGTGTCTCCTCAGGGAGGAGCTCAGGGAGGTATTGGAAAGTGACCAGGTGATGAGAGGACTATGCTCAGTGATCAAAGAGGGCTGGCCAACAGGAGCGTTGGGTGATCTGGCCTCGTTTCATTGGTTTAGAGGCGAGCTCAGCTGCTGGAACAATGTGTGCATGGCTAGGGGGCAGTGCGCCGTCATACCAGCGGCTCTGAGAGGACGTGTACTGGAAATGCTGCATGAGGGGCAAACAGCGCAGCAGGGATTCAGTATGGTGGCCAGGAATTGACAAAGACATAGAGACGATGGTGAAGCACTGCGTGCCGTGCTTGGAGAGCGGGAAGACCGGAGAGCCACCACCCCTTCCCCTACGACCAGTCACATTCCCTACCAGACCCTGAGAACACATTGAGTTGGTCATTTGCGGAGAACTGCACACAGCCCCCCCTAGTATCAGGTTTCACGTGGTGGTCTATGATTTGTTCTGTAAGTGGCCAGAGGTGCTCCTGACTGGCTCAGAGACAACAGAAGTGATCACGGGGTTCCTGGCATCTTTGTTTGCCAGGTGGGGGACCCCCAGCTCCATCACCACAGACAATGGCCCACAATTCATTTCTGGGGCTTTCAAGGAGTTCTTGAGGATCAGAGGGGTTGAACATATTAAGACAGCGGTGTACCACCTGCAAGCTAATGGGGGGGGGGGGTCGAGAGGCTCAACAGGACTCTTAACAATGAACTAAGGGCCCACTTAGCGGACGGGTTTACGTTTGCTGACGACCTGAACAACACCCTACTCCACTATAGGGTGTCGATGCACGCCATGACAGGGCGCCCCCCGGCTGCCCTAATGCTGGGGTGCGAGTTGCCACTACCAGTGAGACGACTGGGGCCGGCACGGACAGAGTGGGGGGAAGACTCGAGGACACTGAGGTGCCAGGTCACTGGGCGCCAACGGAAAATGAAAGAACGGTTCGACAGGAAGCATCGGGTGAGAGATCACGGCCTTGGGGTAGTGGATCGAGTCTGGATCAAGCACCCCATCTGTGCCCACAAGCTCCAACTGCTGTGGGTTGGGCTGCGGATGATCGTGAGATGGAGAGGACCAGATACTTTTGAACTGGACTATGGGTCCCGGTGGCATGCGAGTAGGCTGAGGAGGTCCCCACTGGAGGTGGCGAGTGACCCTGCCATGGACTGTTTTAATGACAGTTGGGACTGGAGGGTCCGGGCGGACGCCGACCCACAGCTGGAACCAACGGTGCCGGAGGCAGTGTGCCATAACAAGGGACGCCCGGCTAGGGAGCGTCGGAGACCCAGATACTTGGATGATTTCGTGACAGGAATGGTTGAGGATGGTCGGGCTCGACAACAGAGTGGACACTTTGACCTGGCGGGGCGTGAAGGCAGTCCAACCAGGTGCCCTAGGGCCTGTTATGGTGATTTGTTAAGTAGTAAGTGGACTGCGTTGAAGTGTTATGTGTACATTTGTGTTTATAGTTCTTTTACATGTTCGGGTGTTCAGTTTGTGTTCTTGACTTCCCGGGGGGGGGGGGGTGACATAAGGGAACTAGGCCTTGGGCTTTGCCGTAGCTTGGCCGGGGTGGGGTTAGAGTGATGTCAGGCGGGCTATGGCTGGGGAAATACAGTATATATCTGTGAACTTGGCTAAATAAAGTGATGATGTTCAGACCAGCTCCTTCTCGGCTCTCCGTTATTAAGATGTAACAGCATCATCCAGGGTATAAAGGGCCAGGACGGAAGGGGCGTGGTCTCTTTCGCCGTCGACCCATTGGCCTGTATGGAGTGCCTGTTATATTACTACACTGTTGGTTCATTTAATAAAGCTATGTTCTATTGCACCTCCAGCCTGCTCTCTGTCTACCCAAATTATGGACATAACAATACAGTATGCACGCTTTGACTAAATGACAACAAGATGCAAAAATGCCCAAATAAAGAAATAAATCATTTTTATTTAAGCATTTACAGACAAATGGGCAACGCTGATGGAAAAGTTGCAATCAAATGGCTCATTCTCGTGTGTGTGTGTGTGGGGGTGGGTGGGTGAAGGGATTGGCGCCGTATGTGGATGCCCTGAATTTCCGTCTGGGGATCAATAAAGTATACAAGATACAAATACAAAAAAATAATAATAATAATGTTTGGAGTTTTGTTCTTTTAATATTGCTAGAATATAAAAGGATGCACTACAGTGGATCTCATATATTTGTAAACATGCCCTGTTATAGTACTGCATGAGTTTACTGACGATGAACTATAAACTACACCTATAAACTAAATTATAATGGTGACTGAACAACTCCCATTCCCCAAAGTGCAAGATACGCGATTATGAATATAACTCATAAATGATCACACAAATAAATCTGACAAAAAAATATATAAACAAGCTGTTCTTAAACAGTGGCTAATATTGGATGTCCCATTCATTTTCTGTTCTGTAATTAATAATTCACACAATCAAATAAATCTCAGTTCAGTCCTTTCCTTTTCATATTTGTCAAAGTCAAACATGTGATTGTCTACATATATGCTACACCTCTGTATTCCACTTTCAAACACAGCCTAGATTTGGGCCTGTAAAGCCTGATTGGGCTCCCTGTTTCAGACAGGAATACTTGCTTTCTACTGGCATGCACTAGTGTTTCAATAATTAAAGGCAATTTGACTTTTCTTTAAGACCTATGAGCTGTCAGCATGTGGGAAAAGTGCAGTGATAGGACCCTTAAAATCTTTGCCTCTCAATTAACACTTTTATTGTCTACTTGCCAGACCATCAATGGTTCAGTATAATGCATGGATAGGTAATATTAAAGAAAGAAAATGACAATAACTAGCTGGTGCTTTTAAAATAAACTACAACATTTTGCTTGTTTCTGGATAAGTGTGAGTGTATACCCACTATTGATTTAGTGCAGGTTAACTGGATTAATGAATGAATGAATGAGGCCTGTATAACCCCTAACTATGCAAACTTCATCACATTCAAATCAAGCAACTAGGTCAGTTAAAAAAGGCAGATTTGAAATGTGACCTCTGTGCTTATTTTCTTACTGTTTGTCATAAATACTATCACAAAAATAACCCTTCATGAGACTGGATCTTTGTCTAATGTGTCAGATACTTCTAGCAGAGCCCATGCTAAAAAGTCTTTCTGATCAATTTTGCTAAGTGTTTTTCAATTGTATCTTCTCACAAAAGAAACAATTATAACAGACATTTTTTTTTTCAGTAAAGATCCACTACTTCTGCAAAACCTTTGGCCCCGCACCCTATTGTTTGTGCACAGCTTACATTAAGGGTTGCTGAGGGTTGCTTTACACTTGAGCAAAGCCACCAACAGGCTGCTGTGACTAATTTATCAGGGACGTAGACCAAAGCACACCCATGGTTGAGGGGCTCATCATTCTTTCCCTGTGAGTCTCCCTTCGGTCTACTACACTGCCAAACCCACAGAGCTTCAAATTTATCAGCACTTCTTCAGAGCTGATTTTCTACCCAGTGCCGACATGCATACAGTAAACACACATGTAGTATTCTTCAAACTTGTAAAACTTTAATGTTCTAAAAGGAAAGAATAGTTTATTTACAATTATTGTCAAATTGATTTTAAAAATGCATTCAGAAGTGCTAAGCCATCTACAGTACATAATTGCATACGTGCATACAGTGTAATGCTGTGTTCAAAATAACTTCTTTCAGTATTAAAAGCAATCCATAAGCAATCTGCAAAGATTAAGGATTTCCCCTGACCCACTTCCTGTTATGGTAGGAGGCTGAAATGTCACATGTATAACTAGAAAAGCACTCAGAGAGCGCATACCTCCACCAAAGCTCCTTCCACCTCTCATGGATCACCTCCAAAATGTAATGGGTTTGTGTGTAGGCCTAGAGCCACTTCTGGTGAAAATTGCACCAAAGTCTGTCCATCAGTTTTGCAGTATTGTTGCTAACACACTGTGAGAAGATAAGCGCCTTGGCCGAGGTATGCATTCTCAGATCATCACCAAAATGTAATGGATTCATCTGTAGGCCAAGAACCACCTCTGGTGAAAATTTAATCCAAATCCATCCAGTAGTTTTGGAGTATTGCAGCTAAAACTCTGAGAAGATAAGAGCCTTGGCGGAGGTATGCATTCTCAGATCATCACCAAAATGCACTGGATTATTCTGGAGCCCAAGAAGCACCTCTGGTGAAAACTGCATCCAAATCCATTCAGTAGTTTTGGAATTTTGTTGCTAACACTGTGTGAGAAGATAAGAGCCTTGGTGGAGGCATGCATTCTTGGATCCTCACCAAAATGTAATGGGTTCCTCTCTAGCCCATGAAGGACCTCTGGTGAAAATTGCATCCAAATTCATCCAGTAGTTTTTGTGTAATCCTGCTGCACAAATAAAAACAAAGCCCTTGGTGGAGGTATGCACTCTCAGGTCATCACCAAAATCTAGTCATCTGTTTCCTATGCCATTACACACCTTTCCTGAAAATTTCATCAAAATCCGTTTATAACTTGTTGAGTTATGTTTGTAACAGACAAACCAACACTACTGAAAACATTACCTCGCCCCTTGGCAGAGGTAATAATCCATCTCTCTTTCGGTCACGTGGTAATTTTGAGCTCTGAACTCCAAACAGTTTCTCTTCTACAGGTGCGAAGGTGGAGTAAGGTGTGATAATAGAGCCAGATGAATGCAGTGCTGCCATCAGGTTCGTGTACTTGAGAGGCCGCACACCATAGGAGACATTTGATGAGATGAAAGAGACCTATGGAGAGGAGGCCCAATTGCATGACGTAGTCAAGCACTGGCCTCGACAGTTCAAGTGTGGTTGGATATCGGTGGAAAGGGCACCCATTCCTGGGCAATCACAGTGCATCATTGTTGAAGGCACCATCCAGCAAGTGGAGGCCACCATTTTTGAGGATCGCCACATAGCCGTTCACCGACTAGCCCAAGATGTCAAGATCAGTGGGCCAGGAGGACTTTGACAGACTAATCACACAGGACAAAACATGGGTCCATCACTATGATCCAGAGGCTGAGTCAAAGCAACAGAAGCATTCTGACTCACCATCTCTGAAGAAGGCATTGGTGAAGGTGGGATTGTGACATATATCTTCAACATGAGCCTGAAACTGGGGAGGGTACCACAGCTGTGGAAAACATCTTGTGTGGTACCTGTACCAAAAACTTCCCACCCCAAAGACCTGAACAGCTTCAGACCGGTGGCCTTGACGTCCCACTTGATGAAGACCCTGGAGAGACTGCTCCTTGCTTATCTCCGCCCCCTGGTGGAACCAGCGATGGATCCACTCCAGTTCGCCTACCAGCATGGCATTGGGGTGGAGGATGCGGTGATCTTCCTCCTTCACCGTTCTCTGTCCCACCTGGAGAAGCCCGGGAATATGGTGAGGATCATGTTCTTTGACTTCTCCAGTGCTTTCAACACCATCCAACCGATGATCCTGAAGGACAAGCTGCTGCGCGCAGGGGTGGACCAGCACCTGTCATCATGGATCCTGGACTACCTCACGAACCGGCCTCAGTTTGTGAGAACCCGGGACTGTGTTTCCGACACGATCATCAGTAGCACGGGGGCCCCCCAGGGAACGGTGCTGGCTCCCTTCCTGTTCACTCTTTATACTGCGGACTTCTCACACAACACAACACATTGCCATCTACAGAAGTTCTCTGATGACTCTGCGATCGTTGGTCTCATCTCCAGCGGAGATGAAGCTGAGTACAGAGGGCTTATCCAGGACTTTGTGGACTGGTGCCATCGGAACTGCCTCCAGATCAACGCGAGGAAAACTAAGGAGCTGGTGGTGGACTGCTGCAGGCATGGGCAGCCCCTCACAGCACCAGTAAATATACAGGGAACAGACATCGAGATGGTGACATCCTACAAGTACCTGGGTATTCATCTGAACAATAAACTAGACTGGTCACACAATACTGACGCACTCTACAAGAAGGGACAGCGCAGGCTGTTCCTGCTGAGGAGACTCAGGTCTTTTGGTGTACAAGGGGCGCTGCTGAAGTCATTCTATGACACGGTGGTGGCATCAGCCATCACTTTTGGAGTGGTCTGCTGGGGCAGTGGCATTACTGCAGCCGATAGGAAGAGACTGAACAAATTGATTAAGAAAGCTAGCTCTGTCCTGGGGCAACGCCTTGATCCGATGGAGGAGATAGGAGAGAGAAGGACGGTGGCTAAACTGTCATCTCTGCTGGAGTCCGAGTTCCACCCTATGCAGGACATACTGGATGCACTGAGGAGCTCATTTAGCAGCAGACTACATCATCCCAGGTGCACAACCGAGAGGTTTCGTAGGTCCTTCCTACCAACGGCTGTCAGACTGTACAACCTAAGCAGGGCTGCTCGCAGAGATAGCAAAAAGACGTAACAAACTAATAGTTTTTTTTTAATGCAAAAGATGCAATAGACTTACACAATGGTCCTCTCCGGCATACAACTAGGAACATACCGGTCGCTATGGAGGGTGAGAATATGTATGGGCACATAATCATACCATGTAGGATAACTAAATAGACGGTTATGCTGTTTCATCCCACCTAGCAACAATGCTCTGCACTGTGTGTGTTTATATATTTACATATTTATTCCATCTAGCTACAATGCTCTGCACTGGGTGTGTTTATATTTATATATCTATATATTTATTCCATCTAGCTACAATGCTCAGCACTGGGTGTGTTTATATTTATATATCTATATATTTATTCCATCTAGCTACAATGCTCCGCACTGTGTTTTTATATATCTACATATTATTCCATCTAGCTACATTGCTCCGCACTGTGTGTGTTTATATACTTGCATATTTATTCCACCTAGCTGCAATGCTCCGTACTGTGGGTGTTTATATATTTACATATTTATTCCATCTAGCTACAATGCTCTGCACTGTGTGTTCATATATTCATATATTTATTCCATCCAGCTACAATGCTCTGCACTGTGTGTCTGTGTGTGTGTGTGTGTATATATATATTTTATAGTAATATGTACATATGTATATTAGCTGCTCTTGCTTGCTTGTTTTTTTTTCTTGCCTTCTGATTGTTGCTCTGAGTGTTGCTATCCCTGTGCTGTTGCAATCCTGGAATTTCCCCGTTGTGGGACTAATAAAGGCTTATCTTATCTTATCTTATGTGTCCAACCTAGTGTTGTAGTCAAGACCTCATCAAGACCAGAGTCTCCCAAGACCAAGACCAAGACCAAGACCGAGAAAAAGTTGAGACCAAGACCCACATACAAAGTGGTCTTGACTTGGTCTCAGTCTTGGGATTCTGGTCTTGGTTTGCTCTCGACTACAACTCTATTTCCAAGTAACTAGTTACTTTAATCATGCAGTAATTGGTAAAGTAGCTCAGTTACTTTTGAAAAGAAGTAACTAGTAACTGTAATTAGTTACTATTTTTTAGTAACTTGCCCAACACTGGTTATATGAATACTGCATATAAATGTGCATGTCAGCAATACCCGCATATTATTTATGCATTCTTCACAATAAGCGATGGCAATGTTTGCTCCTTTGCTTCCCATAGAGTTGTAGTCGAGAGCAAACCAAGACCAGAATCCCAAGACTGAGACCAAGTCAAGACCACTTTGTATGTGGGTCTTGGTCTCAACTTTTTCTCGGTCTTGGTCTTGGTCTTGGGAGACTCTGGTCTTGATGAGGTCTTGACTACAACACTACCCTCGGCGTGCAAGGTCATGGTCATGGTCTTTTGGGACAAGCATAGAGTATTGATGGTGGATTTCCTGGCAAAGGGTAGCACAATTACTGGGACTTGCTACACTTCACTGCTACAGAAATTACAGCCTTCAAAACCGAAAAGCGTGAAGGTGCCCACCTCCTGCATGACAACACCCCGGTTCACAATTCACATATGAAACCCAGATGAAAGCATGATCCTGCAGCTATATCCTTCCTCACCGACCTTACTTTCTCAACCTCGCACCATCTGACTTCTATGTATTCCAACCATGAAGTCATTTTTGAAGGACAAGCATTTCCAAGATGATGAAACGCTGATTTCCGAAGTCATTACATCTGACACAACCTGCAGACTTCTACAGGTGAGGTCTCCACAGCTGCATAAAGCGATGGGAGGAGTGTGTGACCCTTGGTGGTACCTATGTAGAGAAAGACTAATAAATGTGCCAAGGCTCATTCCTCTTAGACCATGGGAAATGAGTCGGAAGAAATCTTTAGTGAGCAGCCCTTGTATAATACAGTGGTGTGAAAAAGTGTTTGCCCCCTTCCTGATTTCTCATTTTTTTGTATGTTTGTTACACTTAAATGTTTCAGATCATCAAACATATTTAAATATTAGACAAAGATAACACAAGTAAACACAAAATGCAATTTTTAAATGAAGGTGTTTATTATTAAGGGTAAAAAAAAAAATCCAAACCAACATGGCACTGTGTGAAAAAATGATTGCCTTCCCTGTTAAAACATAAATTAACTGTGGTTTATCACATCTTTGGAAAGCTGAGTTCAATTTCTCGAGCCACACCCAGGCCTGATTACTGCCACACCTGTTCTCAATCAAGAAATCACTTAAATAGGACCTGCCTGATAAAATGAAGTAGACCAAAAGAGCCTCAAAAGCTAGACATCATGCTGTGATCCAAAGAAATTCAGGAACAATTGAGAAACAAAGTAATTGAGATCTATTAGTCTGGAAAAGGTTATAAAACCATTTCTAAAGCTTTAGGACTCCAGCAAACCACAGTGAGAGCCATTACCCACAAATAGCAAAAACATGGAACAGTGGTGAACCTTCCCAGGAGTGACCAGCCAACCAAAACCACCCCAAGAGCGCAGCAACTACTCATTCAAGAGGTCACAAAAGACCCCACAACATCCAAAGAACTGCAGGCCTCACTTGCCTCAGTTAAGGTCAGTGTTCATGATTCCACCATAAGGAAGAGACTGGGCAAAAATGGCCTGCATGGCAGAGTTCCAAGACAAAAACCACTGCTGAGCAAAAAAGAACATAAAAGCTTGTCTTAGTTTTGCCAGAAAACTGTGATGATTCACTCTGCCTGCTTAATTATCCACAGCTGTGCGCACACCTGCTCTCATCATCACCGGAGCTATTTAGACCGCGCTGCCCACAGATCAGAGTGGAGTCGTCTTTCTCCATGGTCAGATGAGACCAGCACACGCCTTCATCTTCCTCGTAGTTTTCCTCGTCACAGCCTACACTCTTCTAAGAACCTCGCTTCTCTTCGTCGGTCGTCAGGAAGGATTCTCACCTCCACGACAAGTAAGCCATCTCTACACTCATCATCAGAATCAGAATCAGAATCAGAATCAGATTTATTGCCATTGTTCATGTAGTACACAAACTAGGAATTTGTCTCGATGCCATGCTGCAACATTAAAAACATGATGAGAAAAAGAGATAAACTAAAAAACTAAAGGACTGAAAACGTGCAATAAGTGTAGAAAAATAAGTAATAATAAGTAATAATGATAATAATAATAATAACAATACTAGTAATAATGAGTAGTACTAGTCAAGGCAGTTTTAAAAAATTAGCAAGTAGCAGATAATGTGAAGTACCACATAGTGTAGTCGATAATGCAACAGAAAACAGTGATGTATGACGTGAGTCTGGTTGAGCTGCTGTACATAGTGCACGAGAGTCAAAAAGTCACTTAATGTTCAGCAGTCTGATGGCAGAGGGGAAAAAACTGTTCATGTGCCGGGAGGTTTTAGTCCGAATGGACCGAAGTCTTCTACCTGAGGGGAGGGGAGCAAACAGTACGTGACCAGGATGTGAAGGATCGGCTATGATCTGGCCAGCACGCCTCCGGGTCCTGGAGATGTACAGGTCCTGGAGAGATGGGAGCTCGCAGCCTATCACCTTCTCAGCAGTGCACACGACGCGCTGCAGCCTTAGTCTGTCCCTGGCAGTGGCTCCTGCATACCACACAGTTATGGAGGAGGTGAGGATGGACTCGATGATGGCCGTGTAGAACTGCACTAACATCTTGGTGGGTAGCTTGAGCTTCCTCAGCTGCCGCAGAAAGAACATCCTCTGCTGGGCCTTTTTGATGAGGGAGCTGATGGTTGGCTCCCATTTGAGGTCTCGGGTGATGGTGGTGCCCAAGAAGCGGAAGGAATCTGCAATGGTGATGGGAGAGCCTGTGATGGTGAGGGGGGGCAGGGGGGTTGTGACTTTCCTGAAGTCCACAATCATCTCCGCTGTCTTCAGAGCATTCAGCTGCAGGTTGTTGTGGCTGCACCAGGACACCAGCTGGGCCACCTCTTCCCTGTAGGCGGACTCGTCGCCGTTGGAGATGAGCCCGATGAGGGTGGTGTCGTCCGCAAACTTAATCAGCTTAACAGACTGGTGGGAGGAGGTGCAGGAGTTGGTGTAAAGGGAGAAGAGTAGGGGGGAAAGTACATAGCCCTGGGGTGATCCAATGCTGATGCTAACAGAGTCTGAGACAGACTTCCCCAGCCGCACATGCTGTCTCCGGTCTGTCAGGAAGTCGGTGATCCACCTGCAGAGGGAGTCAGGCACGTTGAGCAGGGACAGCTTGTCCTGGAGCAGATCGGGGCGGATGGTGTTGAATGCGGAGCTGAAGTCCACAAACAGAATCCTGGCGTAGGTTCCCGGGGAGTCCAGGTGCTGCAGGATGGAGTGGAGGGCCAGGTTGACTGC
The DNA here is from genome assembly GCA_020510985.1 of Pholidichthys leucotaenia. Classification (NCBI taxonomy): domain Eukaryota; kingdom Metazoa; phylum Chordata; class Actinopteri; order Cichliformes; family Pholidichthyidae; genus Pholidichthys; species Pholidichthys leucotaenia. Next base: position 271,073,152 of record CM035849.1, read on the forward strand.
GTCATCCACAGACCTGTTAGCACGGTAGGCAAACTGCAGCGGGTCTAGGAGGGGTGTGGTGATGGACTTGAGGTGAGACAGGACCAGGCGCTCAAAGGACTTCATGACTACAGAGGTGAGAGCTACAGGTTTGAAGTCGTTAAGTCCAGCAATCCGTGGCTTCTTGGGGACAGGGATGATGGTGGAGGATTTGAGGCAGGTCGGCACGTGACATTGCTTAAGGGAGGTGTTAAAAATGTCTGTGAAGACAGGAGCCAGCTCTTTCGCACAGTGTCTCAGGGTGGAGGGAGACACACCGTCCGGCCCGGGGACCTTGCGCGGGTTCAGTCTGGAGAACTGTCTGTGCACGTCCTGCTCACTGATGACAAAGGGAGGGGGGGAGGAGGAGGAGGAGGAGGGGGGACCGCTTTTGATGAATTAGGGGCAGAGGAGGCAGTGGAGCTGGGTGGAGTGGGTGAGTTGGACACAGCTGACGAGGTGTCAAAACGGGCGTAATGTTGGGACAGTTTTTGACAAAGGGCTTTGTCATCCTGACCTTTAGAAGCCTGAGGCCGATAGTTGGTGATTTGCCTCAGTTCTCTCCACACAGAAGCCGAGTCATTAGCAGTGAACTGCTGCTGGAGTTTCTCAGAATACACAGATTTAGCTCTCCTCAGCTCTCTGTTAAACCGATATTTGACCTCTCTGTAGCAGTCCCTGTCTCCACTTTTCAATGCTGCTTCCTTCTCTTTCCTGATCCGTCTGAGCTTAGCTGTGAACCAGGGCTTGTCATTAGAATATCTCACCCTGGTGCGCGATGGGAGAATGTCCTCCTCACAGAAGTTGATATATGAGTTCACAGTGTCTGTGTACTCATTAAGATCATGTGTGGCTCTTTTAAACATGCCCCAGTCAGTTATTTCCATGCATGTGTTCAGTTTCTCTCCAGCTTCACTGTTCATTGTCTACACTCATCCCCTGTGCACAGGTGGAGATCCGTGGCTGCGGACCTCTCTCTCCTGGCAGCGGACTGAGCTACACCCCATCTCCACGAGCACTTCCATCCTCTCCAGCAGCAACCAGGACAGCAGGTGCTGTCTCCCTGGCCAGAGCCTTCGGGTCGAACCTGAGCGGTCCACCAACTCATCGAACAGTAAACACTGTACATTCTTGTACGTCCCCTCTGGGGTCACACACTAATCCTCCCTGTCTCTGCTTATCCATAGGGTTGCCAGGCTGCATGGTGCTCTGCTTGCCCCCGGCTGCTACATCTGCACACACATGCATGCACGTACACACTCAGTTCATAATAAAGATAATTGAATCTGCTTTTGAGTCTGTGTCTGCTCACTGGGTCCTAAAACCACATCAGTATGACTCCACCAAAATGACCAAGCAGACAGCACGCTAGCAGGCAAGGTAAACATCTTAGAGGCTCGAGTGGATCAGTTATCATACCAGCAACAGGTTATACTCACTCAGCTGGTTCAAATTAATGACCAGTTGGATCACCTGTCAGGTCCGCAGGCCTTCCCTCCGTCTTCAGGTAGCGCCACTGCTCCCGCTAGCTCCCAACCTGTTCATGCTTTATCATCCCGGCTGACACCGCTTCCCACGCCCACTCGCTTTAGCGGCAAGCTAGGGGAGGCTAGGGGATTCCTACTCCAGTGCGGGATAGTTTTCCAGCAGGTACCTGGGGACTTCCCCACCAATCATAACCGAATAGGTTATGTAGTCAATTTCCTGGAGGGGCGGGTGTTAGCATGGGCTTATGCAGTGATGGCTAGGGCTGATTATGCTAACATGACATATGACCAGTTCGTCAGTGAGTTTAACGAGGTGTTCGACCACTCCGACCGTGACAGTGTGCTTACCTCCCGGCTGCTTAACTTAAGACAAGGAAGCAAGTCCATAGCCGACTATGCCGTCTATTTCCAGGTGGTGGCCATGGAGGTGGAGTGGGAGGACACCTCGCTCTGTAGCATATTTGTCAGGAGCTTTAGCCCTAGCCTGTGGGATGAGCTAGCCTGCTTAGAAAAACCCAGTAGGTTAACCGAGCTAATTTCTCTAGCCATTAGCCTAGATAATAAGCTAAGGGAGCAGGCCACCGAGTGTAAGACTTCCGGCCGCTCGGGCGCCCAGTTTCGCCACTCCCTGCAGCCCCCCCTGCTGGCCATACCTCCCTCTGATTCTCTAGATGCCCCTGAGCCAATGGGAGTTGGGCAGTCTAAACTGCTGTTAGCAGAGAAACAGCGCCGCCGCGGGCTTGGGCTATGCCTCTATTGTGGCAGCAAGGAGCATGAGGTAGCAACCTGTCCCATACAGCTAAAAGAGGGAGTCCGTGCGTTGCAGTAGGGGGACTCACGGACTCACCTCAATCTAATCCCCTCACTAGATTCCTATCACCCATCCACTTTATCCATAACCAGACTGAGATAGCCACACACGCTCTAGTTGATTCGGGGGCCGAGCAGAGCTTCATTTCTGGGGAACCGACAACCCGGCTGGGGCTTCCCTGCCACCCATTAAAGACCCCATTGAAACTAATTGCCCTGTCAAAAGCCCCCCTTGCTGTAGTGTCTAAACAGACCGCTCCTGTGTCAGTCATTGTGTCTGGGAATCATCGGGAGGAGCTCAGGTTGTTTGTGCTGCTGGTTTCCACCTCTCCTGTTATCCTTGGTTACCCCTGGCTCCGACTGCACAATCCTTCTATCGACTGGTGCTTGGGGAGCGTAGTTTCGTGGAGCTCATTCTGCCTCAGTGCCTGCCTTGCAGTCCGCTGCTTGCTTGCCATCCGTGCCCCTCGGTGTCCCCGTCACCCCCCCTCCCGATCTGTCCAAAGTCCCCCCGGAGTATCACGACCTGGGGAGGCTTTCAGTAAGACCCAAGCTCTATCTCTTACCCCCCACCGCCCATACGATTGTGCCATGAACCTCCAGGCTGGACCCCCGCTGCCGTCGAGTCGACTTTACAGCCTGTCAGTACCAGAGCGGGAGGCTATGGAGACTTAAATTAAGCAGTCATTAAACTCGGGCATAATCCGGCTGTCGTCCTCGGTGATGGGGGGCAGGCTTCTTCTTCGTGGGCAAGAAAGACGGCTCACTGAGGCCCTGCATCGATTTCCGGGAGCTTAATAATATCACTATCAAGGACAAATACATGCTCACCTTGATCAATACGGCGTTCAACTCCCTCCGGGGGGCCTCCTAGTTCACTAAACTTGACCTCCGTAATGCATACCATCTGGTGCGGATCCGGGAGGGTGACGAGTGGAAAACAGGGTTCCGGATCCCTAGCGGTCATTTCGAATACCTCGTTATGCCGTTTGGGCTGACCAACGCCCCCGCCATATTCTCATCAGTGATGTGCTGAGGGACTTTTTGGACTCATTTGTCACTGTATACTTGGATGATATTTTGATTTTTTCTCAGTCCTTGGATGAGCATCGGGTGCACGTGAAGCGAGTCTTGCAGCGGCTCCTTGAGAACAAACTCTTTGTGAAGGCTGAGAAATGTGAGTTCCACGCCTCCAAGACGTCATTCCTCTGGTTCATTATTTCTCACAATGAAGTCATCGCGGACCCCAATAAGGTAAAAGTGGTGGTAGAGTGGCCAACTCCCTCCTCCAGGAAGCAACTTCAACAGTTTCTGTGATTCGCCAATTTCTACCACCGCTTCATCAGAAACTGTAGTGTCATTGCCCTCCCTCTGACCCGCCTCACCTCCTCCAAGGTGCCCTTTCGGTTGATGGAAGAGGCTGAGATGGCTTTTACCAACCTTAAGTCTCAATTTTCTTCCTCTCCCATCTTGACACAGGTGGATCCCACTCTACAATGCCTGGCAGAGGTGGATGCCTCAGACTCGGGGGTTGGAGCCGTGCTGTCCCAGCACTCTCCGATTGATGATAAGATCCGCTCCTGTGCGTTCTTCTCCCGTCGTCTTTCCACGGTGGAGAGGAATTATGACATTGGGGAAAGACAGCTCCTGGCGGTCAAGCTGGCACTGGAGGAGTGGCGCCATTGGCTGGAGGGGGCCTCCCAGCCGTTCGTCGTCTAGACGGAACAAAAACCTGGAATACCTCAGGACAGCCAAGTGCCTGAACGCGTGCCAGGCTCGCTGGTCCCTGTTTTGTGGCCGCTTCGATTTCACCATTACCTACTATCCCGGGTCCAAAAATACCAAGCCTGACACCTTGTCCAGACAGTTTGCCTTGGACACAGTGGAGGTGTCGGAGCATCCCATCATCCCCCCATCGTGCATCCTCGGTGCCCTCTCCTGGAGTATCAAAGAAAGGGTCCGGAGAGTGCTGGAGGCCGAGGCAGACCCGGGTGGGGGGCCGGCAGTGAGGCTGTTTGTCCCATCTGCCATTTGGGGCGAGGTGATCAATTGGGCCCACTCCTCCAAGCTCTCGTGCCACCCTGGGATGGCACAAATGGTGGCACTTCTGCAGAGGACGTTTTGGTGGCTGTTGCTCTGGAAGGACGTCGAAGAATACATCCGCGCCTGCCCCCAGTGCACCAACAGCAAGACGTCCTCCTCTCCTCCGGCCGGTCTTCTCCACCTTCTTCCCACCCCTGGCAGGCCCTGGTCCCACATGGCCCTGGACTTCGTCACCAGTCTCCCACCCTCTAACCACCACACCGTCATCCTCACCATCGTGGACAGGTTCTCGAAGGCAGCCCACTTCATCCCCCTACAGGACCTGCCCACAGCGAGGGAGACGGTGGATCTACTCGTCCTTCACGTGGTGAGGTTGCACGGCATCCCCCTGGACATCATCTCTGACTGGGGGCCCCAGTTTGTTTTCCAGGTGTGGAGATCTTTTTGCAATGCCATTGGGGCTACGGTGAGCCTGTCATCGGGGTACCACCCGCAGAGTAATGGACAGTGTGAACGGGCGAACTAGGAGTTGGAGGCTGCTCTGCAGTGCGTCACCACCGCCAACCCAGCATCTTTGAGCATCCACCTCCCATGGATTGAGTATGCACACAACACCACCATGTCATCAGCTATAGGCATGCCCCCTTTAGAGGCCTCTCTGGGCTACAATCTTCCGTTGTTTCCTGAGGAGGATGGGGACATTGCTGTACCATCCGTCCGAGCCCACCTGACGCGCTGTCGCCGGTTGTGGAGAGTGACCCGGACCACACTGCAGCGCACAGCGGAACACAACACCACGATCGCCAATCATCGCAGGACGCCAGCTCCCCCTACCAGGTGGGCCAACAGGTATGGCTCTCGACTAAACACATCAACCTCAAGGCTGAGGCAAGGAAACTGTCTCAGCGGTTTAATGGGCCCTTTGCCATAACCCATATTGTTAACCCTGTGGCTGTGCGCCTAGCTCCCCCCCCCCACTCCGCATCTGTCCCACTTTTCATGTCTCTCAGGTCAAGCCGTTCTGTTCCAGCCCTCTGTGCCCTCCTCCTAAGACGCCACCTCCACCAGTGGTGATCGATGGCGACCCGGCGTGGAAGGTCAACGCCATACTGGATGTCCGTCACCAGGATTGCAGCCTACAGTACCTGATGGACTGGGAGGGTTACGGCCCGGAGTGGAGGTCCTGGGTGCGTCCCTCCTTCGTGTTGGATCCTCACCTCATCAGGGACTTCCACCGGATGCACCCGGGTAAGCTGGATCGGTCGCCAAGAGGCGCCTCGTGGGGGAGGGGGGAGTACTGTGATGATTTACTCTGCCTGCTTAATTATCCACAGCTGTGCGCACACCTGCTCTCCATCATCACCGGAGCTATTTAGACCACGCTGCCCACAGTTCAGCGAGGAGTCGTCTTTCTCCATGGTCAGATGAGACCAGCACACGCCTTCGTCTTCCTCATAGTTTTCTTCGTCACAGCCTACACTCTTCAAAGAACCTCGCTTCTCCTCGTCGGTTGTCAGGAAGGATTCTCACCTCCACGACAAGTAAGCCATCTCTACACTCATCATTGTCTACGCTCATCACCTGTGCACAGGCAGAGATCCGTGGTGACGGAACTCTCTCTCCTGGCGGCGGACCGAGCTACACCACATCTCCACGAGCACTTCCGTCCTCTCCAGCAGCAACTGGGACAGTGGGCGCTGTCTCCCTGGCTGGAGCCTTCGGATCGAACCTGAGCGGTCCACCACCTCATCAAACAGTAAGCACTGGACATTCCTGTACGTCCCCTCTGGGGTCAGACACTAATCCTCCCTGTCTCTGCTTATCCACAGGGTTGCCAGGCTGCATGGTGCTCTGCTCACCCCCGGCTGCTACATCTGCACACACATGCATGCAGGCACACTCAGTTCATAATAAAGATAAATGAATCTGCTTTTGAGTCTGTGTCTGCTCACTGGGTCCTAAAACCATGTCAAAAACATCTTGCTGATCCCCAAGACTTTTGGGAAAATACTCTGTGGACTGAGGAGACAAAAGTTGAATTTTTTGGAAGGTGTGTGTCCCATTACATCCGGCGTAAAAGTAACACAGCATTTCAGAAAAGGAACATCATACCAACAGTAAAATATGGTGGTGGTAGTGTACTGGTCTTGGGCTGTTTTGCATCTTCAGGACCTGGAAGACTTGTTGTGGTTAATGGAACCATGAATTCTGCTGTCTACCAAAAAATCCTGAAGGAGAATGTCCAGCCATCTGTTTGTGACTTCAAGCTGAAGCGCACTTGAGTTCTGCAGCAGGACAATGATCCAAAACACACCAGCAAGTCCACCTCTGAATGGCTTAAGAAAAACAAAATGAAGACTTTGGAGTGGCCTAGTCAAAGTCCTGACCTGAATCCAATTGAAATGCTGTGGCACGACCTTAAAAAGGCGATTCATGCTCGAAAACTCTCCAATGTGGCTGAATTACAATTCTGCAAAGATGAGTGGGCCAAAATTCCTCCACAGCGCTGTAAAAGACTCATTGCCAGTTATCACAAACACTTGATTGCAGTTGTAAGGGTGGCCCAACCAGTTATTAGGTTTAGGGGGCAATCACTTTTTCACACAGGGCCATGTAGGTTTGGATTTTTTTTTTACCCTTAATAATAAACACCTTCATTGAAAAACTGCGTTTTGTGTTTACTTGTGTTATCTTTTTCTAATATTTAAATTTGCTTGATGATCTGAAACATTTAAGTGTGACAAACATACAAAAAATGAGAACTCAGGAAGGGGGCAAACACTTTTTCACACCACTGTATATAGTACCACTAGTCAGATATTTTCCAATTAGCTTCTTACCCCAAATGCTTTAATGACTCAGTGAATGATAATCACATGGCACTATTTAGGATATATCCTGCCTTCAAACATGGTAGGACAGTCTCACTGTTACAAGAGCAATATGACTATTATTGTGGCAACGTCTGTAAACACAGCAGAATGATATGATCTGTTTTGTTTTGACTGCTTTGTTCATGCATTGTTGTCATTGACTGGATATAAAACATGGACCCCTGTGATACCTCCCACTGAACTGTAGTATTTTAAAGGTCTTTTAAGGCCATATGATTACAGCAACAATCTTAAAACCTCTCTTTACTTAGAAATATTTATATTTGTCCTGCTTGTGGTACAAATGCCAGCTGTGGTAAGACAGGAAATTAAAGTTTAACTTAGCAGTTAGCTGCAAGTTAGCAGTTGGTCATTACTTTTGATTGTATTTTTTTCACTGATAAAACTTTGGCCAATTAGATAAGCGTCTCATGAATGTGAACAATGAGGCAGAAACTGGATTGTATGAAAATAAGAGAAACAGGGGCCATTTTTGGTGGTCTGTGAAACAACAGAAGAATGATTTTTGACCTTTAAACCTGCATCCATGTGTGCTGAGGATGTCAAAACTTAAAGTGGCACTAAGTAACTTTGCTGCTCCAGGTAGGAACACTGAAAAGTTTACAGCTATGGTGACTATGACCTCAGTTCCAACAGCCAATTACAGGGTGCTTTGTTATTGGTGGCTAAAATTGAGGGGCCCAGGAACTTGTTAAGGGCCGTGCCTGTATTTGTCTCTCTCACCCGTCCAGCTTCCATTTATTATGGGGGTAGGAGCCATGGTGACGTAATCATATGAGAGTTTTGGCTTGACGCAGCACGGCAGCACGGTGGCTCTGGTCAAAGAGAAGGATGGTTCATGGCGGTTCTGCGTGGACTGCCGGCGCCTGAATGACATCACGCGTAAGGACTCCTACCTCTGCCCCACATTGTCGACGCACTGGATTGCATCGCTGGCTCCAGCTGGTTCAGCTCACTCGACATCCGCAGCGGCTACTGGCAGGTGGAGCTGTCACCAAAGGCCCACCAGAAAGCAGCCTTCTCCATTGGGCAGGGACTATGGCAATTCAAGGTGATGCTGTTTGGACTTTGCAATGCCCCAGCCACCTTTGAACACCTGATGGAGCGAGTGCTGGCTCACGTCTCTCAGAGCCGCTGCATCGTTTATCTTGATGACCTGCTGGTTCATGCAGCTGATTTTGGTGGCGCCCTGTCCAACCTCTCTGAGGTGGTGGATGCTGTCCACCAGGCTGGGCTGTGGCTCCACCCTCAGAAATGAAACCTGTTTCGGAGAGAAACCACCTTCCTGTGCCACATTGTCAGTGCTGCAAGAGTCGCCACTGACCCAGACAAGATGGCAGTGGTGAGAAACTGTCCAGTCCCACGGGATGTAGAACTGCAGAGCTTCCTCTGACTGGTCTCCTATTATAGGAGGTTTGTGAAGAATTTTGCCACCATTGCCAGTCCACTACATCAGCTGACACAGAAGGGCTGCACGTTCCAGTGGAGCGAGGACTGTGCTGCTGCTTTTTCCCGGTTCCACTCAGCACTCATCGGAACCCCCGTGCTGCGGTACCCTGATCCGAACCGCCCCTTCATCGTGGACACAGATGCTAGCAACCAGGGCATTGGGGCGGTGCTATCCCAGGAGGGAGAACACAGAGAGCAGGCGGTTGCCTTCTTCAGATGCACTCTCAGCAGAGCTGAAAGGAATTATTGCGTCACCCGCCAAGAGCTGCTGGTAGTCATCCAAGTGTTTTGCCATTTCTGCCCATACGTGTATGGGGGAGGTTTCAGCTCAGGATGGACCACGCTTCCCTGACCTGGCTACTGAACTTTAAAGGGCCAGATGGACAGTTAGCAAGATGGCTGGAGGCACTGCAGGATTATGACTTTCAGATTGTCGAGCAGGCCGCCTCCATGCCAACGCTGACACGCTGTCCCGGCACCCCTGTGCTGTGAAGGACTGTCAGCACTGCGATTGGGCCGAGGATCATGACCCAGCAGACTTATGGGCTGCTGCTCTCCAGATCGCTGTGGCAAGGGATAGCGCAGCGGCTCAGAGCTGGTGGACGAGATGTTTTAGTGGTTCAGTGCCCTGGAGGAGCTGCACAGCGACCAGGGATGGAACTTCAAAGTAGAGGTCTTTGGAGAGGTCTGCAAGCGGTTGTGCGTCTGGAAAACCCAGGCCACCCCACTGCACCCACAGAGTAATAGCCTGGTTGACCGCTTTAACCGGACCCTGACCACAGAGCTTGCCATCCTAGTGGACCAGCGACAGCGAGACTGGGGCCTGCACCTGCCCCTGGTTCTGTGGGCATACTGAACAGCAGTTCAAGAATCCACCCGGTGCACCCCTGGAGCGCTGATGTTTGGACGCGAGCTGCACACCCTGTGGACTTAGTGTTCGGCCCTCCCCCGGAGCCGGAGGTGGAAGACAAACCGGGATTGGACTATTTGTTTTGCTTGAGAGAACGTCTTCACGGTGCACAAACTAACACAGGAGGCCCTGGTAGTGGCAGGGAGTCAACAGAAGCCAGTGTACAACTTCTGCTGCCAGGGGAGAGACTTTGCACCCAGGGATCAAGTCTGGGTTTTCTGCCCGGAGCGGAAAAAGGGATTGTCACCAAAGCTGGTGAGCCATTGGTCGGGGCCGTGCGTGGTCCTACAGAAACTGTCAGACGTAATGTACAGGGTGAGGCTGCGGAAGAGGAACCGGGTGGTGGTGCATCACCGCGACCACCTCACCCCATACCAGTCAGCTGCCCTGTGTGTGGCTGAGCCAGAGGTCCCTTCCTGACCAGAAACCCCGGTCAAGTCTTGAATGGACACTAACGGGCCCGTGCGTGCCAGCCACCACCAACAGTGGGCGCTCCAACACCTGGACAGGTTCATATTGGACTTTTGAGTTGGACTTATTATTCTGGAGACAGAAACCAGTCCAGGGAGGGACAGCGTAACGTCAGGCTGTTGTAAGGGGAAGGGGTATTCCCCCGGGCATGCTTTGTGCTGTGGGGGATTCATAAACAGCTATAATTCTTGTGTTCTGTTATTGTTGTAGTGTTATAATGGTGTTATAAGCCTGATTGTGCTAGCGTTGTTTTCCCTGCGTGTGAGAGATTATGTGTCTGTGTCACCCTGAGTGAGGAGAGTGTGTGTGCGAATGACCTCCCCTCTGTTCTGCGTAATTTGTGGGTTGAAATAAATGCCTGCTGCGTTCCAAATCCTCTCTCATTATTGTGTGAACCCTTGAAACGTCACAATATCATATGTGGCCACATATGCATGTTTTGACTAAACGACAACCGCAACCAAATAGGACACAAAAATGCCCAAATAACAAAATAAATAATTTTTATTTAAATATTTACTCCTGTTAGTACTCCATGAGTTTATTGACGATAATGGTGACTGAGCAACTCCCATACCCCAAAGTGCAAGATACAACCCTTATGAACATAAGTTATAAAAGATCACACAAATACGTGATCTGACAAACAAAGAAACAAGGGTTCTTAAACAGTCGCTAATATTTGATGTCCCATTCATTTTCAATAATTATGTATTCTGTAATTTATATTCACACAATCAAAGGCCACCGGAGTGGTGACCTACTTGATAGAGCATCCGCCCCACAACTGGGAGGTTGTGGGTTCTAGCCCCGGCCGGGTCATACCAAAGACCATATAAAAATGGTACTTCCCACTTTCTAGCTTGGTGTTCAGCATAATAGAATGGGGAAAGGAAAAGTTGTTTGTGGCGGCGCCTTGCATGGCAGTGGCCCCTCTGATTCTAAATGTGATTAACATTGTAGATAGGAGAAACGTGATTTCATTCTACTATACATGGATTGAATGACAATAAAGTTGGCTTCTTTCTTTAAAAAATGATCAGTCCCTTTTATACTTGTCAAAGTTTTATGTGTGCTATTCTCCTATTTTTTTTATCTTTTAAACTTATCTCCTGCTTGTTTCAGGGACAACAAATTTTGTAATTGGACCTTAATTGCTTGTTATATGTGCTGTTTTTTTCTTTTAAAATCTTCTTGCCTGCCTCAGGGACTACAGATGGAAATTAGTGAGAACGCTATAATCTGGAACAGAGCATCTTTACCCTGTGTTTAATGTCTTTCTGTACATGGTCCCTGACAAATAAACTAATAAACTACAGCATGTGATTGCCTACGTATAGGCTATGCCTCTTTGGATTCCACTTTCAAACAGCCTACATTTGGGCCTGTAAAGCCTAATTGGCCTACCTGTTTCAGACAAGAACACCTGCTTTCTAAGGGCATGCACAAGTACTTTTAAATGTCTAATTTCAACCAGATGCTGGCCATAAAGGATTTTTGCAGAGGATTTTCCGACCAACGTGCACACACACATGAATGACATCCATCCATGGTGATTCACACATATAGTGCACATACTGTATACCTCTATCTTTGGGTGCATGTAAATCCTAATAAGTTAATTGGACAGTGTGAAAGGCATACAGTACATCAGTATGTGTTTCCCCTTTCTTTCTTCTCCAGTGTAGCCAGGCAGACAGCTAAAGCTATCTGGCTCTGATAATATGAGTCTATATATAGAGCGGCCCTGTGACTGAGCTGGCAATAAGTGTCAGATTCCAGGCGCACTCATCTGCCCTGGTCGGATCAGCACCTGCTGCTAACTATAAACCCACCCACCCTCTATGCCGTTCCCCAATCCAGTTTGCATAGGAAAGCCTATGCCCACCCATGCCCAAGTCTGCTCCAGGTTAGATTCAGTAAGCACTTTTCCCTCATGCCAGCTCTGAGGGGAAGGGCAGAAATGAGAATGTGAAGGTTCTGAGTGAGATGACCCTCTTTACTTCTTCTGTTCAGGTCTGATACATGGCAGTGCTTCTGACACGCCGTAGTCAGTGTGGCACTGACAGACTGAGCTGTGGGGAGCTGCTCAGTCTTTGTGAACAGAGTAAACTTGGAGCCTTTTGTGGATTTAAGAGGCAGTTTGTTGGATGAAGAGAAGGGACCATAACACAGAGGAACTAAATGCCCTCAGGAAAGTTTCATCATTGGCAAAAGGTACAGTACTACTTATTCTGTCTCACATATACAGGGAGCATTCTCTCGTTTTCTAATCAGTCTGTGAATCTGGGGAGAGCTAAAGTTTTCATTGACATTCCAGATACATAAGATGAATTCATCTGCCTTTTTGGGTTTTTTTTTTTTTACAAACAATTATAATCAATTAGTAAATTAGATCTTGTAAACTTTTAACCAGATGGTGAAATGACAAAATTTCTGCTATCATATCAGAAAAAATGTACAGTACCACACCACTGTTTTTTTTTTTTTTTACAATGCTGCTGCTTTTAAGACATAGTGCCAAACGTATTATTGCTGTATATATTCTCCAGACATTTTAAGACCAAAACATCTATCATAAAACTTTTAGATGGTAACAATGAAGCTTTAGACTTTAGGTTTAAATTTCTGTAGTTTGTCATCAAATGTTACTGCTGGAATAAATGAATGAGCTACACAGTCTGCAGGTCACCATATTTTATTTCCAGTCCAGGAACAGAGCCCAGAGCAGACCGGAGGCCACAGTGAGAATTTGGAGCTTGTGGACGAGCAATGGACAGCTGGACTCTCCAGGGGGACAGCTACTCCTTCCTGCGCAGTACTCCCCGCACATTTTCTCTGTGCCATCGTGAAGGCACGCCCAACCACGTTGAAATTTTCGACATAATCAACGTCCCCGCTCAGCGCAGTGCCATCTCTGAGACTACCTGCCTGTGCGACATCTTTGGAGACGACTGCGAGTCTCAGTCTCTCTCGAGCAGCCCAGCTGTAGGGGTCTTTATACCTTCCCAGAGGGAGGTGGACAGGACAGACACCGCATCACCCCCTGTGGATGACCTGAACGACTCCTCGGGCTCTTATCACACTGCACAGGGCTCCAGTGAAGGCGAAGACGGTTTTGAAGAATCCAGAGAAAGGATTTTCAGCCCCCAGTTGCAGAGCAAGTCTCCTGAGACAGTTTTTTCTGAAAATAAGGGACTGACCTTAGGACAGCCTGAATTTTCCGTGGACAGCAGCACAAATTCAGAGCCAAAAAGCAAATCACCAGCACCTCAGGTTAGTACTCCAAGTCCATCATTTCCCAGAAACGGTGTGGAGAGGACCCCCCCTCCTGGATACAACAGCCCCTGTACCCTCAGTCCAGAGGGTAGACTGTCATCCTTGTCTTCTTCCTCTTTGGAAAAAAGGCATTCGCCATCATTACCTGATCCAAGAGAAGCACGTTCAACAGCAGAACCAAAGAGAATAACCCCTTCATTTCAAGACAGATGTAACAGCCCCTCATCCAATCAGAGTCCCTCCCCTCAGCCTACAAACCGTGTCAGCCCTTCCTCCTCTGAGACAGCCGATAGCTTTTTATCTGAGAGCATAATAGAACAAAACTTGCCCAAGTTAAGAACCAGTAACGTAAAAGAAAACATCAGTCCTCCTCCTGATCTCACACTTGGAGACTTTTCTCAGGATTTTACAGAATCAGCCCTTGAAACTAGAACCACCATTTCATCTTGTTCATCCAGCGCTACAGAGATATCATCTCATCTGAGAGAAACTTCCCTGTCTCCAGATCTTCGGAACAGGTCCTCCTGTTCAGATACTCAAGCATACACATCTCCTTTCTCTGTGCGTAGAGGGAGGATCTCTCTACCCGACCTCTTCAGCAGAGACTCTACACCTGATATAAAAGATTTTAGCCCCACCCCAGAGCGAGTTTCAGATCCCTCTACTTCACAACAAGAGACAGCAGCAACCCCTCCTGAGCTTGTGGAGAGTACAGTTTCACCTGATTTAAGAAGTGAAGCTCCCTCGCCGGGCTCACTCAGTGCTGCCTCTTCAGCCAAAACTGGGACAAGTACTCCCTCTCCTGACCTTTTCTTTAAAATTAAACACTGCTCTTCATTTTCCAACCTCGGGACTGAGGGGCCATCACCTGTGGGAAGTTATACGTTATCTCCATCACCTAGGCTAAGGAATAACAGCTGTCCCATAGAGCACAGATATACTTCACCCTCACCTGAAATCAGGATTACAGCATCCTCACCTGAGATCTGTAGGAAAGAAAGAACGTCAACCTTGCCTCTCACTGAGCATCACTCTGACTCTGCATCATCGAGAAGCCTAACTTCCTCCCCTCACATCACAGGGATTTCGTACTCTGTTGTTCAGCCTGAGGATAGGTGCAGCCCCGCATTTCCTGAGCTTTCTCGACTCTCTTCCCCAGAACAAGGCAGATTCTGTCTGCCCTGTGAAGAGAGAAGCCTTGCTGCAAGCAGAGGTAGTACAGAAAACACTACAGCAGAGTCCACTAGGATACCACAAGACTCAGCACGCATATCTGAATTCACAGGATCAGAGACAGATGTTACTCAGCTGCATCAATCCAGGTACCAAACTCCTTCACCTCAGTCAAATCATCTGTCCCCCTCACCCGAACCAAGATATCGCTCCCCTTCATCTGACAGGTATCAAAGTGCTTCTCCTCAGCACAGAGGCGGACGGGCATCACCTGCTGCCTCACTTCCCAGCGGGAGATCTCTGCATTCACCAGCAACCACAGAGCACAACAGTCCATCTATAGGGAACACAGCTGAGTGTGACACTGATTTTTCTACTGCTAATATCACAAAAACACAGTCCCCCACACATTCGACAAAAGACAGGGTTTCACCATCAATTAAAACTGAAAGGAGAGAGAAATCTCCTGATTTTGGTGGTGAACCCAAAGCTCTTTCATCAGTGACTGTAGTTCATTCATCAACATCTCTTTCACCCAGAGGGTTAGATGGCTCACTGAAACAGCAAAACACAGAGAAAGAGGAAACACAAACCCAAGTCAAAATTCAGGATAAGTCAAATGTTGCTGGCTTCTCTGAAGAAAACAAAAGCATTTGCTTCCCTGTTTTTCAGAGAGAAGACGCTAAATCAAAGTCTCCATCTCCTCATCTTACAGTCTCTAAAAACCCAAGTCTCTCACCTACTGGCAACTTACTTGTTGCAATATCCGATTCATCTGTGCAGAGGCAAGAAAACCTGCAGACTCAAGTCACTACTTATCCCCCATCTTCTGACTGCAGTGAGAATCAAAGAAGACAGCAGTTAAACAGAGTTAGACTTGAAAAAAGAGAGAGGGTCACAGAGGACATGTTCCGGCATGTAAACAGAAGGCGGACTCCCTCTCCGCCACTCACTAGGTTTACACCTGTCCACATCATAGCTCCTGAGAAACCATACAGGCAGTGGCAGAACAGAAGCTGCAGCCCTTCTCAGGTTATAGCACCCCCACCAAGTGGTAATTTAAAGAAAGCAGCCACAAATAGGGAAAGCCCCAATGTCGCCCTTGTTGACAATAATAGCCAGGCCCACTGGGTCAGCCCAGGAAGGCAATTGGAGATGGAGAGGGAAATGCTGCTGGAGCAGGAACAAGACATGGGATGGGAAAGGCAAAGGGACAGGGACAGAGAGAGAAAGAGGGAGGAGCAGGCTCCTGAAAGGGAGGAGAGCTGGCAGGGGGACGGAAATTACAGAGGGAAACAGACTGTGCTGTCATTCAGTGCCAGGAATAGAAAAGGACCCGCGAGTCGTGGTACAGCTCCCACAAGCAGAGAGACCCATCACGGACTGCCAACACTGCATTCCTGCACAGGGAGCTTGCTTGCCACAAGGCAGCTACAGCAACAACACAGTCTGCATAGACTTGCTTCTCAGGAAGACACAAGGGGCGGTGGTGTCAGCAGACGACCCCAGCCTCCTGCAGCCCATCATAAGAGCAGACGTGTGGCTACTAACAGGTCCTGTCGGAGTTCCAGCTCCAGCATGGGAAGTGAACTTGATGACGCAGACAATGAGGTAAAGTGGTTTACAGATGTGGCCTTCCGCAGTCTGTCAAGCCCTGAGGCAGATTACCTGGACATGTATAACTCCAGCCACCGTTCATCTACAAACACATCTCAACCATCTACCCAGGAGAGCCCAGCGAGGATAAATGCTGTTTCACTAGCCTATGCTGAGTTCAAGGGTTCTGCACCAAAGCAGGACCACGATGAACTTTCCTTCCAGCAGCCACCTGCATACTTCGCGGATGGCTTAGATCCATCCAGGCGCTATGAGATGGGTAGTTTTGAATGCGTAGATGTGGCTGTGGAAAGAGAAGATGCAAAGAAATTAAAAAGAGGAGTGCCAAAAAGACAAATCCTGCTGAAAAAGAAGGATAGTTTTGAAGGAAAACAGGACGAAAGCAGTGGAAACAGCAGCCCTGGGCTACCAGAGAGTCACTCCAGAGCAACCTTTGTGAGACAACACAGTACACCAGCAGCAATGCAGGAAAGCTACCCCTCTGACCACAGTCCTGAACCCAGTCAAATCAAACCCAAGCTGCAGAAATCTGCTTCTATGGATGAAACATGCTCTAAAACCAAGATGGCTTCTTGCCTCATCAAAAGTGTGCTGGCCAAGAAGATGCACGGCGATGATAAACAGCCTGATGACCAAGCGGGTGAAGCTGTGAGTCCCACTTTTGAGAAGAGCAGCCCACCAACAAAGACTGTAACTGTGCCACTTAAGGAGTCCCCAAAACCTGAAACTCATCTGAGTTGTAGTCTTCAGTCAGATTGTAGTCTTTCATCTGAAGCTTTGTCTTTGAGAGGGGAGGCAACCTTGAGGGATGAACCCAAGGCACCCAAAAGCTTTGGAATGAGATCGAGTCACAGGCCAAGTTCATCCAGCAGCAATAGAAGTGTTAGCTTTTCACTGAGTGACAATGAAGAGGTTGATTCTCAAACCAGGAGTGCAGCTTCATCAAGCTCAGAATTGAGATCAGAATTAAAAGTGTCTTTCGAAAGTAAACAGGTCAGAAACGCGGAACAAGGAGCAGATGAAATTCGAGCTTATGAAAGGGAGGATGATGACTCAGCAAATGCCAATGTCACGAGTACAGGAGCACCGTCTGACAGTGGATTCTGCATGAGGGGGGCAAACAGAGACCAGGGGTGTGAAAACACAGTTGACTCTAAAACACAACAGCAGGGTGACAAGAAGAGTGCCTTCACGTCAAAAACACAAGAGGCTACGCTCCATGCTGTAGGAAAAAAGAAAGCCTCACTAAATGTGTGTCTCACACCAGAGGCAGAAAATAAACCTGAGGCATTTTCACCAGATCTGTTTTTCAGAGAACAGGAAGAAAAAATAGAGACCAGTGTAAATGAGAAAACAGAGGAAGAAGAAAACGAGAACAATAAAGCAAAGGGCCCAATTCACAAAGTTAGAGATGTAAGGCGGCTAGTGAAAAACACATACAATTTGTCCTTTAAGGCAGCTAGTGCTGAAGAAAGGGTAGAAAATTTTATTGAGGAGAAGAGGGAAGAGGTCAAAGTGGAGGAGGGGGTGGCGGTTAGGGAAGAGATAAGGAGGGAGGAGAAGGGGGCAAGAGAAGAGGAGTTCTGGGAGGACAGGAAAGAAGTACAAACAGATGATGTAAGCAATTCAGACATGTCAACTTTATCTCCTCCTACGCAGACTAAAGAAAAGTCTCTGCCTGGGTCACAGCCAATGCAGATAGAATTCAAAGCAGTTTGCTTGAAAGAAGACAAAAACAAAATGTTACCAACTGAGAAAGATTCAGAAAGTCAAGAAGACAAAGCCACGATTTCTTCAAAGGCTGTCACAGAAGATCCAGTGTCCTCAGGAAAAGATGCTACAAATATTAAGCTGCGTGCACATGAGGAAAACATCACGCAAAACAGCAAAATGGAACTTAATAAAGTGCCAGACCATGAGGACAAACCTGTGGTCAGAAGACCTCCTATGCTTGGGACCTTCCCTAAACTGCCCAGCAAGGAGAGGGAGGTGTCCACTGCTGTAGTGTTAATACGAGATGGATCCAGCAGGACCAAAACATCTGCATCCCCAGCCAAGGAAGAGATTCCCATCCCAGTCCAAGGACTTGCTGCTTCACCTTCATCTGGCCCCGCTACTCAAGCCAGCACATCTAACAGTGGCGGCCACTCAGTTTCCATGCTATTGAAGGAGAAAGGCTACCAAGCCGACATTGGAGCAGTTGTTGGAGACAGCCATAGTGCGGCTGGAAATAAAGGAGTCTCACATAAGCATGTGAACTCTCTGGAAATTCCACTTCAGACCATCACACCTTCAGATGGACGTCAGACCAAGTCTCACAGAGAGAGGACGTTCTCCTCTTCCTCCGCCACCTCAGCACACTCAGCAGTGTCTGACAACTCAGACTCCACCACAAAGATCAGAGTACAGGAGGGCCGTACTGTTGCAGAAAAAGATGCTTCAAAACAAAGAGTGTTTTCTCCGCTAAGGAATGCGCAGGAGCAAATACAGCCCATCACCAAACAGCCAGAGCTAGGAGATTTTGAAGCAGTGAAGAGACTAGATCCAACTTTTCCCCCGAGGTCCCCTGCAATAAGGAGATTTAAACCACAACCAATTGAGGTTAAGTCGCTGTCTAAAGATCCACAGAAAAAAGAGATGCTCACAAACTCTGTGGTAAACAACAGACCTCAATCCATTGAAGTTAAATCAATAGCTAAAAACTCCCACAAGCCAGCTGTGCCTCCAAAACCAAGCTACAAATTTAAACCTGCTGATTTGGGAGTTAATGAAACACAGAGACCATCTGCAACAATGCCGATTTCAAGACCACAAGGTGAGGAGAGGTCTCAAACAATTGTTTTGAGTTCACCGACAATCTACAGGAAGCTTTCTAATGAGTCCACATCAACATCAAACTTGTCAAGAAAACTGGCCGTGTCTGCAGTGTCCAGCCTCAAACCTCCACCTAGTAAAACAGCTACAACCAAGAGCTCCAGTCTGGCGAGCCACAGACTAGAACCATCTGTCACTGAGACATCTGATGACAGAGGGCAGCAGCAGCAGCAGCCACCACCAACTTCCTCTCCTCAGAGTTTCAGATTTGCACAAAAACCTCCAACTATAGCTTCAGTTCCAATGTCAAATCCGAGCTCAGGTGGAACCAAAGCCTCTGGTCCAGTTTTTGACCCCAAACCAAACCAAATCTCTGAATCTGTCTCAGCTGGAGCCAGTCAGCCCAGTCAGTCAGCTGTTGGCGAACCACTCAAAGAACAATCTCACAGGGAGGCCAACCCTCATGAACAAGCTCTGCCAGAAACTTCAAACAACACAAAACAGCTTACTGCTGTTTCCACAGCACAGATGCAGAGGTACGCCCAGCAGCCACACCACAGATCACTCTCCAGCA
Organism: Pholidichthys leucotaenia; assembly: GCA_020510985.1. Classification (NCBI taxonomy): domain Eukaryota; kingdom Metazoa; phylum Chordata; class Actinopteri; order Cichliformes; family Pholidichthyidae; genus Pholidichthys; species Pholidichthys leucotaenia. The sequence continues at coordinate 271,092,691 of CM035849.1, forward strand.
ATCACTCCCAAAGGCCAGATGACCTGCGTTTTTATGCCTCCGATGACCCTCCAAGTTATGATGAAAGAGAGAGCTTCAGTCCACTCCTGCTCCCAGATGTAGCACCTCCGAGGTCAAATCGTTATCAACCCTCCTCCCGCCCTCCTCCGTGCTCCTGCACGGCCGCCTGCCCCTCTCACCCCAGTCTCACCGCTCCCCACCATCACCGCAGCCCCCATGATGTCACCCCGCCTCACCCACCACACTCCCCAGGACAGGCTCTGCCATATCCAGTGGCTCAGCCTCCTCTCCGACCCCACCACTGCAGACCCGAACCTCTGCCAATGAGCTACCAGCCCAGCTCTCCCAAATTAAGTAATCTGGGTCCAGGTCAGCCCCCAGGCATGTATCAGCCTCTGCACCAGCCCGCTCCCTGTCCTCCCCACCCCACACTTGTGCAAGATCGCCCGCTGCTGCCACCCCAGCATATAGACTCTCGGCGACCCCCCATCCACAGGTCCCCTCACCAGCAGCTACCGGGCATGACGGGGGGTCCTTACAGTGATCCTAGCCACACCCACTCTCCCGACCCTTTGGATCCTCAGTACATGTGTGGCCCTCAGAGCATGGGGCCCTCCTACGGTTCCGAATATGGAGGTGACAGCTCCAGTTTGTACTCAGAAAGTAACTATGGACAGACACCTCGCAGAGTGCTCCTGGATCCCGAAACAGGAAAGTACTTCTACATCGAGGTGCCTGTTCAGCCTCTGAGGAAAATGCTGTTTGACCCAGAGACCGGGCAATACGTGGAAGTGCTCATCCCACAGCAAGCAGTGCCACATTCAAGCATGTATCCGCCCGCAACAGCCCCATACCCACCTCTCCACAATCCGAACATCTTTGCTACACAGTACATGCCCTACGCTGCTGCTCCCGCACCAGCCCACCCCCACCCCCAGCCCCAGCCTCCACGATATCCCGAGGCCTCCGGTGCAGCAGCAACAATGCACCCAAGTGGCCCCGGGGTGGGCTACAGAAATTCCTCCGCTCAGGGGTCCAAGCCAGAGCCCCAGAATCACCCTCCACTGGACCACAGCTACTTGGAGAGCATGTATTATGTTCCTACAGGGATGAATACAAGCCCCAATCCCACCCCGCCCGACTATTTCCACAAACATCCCCCCAACTTGCCCCCAACTGGAGGCAAAAGGTCCTGAAATAGAGGGCAGAGGCCGCCTTCCTGGAGCCTGTTGGTTTTAAAATACACACCACATAAAGGAGTTGTCTAATTTTAGCTTGTAATGTTTTTACATTGCAACTGAGGACAGCAATTCTCTGGTTGTTGTTTATTTGCTGCTGACATGTTCTGTGCTGGGTTGCTCTGACAGCATCACATATTTACGGTAGTTTTGGTTTATTAGTTTTGAAAATCCTTTGCTAGGGGTGTCCACTAGAGTATTACAATTTCTTTATATAAAGTCAAAACCTTGCCATGAAATGTAAAGAATGATGCACAAAACCACCATCAGTACTGATTTTAATGTGTATTTTCTCAAGAAAACTTGAAAATATAGTTTTACACAAAACGTCATATTTATTTTATTATTGTTTATCTTACGTTGAATGAGTGAGTTGGTGCACAGAAATGTTTGTCTCAGTCCACCAATGTTAATAAAATGTCTCAGATTAATTACTTGTTGGTATACTTTACTGACCATTAAGTGCAACGTTCATGTTTACCCAACAGATAAATTAAAAATCTGATAATGGTGGAGCTGATACTGTCTTCTCATTGGGACACTTTTTCAAAAATGAAATAATGAAAAAATGAAATAATGCATTGTCCTGAAGAGGGGGAGATTGAATGATGTCTGTAAATACATTATTAATTATCTATTCATTTATATGTGACAATCAGAACAGAGCAAATGCTGGCTGCTGCAGAAGCGATGTCTGGTGTACAACAGGAGTGGAAATGCTTCAGGCAAAAATAAAAATAAATATAAAATCATTGGTTCTTTATTCTTTTAAAAGATCATAATCATTGCTTTCATGTATAAGAATAACCTGCAGTGGTATACAAAAAAAACTGGTGAGCCCTTGACAAGTAGCACATTTTTGTGATTTTTTTTTTTTAATGGTGTGTTTTATAAAGTGTGTCGACTTTTGGACGGTACAAATGTTCACTTATTAATTTATAATTTTGTTCCACAAAATAAAATGTAGATATACATTACTGCTTACTGGAAACATTGTATTTTTTTCTATATCCCGTGTTACAGCTTTTCAATGAAAAATCTGTTACTGGCCAGGGGGTGGGCTAATTATGCACACTGTTGTATGCTCTTAATTATTCACTGTGTATTTTTATTTATGTATGTGATGTTGGTATGAAGTTTGAGGTGACAAATGAGATGATGGGGAACTCGCTGGAAACGGATGACCTGCTCGGATCCCTGTCATGTTGGAATTACTGAGCAAACGTGAAACATGTAGAGCTGTGAGAGTGGACTGTCGAGCTGTACAGTTTGACTTTGAGCGCTGGAGGGCGCCAGAGACCACTAGAGTAACAATAAGTATCTCATCATGAAGTCATGTCCAGCACATTGCCTGCTTAGCTGTGTCAGGCAGGCAGTAGATGATTTGAAGAGGGATGATTTTGTTAGCAAAATTACCCCATTTCATCTCCCTTGTTAACCTGCCACCCCCCCCCACCACCACCACCCATACCATCCCTTTCATAGGTGTAAAGCATTTGCAAATTTTTTCCGAAAATTTGCAACTTTTCTCATTAATTTGTGGTTTTTCTCTTATAAATTTGCAACTTTTTTCTTTTAAATTTGCAGTTGTTTTCTCTTAAAAATGTGATTTTTCTCTTGTAAATCTGCAGCTTTCTTCTTATAAATTCACAGCTTTTTCCCGTAATTTTTCAACTTTTTTTTTAGACTTCTCAAAAATTTGCAATTTTTTTCTCATGTAAATTTGCAACTTTTTCTCATAAATTTGTGACTTTTTTCATGAAAATTTTCAGATTTTTTATCATTAATTTCTGACTTTTTCCTTTTGTAAATTTGCAGCTTTCTTCTTGTAAATTTTTCCTGAAAACTTTTCAACCTTTTTCTCATAGATTTTCTTTTTCTTTCTTGTCAATTTGCAATTTTCTTTCTGTAATTATTCAACTTTTTTCTTGTGGACTTTTCAAAAATTTGTGACTTTTTTTCTCTTGTAAATTTGCAACTTTTTTTTCTCATTAGTTTGTGATTTTTCTCTGGTAAATTTGTGACTTTTTTCCTGTAAATTTTCAACTTTTTCTCATAAATTGTATTTGTATTTATACTTTATTCAGATTATAATCCATGATAAAAGATAAAAGAAAATATAACATAAAACTGAAAAGGGTGTAGGCTGAAGCTGAGACTTATATAACGCCTACCCCTAATACTGTACAACAAAAATTCATTCACTCATTCAGCTTCTTAACCACTTAATGCCTTATGGGTCGACCTTTTGGGTCGAATAAATTGGTGATTTTTCTCTTGTAAATTTGCCACTTTTTCCTGAAAAATGGGTAACTTTTTTCTCATAAATTTGCAAAAACAATTTTTTGTAAGTTTTCAACTTTTTTCCTCATAAATGTATGACTTTTTCCTCATAAATGTGTAACTTTTTTGCCAAATTGCAACTTTTTTTTCAAAATGCAACTTTTTTCTAAAAATAGCTGCAACTTTTTTCCTATAAATTTGCAATGATGGATACTGGTAAAAAAAAAAAAAAAAAAAAAAAATTCTTGATAAATAATAATTTGCAACTTTTTGAATTTTTAAAATGGGATAATTTTCATCATGTTTTTGCATGTTCATTCTTGCAAATTTGTACATAATTTACATTTATATTTTCGTACCTTATGCTAAATTTGTGAATACCCCCATCCTCCTTGTTAAAAAGTAACAAATTGCCTACAGGCCACAAATATAAACAGATGGGACCAACATGGAAGCTGCAGACAAACCCACACGGGACCCATAAGCCAGCCTAGATTTAATGGAGCCCACATGGACGTGCTCTCTGCACAGGGGTTAAGTACTGCATGTCTTGTCTTTGACACAGCTGAGTCACACAGTCTACACGGTCCCCCGTAAAGCTGATACGCCACAGCACCTGGTGAGAAGTGGTGTCACCTGTTCACTTCAAAGAAGCAGCCTCATCCATAAATGTCCGTTACTGGTAATACCAGCTGAGTCAGAAAAGAAATCCTCTGATGTCCCACTCAAAGACCGGTTTTACTGAATGACACAGAGGAGGATGCCGTGTCCGTGGGAGAAGAAAGGTCTCAGAAAACCTCTTCAAAGTAAATCAGTTCTGTCCTCTTCTTCCCACTTCCTCTTGTGAAATGGTCAATAAAATGTGAAGTTTATTGCCCTGGTTTTAACGCTGTCAACGACGGGATAGCGAGGCACACCTTAGGAACACAGTAATCTGTGCAAACCTCCTGACACACCTAATACAAAGTGACCCAGACAAATACGCACACTTCCACATTCCTTCTTTCGAGAAGAGGCTTAAGTTGCCTAACTTCAGTGAATAATACTCCCCACAATAAAACATTTTTCATATGTAACTCCAGATAATCTTGTTAAAACGTGCTAAGTCCACCAAGCGTCATGCAAAAAACTGACACCAGGAAACAATGCTAAAACAATCATCACTGAGTTTGGCAAAGTTCACAACTGTGGCCACTTCTCTGCCCCACGATGTGCCAAAAACACAGAGCAACACCACGCCCAGGAGCCACGTTTGGACCCCCAGGAGGGCTGATTATTCATCGGAAAAGTCTCATCTGCGTTGTCCGATATCAGGAATGTGGAGCGAGTGGGTGGGGTGGCACAGGCGCTGGGATGAAAAGCAGAGTTTTGTGTCACGATAAGTGAAGTTGTTTGGAATGAAATGTGCACTGTGCTTGTGGACATTTTCCACTGAGTGACGCATATGTGCATCCAGAGACTGTGACAACATATAAGCATGTTCCCAGTTCATGATGTGACTCTCAATGCAAGAGGAGAAGCCAGGTCATAAGGTCAAAGATCACAATTGCACAGTAAGAGCAGTAACAAGGATTTGTCTGGATAAAAAGCTTTTCATCGTGAGGTTCCAGGCACAATTGTTTGGATTATTTCTCTTTGAATGCTATGTCCCAATCCAAGGATCGCCACATTATCGTGGTGGAGGGATTTCCACCATATTTCCATACAGGAGCTACTGTATGTTGTCGGGGTTAACTTGCCCCTGGTAGGGTCTCCCAAGGCAAACTGGTCCTGGGTGAAGGGCCAGACTAAGAGCAGGCCAGCTGATGTCAAAGCAAGGATCCAGTGTACCCAAAGGAGCCACGTGGGTCCATCCTCCAGTGGGCTCATCACCTGCAGGAGGGATCATGGTGCTGTGTGAACCAGGCAAAAGGTCTGGACTTCTATGGATGGATGGGTTTTGGCAGAAAGGTAGCCTAATGTAGTTATGAACTGCAGAGAGGCTGGGTCAAGCCTGTTGTGTAGCCAAGGATCTTATGCCATATCTACTAGCAGTGGGCAGATTGGTCCAAATATCAATAATATCAATACCAATGTTGGTACTGATACTGATCAATACCAGTGTAATGAGACTGACACTCTGTGCAAGTGCCACTGAGGACGGTGGGGTTGCTGGGCATAAGATAAGATAAGCCTTTATTAGTCCCACAATGGGGAAATTCCAGGATTGCAACAGCACAGGGATAGCAACCCTCAGAGCAATAATTAAGAAGATAAGAAAAATAAGAGCAGTGAATATACATATGTACACATAAATATATAAATATATATACACAGTGCGGAGCATTGTAGCTAGATGGAATAAACAGCATAACCGTCTACTTAGTTATCCTACATAGTATGAATATGTACCCATACATATTGTCACCCTCCATAGCGACTGATATTGTCCTACTTGTATACTGGAGGGGACCATTTGTATAAGTCTATTGCATCTTTTGCATTCAATACTATTAGGTCATCATGTTTTTTGCTATCTCTGCGAGCAGCCCTGCTTAGGTTATACAGTCTGACAGCCGTAGGTAGGAAGGACCTGCGAAACCTCTCGGTTGCGCACCTACGGTGATGTAGTCTACTGCTAAATGAGCTCCTCAGTGCGTTCAGTATGTCCTGCATAGGGTGGGACTCAGACTCCAGCAGAGATGACAGTTTAGCCACCATCCTTCTCTCTCCCATCTCCTCCACTGGATCAAGGCGTTGCCCCAGGACAGAGCTAGCTTTCTTGATCAGTTTGTTCAGTCTCTTCCTATCGGCTGCTGTAATGCCGTTGCCCCAGCAGACCACTCCAAAAGTGATGGCTAATGTCACCACTGTGTCATAGAATGTCTTCAACAGCACCCCTTGTACACCAAAAGACCTGAGCCTCCTCAGTAGGAACAGCCTGCGCTGTCCCTTCTTGTAGAGTGCGCCGGTATTGTGTGACCAGTCTAGTTTGTTGTTCAGATGAACACCCAGGTACTTGTAGGATGTCACCATCTCAATGTCTGTTCCCTGTATGTTTATTGGTGCTGTGAGGGGTTGTCCTTGCCTGCGGCAGTCCACCACCAGCTCCTTAGTTTTCCTCGCGTTGATCTGGAGGTAGTTCCGATGGCACCAGTACATGAAGTCCTGGATAAGTCCTCTGTACTCAGCTTCAGCTCCGTTAGAGATGAGGCCGACGATCGCAGAGTCGTCAGAGAACTTCTGTAGATGGCAGTGTGTTGTGTTGTGTGAGAAGTCCACAGTATAAAGGGTGAACAGGAAGGGAGCCGAAACCGTTCCCTGGGGGGCCCCCGTGCTACCGATGATCGTGTCGGACACACAATCCCGGGTTCTCACAAATTGTGGCCGGTTAGTGAGGTAGTCCAGGATCCATGATGACAGGTGCTGGTCCACCCCTACGCACAGCAGCTTGTCCTTTCCGATCATCGGTTGGATGGTGTTGAAAGCACTGGAGAAGTCAAAGAACATGATCCTCACCGCATTCCCGGGCTTCTCCAGGTGGGACAGGGAACGGTGAAGGAGGAAGATCACTGCATCCTCCACCCCAATGCCATGCTGGTAGGCGAACTGGAGTGGATCCATCGCTGGTCCCACCAGGGGGCAGAGGTGAGCAAGGAGCAGTGTCTTCAGGGTCTTCATCATGTTAGACATCAGGGTCACTGGTCTGTAGCTGTTCAGGTCTTTGGGGTGGGAAGTCTTTGGTACAGGTACCACACAAGATGTTTTCCACAACTGTGGTACCCTCCCCAGCTTCAGGCTCAGGTTTAAGATGTGCTCCACAATCCCACACAGCTGGTCTGCACAGGACTTGAGGAGCTTCGAGCTGATGCCGTCCAGTCCCGAGGCCTTCCTCGCCTTGATCTTCCTCAGCTCCATCCTCACTTGGGTCTTAGTGAGGGTCAGGTTGGGGGGCTGTGTGAGAGCCAGCAGCATCTGGTCCCAGAGCATTTTGATTGCAGGGAGCTGGAGGCTTCGTCGTGATTCTGCAGCCAATCACCTGTACTGGCTTGTGGCTCGCACAACCAACTAAAGGCTAAAGGTAGCCTATTAGCCACTGAGCTATTAGCCCATGAGCTAACATTGGTACCAGCACAATGGCTGTAAGCATGGCTTATATTGTTGTTTTCTTCAGATCTTAGTCACCTTAATAGCCATCCCTGTTATCACCTTGTTCGGGGGGGGGTGCCTCATGTCACTGCGGCCCATCTCTCAGTGGTTTTGGTGTGATTCTGCAGTGGGCCACCCGTACGGTGCTATGCCCATAACTCCCCCGCCGATACAGGGGAGTTCTCAGCATAAAACTTGCCAGTAGCCCTGGTCCTGGGCCATAAAAGCGAACGGTGTGCCGCCATGGCGGGCGATCTACCACAGAATCACAATGAAAGTTTAGTTTATTGGTTTAATTTCAATTCAATTCAATTCAACTTTATTTATATAGTGTCATTTCACAACAACAGTCATCTTTATTTGTCAGGGACCACCTACAGAAAAAAAAAACATTAAACACAGGGTAAAGATGTGAAACCCCCTTAGTTCTGGCATAATTCTGGCAGCAATGATGACATCACAGCTCAGGTCAGGTTCACAGCACTTCACTGTATAAAATAAGAAGCATACATTGCCCTGCGTGACCAACAGCATCATACAGCTCCTACACACAAACAAACGGCAGGTTGACACACATACACCAACACGTTGATTGCGCAACACCTCGTGGCTCTTAAGCGCGCACTAGCAACTGACAGGCTAGTGGCTAACGGGCTAACAGCTAACAAGCTAGGAAGTTTTTCATTAATTCAAAGCATAAGATTGAGAACACAAATTAACTCAACCACAGCCTTAAAACATACAAACATTGTTCCTGTTGTTCCCTGTAAACGTCAGTCAAGCCTTAATAACAATTAAACAGATTAATTCACCAAGTTTTAACAGAGCTGTATGACATACATACCACCACACAGCAAGATAGCAACAAAAGGGGATTCTTCATCTTCTTCTTCTTTTAGATTTGATTGGCGGTTGGCAACCAGCTTACAGCTGCATTACCGCCACGTACTTCACTATATATTATCACTCTATATCTTTGTATCAGGAGTTCTTATAAGGAGTTCTGAACAACTCCCTGTGTGTGCGCAAAAGGGGATTACCGCGGGCTTCTGGTGGCATACAAAAAGATGCGGTCACCACACGAGGGCGCTGCTTCATCAAAATATAAAATAAATGAAAATAGTTTTTAAAAAATAGTCTGACAAAGATATCCATCCATCCATCCATCTTCTACCGCTTTTCCGGAGGTCCGGGTCGCGGAGGCAGCAGTTCAAGCAGAGAAGCCCAGACTTCCCTCTCCCCAGCCACCTGCTCCAGCTCTTCAGAGGGGATACCAAGGCGTTCCCAGACTAGCTGGGAGACATAGTCTCTCCACCGAGTCCTGGGTCTGCCCCGGGGTCTCCTCCCAGTGGGACGTGCCTGAAACACCTCAAGTGGGAGGCGTCCAGGAGGCATCCTAATCAGATGCCCATACCACCTCAACTGACTCCTTTCAATGTGGAGGAGCAGCGGTTCTACTCTGAGCCTCTCCCGGATGACTGAGCTCCTCACCCTATCTCTGAGGGTGAGTCCAGCAATCCTACGGAGAAAGCTCATTTCAGCCGCTTGTATCCGCGATCTCGTTCTTTCGGTCATTACCCAAAGCTCGTGACCATAGGTGAGAGTAGGAACGTAGATTGACTGGTAAATCGACAGCTTTGCCTTAGAACTAAGCTCCCTCTTCACCACAACAGACCGGTACAACGTCCGCATCACTGCAGATGCTGCTCCAATCCGTCTGTCGATCTCTCGCTCCATTTTCCCCTCACTCGTGAACAAGACCCCAAGATACTTAAACTCCTCCACTTGGGGCAGGAGCCTGTCCCCAACCCGGAGAGGACAATCCACCTTTTTCCGGCTGAGGACCATGGACTCGGACTTGGAGGTGCTGATTCTCATCCCAGCCGCTTCACACTCAGCGGCAAACCGTCCCAGCAAGAGCTGTAGGTCATTGCTGGATGAAGCCAACAGGACAACATCATCTGCAAACAACAGAGATGAGATCCTGTGGTCACCAAGCATGACACCCTCCATTCCCTGGCTGCGCCTAGAAATCCTGTCCATAAAAATTATGAACAGGACCGGTGACAAAGGGCAGCCCTGGCGGAGTCCAACTCTCACTGGGAATGACTCCGACCGAGTGTTGGCAATGCGAACTAAACTCTCACAACGGTCGTACAGAGACCGAATAGCTCGTAACAACAAGCCCGATACCCCATACTCCCGAAGCACCCCCCACAAAAATCCACGAGGGACGCGGTCAAATGCCTTCTCCAAGTCCACAAAACACATGTAAACTGGTTGGGCAAACTCCCACGAACCCTCAAGAATTCTCGAGAGGGTAAAGAGCTGGTCCGATGTGCCACGGCCAGGACGAAAACCACATTGCTCCTCCTGAATCCGAGGTTCGACCAACGGCCGGACTCTCCTCTCCAGTACCTTGGCATAGACCTTCCCAGGGAGGCTGAGGAGTGTGATCCCTCTAAAGTTGGAGCACACCCTCCGGTCCCCTTTTTTGAAGAGAGGAACCACCACCCCGGTTTGCCATGCCAAAGGCACTGCCCCCGACCTCCACGCAATGTTGCAGAGGCGTGTCAACCATGACAACCCAACAACATCCAGGGCCTTGAGGTACTCGGGGCGAATCTCGTCCACCCCCGGGGCCCGGCCACCACGGAGATTTTTAACCACCTTGGCGACCTCAGCCCCTGTGATAGGCGAGTCATCCCCCTCGTCCCCAAACCCTGCTTCCTCTGTGGAAGGCGTATCAGTGGGATTGAGGAGATCCTCGAAGTATTCCTTCCACCGCCCGACGATATCCCCAGTTGAAGTCAACAGTGTCCCATCCGCACCATACACAGTGTGGACGGGGAGCTGCTTTCCCCTCCTGAGCCGCCGAACAGTTTGCCAGAATCTCTTTGAAGCCGACCGAAAGTCTTGTTCCATGGCCTCACCGAACTCCTCCCATACCCGGGTTTTTGCTTCAGCAACCACCCGAGCTGCACTCCGCTTGGCCTGCCGGTACACCTCAGCTGCTTCGGGAGTCCCACAAGCCAACCAAGCTTGATAGGACTCCTTCTTCAGCTTAATGGCCCCCCTCACCACTGGTGTCCACCACTTGGTTCGGGGGTTGCCACCACGAGATGCACCGACCACCTTGCGGCCGCAGCTCTGGGCTGCCGCTTCAACAACAGAGGTGGAGAACATGGCCCATTCAGACTCCATGTCTCCAGACTCCCTCGGAATGTGGTTGAAGTTCTTCCGGAGGTGGGAGTTGAAGACCTCCCGGACAGGGGCCTCAGCCAGACGCTCCCAGCACACCCTCACTATACGTTTGGGTCTACCAGGTCTGAATGGCTTCCTCCCCTGCCATCGGATCCAACTCACCACCAGGTGGTGATCAGTTGACAGCTCTGCACCTCTCTTTACTCGGGTGTCCAAGACATACGGTCGCAGGTCTGATGATACGATAACAAAATCGATCATCGACCTGCGGCCTAGGGTGTCCTGGTGCCAGGTGCACATATGGACACCCTTATGCTTGAACATGGTGTTCGTTATAGACAGACTGTGGTTAGCACAGAAGTCCAATAACTGAACACCACTCGGGTTCAGATCGGGCAGGCCGTTCCTCCCAATCACCCCCCTCCAGGTTTCACTGTCGTTGCCCACGTGCGCATTGAAGTCCCCCAGTAGGACAATGGAGTCTCCAGGAGGAGCACCCTCCAGCACCCCAGTCACAGACTCCAAAAAGGGTGGGTACTCTGAAACATCATTTGGTGCATAGGCACAAATGATGGTCAGGACCCGTTTCCCAACCCGAAGGCGCAGGGAAGCAACCCTTTCGTCCACCGGGGAAAACTCCAATATAGAGGCAGCAAGGTGGGGCGATACAAGAATACCTACCCCTGCTCGTCGCCTCTCGCCCGGGGCAACTCCAGAAAAGGCCAAGCTCCAGCCCCTCTCCAGGAGACTGGTTCCGGAACCGGAGCTGTGTGTTGAGGTGAGGCCGACTATATCTAGCCGGTATCGCTCAATCTCGTACACCAGCTCAGGCTCCTTCCCCACCAGAGAGGTGACATTCCACGTACCAAAAGCCAGTTTAGAAAGCTTGGGATCAGTCCGCCAAGGTCTCCGCCTTTGACTGCCACCTAATCCACATAGCACCGGACTTCCATGATCCCTCCTGCAGGTGGTGAACCTACTGGAGGGCGGACCCATGTAACTCCTTCGGGCTGAGCCCGGCCGGGTCCCATGGGTGGAAACCCGGCCACCAGACGCTAGCCTTCGAGCCCCTCCCCCAGGCCTGGCTCCAGGGTGGGGCCCCGGTAACCCCATACCGGGCGGGGTACACTGAATCCTTGATATACAATTTATCATGAGAGTCTGTTGGATCTGACAAAGATAATTAAAATTAAATTACAAATAAATTAGTTGAAAATAGACTTAACAGAATGCTAATTGAATAAAAACAATTTTGACGAACTTCAACTAAAATAGCCGTTACAGACGCTCTGTACCAGATTATAGCCTTCTCACTAATTTCCATCTGTAGTCCCTGAGGCAGGCAGGAAGACATCAAAAGTAAAATTTCAATCTACATGACGGACAGCTAGGCGGGCCAATAATAGAACAGCAGGTGGGTCTTTCGGATGGCAGTGGGTGGGCTTTTTCACGACTTAGTGTAGGAAACTTACCTGGAAGAGTAAATAAAAAACATTTTGGGGAGTTTCTCTGACAGAAAAATGAGGTAAAGGTGTGGTGTCGTGAGTGCGGCTTGTGTGTGTGCTGCCGTACCCACCCCTGGCGTGACGTCAGGCGGGCACGGCCCCTTGTATAAAAATAGTTCTGTGTTCTATAACAAAGTTATTGGTGTTGTTGGTTCCCGCATGAACGTGACTCTGACTTCTTCTTAATTCATACATAACAGTTTGGCAATGAGGATGGGATGGCAGCATATTGGCTACCTCAACCATTAAGTCCATTTTTGGAGTATGTGGGAGAGCCGGTGGTCCTGTGGCCGAAGTGGCGGGTCGCGTTCGAGGATTACATCGGGGCACTGGGCCTAAGCGGGCTCAATGGGAGAAGACGATGAGGGCTTCTGTCCCACCATCTCGGCGCAGCGGGCCGAAGAATTCTCGCTACGTTGGGAGAAACAGAGGAGTATGAGGATGCTGTCGAGTGGCTGGCCGAATTCTTCGCCGGGCAGACGAGCACCACAAAGCTGTGGGTGGCGAGAGTTTTGGCGCCAAGGGAGGCTAGGTTAGTTAGCTTGGGGAAGCTAACGGCCCATTCGCTATCTATGGGCAGGCTAGCAGCAAAGCTAACTGTGTGCCAAAAGAGAGCTCCAGGCTGCCGGCTAGACTTCAAGGTGGGACCGGGCCAGCGAGAGGGGGAGTCCCCGGTCATTGAGGACGGCGGGCCAGCCGCGACGTGCAGGAAGGTGGAGGACCGGTGTGCTGATGAGTTTGACGGTGCGGTGTGCGACAACAGCAGAGAGGGAGAGCAGCAGGAGTCATCCCCAAAGCTGGAGGCTAGGCAGCGGGAGAGCGGGACCATGGTGGCTGAGGGCCCCGGGGAAGAGCAGCGACAGTCTGGCGCAGAGACGATGCAGCGGAGCGCCTGGGACGAGGGTGCTGAGGGCAGTGACGAAGCACCTGTGTCAGACAGTGGCACTGATGGGGGTGACGCTGGGAGCCCTGAGGGAGGTCACCTATGACTGGGCACGGAGACAGCGGAGTGGAGCGCCTGGAATGAGGGTGCTGGGAGCATCAACGAGGTGCCTAGGTCGGAGAATGACGCCGGCGAAGATGATGCTGTGAGCCCCGAGAGAGAGCAGCTATGGCTGGGCACAGAGACAGTGCAGTGGCGTGCCTGGAACGAGGGTGCTGGGAGCAGCAGCGAGATGCCCGGGTCGGCAAGGGGAGCCGACGAGCTGGCTTCGGGTCTCCCTGGAGTTCGGCCACAGGGGACTGGAGTGTTTGGGGCCATGATGGCGGTGCTGAAAGCGTTCGGGGGCGGCTCAACGTGCATGGAGGGACGGCGTGCCGGTCAGCAGCATCGTGGTGCCCGAGCAGTAAGGCAGTCAGTGGCGAAGAGGGACAGTATCACGGACAAGGTGATTTTTGATCTCGGAGGCAGATGGCGACCAGGGGTGCACACGCTGTGGGGCTGCCCATGGCCCCCGGGCTGATCCTACCACTGACTGCCAATGGACATAGGTGTGACTTGAGAAACGTTAATGTAAATATATGTATATAGTGCTGGTGTGCGTGAGAGTATGTATGTGGTGTGTTATCGGATTATTTTATATATTTTAAGAGACTTGGCCTAATTTTAGTTGTTTTGTATGAATGTGGTAGGCTATTTTATTACAGTTAATTATTCCCCTGTTCTCGTAGTGCATAATTCGGGTCCTAAATTGGGGAGGGTCTCAGTTGTGTGTGTGGTTTTGCATTTTTGTAAGGGGGAGGGGAAGTGTGGTGTTGTGAGTGCGGCTTGTGTGTGTGCTGCCGTACCCGCCCCTGGCGTGACGTCAGGCGGGCACAGCCTCTTGTATATAAATAGTTCTGTGTCCTATAATACAGTTGTTGGTGTTGTTGGTTCCCGCATGAACGTGACTCTGACTCCTTCCTTATTCATACATAACAAAAGGCAGTGTGCTTTTTTCAGATCGTTGTCTGGAAAATTTTTGGCTAATTATTTGACCAGTGAACACATTTGAGACAGTTAATACCTACAAACACACCATTTTTCAGTCAGTGACCCCTTTAATTTGTTCTTGAGTGATAATTTTGTGCAGTTTGTTTATTGAAGCAATCTGGCCATCTGTCCAGGGTGGACCCTGCCTCTTGCCCAAAGATGCTGGGATAAGCTCCACCCCCGCATGACCCAAAAGGGATTAAGCGGTAGAAGATGGATGGATGGATGTTTATTAAAGCAAAAAATCCAGACATGACAATGTATGAGGAAAAACTGTTTTGTTACTGTTCTATTGTTTCTGAACAAAAAAGTTTTATGATGATAAAATATTTTCTGTTTACTTAAAAACTGCCCAAATTCTGTTCTGGGTTTTAACTAAATAATAATCCAAAGGAAAAATCACAAAACACTTAAAGGTCATGAAAACTCATTCAGATTTACTACATCTGATTTATTAATTGGATGATGTATCCACCTTAATTATTAAAAAGTATTGTATCGGTGTCGGTGATACTGGCCTTGTATTTACTTGGTATCAGATCAATACCAAATCTTGCAGTATCACACACCACTAGTTCCTACACTGTAATCTGATGTAAATCTCTCCAGAAAAGTAACTACCTATTGCAGCAACACAGGCTGCAACAGCTCTGATTGGTCCACTTCATCTCCTCCCACTCATTTCTTCTCTGCTTTTCTCCACGGTCCCACTTCCAAAGTTAAGCTGTGGTCACAAAGATTCTTACGAATGATGGGTTTGTAAGAATCTCCCGGTTCCTTTCAATCTTGGAGTTTGCAGACTTTCGTGGAGGGGAACATACTGTAGTTTCTTTCAGCTGCCATTCAATTTGCAATAGCAACATGAGGCATTCTTGAGAAATGAGGTGCTTTTCTGTCGTACGATGGCAGGCGATGGCCTTACAAAGAACCCTTATGTTCTTTGTAAGGGTGCCTTGGGATCTTCCTACGGCATACTTACTGCCATCTTACAAAAAATTTTGTGCAACTCACAGCACTATCAAGTTGTTGGTAGGAAGATCTTACAGCTTTCGGCACAAATGTTGCATGAATGACATACTTCCACCTTACGAGCACCTCACTACCGCCTCATGCACGCTGTACAAAGCTCCGTACAAATAGGGATTTGTACGGCATTTCCTACGACCACTGTAAGGGGCCCTCAAGAACAACTTAAGGTGTTCTTGAGGCATACTTACAGGCAACATCTTGTGTTGTTCTTACGTTGTTCCTATGGCATTCGTACGGCTGCCCTACAATGTTTACATGGACACAAGTAACCGGATTAAAAGCCAGATTGGAATAAAAATGCTTCATGTAAACACGGCAATCTGAATATTCTAACCCGATCACGCTCATTCGGATCAAAATTTCATTCCGATTGAGAGGGGTGGGTTATGCCGATTGTTTTTGTTTTCCCACAATATCTTTATTGAACCTTTTTTTTTTAACAAACATGACACAAACAATCAAACACTAACACTAAAGTACTACAAAAAAAAAATACACTAAAAACACCAACAACCACCAACAAAATCAAGTCTTCAACAATGCTCCTCTGTTTAGTCTAGGCACTCCATTACATAAGTATACATATTATATTCACCAGTTTGGAATTTACAAGGTCCACACACATCATTCACTTTCCACTTCAAAAGTTATGTTTAAATTCTTTACATAATCAATGAAAGGTCTCCATATATTCTCAAACACAATTTCCTTTGATTTCAGTATGTATGCTATTCTTTCTAGTGGAAGGTTTGTTAACATCTGTCTTAACCACTGAGTCACATCTGGTCTATGAGTCTTTTTCCACAGTAGTGCAATACATTTTTTGGCATTAAGCAAACTGAGGTCTATGAATGTTCTTTCACTTTTATTAAAGTTATGCTTTTCTGGGTACAGACCCAACAAAAACAGTTTAGGATTCAATATGATTTGTTTTGAAATTATTTTTTCAATTGTTACCCTCACCTCTTCCCAAAACATTCTAATTATTCTACATTCCCATACACAATGAAATAGGGTTCCTTTACTTTCCATGCATTTTGTGCACGTATCTGGTATGTTTTTGTTATATCTATTTAACTCCACCGGTGTAACATACATCCGCATTAACCATTTAAAATGTATCAATTTAAGGACTTCCGGGAAGATGGCGGAGAGACATAACGCTTAAACAGAGAGCTCTCCCTAGCCGGATTAAAAATCATCGGTAAATGGCCAACTCGACATAAGCGGATCAATAAACTAAGGGATGAAAACACGAAGGAGCCGGGCACAAGGACAAAAGCAGAGTAAAATTAAAGAATTCCTCTTCAACAACGCAGGAGAAACCGCTGAACACGGGGCCCAAAAAAACGAGGTGACCGCAGCAGAGAAAATGGAAGACACACTCGATACCATGAACACCGGCATCGCCAGTTTGGGTAAAGAGTTGAGAGACTTCAAACGGCAGCTACAACAGGATTTAGCGGCTCTTAAGGAGGAGCTGAAAAAAGAGATTAAGGAAGAAATTATGGGCCTCCGAAGAGAAATGGAGCGCAAGCTAGCAGAAAACATGGAGGAGCTGCGCTCCCAGCGGGCGTGTATGACAGAAGCGCAGGCCCGAATATCAGAGTTGGAAGATTGGAATAGCGAGGCAAGCGAACAGCTGCAGACCCTGACGGCACAAATGCAGAGGATGCAGGAGAAAGTAACCGACTTGGAGAGCAGGTCCAGACGGGGCAATATACGCATCTTCGGGATCCCGGAGGGCATTGAAGGCAACTCGATGACGAAATTCATGGATCAGTTCTTAAAAAAAGAGCTGGAACTGCCCAGCGAAGCGGATCTGCAGATTCAACGAGCGCACAGAGCCTCGGCACAGAACCCGAACCCACGCTCTACACCCAGGTCAGTTGTGGTAAACTTTCTGAAATATGATGTAAAGGAAAGAATCCTGACACGAGCGTGGAAAAAAAAGATACGAATCGGCGACAAGCAGATATTCTTTGATCATGACTACCCGGCGGAAATTGTGCAGCAGCGGAAGAAATATGCCAACATTAAAAAAAACGCTGAAAGAAAAAAAAATTAGATTCCAAACGCCGCTAACGAAGATGAGGATTCATTGGGAGAACGGCGTAAGAACCTACAACACAGCCAGAGAGGCAGCGCAGGACATGATGGAGCGGGGCCTTGAGGTGTACGTGCCGGAGGAAACGGTAGGAGCAGCGGAGGCCCTGAACGCATCACGACAGCCGGAGGTGGAGGCGAGTGAACGGCAAAAGACGGGGGGAGACGTGACGCAGCGGGCCCAGGAAAGACTACAAGGCTTTCAACTGAAAGCCTAGATTATAACAAAGATTAAGAAAGACACAGAAGAAATGAAGGCCAAGAAGACAAGGTAAAAGAGAAACAGACGGCTAGGAGAGGTTTAAGTGATATTTGTTGGACATTTCTAGACTAATGACTATTACTTGGATAGTAATTAGAGGTCTAGGGAGGGCCCTACACTCTGTGAGGACAATCCCTCCACCCACCAACAGGGACCAGTGGGCAGAAGAAAGGCCCAAAGTACGGAGGTCGAGATTTTTTAATGTGTTTTTATATAAATATGTGTTATTTTTGTTGTTAAAGGGGCTAGGAGCACAAGTTAAAAAAATGGAAAAACATGATTATGGGTAAAAATCTTAAGATAATAACACTAAACGTGAATGGTCTGAACTCACCTGTTAAAAGGGAAAGAATAATAAGAAAATTCAAGAAAGAAAAAGCCGAAATTATATTTATGCAAGAGACACATTTGAGCAAGACAGAACATGTGAAACTAAAGAGATTTGGCTATAAGAACTCCTACTACTTCAGTTCATTTAAGGGAGGAACTAAAAGGGGGGTTATGATACTAATCTCAAATAAAATACAATTTGAATGTGAACAGGAAATCCAGGATAAAGAAGGCAGGTATGTAATAATAAAGGGTAGCATAGATGGAATGCAGATCACATTAGTGAGCATCTATGCCCCACCAGAAAGTGACAAGGGTTTTTTTCAACATCTGTTTGATCTCATAGCAACACACAGTGAAGGAGTCCTAATTTGTGGAGGAGACTTAAATGCTGTCATGGATCATGAAATTGATACAACAAGTGTTAAGAAGACAAAAAAACATGTAACAAAATTCATAAGAACCTCACTGGCAGAAATGGGTATGGTAGACATTTGGAGGGACCTGCACCCACTCGAAAAAGACTATACACATTATTCAGCAGCCCATAAAGTACACTCTAGAATAGATTACTTCCTTATGAATGAAGATGACAGACACAGGGTGAGAAATTGTTGGATTGGAGGGGCAGAAATATCAGATCATAATCCTATATACATGGAAATAAATTTAAACAATAGAAAACGACAAACAACATGGAAACTTAATGTAGGACTGTTAAATGATGATAAAATGAAAGAAAGAATAAAAGTAAACATAAATGAATATATCCAAGAGAATGACAATGAAGAAGTGGACCCAACAATACTATGGGATGCACTAAAAGCCGTGTTAAGAGGTAAATTAATTGTTGAAACAGGAAAAGCAAATAAGACTAAACTGGAAGCGTATGAACAAAGATGTGAGAGACTGAGGGAATTAGAACATAAACATCAAAGCACAAATGACCCAAAAATATATCAAGAAATTAAAGAAGAAAAAATAAAGATAAAAGAAACACAAATAGATGAAATTGAAAGGAAAAATAGATATCTAAAGCAAAAATATTATGAAACGGGACCAAAAGCCACAAAACTGCTGGCAAAACGGTTAAGAAAACAACAAACAATGAATAATGTATATAAGATTAAAGACCCCACCACAAATAAAACCACAGTTAACCCAGAAAACATCGAAGAAATATTCCATAATTTCTACCAAGAACTATACTCGCAACCTGAAGAAACAAATACTAAAGATATTAAAAAATTTCTATGCACATTGGACTTGCCATCAATAGGAAATCAACAAAATGAAAAGCTAACAGCAGAAATAACAACACAAGAGATTAGAGATGTGATTAAGTCACTTAAAAACGGTAAATCACCAGGTAGTGATGGATACCCTTCTGAGTTTTATAAACTGTTTATAGAAGAACTCACGCCACAGCTTCTAAAGTCATTTAATTGGACGTTGAACAACAACAAAATACCTCCATCATGGAACGAAGCCATTATTTCAGTCATTTTAAAGCCAGGGAAAGATAGAGAACAATGCGGAAACTATAGGCCAATCTCTTTATTAAATGTGGATTATAAAATATATACAACAATTATATGTAAACGAATAAAGACATTCTTGACGGAATTGATAGAAGATGATCAAACTGGTTTCATAGAGGGACGCCAAACACATGACAATATCAGGAGAACAATACATATAATTAATCAAATACATAAAGAAAAGAAAAGCGCAGTAATAATGAGTTTAGACGCAGAAAAAGCATTTGACAGGGTTAACTGGAAATTCCTATATAGTGTGCTGGAACGCTTTGGATTTAACGAAAAATCAGTACAATGCATAAGGACACTGTATCAAGAACCTGTGGCAAGAATCAAGATAAACGGTAGCTTAACAGACAAAGTAAATATACAAAGATCAACTAGGCAGGGATGCTGCTTATCGCCCACCTTGTTTGCTCTGTTCATAGAGCCACTGGCTCAAGCGATACGACAAAATAAGAAATTAAAAGGTGTAACAATAAAGGGGGCGGAACACAAGATTGGGCTATTTGCAGATGATATTATAGTTTACCTTGAACAACCAGATGAATCAATAATGGAAATGATGAACTTGATAGAAAATTTTGGAAAATTATCAGGATACAAGATAAACATAACAAAAACACAAATACTGACATTCCACTATAACCCTCTAAACCAGATAACTGATAAGATCAAACTAAACTGGAAACAAAAAGAAATAAAATACCTTGGAGTGAACATACCTAAAGATCTAAGCAAAATCTATAAAGCAAACTATGATAGGTTGGAACAAGAAATAAAAAAAGATATTGATAGATGGTCAATCTTAAATATGGATCTGAATTCAAAAATTGAGACAGTCAAAATCAGCATACAACCTAGATTACTTTACCTCTTCCAGGCTATACCAACAGAGATTCCAGATGCCCAATTCTCAAAGTGGGACAGGATGATATCGAGATTTGTTTGGGGAGGTAAAAAACCAAGAGTGAAATATAAAACTCTCCAGTTACCAAAAGAGAAAGGAGGCATGGGCCTACCGAGTCTAAAGGAATATTACTACTCAGCACAAATAAGATATATCATATGTTGGTGCGACGAGGGATATGAGGCAAAATGGAAAGAAATGGAAAAGGAAATTGAGGGACTCCCAGTACAAAGCATAATAGGAGATAAAGATGCATATAAGCAAATCAAACAAATAGACCCAATCACTAAATTTACTTTAGAACTGTGGTATAAAATAGTACAAAAGTATAATATAAAGGAAGACATAAAACTATTGAAATGGGTAGCATTTGACAGTCAGTTTGAACCGGCAAAACAAGATAGGGGATACAAAAATCTGGTGAACAAGGGAATCACAGCATGGGGCAATATCGGAAAAAAGATCTCGGGAGCTTTGTAAACATCAGGAGAAAATTTAAACTAGAAAGATCGGAATTCTTCAGATATCTGCAGATGAGAGACTATTATATGAAGAAGATTAGGCATAACCTCCAAACAGATGTGAGCGAGATTATACAATTCATTTTAAGCTCATATACAGGAAATAAAACAAGAATTATTTCAAAGCTATATCAGAAACTTATGGCAAACAATCATTCAAGTAACTATATAAAGGAGAAATGGGAGAAAGAGCTCAATTTAAACATAACAGAAGAAAGCTGGCAGGAAATATGGAAAACACAACACACGTCAACAAATTCAAGAACATGGAGGGAATTTGGATGGAAAAACCTGATTCGCTTTTTCATTACACCACAGATTCAAGGAAAGTATACAAATACCCAATCTATATGCTGGAGGGGATGTGGGGCTCAAAATGCAGACCACTCGCATATGTTTTGGAAATGCTGCAAAATCTCATCATTCTGGAAATCTATACATGTGACAATACAGAGGATATTAGGATATAATATACCAATGAACTGTAACTTGATGTACCTATGTGATCTTAAAAGAGACAATGTTATACAGGCTGAGGACAGATATCTAGTTAAAATCTTGTTGATTGCATGTAAAAAAACAATCACAAAAAAATGGCGATCAGAAGTTCTTCCTGACCAAGAGCAATGGACTGACATTATTGAGGACATACGTATGATGGAAAAACTAACATATCGACAAAGAATGCAAGAAGGACTATGGGAAAAAAAATGGCGGAAATGGACACACTACAAAGTGCAACAACGAGACAGATATTGAAAGAATAACCAAAGACGCTGGAAAAACCAGAAGAATTAAGAGATGGAAACTAAAAACTTGATGCTCCAACATTTGTCCCCCCCCCTTTTTTTTTTTTTTTTTTTTTTTCTCCTTTTTCTTTTTTACTCTAGCCCCTTTGTTTTTTTTAAATGTAGACTGTGATCTGAATGCAATATATATAATGAAAAATGAATAAAAATCTTAAGTTACAAAAAAAAAATGTATCAATTTAAGATGTACATTTATTGATTTGGTTTGAGCTTCTGTACAAGCCAATTCCCATTGTTCCTCTGAAATTTCAGTTTGCAGATCTTCTTTCCAGTAGTTTAATCTTTTCTGTGAGTTTTCACTTGAGGATAGTGTCAATGAGTTATAAAACTCTGAAATAATACCCTTTCTTTTACCATCTTTCATCAACATTTTTTCCAAGGATGAATAAATAGGTCGAGTGAGAGCTTTATTTTGATTTGATCGAATAAAGTTCCTAAGTTGAAGATATTTAAAAAAATGTGTTCTATTAAGATTAAATTTGATCCTCAGCTCTTCAAAAGACATTATGTTATCTGAACGTGACAGATATAAATCTTGAATCTTTTGAATCCCTTTTAAATTCCATACTTTAAATACTGCATCCGCTCTCCCTGGTTTAAAATATTGATTACCCCATATTGGGCTAAATTGTGACAATAAGTGTGGTTCTTTTAAATAGTTTTTAGTTTCACACCATATTTTGATCATATGCTTTACAAATGGATTTTTAACTTGTTTTTGTATTTTTTTTGCCGAATCTGAGCATATGAATATGGGAAGAGGTAAAGGTAAATTGTATGATTCCGTCTCCGTCCAGTGAGGGAGATCATTTGATGAAAAATAATATGTCATAGACCTCAGTTGTGCCGACCAATAATACAACATAAAATTTGGACATTTCAGACCTCCACGATCAAATGGTAAATATAGTAAGGACAGACGTAATCTAGCCCTCCTGTTGTTCCATATAAATTCCACTAACTTTTTTTTAATTCTTGAGAATAGATCTAAAGGTGGTGGTAAGGGAATGTATTGAAATAAATAAAGTATTTTAGGTAAGACGTTACTTTTAAGTATATTGATTCTCCCGATCATCGACATTGGTAGTGACATCCATCTCTGAAGTAACTCATTAATGTCCATCATTAAGGCTTCATAGTTGACACTGGCGACTGATTCTAGCTTAGGCACAATTTGGATTCCTAAATATTTAAACTGATTTACAACATTGAATTGATTTACCTCAGGAGCTGGGTGATTTCTCTGGGTCTCATTTAGCATTAATATTGAAGATTTAGTTTTATTTATTTTATATCCTGATATTTCCCCAAAATTCTTTATTAAATTCAACAAGGTTGGAATTGATTTTTTAAGATTCGACATAAACAATATTATGTCATCGGCATACAGGGAGATTTTATGTTCTGTTGGTCCAACTTTAATTCCATGTATTTGTGAATGCAAACGTACCGCTATCGCTAAAGGTTCAATTGCCATAGTAAACAGTAAAGGTGAAAGTGGACAGCCTTGTCGACATCCTCTATTGATTTTTATTGATTTTGAAATATTGCTATTTGTTAGGATTTCTGCTGTAGGATTATTGTATATTATCTGAACCCATTTTATGAAATTAGTTCCAAGTCCAGACCTTTGTATGACTTCAAAAAGAAAGGGCCATTCGACTCTATCAAAGGCCTTTTCGGCGTCCAATGATAGGAGAGCTGTATCCGGTGCTTCTTTATTAGAATAAATAATATTAAATAGTCTTCTTACATTATGGAAGCCTTGTCTTCCCTTTATAAAGCCATTCTGATCTCGATTAATAATATTTGGTAAAATTTCTTGTATTAGTCTTGCTAAAATTTTACAGATTATCTTAAAGTCGGCATTTAATAGGCTTATTGGTCTCATATTTTCACATTTATTAGAGAGTTTACCTGGTTTTGGCAACAGTATAATTAAGGCATTATTCATGTATGATGGTAAATTACTATTTTGAAATGCTTCTAAAACCATTTCCAAAAAAGGTTTTATTAATTTATTCTTAATTTTTTTATAAAGGTCAACTGGAAGACCATCTGGTCCTGCACTTTTTCCTGATTTCATATTATCAATGGCTAGCCCAACTTCTTCTTGACTAATTTTAGACTCCAGTATCTCCCTGTTTTCATTTGTAATACACGGTATAGATAGTCTGTTCAAAAACCCATTTAGTTTTGTTAAGTCAGATTCATTTTTGGTATCATATAATTTTTCATAATAATCTCTAAAGGCTCTATTAATTTCTAAAGGATCTATAACTACCTGTCCGTTACTTATAATACTGGTAATTGGTGTTTTAAATTCTAATTGTTTAATCTGCCATGCCAATAATTTTCCTGATTTTTCACCTTGTTCATAAAAAGATTGTTTCAATCTTAGAAGACTCGAGGCAGCTCTATTTGCTGATTTTTTGTCATATTCAGCTCTCAAAATCAGTAATTCGTTCTCCAACCTTGGATCACTTCCTGCATACACTTTTTCTTGAAGAATTTTTATTTTATGTTCCAATTGGACTCTCTCCTCTCGAGTCTTCTTAGATTTTGAACCTGTATAACTAATAATATGTCCCCTAATAAAAGCTTTGAAAGCCTCCCACTTTACACATGCTGATGTTTGTGTAGTATTGATATCAAAGAACTCATCTATCTGTTTTTCTATGTACTTAACAAATTCCTCATCCTGAAGCCATTTATGCTGAAATTGCCACCTACCTGGTTCCTTTGTCAATTTCTTATCTACATATATTAGACAGCAGGGTGCATGATCAGAGATCACAATGTTATCATAAAAGCAGTTTTGAATCTTGGACCTTAATTCTGTGGAGATCAAAAAATAATCAATACGTGAGAATGTCTTGTAGGTATTAGAATAACAAGAGTAGGCTTTAACTTGTGGTTTCATTTCTCTCCATATATCTAGCAATCTCAATTCTTTCTTAAAATGATTAATGATCATCCTACATCCATTGTGCGTACAGTCCAGTCCTGTTGATCTATCTATACCAGGATTCAATGTACAATTAAAATCCCCTGCTATTATATGTTGCCCTGTAAGTGATGATAAGAAATAAATTAGCAAAGAACTTTTGATCATCTATATTGGGACCATATAAGTTCACCAGATTTATATTTTCTAATAGCAAAGATCCTTGAATGATTAAATATCTTCCAAATTTGTCTCCAATTACATTTTTCACTTGAAATGGGACTGATTTATGTATGAGAATCATAACTCCCCTGGCTCGGGATGAAAATGATGAGGTGAAAACACTTCCTTGCCATCTACTCCTAATTCTTTTTACATCCTCCTCTATTAGATGAGTTTCTTGTAAAAACACAATTTTTGAACCCATCTCTTTTATTTTATTCATAACTTGTTTAAGTTTTTTAAAATTTTGTAGACCTCTGCAATTCCATGAAGTTAAATTAAGATTAACGCTTTGGTTTATGATCAATAGGGAGTTTGGGATTACCTTGCAGTGTAAACATGCTCATACAGAGAAGCAAAAACATGAGTGGTTGAACATTCATCCTACAAACTACACACAAACAAATTCCCCCTTCCCACATTTGTGGTAATCCCCCCAAAATCAAAAGAAAAATTCCGTCTCCCGATATAGCCATCGACCGCTCCACACCCACGAGGATCAGCCAAAGCCACTCCTTCTTCATCCTCTCAATCACCCTAACTCTACTGCTTTTAATGACGTAACATTAACTCTCTTCTGTAGTTTTCCAACTTAACTCCAAAATTTTTAGCAACTTTGTACATCATAGAGGGTTTTTTTTAATATATAATACAATCTATATTTTGTAAACTTGCTATTTGCTTCAAATCAGTCAGATACCTGTGCAAATGCTTAAATATTCTACCTTATATTTTGTTCATGCTTAGCTCCCACCAGTCTCTTCTTGGATCTTCTTGATGAACTCCTGCGCCTCCTCTGGGGTCTTGAAGATGTGTGTTCTGCCCCCATACGTGGTCAACAGTCTCGCAGGGTGAATTACACCATGACGAATCCCAAGGTTGCGCAGCTCTTTACGTACGGGGTCAAACTGCTTCCTCAATTGTTGGATTCCTGTGGCCAAATCTGGGTAGAACCGCACCAGCTGGTCCTGGTGTTTAATCTCTCCTTTGGCTCGCGCAGCATTGGAGCTCTTCATCCTGTCTCTGTTGCTGAGAAACTTCATAATAAGCATCCTCGGTGGTCCCTTATCTCTCGTTGGGCCAATTCGGTGTGCGCTTTCTAGGACTATTGATGATTGCAGCTCCGCGCTGCCCAGCGCCTCCGGAATCCACTTTTCCAAAAAGGAACATGGGTCCCGACCTTCGGATCCCTCCGGTAGACCCACCAGCCTCAAGTTGTTCCGTCTCGACCGGGACTCCAAGTCCAAGACATTATCTTCCAGACATTTATTTTTTTTTTCCAAAGTGCGCACCTTTAATTGAAGGCTAGTGACGTCATCTTCAGCACTGGAGACACGACGCTCTACCTGCGCCATTCGCTCTACACAGTCACCCAATTCTTTTCTCATTCCTTCCAACGCTGCCATAATCCCATCAAATTTAGCGGAAAAGTCTGCTCTCATTGAACTAATGGCAGCAAGCACTGCACCTGTGCCGTTTCCTGCAGTCACCGCACCGCTGCTAGCTTCCTCCGCCATATATGGAGCTTTATCTGCTGCGTCACAGACGTGAAAGTCCGTTAATTTGGACTGTTTCAGCGGTTCGCTTTTTCCTCTACCTGATTTTCCAGCCTTAGGCTTCACCAACATATCCTCGCACAAACGCTGGGATAGGTTCTGTCCCAAATGAGAGAGTTATTTGCCGATTTTTTTTCTCTAGGAGCAGAGCAGAGTGATACGTGTCCTTCTCACGTGGCCGCCATAACCGGAAGTGGTTATGCCGATTGTTAATCCAAATGGTGCGCATGAAAACACTTATTCCGAACGTAGGGCAGAAAATACGTTTACTGCACATGTCTGTACACCAGCCGCACGTCGACATGACGTATTTCCGCCTTAGCAGCAGCTAGTGGAAAACATAGCGGGAGTAAAACAAAACTGGTCTGTATCGTCCTGCTGTTTCCCTCTATTCGTCATATGCAGAAGTATGTACTTGTAGCTTCATTACAGAGACCAGCAAAAGCAAAAGCAAAAGTACAGTCTGAATAACACAATACAGGTCAATTTCGACACGAAGCGGGGTTTGCTAACACCGGAAGTTGCTTCTTCTTCTACTATTTTTGTAATGTCAAAATGTCGACGTGCGCATGTCAAAATAATTTATTCCATTCAAACGTGTGACACATGGAAACGCACGTCCTAATCAGATCAGCTTTTTCAGGATCCATGTAAACAGTAAAATTCTGATCTGAATTGTAATCAGATTGAAGAAATTTTGCCCATGTAATGGCATGAGAGGTTTTCGTGGGGCGTTCATAGAAGTCTTGGACAGGACCATCGACCTGGCCATGAACTTACGAACGGTCTGCGAATGCTGGATTCTCCTACAGCTGCCTTAAGAAGGCTGTACGAAATGATTCAAAAATCATTTGTATGGTGTTTGCAGCCCTTTTTAAGGGTTTTTGTGACCATAGCTTTAGTTGGATCAACAATGGACTAAATCAAAGAGAGATTCTGAACATTTGTATGACTGGTCCTTATACCGTTATAAAGATTGCTGAATAACAGCACAGGCATACGTCTCCTCTCTTCTCTGTTACAGTCAGTAGGTGATTTGAGGGAGGATGCCATCCCTCCTGTTAGCAAAATGACCAGAAAGCATCCCTCTTGTTAAGCTGCCATGACTCGTGGAGTTTGTATGATTTTCCTCAGACTAACACTTCTAAAAGGAAAATGTCACAAACTGGTGAGAGTTGCAAATTTACAAGAAAAAGAAGTTAAAATGTTATGAAAAAAGTTTAAATAGAAAAAAGTTTTAAATTTATGTACAGCACATAAGAGCAAATTTGTGTAGTATAAAGGTAGCAAATATACCAACAAAGAGACATTTTTAGGGGGGAAAGGAAAATTCATTAGAGATTGGCAAGAAAATGTTAAATTGATGACTGAAAATTTTCAGCATTTTAAAGGCATACTCTTGATATAAATATAAAACTTCTGTTCTTGTAAATTTGCAATATTTTTCTTGGAATTCTTAATTGCTAATTTGAAAATTTTTCTCTTAAATTTGGGGCTTGCTTAAAATTTGTGACTTTTTAAGTTGTAAATTAGCCTCTTTTACCATATTTTTGCATTTTATCCTTGCAAATCTCAATTTACATTTATTCATTGTGCCTTCTACTAAATTTGTGAATACTGCCTCACCACCATCCCCCTTGTTCAAAAGTAACGAATCACCTATGCTGGTTGCAGTCATCATTATGCCTCGGTGAAAACGGAGGCATATAGTAATCAGTGAATGTGTGTGTGTGTGTGTGTGTGTGTGTGTGTGTGTGTGCACACGCGTGCGCGCATCTTTCTATTACCAGCTTTTCAGCTCACCCAGGCAAAATTAAGTGCAACTAAAGGCTTGTATTGTAGAGGAATGGAAGAGACGAGACAAGAGCATTGCAGATGGAGAATTTATTCCTCTATCAGCAAAGTAAGAATATCCTCTGGGTTCCAAAGCCAACCTTTTATACATCTTCCACGTTCTCTTCTTTGGCACCAAGAGTACATATCACAACAGCGTAACATACATCACAATACATTCACACCTGCAGTTTTAGATGTGAAGGCATATTCTTAATATCTTTTCTCCCCCCTGGCACTCTGGCGCCTAACTCTGCATCTCATCCTTTCAACTCTCGGTTCCACAGCCCCTGCATTCGGCTCTCCCACCTGAGGCACATGCATTACGATTTCTCACTCCTTCCCCCCATTCCCAAAGTCACTGTGTCAGCGATGGCACAGTGCAACTATTTAACAGCACAACACCACACGTTGTCTTTAGTGTTTGGATTGCAGCAGTTCAAATCAATTTGGTGGCTCTTGGCTGCCACCGATAGTACGGGCATGTGAACTGCAGATTATTTTCACTGTGCATACGTGTACTCCAAAACTACTCGATGTATTTTGGTGATGATCTGAGAACGCATACCTCCACCAAGGCTCTTATCTTCTCACAGTGTGTTAACAAGAATACTCCAAAACTACTGCATGGATTTGGATGAAATTTTTTACCAGAGGTGGTCCTTGGACTAGAGAGGAACCCATAACATTTTGGTGATGAGCCAAGAATGCATACCTCCGCCAAGGCTCTGGTACCGAGGCATCAGCACCTTAGTGCTTTCATAGTAAAAGTTGCTGCTGTTCAACATTCATTAGCTACAACTCCATCACAATCTGCTCTTTATCATGGCTATTGTTTAAATAAACAGATATGAAGGACACAAGGAAGTCACTTTACACATCAGCAGGGAAACCCATTTTGGCAGCGCTACATTGAATTCAAACCAGCCACAAGGATAAATGCTGACACCGTTGTAGGTCACTTGCATAGACTACTCTGTGTTCTCTATGTAGGGTTAACGCTGAAGTATAAATCAGGCTTTAGACAGACCACCGGTCTATCACAGGGCCAACAGATGAACAACCATTCACCCTTTCTTATCACAAATTGAACTCATACACATTGTTGAACTTTGCTGAGACGTCAGAGTAAGCCCACCAGGCACCAACTGAACATGGGGACTCTGTACAGAAAGACTACAGCCAGTCGGAAGAGCTAATCACTTCTCCAACATACTGTCCTGTGACGACCAGTAAAGGTGAAACTTTTTTATCTTCACCATACTTCGACTACTGTGGCAAAATTTGTGTCTAAATCTTGTGATATTATGGGGCTAGGAACTACAAGAACTATGTAAAGCAAAATGGCTAAACTTTCTGAAAAGTGACCAAAAGAAAGACACATAAGCAGCTTCCTGTCTGCTTATTGTGGAAAGAATTTTTATTGCTTGGTGCTGCTGTGTCACCCACTTCAAACTGTGACTTTAGCAAGGCTGGCATGCTTAAAAAGTAAAAAATAAACTGAATTAGTCTATGTAAGTTCATTTTAAAACATCCAGGTGTCAGATAAACTTTCAAAAGGAATTTTTTATTAAAAACACTGGACTAAAAACTAATTAAAATACAAGACATTTCAGTGTTCATCCGAACACCATCATCAGTTGTCAGACTGTAGCAGGAAGTGTGTCTGGCCAATAAATAACCTGCAAGGAGATCACATGACTTGCGAGAAACGTAATAAAAAAAAAATGAATGTAGTCCATGGTATGCGACCAAGGAGGTGGTATGTGACCTCCTTGGTCACCAGTGTTGGGAGTGTAACGCATTACTGTAACGCCACTACTTTTGCTGTAATGTGCTGTCTAACGAAATTACTGTTTAAAAATTCAGTAATGCTTTACAGTTACTGAAATTTGATCAGATGCGTTACTTGTTTTATTAATATGGATAGATATTTTAGCCCAAATAAACTGACCCTACCATAGCTGGCGCAGCCGTCAGTCTCCTCTGCATGTCGGTTTCCTGCCCTCCTCCAGTTCATACGCAACTCGGTGGTGGCTTCTCAGATCGAGCTCTGATCACGTGTTGTCCCAGCGGTGGGTAGCTCCTAACAGCTCCTACCTCTGTGGTTAAACATGAGTATTTTTAGAGCAAGAAGCTCGCATTTAATGTCTGCATTAAATGCATTTAGTTTTCTTAAGCACAGAGAAAAAGTGACTGATTTCAGCTTCTTGTAAGCGGTGAACTTTCAATTATCTGTGCTTTTTGTTTTATTTTATCTCATTCATTTACATACTGTTGTGATATGCAACTATTTCATGGAAGTAAATCCTCTAAATATGCGTTTTTTTATGGGCTGGTCCAGGGGTGTCAAACATATGGCTCGTGGGTCAAAAACAGCCCCCCAGGGGGTCCAAAATTTTCTCTGTGAATTCACAGCTTTATTTCTAGTAAATTTCTGTCTTTCTACTGATTACAATAGTTTGTGTAAATCTGAGACTTTTTTCTTTGTAAGATGAGACTTTTTTCCTCATCAATTTTCTTTTTCTTCTTTTTTCCGATAAGAACAAGGGGTCCTTGATCTTGCTATGTGTGCCAGATGATTTAAGTATGCATTTAAAAGTAACATGAAAGTTACTTTTCCAAGTAACTAGTTACTTTAGTCATGCAGTAACTCAAAAGTAACTGTTACTTTTGAAAAGAAGTAACACTAGTTACTATTTTTTAGTAACTTGCCCAACACTGTTGGTCACATACCATGGACTACATTCTTTTTTTTTGCTACGGTTCTCACAACAAAAACTCAGAGTTACTGAAGGTCACCTGTGGAGTCCCACAGGGTTCAGTTTTGGGACCATTATTATTCAATATGTACAGTATATAAACGATATATGTAAAGTTTCAGAAAAAATGGACTTAATATTGTTTGCCGATGACACTAATCTGCTATGCAGTGGAAACAATTTGGAACAACTTCTGGATACACTCGGAAAGGAATTAGGAAAGCTTAAACTGTGGTTTGATTCAAACAAATTAACGCTCAATTTAAGTAAGACAAAATTTATAGTCTTTAACAACCATCACAACAACCCAGTACCCAAACTCAGTGTAAATGGTGTAGAGATTGAAAGAGTATCTGAAACTAAATTTCTTGGAGTAATAATTGATAACAAACTGTGTTGGAAGTCACATATTAATTATATTAAAGGTAAAGTATCCAAATCAATTGCAATATTACACAGAGTGAAATATTTGCTGAATCAACCCACACTATACACCTTGTATCATTCATTAATACTCCCATACATGACATATTGTAATGAAGTATGGGGAAATGCATATAAAACAAACATATATCCACTCTTTATGCTTCAAAAGAGAGCTATTAGAATAATAAACAAAGCAGCTTACAGGGAACCAACAAACCCACTTTTTCTTAAACAAAAAACTCTCAAGTTGAAAGATCTGGTTGACTTTAAAACCGCAATAATAATGTTCAAAGTGAAGAATTTATCACTGCCCGCAAATATCCAAAAGTTGTTCCAAACAAGGGAGAAACGATATCACCTCAGAGGAACATGTATATTTCAAAAGCCTACAGTGAGAACAACCACCAAGCAACACTGTATTTCAGTGCAAGGAGTCAGATTATGGAATGATTTTGGACCTGAATTAAAATCATGTACAACGCTTGGACAATTTAAACAAAAACTAAAGGAAGAAATACTCCAAACATATTTACAAGACGACATGTAAACTCACATAAGGATTGACATATCCAGCCTGTGTTGTGTTGTAGCTTAGTTTTTTTTTCTTTTTTTCTTTTTTTTCTCTGTGACATTTTGTCTTAGATTTGTTTTGAATTGTAATCGCTCTTGTCTTGTTTTCTCTTTTTTCTCTTTTGAATTCTTGGATGGAATATGGGTGGGCAATAATAAGCTGCAGCTTCAGCCATCACCCATTTCGGATAACTTACGTGGAATTGTATAGTAGGAGGAGTCTTTGTCTAATTTGACCTTGTTGTTATATTATTCAGTTTCTTTTAACCTGTACTGTACTATCCGAAATAAATTCATTCATTCATTCATTCATTCACAAGTCATGTGACCTCCTTGCAGGTTATTTATTGGCCAGAGACACTTCCTGCGACAGTCTGACAACTGATGATGGTGATCGGATGAACACTGAAACGTCTTGTATTTTAATTAGTTTTTAGTCCAGTGTTTTTAATAAAAAAAACTGAATCTGAAACTGAATTTCAGACACTGAATCGTTTTGGAGAGAGTGGTCTTTATTGGTATCAAACTGGGGATTCTAAATTGTCCTTAGGTATGAATGTGAGAGTGAATGGTTGTCTAAGCGGAAGAAGATGGATGGATGGATGGTCTTACTAATGATTACCTTAGATGTACACTCCTTTATGCCCATATATGGGTGTCTTCCTGAAGGAAGTGGGTTGGCACACTCTGGCTGAGACAGATGATGAACGAGTGAAGTAACAAGGTGGGAGATAAGGAAAATGACTGATGACCGAACACCTGAAGTCTCACCTTCCAGCATTCATTTTATTGCTTAGTAACCACAGACCACAACAGTGACTGTTTTGGAAGTGGGTTGCAGGTATGCGTATCCTCCTGTGTCATATACCCATCTCTCCACCAGGTGGCGTGAGAGCCAACTAATGCGACGCTGAATTCAGACCCCACCAGAACTGATGGTCACACTATGAACCTCTTTCTTTGTGACAGAGTCTTGAGGTAAAAATAGTTCATGTTAAAAACTACGTTATCTTCACTCCGTCTGGTTCTCAGTTCACCATAAAGACACTCTGACATGAAGACCTACCTGAGGGTGAAGACGTGAGTGAATCAGTTTGAGTTTCATTAAAAAAAAAAAAAAAAAAATAGCAAGAAAATCTTCAAGTATCTTTTTTTTTTTTTTTTTTTTTTAGAAATGCCAAGTATTCTGCCTCCATACAACTTCAGTGGAAATTAGCAGCTCAGTTCTTTGAAAAACAATATACAGTGGATATAAAGCCCATCCAGGGACAAGAGTTGCAAATTAGCTAATAGCTATACACTCTATGTGCAACACATCAGATTGATTGTCTTTGATTAATTGTCTATGTTTATTGCACTGTCCCTGTCAAATAAACTAATCTACTACTACTACTAAAAAAAAATCTACACACCCCTGTTCAAACGCCAGGTTTTTGGGATGTAAAAAAATGAGACTAAGATAAATCATTTCAAAACTTTTTCCACCATTAATTTGACCTATAACCTGTACAACACAATTGAAAAACAAACTGAAATCTTTTAACGGGAAAAACAAAAAACTTACAATAACCTGGTTGCATAAATATGCACACCCTGTTATAACTGGGGATGTGGCTGTGTTCAGAATTAACCAATCACATTCAGACTCATGTTAAATGGGAGTCAGCACACACCTGCCACCATTTAAAGTGTCTCTGATTAACCACAAATAAAGTTCTGTTTTAGTAGGCTTTTCCTGACATTTTTGTAGTCACATCTTACAGCACAAGCCATGGTCCACAGAGAGCTTCCAAAGCATCAGAGGGATCTCATTGTTCAAAGTTATCAGCCAGGAGAAGGGTACAAAAGAATTTCCAAGGCATTAAATATATCATGGAACACCGTGAAGACAGTCATCATCAACGGGAGAAAATATGGCACAACAGTGACATTACCAAGAACTGGACGTCCCTCCAAAATTGATGGAAAGGCGAGCGGAAAACTGCTCAGGGAGGCTGCCAAGAGGCAGACAGCAACATTGAAGGAGATGCAGGAATTTCTGGCAAGTACTGGCTGTTTAGTACATGTGACAACATTCTCCCATCTTCTTCACATGTCTGGATTACGGAGTAGGGTGGCAAGAGGGGATTTTCATGTGACGTCACGGATCTAGGTCACAGGCCGGTGCCGCCATGCTGCCGGTCAAGTGCTGGCGGGCATAGTACAAAAGCTTGTGTAAACAAACCACTTTCACACGTTTTCTAAGCCCTGTCATCGCCGTTTTTGTCGTTGTTGTCATGCCGGAGACGTGTTGTGCTGTTCACTGCCATAATAGGTGTGGACAGAAGGAGAATTTTTTTTTTTTTGTTACTTATTTGTACCCGTAGGTAGATTTGGTTTGCAGTCTGGTGACAAGCCACCAGCTGCCGGTCGCTGCGTGCGCGAGCGCCCTAAACCTACATGTTTTTGGTATGCGGGAGGAAACCGGAGAAATCCCGGAGTAAACCCACGCAACACGGGGAGAACATGCAAACTCCACGCAGCTCACTGTTGGTCGGGATCGAACCCACGATCTCATGATCCCCACGATCCCCCGGCCGAGGGTAAACTGTGCTGCCACAGTGCTAAACCACTGCGCCACCGTGCAGCCCAGAGAATGTGAACTTCTACAGGATTCCTGCACTGAGTCAAGAGCCTGACCGTAGAAACATGTGGATTGCTGCAATAGACAGGAAAGGCTGGACTCCCACAGAGTACACTCGCTTGTGAGTCTCGCTTGGTCTTGTGAGCCTCAAAATTCTCCAGACTGTATGGTGAAGGGTGCACGATCAGGTAAATCATCAAGTCACTGAACTCAAAGTCTGGCAGTGTGACATCCTCAGCTGTGATGGGGGAGAACAACACGCCAGGTGCAGTGTAAGGATCACAGCCTCCTAGAATGGCTATTTTATCCTGATACCACTTCAATTCGATGCCAGAGAGGTGTTTGGTCTGTTCACTCAGACCTCCTTCACGTTCAGACATGATAAATAGTGATAAACTACCAGCTAACCTGTCCCACACTTCCAGAAGACTCAGAAGTTTGCAACACTCACGATCTTTGTTGTGTAAACAAGCCTGGCGGGCGTCGCGCTTGACTGGCAGTATGGCCGCCGGCTGCATCGCTGGGCGCGCGGGTCACGTGACTGAAAAACCTCTAGACGGAAGCTTTATCTTATGAAAAAAACATCCAAGCCTGAATACATTTTGCAAAAACACATTTGAAATCTCCCAAACGCATGTGGGAAAATGTGTTATGGTCCATTGAAGCCAAAGTTGAACTTTTTGGCCATAATTCCAAAAAGTATATTTTGTCGTGAACACTGCCCTTTAATGGGTAGAGAAATGACACCAAGTGCTCTCCGTAGGTTTGCACATTAATCAAAATAAGGACAAACATAACACTAATATACAAATACTAAACATGAGTGTGTGACATTATTAAACAGGTACACATGGTAAACGATGGAGGAGAGTGGGGCTCTACGTCCAGGGGAACATGAAGCCAATGAAACAGACAGAAAAACACCAAATTTAACAGAAGGCTGGGCACGGTGCCCACCCGTGCCCCCAGATCATAACAGAGCTCCTTCCTCAAGGGGTGGACTCAAGACACCCCAGGGCAACATCACAAAAAAAACAAAGGCCCCCCACACAGAAGACCCCCCCCCCAACAAGAAAAACAACCCACCCCGGGGGGGGGGGGACCCAGGCACAGAGAGACCGAGACAAAAAAAACAAAAAGAAAACACTCATGACCCACAACACTGTCCAATAGGTGGTCCCATGGAACTCAAGCCTTACTGACTAGTAGACGAGACAGTTTGGGCGGCCTTCCTGAGTTCCAAGACCACCAATGCCTGTACTGGAACACGTCGAGTGACCTCTCCGTGTTCTAGAACCAACGAAGCAGGAGGAGCAGCCCATCAGGTGGCCTCCCGGCATCTCTAAGCCAACAAGTCGCAAGAGTTGGGAAGCGGCATCCTCCTGAGAAGGGCGACCGATCAGTGGAGGTCTTCAGCAATGTCCGACGCCCCCCAACAGTTGGGGGGTGTCGGACACTGCTGAAGATGGCAAAAGATGGCGACTGAGGCCATCGTGGGTGCTGCGTTCCAGCCTGGGGACCACCATGGGTGCCACACCTCAGTCCGAGGCCACTGCGGGTGCTACTATGCCCCAGTCCGGGGCCTCCAAGGGTGCTGCTTTCCAAAGATGGCGAGGGACCCATAGCGACCTCAAGGGAGGGTGCAGCACCCATGGCGGCCCCGGACTGGGGTGTAATACCCACGGCGGCCCCAGACTGGGACATAGCACCCACGGTGGCCCAGGACTGGGAGGTATCACCCACAGCGGCCCCAGACTGGGGCGTAGCACTCACGGCGGTCCCAGACTGGGACGCAGCACCCACAGTGGCCCAGGACTGGGACGTAGCACCCACGGCGGCCCAGGACTGGGACGTAGCACCCACAGTGGCCCAGGACTGGGACGTAGCACCCACGGTGGTCCCAGACTGGGACATAGCACCCACAGTGGCCCCAGACTGGGACATAGCACCGGCGTTGGCCCCTGACTGGAGCATGGCAGCACCCGTGGTGTCTCTGGACTGGGGCATGGAAGCACCCACGGTGGCCCAGGACTGGGATGTAGCACCCATGGAGGCCCCAGACTGGGACGTAGCACCTGCGGTGGCCCCTGACTGGTGCATGGCAGCACCCATGGTGGCCCCGCACTGGGGCATGGAAACACCCACGGTGGCCCAGGACTTGGACATAGCACCCACGGCGGTCCCGGACTGGGACGTAGCATCCACGGTGGCCCCAGATTGGGACATAACACCTGCAGTGGCCCCAGACTGAGGCAAGGCAGCACCCATGGTGGCCCTGGACTGGGGCATGGCAGCACCTGTGGTAGCGCCGGACTGGGACATGGCAGCAACCGCAACGGCCCCGGACTGGGGCGCAGCAGCAACCTCGGAGACCTCAAACGGCGGGAAAGCAGTAACCTTGGAGACCACAGACAGTGGGAAAGCAGCAACCTCAGAGACTACAGACAGTGGGAAAGCAGCACCCTTGGAGGCCCCGGACTGGGGCATAGTAGCACCCGCGGCGGCCTCAGACTGAGATGTGGCACCCATGGTGGCCCCCAGGC
The DNA here is from genome assembly GCA_020510985.1 of Pholidichthys leucotaenia. Taxonomy (NCBI): domain Eukaryota; kingdom Metazoa; phylum Chordata; class Actinopteri; order Cichliformes; family Pholidichthyidae; genus Pholidichthys; species Pholidichthys leucotaenia. The sequence goes on from CM035849.1 coordinate 271,130,011, forward strand.
TGGAGCGCAGCACCCACGATGGCCTCAGGCTGGGGTGCAGCACCCAAGACAGCCCCAGGCTGGGGTGCAGCACCCATAATGGCCCAGGCAGAGGGGGAGCAGCACCCATGGAGACCTCAAATGAAGGGGGAGCGGCACCCATGGAGACCTCAAGTGGAGGGGGAGCAGCACCCATGGAGACCTCAAGTGGAGGGGGAGCAGCACCCACGGAGACCTCGGGAGAAGACTCAGACAAAACACAAACATCCACCGGGTCAGAGTCACCGGCAGCAGTGGAGCCCGGCGAGGAGGGCTCAGGTGCAGGGGACGGCTGCACTCAGCCTCCCTCACCTAGAGGCAGACAAGATCTCTCAAGGACAGATAAAATGAAAACAAAAAAAAGAACTTGCCTGAGCTCAAGCTCCACCACCGTCCAGGACTCCGGCGATCCAGGCAGAGGCATCTCGGCTCTCTCCGTCGAGGCATCCGCACCCGACACAGCTACCTCAGATGGGAGGGTGTCTCAGTCCTCTCCGTTTGGATGTCCACTCCAGACATGACCACATCAGATGGGGAGGAAAGGAAAAACACCGGAACAGAGTTACCGGGAGTGATGGAGCTCAGCGAGGAGAATTCAAGAGCAGAGGACATCTGCAGCCAGTTCTCCTCACCACGAGATAGACAAGCATTCTCTAGATCTGTGGATGTTAGGACAGAACAGAGTACTCGCCTGGACTCGAGCTCCACCGCCGGCCAGGACTCCGGTGACTCTGCTGCGACGACCCCAGCAGCAGGCGCGATGGTTGATGCAGCCAATAGGCCTCCAGGCTTGGCGCCCCACACTGGTGGATCTCCCAGCAGGGTGGCTGACGCTGGAGGTTGCCTCACCAACGGCGCTGCCTCTCGTGCTGCTGAACCCAGGGGACACCCACATGTCCGCTCAGGATTCGGAGCACAGGTGGCACATCCCTCCCATCCCGGACGTGGCTGCAGAGCTGGAGCAGGAACTCCCAGAACTGCAAACTCCTCCGTTGACCGGCAGCTCCTTCCCAGGACCGGCAGACACTCCGAGGCCATAGAAGAAAATACGGAAGAGGGAGGCGAGGGTGAGACAACAGCAGCAGGTGATGGGGACTAAGTTTGGCTGCTGTTGCTGAGCCTCATCACCAGGAATAAGGCAAGGTATTTCATTAAAAGAGGAAAAGGAATGAAAACTCACTTGCCTTATTTTCCGGGGCAGGTTGGGTTCCTGCTGCTGAAATTGGGCCAGGTGAATCTCCTCTGGCCACCGCTGACATCTTCTGATGAGGAGGCAGAGGCCTGGTCTTCTGGCAAGGGAGGCAGGACACCGGAGCTCAGGGGTGGCAAGAAGCCGATGGTGCTGAGGTCCGTGAACGCCCTCTCATTGGCTCAGACTTCAACTCACTGACGGAGCTCCTCCCGCAGTACTCCCGCTGCAGATCCTCCAGCAGAAACACCCTCTCCCTTCCTTCGGGGTGCAGTACAAGCCGAGGGTGACGCTGTACTGCCACCTCGACCAGGCTTGAATTCAGAAGAGCGTCTTTTGGGGTGGGAGATACGTGAGTGGCGGCGATATATCCATCCATTTCCTAAAGTGCCATGCAGAGCTCCCACCCCAAGTCTCGTGAAAACTGTCTTCCACCTGCTGAAATTTCAGCAGGCGTAGGATGGCAAAGGACAGAACGTAATTTCCGGAAAGATTGCAGAACCCACAGAGGCTGGTGTCCACTGTTGGTCATGTCCTTCTGTCGTGAACGCTGCCCTTTAATGGGCAGAGGAAGGACACCAAGCTCTCTCTGTAGGTTTGTATATTTATTAAAATTATGACAAACAAGACACTAACATACAAATATTAAACATGAGTGTGTGACATTAATAAACAGGTACACATGGTAAGCGCTGGAGGAGAGTGGGGCTCTACGTCCAGGGGGACATGAAGCCAGGGAACGCCTGGCCAGGGGTGGAATCCAGCTGGAGCTCATCCGAAGGCTGTGGGGCTTCACGGCTAAAAAAGAGGGAAACACGTAATTGAACGGAGCTACCCTCCTCTCCTTGATGGGGGCCCCAAACACCCTCAGGACGAAAGCCTTCTGCTCCTGAGGACGGGCAGACGTGGTAGAAGGACACGACCAACCACAGAGGTTTGCCGTGCCCTTATATGCAATACATGATCAGTGACAGGTGTGGGTACATGAGTGTAGAAAATAACAGAATGAATAACAGGTGTGCAGCTCCGACCAGTGTGCAGCTCCGACCAGTGTGACAGCCGGAAGCTGCACAGCGCTGTCAAAATAAAACATAACTGGAAACCACAACACAACCCCAACATGAGAACATAACGGCAAATGCACAATGACAAAAACTTGGCAAAATAACAATGAAACAGACAGAAAAACACCAAACTTAACAGAAGGCTGGGCACAGTACCCACCCATGCGCCCGGATCATGACATATTTGGCACAGACACAACACTGCTCATCACCAAAAGAACACCATACCTACAGTAAAGCATGGTGGTAGCAGCATCATGCTTTGGGGCTGTTTTTCTTCAGCTTGAACTAGGGCCTTAGTCAAGTTGGAGGGAATTATGAACAGTTCCAAATACCAATCTGTCATGAATCGCCTCTAACGAGGCGAGGAGAGGAGATGGATTCACGCACAGGGTTACACCACATACAGATTTATTAAAGTTGAGTCCCAAAAACAGTGCAGACATACAAAAATACCAAGCAAGAATAAACTTACAGGGGAACACGATGAGACATGTTGAGGAGTAGCCACAACGAGACGTGGTAGAGAATACTACTGAAGGCAGACACGGCGAGACATATCAGGAGACAAACACAGAGCAAACACAATAATCCAGCAATGAGACAGACATGATGAGCTGACTAAATACACGGGTGAATAATGCAGTGATTGAATGCACCTGAGCGAGGACACAAGGGGAGTAATCACAACAGAGAACAGCTACGTGTCATGAGAGGGGCGTGGTCAGACCGACAGGCTGACAGGCAGCGCCCACACAAGTGTTGGCCGATGAAGCTGCCTCACAGCTGCCGGCCGGAAAGCAGTGTAAACTGATAGAAAACTAAACTAGAAAAGATGTGCAAATAAACAAGACATGGCAAAGGCAAACTAGACAATAAACTAGGAGACCATAGAAAAACTCAAAAGACAAAGCAATACACAAATAAATACGTACACAGAACAAACTCAGAACCAGACTGGAAATGAATAGCAAACAATACATGAATAATATGACACACACAGGAAAGTCAGGGAACCGAGCCTAAAGGACAAACCAGCTTGGTTCATACCAGTCACTGTTGGCACAAAACCTTCAGGCTTCTGGTAGAAAGCTGAAGATGAAAAGGAACTTCATCTTTCAGTATGACAATGACCCAAAGCACATACCCAAATCAACAAAAAAACAGCTTCACCAGAAGAAGACTAAGGTTTTGGAATGGCCCAGCCAGAGTCCAGACCTGAATCCAATCGAACATCTGTGGGGTGATCGGAAGAGGGCTGTGCACAGGAGATGCCCTCGCAATCTGACAGATTTGAAGCATTTTTGCAAAGAAGTTAGTTAGTTAGTTAATCCCTTCACACCTGAAGGTGTATATGGGCGGCGCCTATCTCCGTTTCTCTGACCCTAGGCCACACAGCTACTGTAAGTAGTGAAAGCTACAGCGGGGGGTCAGTCCTCTGGTAGCTCTGTGTGTAACTTTACTTTTCCCATTCCATTATGCGGAGCACCACGCTAGAAGGCAGAAAGCACCATTTTTATATGGTCTTTGGTATGACCCGGCCGGGATTTGAACCCCTGCCTCCCGGGTGTGGGGCGGATGCTCTACCAACTGAGCCACCACTCCGGTGCAAAGAAGAGTGGCCAAATATTTGCACATCAAGATGTGCCACACTGATAGACTCCCACCCAAAAAGACTGAGTGCTGTAATAAAAACCAAAGGTGCTGCAACAAAGTATTAGTTTATTTTTATTTTTCCCTTGTCCTGTCAAGCAGCTAGGTAAGCAGAACAGAAATATGCTTCCCTTATTGTGCCAAACAGATTTACTTTGCCAAAAGGAGTTTTATACGGCACATATCTATGTACGGTATATTATTTATAGACTCCTCTCGTAATAACTTTTAATACTTTATTAAAATTGTTTCACCCATGATAGGCCCGACTGGGGGGATCCAAATATCCCACCACCACCACAGTGGGCCTGCGCCCACCCCAGTGCCCCTGACCCATGCCCCGGGAGCCCCCAGGCCCCCATGCTCAAGGAAGGTGGCAGAAAGGTACGGGAATCCAAGGGAGCCCATGTGGCCAGGAGGTGCCATCCCCTCAGTCCAGCCACCCCCACCAACACATACATTCACTCTCATGCACTCACACCCTCATGCTCTCACACGCACTCGCTCACTCACCCTCTCCTTCACACAATCTTACATTTGCACTCCCACACTCAGACTTATTCACTGTCAACCACTCCCATACTTGTTCAGTCTCGCTCCAATTCCCCCTCACCTCACAGTCGCTCGCACTTACACATGCTTCCTTCCACTCACACTCACTCATATATACACCCTCATTTGCACTCTGACTCACTCACATTTACTCGTGCTCTCTCTTACACACTCACACTTATTCACCTGGCGGTCACGACGCAGATGCATTGGGCACGAATGTGCATCAATGCCCGGGAGTGGTCGGGGAGGCCGCCAGCGCAGACCACCAGCCACACCCCCACCAACCCGCCCCAAGGCAGCTGCGGCCACAGAAGTAGCCCACCGCCCCCAATGCCCACCCGAAGCAAACGACCAATGGACCCACCGCAAGTGCCCAGAGATGCCACCCAACATGCAAAGCACCACACAAATCTGACCCACCACCACCATCACTACTCGTCACTCCCTCAATCTCACTTACTCACTTGCTCTCACTTGCTTACTCTCTCGCTCACTCCCTTGCTTACACGTATTCACTCGCGGTAGCGCCTTGGAATGATGACAGCATGATGGGCCCCAGGTCACGAGCCAGGCCCCCGGCAGAAGGAGGGCAGCAGGGGTGGAGGAAGACCCCCACCGCCATGTGCGAATCGTTATGGGTGAGTGTTATTTGTGTGGCGTCATTGGGTGCAGGTGTGTGAACTACCAAAATGCAGTTAAAATTGTGGGGATAGTGTGATAGGACATCGCTACCCTTTGCTATCGGTGGCAGAGCTCCCATCCCCCCAAGCCCTCAGTGTTTGCAGTGCAATTGAAATTGAGGTGAGGGCAGCCCTGCAGCACAGTAGTAAACAGAGGGATCCTCTACACAGACACCGCATGGCACACCCCCACCCCAAAACCCTAAGTGTATCCGATAAGATGTATGATCCACCCACAGTTGGGGGGGAGGTAAGATTGGGAGGGGGCGGTCCCAGAGAGAGCTCATCCCCCCCTCAGAAGCCAGCTCCCAAGCTGGCTCTGGAAGCCACCCACCACCCCAGATCCCATCCCAGGGCAAGGGGCGCCAGGCCATGCAACCCAGGACCTGCCAATGTCATACCCCAGCACTCTCCAGCTCCACAGGCACAATGGGGCAGCTACACTCACTCTCACGCATCTTGTACACATCCTGTATGCACATACACAAACATATATAGTAATAATATGGTGAACCACATGTCAAGCAACATACCAAAGCGCTCCCCGCAAGCCCACCCACCATGCCCCCCAGCTGAACACCGCCGGCGGAAGGCTAACAGCGTATTAATTTAAGGGTGTGCATATTTATGCAACCAGGTTATTGTAAGTTATTTTTTCCCCCATAAAAAAATGCAGTTTGTTTTTCAATTGGGTTGTACAGGTTATACGTCACATTGATGGTGGAAAAAGTTTTGAAATGATTTATCTTGGTCTCATTTTTTTTACATCACAAAAAACTGGCATTTGAACAGGGGTGTGTAGACTTTTTATATCCACTGTAAGGTAAAGAACCATTCACTAAGTAAAGAAGGTCTTCATTAAGTGACAGTTCTCTGTAGAACCACAGAACTCTGAAGAACTCTGTGTGCAGCTCTGCTCTCTTGCTGTGGAAAGCCATGTCATTCTCTCTTTCTCTCTACCAGGCTCTGTGAGGTCTTCACTTCTTCATCCCATCCTGGGCTCACATTGTCATGCAGCGGGTCCAAAGTATTTAATGGGCTTGTTATCTGTTATTTGACTGAGTCTTTTAGTCCATTCTAGATGCCTCTGAAGTCTAAGTAATGAGGCAGAAATTAAGTCAGTTCTTCATTAGCTGTCTTCTATCAAAACATATTGCAATGGTGTTTTATGCACAAATTACAGTTAAAGGGGTCATTGACTGAAAAATTGTGTGTTTTTAGGTTTTAACTGTCTGAAATGAGTTTGCTGGTCACCTAATAATCAAAAACTTTTCAAAACAGTCAATTCTCTTAAAAAAACAAAAACAAAAACCCACACACAGCCTTTATTTCGTTTTTCTCTCCCAAAAATGCCAGAAACATTTTTGACTCTTCTGTCTAAATCGTTAACGTCACGTTTAGAAAAAGCCAACGCACCACCATCCTTAAGACCTGCCCACTGGTCTATTATTGGCCCACCTAGCTGTCTGTCATGTAGATGGAAGGGATGCTAAAGGTAGCCTATTAGCCCCTGAGCTATTAGCCCCCGAGCTAACACAGGTACCAGGAAGCTCAAACCAAACGCGCCTTATATTGTTATTTGCTTCAGATCTTAATCACCCTAATAACCATCCCTGTTATCACCCGGTTTACCTGTCTACAGTCCACAATATACCTCGTGTGGCTCTGGCCCATCTCCCAGTGGTTTCGCCGTGATTCTGCAGCACGTCGCCGGTACCACAACTTCGCCAGGATGCCACTACAAATCGCCAGCACCGCACGCCAGACGACCCACTGATCGCCACGACCCGACACTGCTGGCCAAGCCGAGCTGCCGAGTCACGAGATCTCAAAGGACAATGTCTCGCTCTGCAGTACTCCGCTCCTCTCCCACAGCTAGCTGGGGGAAGCCCCGTCACGAAGCGGCTTCCCTACTTTGCCTGTGAGAGTAGAGCAGAGTCACACGGACCCCCGGAGGATGGTGGGAGAGCTGGCTGTGAGAGCCAACAGCTTCAGGCAGCAGCCTCGGGTCGAGGCAATCGGTGGGTCGCCTGGCGCGTGATGCTGGCCATTTGTTCTAGTTTCCCGGTGAGGTTGTTAGTTGATGGGCCGGAGTGACGCGAGATACACAAACGACTGTTTGCTCTGCTCATCCAAGCTAGAAGGAGGCTAGAAGCTAGTCAGCTAATGGCTAACTGATGTAAGAAGGAAGGCGGAGTTGAACAGCAGGAGGATGGTTCTTAAAAGTGAGTTTCTTAAAAGTGAGTTTAAATCAGAGCATTTCAAGAAAGACAGGAAAAATTTTTAAAAAACTAATTTGCTTCAATAATTAAAAAGATTAAAGAAAATGTGAACAAAATATATCACTTCATTAAGACATGAGTGAGTGGTTAAAATGTGGAAGAAGTGCAGTCAATGACCCCTTTAAGCTATGGTCATAAATATTCTTACGAACGATGGGTTCGTAACAATCTCCCATTTCCTACGAATCCTGGAGTTCGCAGACATTCGTGGAGGGGGGCATCATCTCTTACGGCCTTCTTATGGCTGCTGTTCAATTCACAAGAGCAACTTGAGGCATTCTTGAGAAATGACATACAAGGGCATTAGAGTTCTTATGTTCTTTGTAAGAGTACCTTGGAACCTTCCTACAGCATACTTACTGCCATCTTATGAAAATTTTTGTGCAACTCACGGCAGTCTCAAGTCGTTGGTAGGTAGATCTTATGGCTTTCAGCACATTTTGTCGGCACAAATGTCGCATGAATAACGTACTTCCACCTTATGAGCACCTCACTACTGCCTTACACACACCGTACGAATCTTGTTACAAATGGGGATTGGTACGGCATTTCCTATGACCGCTGTAAGGGACCATCAAGAACAACTTAAAGGGGTCATTGACTGCACTTTTTCCACATTTTAATTGTTTACACGTGCCTTAATGAAATGTTTGACATATTTTGTTCACATTTTCTTTAATTTTTTTAATTATTGAAGCAAATTTGTTTTGTATTTTTCCTAGCTTTCTTGAAACGTCCTGATTTAAAGCCTATCACCTTAAGAACCATCCTTCACCTATTCAATGCTGCTCCCTCTTACGTCAGTTAGCTATTATAGCTGACTATCTTCCGGCCTCCTCGCTTGGATGTGCAGCACTGTAGTTCACTGAGCCACAGTCGATGGTGTATCTTGCATTAGTCTGGCCAATCTCCATATAATTTTGCTGTGATTCCACAACAAATCGCTAGCACCATGCAGCAGACCCCCCCCCATCCCCCAATCGATGCAACCGAGACCTGGCCCGTGACCCGAGGCTGCTGGCCAAGCCAAACTATTGAGCCATGGGATCTCAAAGGTCAGTGTCTCGCTCTGTGGGACTCCACTCTGCTCCCACAGCCAGCTAGGAGCTGGAGAGACTGTGCTGCCTGCGAGAGTGGAACGGAGTAATGCGGAGTCCCGGAGGATGGTGGGGGAGCGTGCCATGAGAGCCAGCAGCTTCGGGCCTGCACCCCATCTCCCAGTGGTTTCATTGTGATTCTGCCCGTACCAGTGTTATGGCAAGAACTCCCCTACCTGCTGAGAACTGCATCCAGGGGAGTTCTCGGCATAACATTGGCCAATAGCCTCTGGTCCCAGGCCATTTTGATTGCAGCGACAATTGTGTGCTGGTACGGGCAAGCTACCAGACTACCAAACATGGGAGGGAGTCCTTGGGAGAAATGAAGTTGGAAAGTGCAACAGCAACGGCCTTCTCCTGTTGAAGATGTGGGCTTCTCATGACCTTCTGATCACTAATACCACCTACCGCTTGCCTAATTGCAACAAGACCTCCTGGATGCATCCACGCAGCAAGCATTGGCATCTCATCGATTATATCATTGTGAGAAGGAGAGACAGGCAGGACGTTTGAGTGATGAAGGCGATGTGTGGCGCAGACTGCTGGATGGATCACAGACTCATTCTCTCAAAGCTCAACATGCACATCCAGTCCAAACGGCATCCACAGGGGAAAAAGGCAAACAAGCGACTCAATGTCAGCAAGCTGGAACAGCACTCTGTGCGACAAAACCTCAGTGAGGACCTGGACAGCAAGCTTAGTCAGTTCAACCTCGGGGCGTACGGAGCAGAAGAAGACTGGGCAGTTTTCAGAGACATGGTGTACGACACCTCACTCACTCATCTGGGCCAGAACACACACAAACACCAAGACTGGTTCGATGAAAGCGATGAGGACATCCAAAAGCTTCTTAACAAAAAGTGTGAAGCCCACAGAACGTACCAGCAAGACAGCAGATCTGCCTCTAAGAAGGCAACCTTCAACTCCATCAAAGGAAAGGTGCAGGCAAAGCTCAAAGAAATGCAGGACTTCTGGCTCAGCAAAAAGGCAGATGAAATGCAGCATTACGCTGACAGCAACAACTCCAAACACTTCTACAACACCATTAAGACCATCTACGGGCCTCAATCTTCTAAACATCACCACTGCTCAGTGCTGACGGGTCCACTCTCCTCACCGACAGTAATGCAATCCTGGAAAGATGGGTAGAACATTTGAGCAGCGTCCTGAAAAGACCTTCATCCATCAGTGCAGAAGCCATCACTCGCATGCCCTAAGGAGAGGTGAACACGTCTCTGGCAGAACCTCCAACGGAATAAGAAGTGCAAAAAGCGATCAAACTCCTTTTAAACGGCAAAACACCAAGTTCTGACTCCATCCCAGCTGAAATCTACAAGGCAGGAGGACCAATTCTAATACAGATACTCACTGAGCTCTTTCAGACCATGTGGCAGCAGGAAGTTATCCCCCAGGAGCTCAAGGACGCCTCTATTGTCCATCTCTACAAGAGAAAAGGAAACAGGCAGTCCTGCGACAACCACCGTGGGATCTCTCTCTTCACCATCGCCGGCAAGATCCTCGCAAGAGTCCTTCTCAACCCCCTCGTTCAGCACATGGAAGGCTTGCCGAAGAGCCAGAACTTGCCAAAGAGCCAGTGTGGCTTCAGAGAGGGTTATGGAACTGCTGACATGATCTTTGCCGCACACCAACTTCAGGAGAAGTGTCAAGAGCAGAACAGGGACCTCTACACCACATTTGTAGATCTGACCAAGGCTTTTGATACCATCAGTCATGAGGGGCTGTGGAAGATCATGGCAAAGTTCGGCTGCCCGGACAAGTTCATCAGCATAGTGCGCCAGTTCAACAACGGCAAGTTTGCTCGAGTACTGGATGATGGAGACTCCTCCGAAGCTTTCCCAGTCACCAACGGGGTCAAGCAGGGCTGTGTACTCGCGCCCACACTTTTCAGCATGATGTTTACAGCCATGCTGTCTGATGCCTTCTGCCACAATGAATAAAGCGCCATCAGGATCAGGTACAGGATGGATGGCAGGCTCTTCAACCTGTGGCAGCTCCAAGCCAAAACCAAGGTGGAAGGCGACTCAGTGCGTGACTTCCTGTTTGCAGATGACTGCTCGCTCAACGTTGCTACAGAGGTTCAGATGCAGCAGAGCATGAACTGCTTCTCCACTGCTTGCGACAACTTTGGGCTCACAATCAGTACGAAGAAAACCGAGGTCCTGCACCAACCCGCACCACAGAAGACTTACATAGAACCAGCCATCACTGTCAACAGGGAGACCCTCAATGCTGTCGACAAGTTCACATACCTCGGCAGCACACTCTCCAGGTCTGTCAACATTGATTGATTGATGAGGTCGATTCGCGCATTGCCAAGGCAAGTTCAGCATTCAGACGGCTACATGCAACAGTGTGGGAAAGGAGAGGCATCAGGCTGACCACAAAACTGAAGGTGTACAAGGCAGTTGCCTTGCCTTTCCTACTGTATGTCTGTGAGACCTGGACAGTCTACAAGCACCATGCCAGAAAGCTAAACCGCTTGCACCTGAACTGCCTCAGAAAGCTCCTGAAGATCATCTGGTAGGACAAAATCCCTGACACAGAGGTCCTCTCCCGAGCTGAGCTGCCTAGCATCCACACCCTGCTCAAGAGAGCCCAGATTAGGTGGGCTGGCCACTTTGTTTGTATGCCTGACTCACGCCTACCAAAGAGACTGTTCTACGGTGAACTAGCAGAGGGCAAGTACTCACAAGGTGGTCAGAAGAAGTGCTACAAAAATACTCTTAAGGCCACCCTGAAGAGCTTTGACATCAGTCCTGACACCTGGGAGACCCTAGCGCTAGACCGACCAGACTGGCATAGCCGTACCAGCAAAGGTGCTGTCTCCTTTGAGCTGAACAGGATTGCCAAGGCCCAGAGAAAACGTGAGCTTCACAAGTCCAGAGCCACCTCTTTATCTTCTGCCTGCGCAGACCACATGTACCCAACCTGTGGCAGAGCCTTCCATGCCTGCATCGGACTGATCAGCCACAGCTGGACACACTGCACCCAGTTTTCTTCCCTGTGATGTCCTTGGTCATCGTCGAGAATGACGGACGAACAACAACAACAACAACTGGTAAAACCCCTAGACATTGCTCAGATTAATCTGTAACCTGCATTATATGTATCACTTACCCAAATTTCAGCTGCTTTATGGTTATGAATTGATGCAAGCCCTTAAATACAAACTTCATTCCAGCTCTGTGCGCAGTGGATTTTCCTGGCAAGAATTGGAAAGCGAGCAAATTGGTAAAACCTCAGAGCTACCTGTTGCTGTCATCGTCTAAAAAGAATGAGCTCATATTTAAAAGATCAAATGTTTTAAGCTGGGTTTTGTGAGTTAAAAAATGGATTAAATTTAGCCTCCAAGGCTGCTAGCATTTCACTAATATTCTACTAATAATAATGTGCTAATATTACCATCATTAATGGAGGTGCTGTTGTCTGGGAATCAGGCAGACTTACTAGACTGTCGAACACATTGCAGTCTTTCATTTTATCCTATGCTGCCGCGTCACAAGGTGTTTCAACTTGTGTTTACCATACGCTTCTGCCATTATCTTGTGGTAGCAGGGGATCATGGCATCATGGCATTGGTAACGGGAACGTGTGACGTCAGGACGCATGCCGTTTTTAGAAAAAAAGCGGAAGTGTTTAAATCTGCAGCATCGATAAGAGGAATTGATAACATCAGCAATGTTCAATTTCGGGGGCTTGAAAAATTTAGGTTCTCAATTCCCATCCCTACTTGAGACAAGGCTTTGTTGTCAAGATAGCCCCTGATTTCCACTGACTCCAGATGGACAGCCGGCACATCATGCTTCCTTCTTGTTGTTATCACATGATCATAATCGGTCCTCCTCGGTCTGTCTCTCCAGCCCTTGTGGAGTGATGCAAGGCTGTGACCGGACTGTATCCACAACAGACCCCAACCTTTCTCAGTGGAAATTAGGGGTAAGCCATGACTCAGTCACCTTAATGCCACAAGCACCGAGGCATCAGCACATATGGTACTTTCATTGCAGGTGGAGGTGGATGATCACATTGAGTTGGCTTACTTAGAGTGGTGGAGTCGCTGGCATCACTCAGGTGCGTATCCGTCGTGGAAGGGGGTTTTGAGCTCTGGAAGGATCTGGCTTACAGATAGGCGTGAGCAGGCAGGCAAGAGTGAGCATAGCCAGGGACCCTGAAAGGAGGTGGGCGGCAGCAGAATGACGGGTAGATTACTGGGGACAAGCAGTATGTTTGGAGTGAATATAGTATTCACAAGAAGTTTTCAGCAAACAGAATTTTTACACAAAGTTTGCTTCGTGTCAGCAGTTAGGTGACTGATGAAATGATCTCACATCTTCTTCAGAGGTGGGGGATAATACTGCCAAATAAAATTAAAACTAATAAGCATAACGCTGTGCTCACCCAGGTCCATCAAACACAGCTTTTGAATTTCTAAATGCAGTATAAGGAAAAAGAAGACTGCACAGATTTGTAATAGTTATTACACTACTGTAAACTGACAGAAGATGTTTTCATTTATAGTGGAAATCCTTTGTCTAGACTTGTCTAGTGTTCCGAGACCCCTCACGTCTACACAGGAAATTGTTACTTGTAGAATTAGTCTATCCTTGACTCCAAGGCAGCGTGACACACATGCACACATTTAAAGCCATCATCCAGGATTGAGAATGAGGCTGCCAAAATGTGAGGTCATAGCGTGATCACTTTACCCACTGTCCTCCTCCCTTTCCTCCAAGGACCTGGATGGCAGATCAATGAGGAATGGAAAGAATGAGGAGAGCGATGGAGAGCTATTTACATATAAGTGGCTGGTGAAACTAGAAGCACATGAGTTATTGCTGTCTCAATCCTGAATCACCCAGAGCTGATGACATGTCTAAATTCTTACTGATACCATGCCATGTTGGCTATTCTTTTCTGAAAGCTCCACATATTGGTTTGATACTTGCAGCCAGCTCCAGAGAGGTCTGGTAAATAGTACAGTAAAGGAATCTCCTGGGTATCAGCCCCATGTTTCGTTCTTTGTTTGGCTGTGCTGTAGGGGTGGTGTGCATGATGGGTCACTGGATTCCTGGAGTATGAGGTCAAAGCAGTGAGTTAAACAAGGGTGGCCCCAGCCTCACGGACTGGAAATTAGATGGCCAGTAATAATGCTATTAGACAGCTAAAGCCGATACATTAATTTTTTCCCATGTTTACTTTTCTCTCAATTAAAAAATGGTTTTGTTGTAATATGTGTGGATTAGGAAACAAAGCAAGCAGTAAAGATGGGAAGAGTAACTAGAAAGTGTTAAGTGTGGGTGTTGGAGAGAAGGACCCAAATGCCAGACCTCGGTTTGCAATGGTTGAGAGCTGAACACCACCTTCAGCTCACAAAACTATAAATAATAATAATAAAAAAAACCAGACAAAAACAGGCAAATGAGACAGGAATAACTCAGACTGACAGGACAGACAGAAGCATGGACTCACGCCAGTATTAACAAGGACGCTGTGCCCTGATGAGGGGCGGTGTCCCTTCAGTAACCTGGGACTGATCAACAGAAATTACAAACAGGTGTGAGCAATGAACAGGACAGGGCAAAATCAGGCGAAGCAGAAAGGAAACTGAAGATGCTGTCAAAATAAGGCCAAACCAAAACAGGAGATCATTACAGGAATAACCACAATCAAATATAAAGATGACTCAGATAATAATGATACTAATGAACCAGACTGAATACTAATAATACAACCAAGGACTAAGAACATGGCAGGGATGAACAGACAATCACAGACAGGGGATACACCTGAAACATAACATGACAACAGATCAGGGAAGACAAGAACAAGAAAACCAGGATAATAATAATAATAAATAATAAAGACCAAACTGAGAACCGAGCAGGGAACAAATCCTACGGAACACAAATGCAGACCAAATAATAAATAATAATAAACACAGAAAAACCCAAAATACTAACTCAAGGTGAGCTTGTGGGCTGGAGCCATATCTTGGAAACAAGAAAATAGAGCAATAACTCAAAGTGAAGACATGAGGCCCAGTCCACGTCGTAACAGAAAGTGTACTTGGGTAAAAGTAATATTTCTTCATATCAGCTACATAAGTAACAGTAGGCATTAAAATACTTGAGTAAGACTAATAATTTAAAATTAAATAGTAGACAATAGATCATGTTTATTCTTTTGAATTAAGTGTTATAAATTGTTCATCTGAGTTAATATAAACCATATCATATAAAAACCGAAAGTAATAAAAATAATATTTCAACAATGATTCCAGGGAAAAATTACAGGGCACTCAGACAGCGCATGCCTCTGCCAAGGCTGTTGTTCACACAAACTCCACTCTTCCACTGCATATCGGCAGCAGGTAAAAATCTTGGGGGAGGTAAAAATCCATCCAGTAGTTTTGTGTGATCTTGCGAAACCATTGCTAGGACATTGAGCCTTTGTGGAGGTATGCACTCATGGATCACCTCCAAAATGAAATGGGTTTGTGTGTCGCCCAAGAGCTACCCTGTTTCCACTACAGGAACCAGTTATACAGGAACCTCCCCCATGGTGTGTGTCTCCATGACAGGAACCTCCCTGAAAGGGGAAGTTTTCAGAAACTAAGGCTGTGTGGTCAGGGGTAGGAATTTCAGCGTGGCCCCAAAAACTGATGGGTGAGGTTTAGGATTGGCTTGATGTTGACTGGATAAAAGTCAGCATCATGACTAATGCAAATTTGACCAGAAAAAGATAATAGTAAAGATCTAATGCTTAAAAATGTATAATGTTATGTTGCTGTGATTGTGGAGGTTCTGAATGATAATTCAGCATATACAATGCCAGCTTGGAGAAAACACAAGCATTACAGCAGAGTGGCACGCCACATGACACCGGCCACCACAGCTGTCTGGGATGTGAACACACACAGCTGGCCAATGAGAGACGGAGTCACTGCTGTTGCTTCTCCCACTGTGTACCAGCACACCTAATACGAACGAGTATTAGGGCCACATTAAAAATGATTTTTAAAAAGTTTTGTCCATCCATCCATCTTCTACCGCTTTTCAGGAGGTCCGGGTTGTGGAGGCAGCAGTTCAAGCAGAGAAGCCCAGACTTCTCTCTCCCCAGCCACCTGCTCCAGCTCTTCAGAGATGATACCAAGGCGCTCCCAGACCAGCTGGGAGGCATCGTCTCTCCACCGAGTCCTGGGTCTGCCCCGGGGTCTCCTCCCAGTGGGATGTGCCTGAAACACCTCAAGTGGGAGGTGTCCAGGAGGCATCCTGATCAGATGCCCATACCACCTCAACTGACTCCTTTCAATGTGGAGGAGCAGCGGTTCTACTCTGAGCCTCTCCCGGATGACTGAGCTCCTCACCCTATCTCTGAGGGTGAGTCCAGCAATCCTATGGAGAAAGCTCATTTCAGCCGCTTGTATTCGCAATCTCGTTCTTTCGGTCATTACCCAAAGCTGGTGACCATAGGTGAAAGTAGGAACGTAGATTGACTGGTAAATCAACAGCTTTGCCTCAGAGCTTAGCTCCCTCTTCGCCACAACAGACCGGTACAACGTCCACATCACTGCAGATGCTGCTCCAATCTGTCTGTCAATCTCTCGATCCAGTCTCCCCTCACTCGTGAATAAGACCCCAAGATACTTAAACTCCTCCACTTGGGGCAGGAGCCTATCCCCAACCCTGAGAGGACAATCCAAGCCCAAGCTTCCTAAACTGGCTAAAAAGTTTTGTATTTTGAGCAAAAAGTCAAAATTTTGAGAAAAAAGTCAAAACTTTGAGAAAAATTGCATATTGCAATTTCACTCTCATCAGATGACCTTGAGGTCAAAGGTCAGAGGTCAGATTTTCCCTAAATCTTCTAAACACTTACTACTGAAAGAAATGATGTAGGCTTTTTCAAACTGATACAGTAGTTGTATCTAATACACATCTTGGATGATTTGCACCCTGACCTAACTATGGGATGGGGAAAAGGGGTCAAAGGTAAAAGTTCAAACTTAACATTGAAGTTGCACTATGGTAAATGGTAAATACTACATTTACTATTACTATAAAACGAGTAAAGCTAGGGCCACCAAAACCCACCTTGGGATCCTGACCTTTGACTACGGGTTTGGGGTCAATGGTCAGTCAATGTTAACATTCCCTATGTACAATGGTGTGAAAAAGTGTTTTCCCCCTTCTTTATTTCTCATTTTTTTGTATGTTTGCTACACTTGAATGTTTTAGATCATCAAACAAATTTAAATATTAGGCAAAGATAACACAAGTAAACACAAAATTCAGTTTTTAAAATATGTTTATTATTAAGGGTAAAAAAAAAAATCCAAACCTACATGGCCCTGTATGAACAAGTGACCCCCCCCCCCGCACCCATTTAAAACAACTGTGGCTTATCACATCTATGGAAAGTTGAGTTCAATTTTCCTAGCCACACCAGGCCTGATTACTGCCATACCTGTTCTTAATCAAGAAATCACTTAAATAGGACCTGCCTGACAAAGCCAGGTAGACCAAAAGATCCTGAAAAGCTAGACATCATGCTGTGATCCAAAGAAATTCAGGAACAAATGAGAAACAAAGTAACTGAGATCTATCAGTCTGGAAAAGGTTATAAAGCCATTTCTAAAGCTTTGGGACTCCAGTAAACCACAGTGAGAGCCATTATCCACAAATGGCAAAAACATTGAACAGTGGTGAACTGTCCCAGGATGTGGCTGGCCAACCTAAATTATCCCAAAAGAGCAGCGACGACTCATCCAAGATGTCACAAAAGACCCCACAACAACATCCAAAGAACTGCAGGCCTCATTTGCCTCAGTTAAGGTCAGTGTTCATGACTCCACCATAAGAAAGAGACTGGGCAAAAATCGTCTGCATGGAAGAGTTCCAAGACAAAAACCACTGCTGAGCAAAAAGAACATAAAGGCCTGTCTCAGTTTTGTCAGAAAACATCTTGATGATCCCCAAGACTTTTGGGAAAATACTCTGTGGACTGACGAGACAAAAGTTGAACTTTTTGGAAGAGGTACTGTATGTCCCATTACATCTGGTGTAAAAGTAACACAGCATTTCAGAAAAGGAACATCATACCAACAGTAAAATATGGTGGTGGTAGTGTCATGGTCTGGGGCTGTTTTGCTGCTTCAGGACCTGGAGGACTTGCTGTGGTAAATGGAACCATGAATTCTGCTGTCTACCAAAAAATCCTGAAGGACAATGTCCGGCCATCTGTTTATGACCTCAAGCTGAAGCACACTTGGGTTCTGCAGCAGGACAATGATTGAAAACACACCAGCAAGTCCACCTCTGAATGGCTTAAGAAAAACAAAAGGAAGACTTTGGAGTGGCCTAGTTAAAGTCCTGACCTGAATCCGATTGAGATGCTGTGGCACGACCTTAAAAAAGCGATTCATGCTCGAAAACCCTCCAATGCAGCTGAATTACAACAATTCTGCAAAGATGATCTGCCAAAATTTCTCCACAGCACTGTAAAAGACTCATTGCCAGTTATCGCAAATGCTTGATTGCAGCTGTTGCTGCTAAGGGTGACCGAACCGGTTATTAGGTTTAGGGGGCAATCACTTTTTCACACAGGGCTATTTAGGTTTGGATTTTTTTCCCTTAATAATAAACACCTTCATTTAGAAACTGCATTTTGTTTACTTGTTTTATCTTTCTCTAATATTTAAATTTGAGCAAATGTGATGCGTCTGTGGGGGACCTCACAGTCTCCTCTAGTGATTGCTCTGGTGGTTGTGCCGGTGACAGTCCTCAGTTTAACATATTCTCCGGGGAGTGGGGGGGAGGTGCATAGCCATTTAATATTTTATAAATTGAACAGGCCAATTTGAGAGTTTTATGATTTTCAAAACACAGAAAATTGTATTTCTTGTAAATGTGACAACAATGATATGTGTGATCTCTCTTATCAAAGATTTTTATGGGGGTTTTTTTGTTTGTTTTTTTGTATAAGGATTCAGTGGGTTTGATTATGGTTATACCAGTGAATGACCAGTTGATAATACAGTAATTGATGTGTGAGAAGGTCATTGCATGCAGGAACATTTTGGTTGCGCTGTCAGCGATGGTTGAATTTGTTTAAAATTTCTTAGATTGAATTTGATTATGTTTGAGATTTTTTTGATGTGTTTTTTAAAAGTTAATGAGGAATCTAAAATCACGCCGAAGTACTTAAATGTGATGGCTGCCTATCACCTTCAGCTGCACGCACACCTGCTCCCCATCACTGCCAGGGTTATTTAGACTGTGCTGCCCTCGGATCAGCGCGGAGTTGTCTGTCTCCATTCCATGAGACCTTCACTCACCTTCATCTTTGTTTCTGAGCTTCCTAGCCTCAGCCTACCTTCGCCATTGTATCCAGCCTCTTGCCAGCCGGCATCAGGAAGAATCAACTCCTCAGCTCAAGTAAACCCTCGCTCATTCTCCTTAATCCTCTCGATCCCCTGTGCACAGGCGGAGCTCCGTGGCGGCGGACCTCACTCCCCCTTGGCGGCGGACCGAGCTGCACCACACTCACCAACCATCTCTCAGCCACAACCAGGACAGCGGGCACTGTCTCCCTGGTCGTAGCCGCCGAGCTGAACCTGAGCTCTATTCCATCACTGCAAACAGTAAGCACTGGATAATTCTGTACATCCCCTCCGGGGTCTGCCACTAACTTTCCCTGTTTCTGTTTGTCCCTAGGGTTGCCAGGTTGCACGGTACTCTGCTCGCACCAGCTGCCACACGATCACACACACACACTCATACACTTACTTCAATAAAGATAATTGTGTCTATTTTCGAGTCCGAGTCTGCTCACTGGGTCTGAGAACCATGTCATTAAATTCCTTGACTAGTTGCAGCTCCTATCCTTTTAATAAAATGTTTGAGTTTGCAATATTTGATCATTGTTTGGTGAATATCATGCAAACAGTGTTTTTAGTGTTTAGTAGGAGCTGAATTATTAAGCCAGTCATGGATTTGGGTCATTGCTGTTGTAAGAATGCAGGCAGCTTTTTGTGTGTTTTTTGCAGGTGTGAATATTACCATGTCATCTGCATACATGTGTATATGAATGTTTCTGAATGCATTTGGTAAATCATTTATGTATCAGGAGAATAATATTGGTCCAAGTATGGAGCCTTGTGGGACACCCATTTGACATTTCAAATATGGTGATATGACACTGTTGACCATTACACATTGCTGTCTGTCAGTTAAATAGGATTTCATCCATTTGATAACATGTTCTGAAAAATTAAACTAAGTTTGGTTAAAAGGATATTGTGGTCAACGGTACCAAATGCCTTCTTCAGATTTAAAAACGCAGCATCTACACAATTGCACTTATCAAGGAAAGATTTAGTTTTCTCTAAAAACAAGCTTATTGCAGACTCTGTTGAATGGTGGGCACGGAACCCAAACTATACGTGATGCAGGGGGGCATTCCCATAATTCAGATGTTCATATAAAAATGTGGCCACCCATTTTTCAGTTATTTTGGAGATAATAGGTAAGATGCTGATTGGTCTGTAGTTGTTTATATCAGTTTAATCCCTGTTTTGAAAATTGATCTAACCACTCCTACCTTCCAAGCAGTTGGGATGACAGCATGCTTGATTGATAGACTGATTAAATGAGTAACTGGACAAATGAGAGATTCTTTATTTTCTTTTAAAAAAAAATTGCTGTAAAGACCATATTCATCCGTTGCTTTTGAGCTAGTCAATGAGCTGATGATATTTGTGACTTAATTTTAAATTATTTCTATTAAAAACTGGTTGTGAGGGGTTATTGGACTAGAATTATGATCAGGTGGATTAAATGAATGGGATATTTCTCGCAAGGAGTTTATGAAAAACTTGTTAAACTCTGTAGCAATGACCGTGGGATTCTGTACCAATTTATTATTAATATTAAGTTCCATGTCTTCGTCATCTTTTTTGTGTATGGTACCCGTACCGAAGACTTCACACCCCAAGAACCTGAACAGCTACATACCAGTGGCCCTCACATCACACCTAATGAAGACCCTGGAGAGGCTGCTTCTTGCCCACCTCCACCATCTGGTGGGACCAGCGATGGATCCATTTCAGTTTGCCTACCAGCATGGCATCGGGGTGGACAATGCAGTGATCTTCCTCCTACATCATTCCCTGTCCCACCTGAAGAAGCCTGGGAGCACTGTGAGGATCATGTTCTTTGATTTTGCCAGTGCTTTCAACACCATCCAATCAGTGATCCTGAGGGATAAGCTGCTGTGTGCAGGGGTGGACCAGCACCTGTCATTGTGGATCCTGAACTACCTCACAGACCAACCACAGTTTGTGAGAACCCAGGACTGTGTGTCTGACACCATCATCTGCAGTACGGGGGGCCCCCATGGAACAGTTCTGGCCCCCTTCCTGTTCACCATCTACACTGCTGACTTCTCACACAATACACCACACTGCCATCTACAGACGTTCTCTGACAACTCTGCGATCATTGGCCTCATCTCTGATGGGGATGATGCGGAGTACAGAGGACTTATCCAGGACTTCATGGATTGGTGCCTGCCTGAGTGCAAGAGCACTCCTGAAGACCCTCTACGATTTGGTGGTGTTGTCAGCCATCACATTTGGAGTGGTCTGTTGGGGCAGCAGCATCATGGCAGCTGACAGGAAGAGACTGAACAGGCTGATCAAAAAAGTCAGCTCTGTTCTGGGGCAACGCCTCGACCCAGAGGAGGAAAGAGGAGGATGGTGGCTAAGTTGTCATTTCTGCTGGAGTCTCAGTCCCACCCCATGCAGGACACACTGAACACACTGTGGAGCTCATTTAGTGGCAGGCTGTGTCATCCTAAATGCATGAGGGAGAGGTTCTGCAAGTCTTTCCTACCTATGGCTGTCAGACTTTACAGTATAACCTTACCGGCACTGCTTGTAGAGGTCACTGCTTGTAGAGGTCACCTTTATACCCCGAGTGGTGTCACTACCATTTCCGGTAGTGACGCCACTCGGGGTAAAAAGGAAATGGGCAGAAGAGGCTCTGCCTCTTTCGTCGTGGGAGCTACCTGGCATGCATGGCTGTTGTATATAGTTTGATATCCTGAATAAAGCCCTGTTAACCGAGTTCATATTTCCTCGTTATTCTTGTAACTATGGACACAACATTTGGCAACAAGGTAAAAGTGGTAATGGAGCTTTCCATTGCCAGCTTTTGGCTGTTTTTGGAGGCCCCAGACGAGCTGCCCATGCCGTGGCCTCATTGGTTTGCTGCCTTTATAAACTATCTCGTTGTCTTAAACCTGGGCAAGATGGAGACGCTCCAAGTGAGAGCTGTGTTTGTCCATAATTTAGGAATAGAAGGGCAGATGATTCTTGAGAACCTTGGAGGTGCTGACAGTTTTGACGAAGTAGTGAAGCTAATGGCGTGGTACTTTAGGGCGCTGGAAAACGTCACTGTGAAGCACATTCAGTTTCGACAGTGCCGCCAGCAGTCGGGAGAGCTGGTGAGAAGATTTCTGGCGGACCTCAG
This sequence comes from Pholidichthys leucotaenia, assembly GCA_020510985.1. Lineage (NCBI taxonomy): Eukaryota > Metazoa > Chordata > Actinopteri > Cichliformes > Pholidichthyidae > Pholidichthys > Pholidichthys leucotaenia. The sequence goes on from CM035849.1 coordinate 271,152,099, forward strand.
TGAGCTAGCGAGGGAATGCAGGTTTGGGGCCCTGGAGGACGAGATGATGTGGGACCAGCTGGCAGAGCACATCTGCTGTCCGGCAGCCACTGTCCAGGTTGTTGACACACCCAGGGGAGTTGATGTTAGCTGAGGCTGTCAAGCTTGCCCAACAGTTCGAGGTGGCAGAGACCATCATGAGAGGCCTTACTGAAGGGGCTTCTCTGGAGAAGAATGAGTCTCGCACTGAGGCACTGATCATGGATCCTTGTGATGGCGAATGCGGAGAGTAAGATTTTGCCTCCCTGGTTAGGATAAGGTCTGCCCCAGGCATGCCAAAGTGTTATGGGTGTGGGCCCATTGAGCACTGTTATAAGTCCAGGGTGTGCCCGGTGAAAGGAAAGCATTTTTTTTTTTGTTACTTATTTGTACCCGTAGGTAGATTTGGTTTGCAGTCTGGTGACAAGCCACCGGCTGCCGGTCGCTGCGTGCGCGAGCGCCCTAAACCTACATGTTTTGGTATGCTGGGAGGAAACCGGAGAAATCCCGGAGTAAACCCACGCAACACGGGGAGAACATGCAAACTCCACACAGCTCACTGTTGGTCGGGGGCTGGGATCGAACCCACGATCTCACGATCCCCGCGATCCCCCGGCCGAGGGTAAACTGTGCTGCCACAGTGCTAAACCACTGCGCCACCGTGCAGCCCAAGCATTGTAGCAAGTGCAGTGTTTTGAATCATTTTGCCAGGGTGTGCGACAACTTCGTACGCAGGAGCCGTAGGAGTGAACCAGGTGCTGCGCAGACTCCGACAGTGGTGCATACCGTCTCCCCAGAGACAACAGGTAGGATCAGCTGCACTGTCACGCTAGATGGCGTCGAAGTTCCACTTTTGGTGGATACTGGAGTGGTTATTTCCGTCCTGAACCTGACGACCATGGAGAGACTGTTTCCCTACCGGCAGATTAGGAGGCAATATGAAGAGTATTATGGCTATGGATGGAACAGGTTGGCTATTTTGGGCTATGTGGAAATGGAGGCCCGGTATAAGGACAGTGTGGCACCCAGTGTTCACATCAATGTTTCAGCATCCGGGGTTAACGTTATGGGGTGTAACCTATTTTACAGTCTTGGGTTCTCCATTGCTAACGTGTCGGGTGAAGAATGGTCTGGATGTGGACTGTGGGGCCGGCCTGTTCCAGTCATGGAGGGTGCTGAGGTGTGGGATTCAGACTGGCTGGACAAAGTTTCAGAGGGAAAGCACATGCCACGCCACGCTGAGCCATCTCAGGCTGGACCCGATGTTGTCACACAGGTTGCCCTGGACAAGGGTGCCAGACGGCACGCCGGGACTCCAGATGAGGCTCGTGAGGACGTGGCACCAACGCCAGAAGAAAAAGGGGCTAGACTGCGGAGCGTGGTGATCGTAAAGCACTCCCAGCGACGGCCTGCTAAGAGGAGACCGAAACGAGCCCCCGAGCCGGAGTGATCAGTGACGGAGGCCTGTCACAGGATTGGTGATCTGGATGAAAGGAAGAGGGCTCCCTCGAAGACCAAGGTTGATGCTTGAGTACGACAGGATCACAGTCCACGCAAGCAGCAGGATGACCAGAGGCAGTTCCAGGTGAAGCCCGGCTGGATGGAGGCAGATTGGCATAGGTCTGTTCACGTCTGGAGACATCCGAGGGATCTGCAGCTGCCGGTGGTGGAGAGGAGACAGCGCAGCGGGAGCACTGACGTGAAGAGACAGAGACGCCTGGAGAGGGATCCATCCAAGGACTGGGGGTCTTTTTGGCTTTGTGTGTCTACTGTGTTTACCCTAGTCCTGTATATGTTGTTTCACTGTTTGGTGCCCCAGTAAATTTACTGTAAAAAAAAAGAAAGAAAAACAAGAGAAAGTGCAGAGGGTACTAAGCTGTTTAGTTGTGAACCTAGGTTGTGTGTTTGCATGATAAATTTTATTGGCCAGGATGGTGGTATGCCTGATCTAGCCCTGAGTTTTAGAGTGTTATTGTTTAATTGGTATTTATATGTTAAATTTGGCGGCCAGAGGGGTGGTGGCTTGGAAGATAATTACGTTTGTGGTAAATCTGAGCCCACCTGGTTTGTTTTAGCTATTTTATTGAACACCCAACATGATTTTGTTTTGAATGCCCATTGTGGGGTGGGAGTTGGGGTGGGGGCTGCCAGTAGTGTATGTATTGTGATTTTATGTGTGATATATGTATAGCATTGCTATGGGGATTGTTTTGGAGTTAGAAACACAGCCTTGTTTTATTTTGTTTTGTTAAATTGCCCTCTTTTAGCGGCAGAATAACCCGCTCAGCCGTGTAGGGGACACTGGCAGTCTACCCGGCCCCCCAGCCTTAGTTGTGTGAATGGATAGGAGTTTATTTATTTTTGTACATATGTTTTTCCTTTTAGTGAGTGAGTCGAGTGACAAATTAGGGTGGGCTGTTTGTGTGCCTGACATTTTTTTAAAGGGGGAGAAATGTAACATATGTAAAAGGCTGGTATTACCAAGATGGCGGCGGGGTTGGACCGGGGTGGCTAACTGCCGGTTTCCAGTAGTGACGCCACTCAAGGTATAAAGGAAGTGGGCGGAAGAGGCTCTGCCTCTTTCGTTGTGGGAGTCACCTGGCATGCAGGTGAGTGCCGTAAGCCTATTGTATATAGTTTGATTCCTCTTCTTCCGGCCTTCAGAGAGAGCAGTCGCATTTTCTCTCCCTCCTCCCTACTCCTCTCCTCTCTTCACTATCCCAGCTTGCTGTGTCCTGTCTCTGTCTGTGTCACTCTTATTCTGGCTGAATCTTATTCCAAATGGAAAATTATGGATTTGGTGGGCTTTATATGCGATTGACACTACTTCAAAAGAAGATCAGGCTAGGGGGAGCCCAGGACTCATGGACAATTGGGAATTCATGTGTCTGTGTGATTCGACTGAGGTGCGGAAGACATCTCTATTGTTTGGCTTGATCACAGGATTTCTATTTTGGCTCTGGAGTTCCTGATGTATCAGAAATTAAGAAGTTGGGAGAGCTGATCAAAGCGGACCCGGCAATGCTTCTTCAACAACAAATTTGACCAGTCGGGGAGTGCACTGATAGTGGCAATGGTGAACTGAATGATGGCTGATTCAGAAGATGGTATACATCTGGAGTCACTGGTGCTCTCCAGGGAATGATTTTAAAGCCTGTATATGGAAATTATGAAGCACAGAATCGCAAGAGAGATGGAAATTCTATGCTCTGAGTGAACTGTGCCTTGACCTTGATGCGGCGCCCTCTCCTCCTGGATGAAGACAAAACAGAAGAAGAGTTTGGCTTCTCTTAACCTAAACAATTAACATCAATTGCTGTTGTTCAGCAGACTGGACTCTTCAAGGACAGCGCTATCATGTGTCTAATACAGAACTTTGCCATCTGGCATGCACGAAGAGAGAGAGACTCTGGACATGCTTATCTGTGTTTTGAAAACATGATTATAACAACTATCCGTTGCCAGGAGGCGCCCCCCCCCTCTGTTGTACATCAACAAATGATACATTCAACACTGCACTCACACTGATTATATATGCTGATTACACACACACACTGGTCTCTCATCGCTCTTTGTCAACGTGTGTATTGTTTGACTGCTAAATGTGCATTGAGGGTTTTTTTTCTTGTAATCATAATCTCACTCACTGAGCGCTATTCTGATAACTATGGTTTTTTTTTCTCTCGCCTACTGTGTCATTCCCTACCCCTTCCCTCTTTACCCCCACTGTATGACTGGCACCTCAAGGCTGCTGCGGCACTGGGACGCGCTTATAGAGCGCGCCCAATGTCAAGTCAAATTTCAATTCTCCTGTATGTCTTGCACGTACGGTAGTATTGACAATAAACCTTAATTGATATCCTGAATAAAGCCCTGTTAACAGAGTTCATACTTCCTCGTTATTCTTGTAATTATGGACACAACAGAACCCACAATGGTTAGGGGTGGAATCAATCCCGTGACCTTCTTGCTGTGCTGCCACAGTGTTAACCACTGTTCCACCGTGCTATATTTATATTCTGCTGGGTAATTTAACAAACTGTAATGCTGTTGATACCATCTAGCTGCAATGCTCCTGCACTGTGTATATAACTGTGTACATACAGTGGTGTGAAAAAGTGTTTGCCCCCTTTCTGATTTCTCATTTTTTTGTATGTTTCTCACACTTAAATGTTTCAGATCATCAAACAAATTTAAATATTAGATAAAGATAACACAAGTAAACACAAAATGCAGCTTTTAAATGAAGGTATTTATTATTAAGGGGAAAAAAATCCAAACCTACTTGACCCTGTGTGAAAAAGTGATTGCCCCCTAAACTTAATAACTGGTTGGGCCACCCTTAGCAGCAACAACTGCAATCAAGCATTTGCGATAACTGGTAATGAGTCTTTTACAGTGCTGTGGAGGAATTTTGGCCCACTCAACTTTGCAGAATTGTTGTAATTCAGCCACATTGGAGAGTTTTCGAGCATGAACTGCCTTTTTAAAGCCATGCCACAGCATCTCAATCAGATTCAGGTCAGGATTTTGACTAGGCCAGTCTTGGGTATCTTCAAAATCTTGGGGATCATCAAGATGTTTTCTGGCAAAACTGAAATGAGCCTTTATGTTCTTTTTACTCAGCAGTGGTACTCTGCCATGCAGGCCATTTTTGCCCAGTCTCTTTCTTATGGTGGAGTCATGAACACTGACCTTAACTGAGGCAAGTGAGGCCTGCAGTTCTTTGGATGTTGTTGTGGGGTCTTTTGTGACCTCTTAGATGAGTCGTCACTACGCTCTTGGGGTAACTTAGGTTGGCCAGCCACTCCTGGGAAGGTTCACCACCGTTCCATGTTTTCGCCATTTGTGGATAATGGCTCTCACTGTGGTTTGCTAGAATCCCAAAGCTTTAGAAATGGCTTTATAACCTTTTCCAAACTGATAGATCTCAATTACTTTGTTTCTCATTTGTTCCTGAATTTCTTTGGATCACAGCATGATGTCTAGCTTTTGAGGATCTTTTGGTCTACTTCACTTTGTCAGGCAGGTCCTATTTAAGTGATTTCTTGATTGAGAACAGGTGTGGCAGTAATCAGGCCTGGGTGTGGCTAGAGAAATTGAACTCAGCTTTCCTAAGATGTGAAAAACCACAGTTAATTTATGTTTTAACGGGGGGGACAATCAAGTTTTCACTCAGGGCCATGTAGGTTTGGATTGTTTTTTTACCCTTAATAATAAACACCTTCATTTAAAAACTGCATTTTGTGTTTACTTGTGTTATCTTCGTCTAATATTTAAATTTGTTTGATTATCTGAAACATTTAAGTGTGACAAACATACAAAAAAAATGAGAAATCAGCAAGGGGGCAAACACTTTTTCACACCTCTGTATGTATATTTATTTACTGCTTTGGCAAACCAGTTCTTATCTTATTATCTTATTTACTATTGCTCTGAGTGCTGTTATCCCATTGCTGCTGCAATCCTTGAATTTTCCCATTGTGGGACTAATAAAGGCTTGTCTTATCTTATCTTATCTTAGTTCTGTTTATTATGCCTCTGTGAAATGGATACATGCATACAGCAGTTAGTTAATGCGTCTGTGTGTGGGGTTGTATCTGTCTGTCAGTCTGTCTGTTACCAACTTTTCAGCTCGCCCAGTCAAAATTAAGTCCAACTAAAGGCTTGTGTCATTGTATGACCATATTTCTTGACTTTAAATTTGCCAGAATTTTGAAATAACACTTCGTTTTTGAAACCCCCCCCCCCCCCCACAAATTTTAAGATAAGATAAGATAAGATAAGCCTTTATTAGTCCCACAATGGGGAAATTCCAGGATTGCAACAGCACAGGGATAGCAACACTCAGAACAACAATCAGAAGGCAAGAGAAAAAAACAAGAGCAGTGAGTATACATATGTACATATTGTGGGCCACATATGTATGACTTTAAGCTTCACATCTCAGAGTGGAACAAAGGACTGGGCCTCCTGTGAGATAACAGGAGGATGTGAAAATTTAGTCTTTGGTATGCAAGAGACGGCCTTGGGGGACTTCCTGGTGTGCCAGAGGCTATGAGGAGGATGTGATAGGATTTAAGGAAAGATGCATTGTTACTTGTCATTAAAATGCAATGTGACTGTGAGCTTTGAAGGTCCTGGATATATAAAGGATGAATGTCTGTGTTTGATCTCTTTTTCTGCTTTGCTGATGTTGGAAGATGTGAATAAACCAGACTCGTGAGATAAACTCTGCCTCGTCATTTCACATTTCCACACTGGTGACCCTAAGACGTATCATGGATGAAAGAAATTCCCCTGGGCCAGCCGAGTCAGGAGCTCCCAGCCAAGCGTATGCCGCTACCGTCCAGCTACCGGACTTTTGGCAGGACAACCCGCGTTCCTGGTTCCACTTGGTCGAAGCACAGTTCGCCCTCCGGGGGATAACGGTAGATGACACGAAGTTCTACCATGTGATCGCAAAGCTCGACAACTGCACGGCTCGGCATGTGCAGAGCCTATTGGAGCGGCCACCTGCCAACGACAAATATGGCGGGTTGAAGGCTGCACTTATCCAGCGTTTCACTCTCTCAGTCGAGGAGAGAGCGGAGAGGCTCCTGGCTCTGAACGACTTGGGAGATGGCACGCCCATTGACCTGATGGAAAACATGCTGAGGTTGAGAAGCACAGATGGCGACGACTTCCTCTTCACCCACATTTTCCTCAGGACCTACCGTCGGCCACGAGAACTACCCTGGCCAGTTCGCCGTTGTTGGACCAGCGGGACTTCCGCGTGCTGGCCCAGGAGGCGCACCGGGTTCTCAATGCCAGCAAACAGCACGCGGCCACCACGGCAGCGACGGAGTTCGGCGCGACGGCCGGAGATGGCGGGGGGCCAGAGACAGCGGTAGCAGACCTACCGATGACGGCGGCGGCGGGGGCCAAGGATCGCGGAGGAGACACCCTCTGTTTCTACCATCGCCACTTTGCAGAGAAGGCACGCAAATGTATACCACCGTGCCATTTCAAGCGCTCGGGAAATGCCAAGACCGGGGGTCGGTAGCAGCTGCAGCCCTCAGGGAGGAGAACAAGCTGCTCTACTTGAAGGATGCGCGCTCGGGGAGGCAATTCCTCGTGGACACAGGCTCCCAAGTGAGTTTCATCACGCCTTCCTCCGCTGACCGGCTGGCGGTTCCCAGAGGTCATGGGGCGTCAGCAGCGAACGGCTCGGAGATTAAGACCTTTGGTGAGAGGGCTCTGCTTCTGTCCCTACACGGCCGTACATTTGAGTGGACTTTTGTCATAGCTGCAGTGAATTTCAATATGTTGGGGGCTTATTTCCTGTGCTCACATGGTTTATTGGTTGATCTTGCTAACAGGCGCCTGGTTAATGCACTTTTTTATTCTATTCCCTGTACAGCCCGAGTGGCCCCGCCAACAGCACAAGCCAACATCACAACTGCAAGCGATAAGTTCCAGACACTGCTCACTCAGTTCCCAGCACTCACGGTTCCCACATTTTCAGCAGCCGTCGCTAAACACGGAGTGGAACATTTTATTACTACCACCGGACCGCCCATTTCTGCAAAAGCTCGGCGCTTGAATTCAGCTAAACTGACCATAGCGCGCGAGGAGTTCACCAACCTGGAAAGGTTGGGCATCATCAGGCGTTCGAACAGCCCATGGGCTTCCCCACTGCACATGGTCCCGAAAGCTAACGGCTCGTGGCGACCTTGTGGAGATTTCCGCAGGTTGAACAACGCCACAGCACACGACCGCTACCCAATCCCGCATATCCAAGATTTTTCAGTTCATTTGGTGGGGCGCGCGTTTTTTCTAAGATAGACTTGGTCCGCGGTTACCACCAAGTCCCAGTGCGCGCTGAGGACATACCCAAAACAGCGGTAATAACTCCGTTCGGTCTATTCGAGTTTTTGCTCATGCCATTTGGGCTTAAAGGCGCTGTGCAGACGTTCCAACGCATGATGGACGCGGTGTTGCGCGATCTCCCCTTCGTATTCGTCTACCTGGACGACATCTTAGTAGCCAGCGCGTCCGAAGACGAACACGAAAACCACCTCACGGCAGTTTTCCGGAGGTTGGGAGAGTACGGTTTAATAATCAACCCAGCGAAGTGTCAGTTCAGGGTGACGCAGATTGATTTTTTGGGGCATCGCGTCTCTCCAGAAGGGGCGGTTCCGCTGCCTGACAAAGTGCTCGCGGTAGCAAATTTTCCCCAGCCACAAACGGTCAAGGCGTTACAGGAGTTTTTGGGAATGGTGAATTTTTATAACCGTTTCCTCCCCCGCGCAGCGCAGCTCATGCAACCATTGTATGCCGCACTCAAAAAACAAAAACCCAAAAATAAGATCGAATGGTCTCCGGAGCGAGAGCGAGCATTCTCGGAGGTCAAAACAGCCCTGGCAAACGCTGCATTGTTAGCACATCCAGACCCAACGGCCTGCATAGCGCTCACTACTGACGCGTCAGATGTGGCCATAGGGGCAGTCGTGGAGCAGCATGTAGCCGGGGCTGGCAGCCGCTCGCCTTTTTCAGCAGGACTTTGCGCGATAGTGAACGAAAATACAGCGCATTCGACAGGGAGTTGTTAGCTCTCCTCTTGGCCATTCGCCACTTCCAGTTCTGGCTGGAGGGACGCCGTTTCACCGCGTTCGTTGACCACAAGCCGCTGACATTCGCGATGGCCAAGGTTTCAGAACTGTGGTCGGGCCGGCAGCAAAGACAGCTGGCTGCCATCTCAGAGTTTACTACCGATATTCAGCACGTAGCTGGTAAACTGAATGTAGTGGCAGACTGTCTCTCATGCGCCGTGGCGGCCCCAGTCTGCGTAGGGATAGATTATGCAGCCATGGCCGCGGATCAGGTTAGCGACGCGGACGTGCTCGCGCTCCAGTCTGGACCAACAGGGTTAAGGCTGGAGAACAGGGTGTTGTAAGACGGTATGCCCCCCCTAATCTGCGATGTCTCCACTGGGCGACCGCGTCCTGTGGTACCGGCCGCGTGGCGCCGCCGCGTTTTTTTTTTTTTTTTTTTTTTTTGTTTTTTTTTGTTACTTATTTGTACCCGTAGGTAGATTTGGTTTGCAGTCTGGTGACAAGCCACTGGCTGCTGGTCGCTGCGTGCGCGAGCGCCCTAAACCTACATGTTTTTGGTATGTGGGAGGAAACCGGAGAAATCCCGGAGTAAACCCACGCAACACGGGGAGAACATTGCAAACTCCACACAGCTCACTGTTGGTCGGGGGCTGGGATCGAACCCATGATCTCACGGTCCCCGCGATCCCCCGGCCGAGGGTAAAACTGTGCTGCCACAGTGCTAAACCACTGCGCCACCGTGCAGCCCGCCGCGTTTTTGACTCGATTCATTCTCTGGCGCACCCGGGAGTGCACGCGTCGGTCAAAATGGTAGGAGAGAAATTTGTATGGCCGAGCCTGCGCAAACAAGTTAAAGAGTGGGCAGCAGCCTGCATGGCTTGTCAACGAGCCAAGGTACACAGACACACGAGAGCTCACTTGGAGCCGTTTCACATCCCGGCTAAGAGGTTCGATCATGTTCACGTGGACCTCGTACGCCCCCTCCCGCCGTCACAGGGGTGCACACACCACGCGCTGGCCGGAAGTGGTCCCACTGGCGTCAACCACAGCCGAGGAGGTGGCGCGGCGTTTTTAACAGCATGGGTAGCGCGCTTTGGAGTCCCGTCGGACATTACGTCCGACAGAGGTCCTCTATTTGTTTCCGAACTTTGGTCAGCAATGGCCCGCAGCCTGGGGGTAACAATCCACCGCACAACTGCGTACAATCCGCAGGCTAATGGGTTATGCGAACGTTTTCATAGGTCATTGAAAGCGGCTCTCAGAGCGTCGCTGACGGATGCAAATTGGGTGGACAGGCTACCGTGGGTTTTATTGGGGTTGCGTTCTGCACCTAAAGAGGACTTAGAAGCCTCCCCGGCTGAGCTAGTTTTTGCGCAGCCACTTCAGCTGCCCAGGGAGTTTCTCCCAGATAATCCTGCGCCAGATAGCTCCCCATCTCAGCGGTTGCAGCGTGGCACGGAATCGGGCATGCTGCCTGGCCCCGTTCACCACAGTTTTCCGCGCGTTTTTGTGCCAAAGGCTTTGAAAAACGCGGAGTTTGTTTTTGTCAGACATGATGCCCATCGCCCACCGCTGTGACCACCTTATGATGGACCATTTAGAGTACTGGAAACAGGGGACAAACATTTTTTGCTAGATTTGGGGGGCAGGAAGGAAAAGATTGGCATAAACAGGCTCAAACCCACTTTTGTGGTGGCAGACGAGGATGTGCTGTTGGTCAGGGCTCCTCGGCGCGGCAGACCCCCTCGGAGACATTTCCCAGAACACCCACAGGGAGTGACAAACAGTTCTCACCCCAAGACAGCAGCTCCCCAGCAGGATGGCGCCGCAGAAGTGGCAAAGCCCGCTTACAGCAGATACGGGAGGAGACTGAGGCCCAAGCAGCACGTGGGTTAATGTGTAATGATTTTATCATGACATGCAAACTGTTATTCTGTTGTTCCATCTTAGATGTTTGGGGGGGGGTCATGTGGGCCACACATGTATGACTTTAAGCTTCACATCTCAGAGTGGAACAAAGGACTGGGCCTCCTGTGAGATAACAGGAGGATGTGAAAATTTAGTCTTTGGTATGCAAGAGACGGCCTTGGGGGATTTCCTGGTGTGCCAGAGGCTATGAGGAGGATTTAAGGAAAGATGCATTGTTACTTGTCATTAAAATGCAATGTGACTGTGAGCTTTGAAGGTCCTGGATATATAAAGGACGGATGTCTGTGTTTGATCTCTTTTTCTGCTTTGCTGATGTTGGAAGATGTGAATAAACCTGACTCGTGAGATAAACTCTGCCTCGTCATTTTCACATTTCCACAATATATATATATATATATATATATATGACACACAGTGCGGAGCATTGTAGCTAGATGGAATAAATATATGAGTATATAAACACACAGTGCGGAGTATTGTAGCTAGTGTGGAGCGTGTAAAAAATGAGGCTGATTTGGTTCAAGCGGTTTATTACACGACTCACACAAGGAGTATAGACAGAATGGCATACAAGTAGGGACTCTCCCCTTAAATAACATGACATCCTTCTAGACTCTACTCACACACAAAAGATAATCTCCCCCAACTGCAGTCAGTCCATTCATCCTTGACACCTCCCTGTTATCTTACTAGGGCATCTAGAAACTTCTCACACACAAAAGGTTAACTTCACGTCCTTTGTTCCTGTCTAAGGTGGTAAACCATTATGCACTCCCCAGGTTGCCACCCCCCCGCAGCAACTTAGATAGGACAAAAGGGTAACAGTCCACATGCTGTGATAGAACCATTAACATCAGTCCACATGCTGTAGAACCATCAACATCAGTCCGCATGCTGCTTGGGCTTCAGTCTTCTGCCGTATCTGCTGTAGCCAGGATTCGCTGCCTCCGTGGCGCTGCCATGCTGGGGGGCCGATGTCTGGGGGTGAAAACTTTTTGACTGTCCGTGTGGGTGCTCTGGAGAATCTTTTCTCTGAGAAGCGCCCCGTGGGGGTCTTCCACGCCGAGGGGCCCTCGCCAATAGCACTTGCTCGTCAGCCACAACGAAAGCAGGTTTGAGTCTGTCTATGCCAATTTTTCCCTCCTACCCCCCAAATCTAGCAAAAAATGCTTATCCCCTGTTTCCAGCACTCTAAACGGTCCATCATAAGGTGGGCGCAGTGGGGGGCGGTGGGCGTCGTGTCTGACAAACACGAACTCTGCGTTTTTCAAAGCTTTAGGCACAAAAACGCGCGGAAAACTGTGGTGGGCAGGGCCCGGCAGCGTGCTTAAGTCTATGCAACGCTGCAGCAGCTGAGACGGGGAGCTGCCCGGCGCAGGATTATCTGTCAGAAACTCCCCAGGTAGCCAGAGTGGTTGTGCAAAAACGAGTTCTGCTGGGGAAGCTTCCAGATCCTCTTTAGGCGCAGAACGTAACCCCAATAAAACCCATGGTAGCCTGTCTACCCAATTTGCATCCGTCAGTGAAGCCCTCAGAGCCGCTTTTAACGACCTATGAAAACGTTCGCATAACCCATTTGCCTGCGGGTTGTACGCGATTGTGCGGTGAATTGAGACACCTAGGCTGCGGGCCATGGTTGACCAGAGTTCAGAAACAAATTGAGAGCCTCTGTCGGACGTAATGTCCGACGGAACTCCAAAACGCGCTACCCATGCTGTTAAAAACGTGTGCGCCACCTTCTCGGCCGTGGTTGCCACCAACGGAACCACTTCTGGCCAGCGCGTGGTGCGGTCCACCATTGTCAGGAGATGCGTGTACCCCTATGATAGCGGAAGGGGGCCTACGAGGTCCACGTGGACATGGTCAAACCTCTTAGCCGGGATGTGAAACGGCTCCAAAGGAGCCTTCGTGTGTCTGTGAACCTTGGCTCGTTGGCACGCCACGCAGGCTGCCGCCCACTCTTTCACTTGTTTGCGAAGGCCCGGCCACACATATTTCTCTCCTACCATTTTGACTGACGCGCGCACCCCTGGGTGTGCCAAAGAGTGAACCGACTCAAACACGCGGCGGCGCCACGCGGCCGGAACCACAGGCCGTGGGCAACCCGTGGAGACGTCGCAGATTAAGGGGGGAATGCCGTTAAGCAGCGTCCTCTTCTCCAGCCTTAACCCTGTTGGTCCAGACTGGAGCTCGCGCACGTCCGCATCACTAGCCTGCTCCACGGCCATGGCTGCGTAATCCAACCCTACACAGACCGGGGCCACAACGGCACGCGAGAGGCAGTCTGCCACTACATTCAGTTTGCCCGACACATGCTGAATATCGGTAGTAAACTCTGAGATCGCGGCCAGCTGCCTCTGCTGCCGGCCCGACCAAGGTTCTGAAACTTTGGCCATCGCAAATGTTAGTGGCTTATGGTCAACGAACGCAGTAAAATTGTGCCCTTCCAGCCAGAACTGGAAATGGCGAATGGCCAGGTGGAGAGCCAGCAACTCTCTGTCGAACGCGCTGTATTTACGTTCATTGTCGCTCAAGGTTCTGCTGAAAAAGGCAAGCGGCTGCCAAGCCCCGGCGACGCGCTGCTCCACGACAGCCCCTATGGCCACATCTGAGGTGTCAGTGGTGAGGGCTATATGGGCCGTTGGGTCTAGATGTGCCAACAATGCGGCGTTTGCCAGGACTGCTTTAATTTCCAAGAACACCTGCTCTCGTTCCGGGGTCCATTCGACTTTATTCGCGGGTTTCTGTTTTTTGAGCGCAGCGTACAATGGCTGCATGAGCTGCGCTGCACGGGGAAGGAAACGGTTATAAAAGTTCACCATTCCCAAAAATTCTTGTAGCGCCCTGACCGTTTGTGGTCGGGGAAAATCTGTCACTGAGCGCACTTTGTCAGGCAGCGGAACCGCTCCTTCGGGAGAGACGCGGTGCCCTAAAAAATCAATCCCCGTCACCCCGAACTGACACTTCGCTGGGTTGATTATTAAACCATGCTCTTCCAACCTACGGAAAACCGCCGTGAGGTGGGTTTCGTGTTCGTCTTCGGACGTGCTGGCTACCAAGATATCGTCCAGGTAGACAAACACGAAAGGGAGCACTGCATCCATCATGCGTTGGAACGTCTGTGCTGCCCCTTTAAGCCCAAATGGCATGCGCAAGAACTCAAATAAACCAAATGGAGTTATTATCGCTGTTTTGGGTATGTCCTCAGCGCACACTGGGACTTGGTGGTAACCACGGACCAAATCTATCTTAGAAAAAATGCACGCTCCTGCGAGGTGAGCGGAAAAATCCTGAATGTGGGGAATTGGGTAGCGGTCATGTGCTGTAGCGTTGTTTAACCTGCGGAAATCGCCGCAAGGTCGCCACGAACCTTCAGCTTTAGGGACCATGTGTAGCAGGGAAGCCCATGGGCTGTTTGAGCGCCTGATGATGCCTATCCTCTCTAGGTTAGCGAACTCCTCGCGCGCTATGGCCAGTTTAGCTGCGTCCAAGCGCCGAGGTCTTGCAAAAATGGGCGCCCCGGTGGTGGTGATAAAATGCTCCACCCCATGTTTAGTGATAGCTGCTGAAAACGTCGGGACTGTGAGTGCTGGGAACTGAGCGAGCAGTGTGTGGAACTTACCGCATGGTGCTGTGACGTTGGCTTGTGCTGTTGGCCGGGTCACTCGAGCTATACAGGGGAGAGAGTCAAAAGACAGTGCATTAACCAGGTGCCTGTTAGCCATATCTACCAACAACCCATGTGCACATAGAAAATCAGCCCCCAGTATATGGTAATCCAATGCTGCTACAACAAAAGTCCATTCAAATGTACGACCGTGTAGAGACAAGAGCAGAGTCCTCTCACCAAAGGTCTTAATGTCTGAGCCGTTTGCTGCTGCCATCTCGGGGCCGCTGGCTCCTGCCAGCCGGTCAGCGTAGGTCGGCCGGATGAAACTCCTCTGTGCGCCGGTGTCCACGAGGAAATGCCTCCATGAGCGTGTGTCCGTCAAATAGAGCAGCTTGTTCTCCTCCCCGAGGGTTGCGGCTGCTACCGACTCCCGGTCTTGGCATTTCCCAAGCGCTTTAACTGGTACGGTGGTATACATTTGCGTGCCCTCTCTGCAAAGCGGCGATGGTAGAAGCAAAGTATGTCACCTCCACGTTCCTTGGCCCCCACTGCTGCTGCCGTCGGTGGTTCTGCTGCTGCTGTCGGCGGCTCCTCGCCTCCTCGTGTCGACGTGCCAGGCTCCGTCGCTGCCGCAATGGTCACGAAAGCCCTGGTGGCGACGACGATCCGGTCTGCCTCTCGGGCTAGCGCACGATAGTCCCGTTTGGCCAGCAACGGCGAATTAGCCAGGGCCGCTCTCGCTGCTGTCGGAAGGTTCCTGAGGAAAATGTGGGTGAAGATGAAGTGGTCGTCGTCCGTGCCCTTTAACCTCAGCATCTTCTCCATCATGTCCACGGCTGAACCGTCTCCCAACTCGGTCCGCGTCAGAAGCCTCTCTGCTCTCTCACCATCCGAGAGCGTGTAGTGCTGGATGAGGGCAGCCTTCAGCGCGTCATATTTGCCGTCGGCTGGTGGCTGATCGAGCAGGCTCTTGATGTGCTGAGCCGTGCTGGCATCGAGCGCTGCGACCACATAGTAGAATTTCGTATCATCCGCCGATATCCCTCGGAGGGCGAACTGCGCCTCGGTTAGGTGGAACCAGGAGCGCGGGTTGTGCTGCCAAAAATCAGGTAGTTTGATCGCTACAGCGCACGCGAAGCTGGGGGTTCCAATCGAGGTTGGCTCCGAGGATCTTCCGTCGTATTCCATGATTCGTCTTGGGTCACCAGTGTGGAGCGTGTAAAAAATGAGGCTGATTTGGTTCAAGCGGTTTATTACACGACTCACACAAGGAGCATAGACAGAATGGCATACAAGTAGGAACTCTCCCCTTAAATAACATGACATCCTTCTAGACTCTACTCACACACAAAAGATAATCTCCCCCGACTACAGTCAGTCCATTCATCCTTGACACCTCCCTGTTATCTTACTAGGGCATCTAGAAACTTCTCACACACAAAAGGTTAACTTCACGTCTTTTGTTCCTGTCTAAGGTGGTAAACCATTATGCACTCCCCAGGTTGCCACACTAGATGGAATAAATATGTAAACACACACAGTGCGGAGCATTGTAGCTAGATGGAATAAATATGTAAATATATAAACACACAGTGTGGAGCATTGTTGCTAGATGGAATAAATATATAAATATATAAACACACACAGTGCGGAGTATTGTAGCTAGATGGAATGAAACAGCATAACCGTCTACTTAGTTATCCTACATGGTATGATTATGTACCCATACATATTCTCACCCTCCATAGCGACCGGTATTTTCCTAGTTGTATGCCGGAGGGGACCATTGTGTAAGTCTATTGCGTCTTTTGCATTCAATACTATTAGGTTGTCACGTCTTTTTGCTATCTCTGCGAGCAGCCCTGCTTAGGTTGTACAGTCTGACAGCCGTAGGTAGGAAGGACCTGCGAAACCTCTCGGTTGTGCACCTAGGATGATGTAGTCTGCTGCTAAATGAGCTCCTCAGTGCATTCAGTATGTCCTGCATAGGGTGGAACTCGGACTCCAGCAGAGATGACAGTTTAGCCATCGTCCTTCTCTCTCCTATCTCCTCCACTGGGTCAAGGCGCTGCCCCAGGACAGATCTAGCTTTCTTGATCAGTTTGTTCAGTCTCTTCCTATCGGCTGCTGTAATGCCACTGCCCCAGCAGACCACTCCAAAAATGATGGCTGATGCCACCACTGTGTCATAGAATGACTTCAGCAGCGCCCCTTGTACACCAAAAGACCTGAGTCTCCTCAGTAAGAACAACCTGCGCTGTCCCTTCTTGTTTAACTCACCATTTCTGTCAATGCCGCAGCGAAAAAAGGTACTGTAATAATTATCCTGAGCAAGTAGAGGTCAGAGTGCCACTTTTTTACAGCCCCCCATGCTACCATGCCACAGGCACCAAGACACAGCACCTTGGTACTTTCATTTGTCGATTTGTTAATATTATTCCAAATTTTTTTGCTCTCTTCTTTTCCATTTTCAATAATGATTATAAAAAAAAAAATTCCTTAGCCTTCCTCAGGGTTTGTGTTACCTTATTTGTAGCAGACAGTACACTCTTTGTGCAACACATTAGATTGATTGTCATTTGATTAATTGTCTATGTTTATTGCACTGTCCCTGTCAAATAAACAAATAAAACAAAATAAAATAGACATAAATTTTTGTCTGTCTGTTAAACCTGATTTTAGAGCTATTTTCAGAAGCTGATCTCTGGTCTTTATTAGTTGCAGACAGTCGGAGTTGAGCCATGGTAAATTGATTCTTTTTTTGTTGTTTCCTTTTTTGAAAATGCCATGATAACTGCTTTGATTTTCGTTATAAAAAAATTCATTGCTGTGATTTATGTCATTTGAAGAGGTGACTTCCTTCCATTCAATTTCATTTATTGCCATTGCTATATTTTGTTGTTGGTTTTTTGGGATTATAAGGATTAAGCGGAAAAAGATGGATGGATGGATGGATGGATGGACGGACGGATGGATCTTTATTGTCATTGTACACAAAATACAACGAAACTCTGTTCAGCAATCTCTTATCGGCAGCTTAAAATACAATCATCATAATAATAAATTGATAAAATACTAATGCACTCTACATATACAGTATCTCACAAAAGTGAGTACACTTCTCACATTTTTGTAAATATTTTATTATATTTTTTCATGGGACAACACTGAAGATATGACACTTTGATACAATGTAAAGTAGTCAGTGTACAGCTTGTATAACAGCGTGAATTTGCTGTCCTCTCAAAATAACTCAACACACAGCCATTAATGTCTAAACTGCTGACAACAAAAGTGAGTACACCCCTAAGTGAAAATGTCAAAATTGTGCCCAATTAGCCATTTTCCCTCCCCAGTGTCATATGGCTCGTTAGTGTTACAAGGTCTCAGGTGTGAATGGGGAACAGGTGTGTTAAATTTGGTGTTATTGCTCTCACACTCTCTCATACTGGTCATTGGAAGTCCAACATGGCACCTGGCAAAGAACTCTCTGAGGATCTGAAAAAAAGAATTGTTGCTCTACATAAAGATGGCCTAGGCTATAAGAAGATTGCCAACACCCTGAAACTGAGCTGCAGCATGGTGGCCAAGACCATACAGCGGTTTAACAGGACAGGTTCCACTCAGAACAGGCCTCGCCATGGTCGACCAAAGAAGTTGAGTGCACATGCTCAGCGTCATATCCAGAGGTTGTCTTTTGAAAATAGATGTATGAACACTGCCAGCATTGCTGCAGAGGTTGAAGGGGTGGGGGGTCAGTCTATCAGTGCTCAGACCATACGCCGCATACTGCATCAGATTGGTCTGCATGGCTGTTGTCCCAGAAGGAAGCCCCTTTTAAAGATGATGCCTGCAAACAGTTTGCTGAAGACAAGCAGGCTAAGGACATGGATTACTGGAACCATGTCCTGTGGTCTGATGAGACCAAGATAAACTTACTTGATTCAGATGGTGTCAAGCGTGTGTGGCTGCAACCAGGTGAGGAGTACAAAGACAAGTGTGTCTTGCCTACAGTCAAGCATGGTGATGGGAGTATTATGGTTTGGGGCTGCATGAGTGTTGCCGGCACTGGGGAGCTACAGTTCATTGAGGGAACCATGAATGCCAGCATGTACTGTGACATAGTGAAGCAGAGCGTCATTGGAAACTGGGCCACAGGGCCACAGGACAGTATTCCAACATAATAACCACCCCAAACACACCTCCAAGATGACCACTGCCTTGCTAAAGAAACTGAGGATAAAGGTGATGGACTGGCTAAGCATGTCTCCAGACCTAAACTGTATTGAGCATCTGTGGGGCATCCTCAAATGGAAGGTGGAGGAGCGCAACGTCTCTAACACCATGACGTCGTCATGGAGGGGTGGAAGAGGATTCCAGTGGTAACCTGTGAGGCTCTAGTGAACTCCATGCCCAAAAGAGTTAAGGCAGTGCTGGAAAATAATGGTGGCCATTCAAAATATTGACACTTTGGGCACAATTTGGACATTTTCACTCCGGGTGTACTCACTTTTGTTGCCAGCGGGTTAGACATTAATGGTTGTGTGTTGAGTTATTTTGAGGGGACAGCAAATTTACTCTGTTACTGTATACAAGCTGTACACCGACTACTTTACATTGTATCAACGTGTCATATCTTCAGTGTTGCCAGATGAGAAGATATAATAAAATATTTACAAAAATGTGAGGGGTGTACTCACTTTTGTGAGATACTGTATATGACTGTGTGCATACCTGCTAAAAGGATTATGAGTGCAACAGTCCATCTACTGCTGTAGGAAAAAAGTTCTCTTTCATTCTGCTTGTCCGGGTTTTGATGACTCTGAGCCTACCTGAGGGAAGGGTGGAAAACAGGTAATGTCCTGGGTGTGTTGGGTCATTCTTGATGTTTTTAGCTATTCCGAAGAGGCGTGTGGAGTAAATGTCCTCCATGCTCAGGAGTGGGGAGCCCACAATCCACTGGGCTGTCTTTATGACCCGTTGCAGCTCCTTCTTTTCTACCTCTGTACAGCTAGAGCAGCAGGCAGTGCAACCGTACATCAGGACACTCTCTACTGTGCAGCGATAGAAGTTCTTAAGCGGAGCTGGAGGAAGTTTGTTGCGCTTCAGGGTTCTGAGGAAAAAGAGTCGTTTCTGGGCTTTCTTGATGTTGTGAGTTGTATTCACACTCCTACTTAGGTCTTTGGATATATACACACCCAAGAATTTAAAGTAAGCAACCTGCCCTACCTCCTCCCCTTCGATGCTCAATCCTGCATGCTGTGCTTTTGATTTCCTGAAATCTATAATTATTTCTTTAGTCTTCCTGGTGTTTAAGCACAGGTTGTTGTCTCTTCACCATGCCAACAATTTCTGAATCTCCTCCCTATAGGCTGTTTCATCATTGTTTGCCACCAAACCCACTATAGTCGTACTGTCCGCAAACTTAATTATTGCATTAGAGCTGTCGGTGGGGACACACTCATGAGTATACAGGGAGTACAAGATTGGACTGAGAACGCTGCCCTGGGGTACACCAGTACTGAGAGTGACGGTGGAGGAGGTGAGACTGCCCAGCTTAACATGCTGGGGGCGGTTTGTGAGAAAATCTTTAATCCACTGACAAAGGGATGTTCCAAGCTGTAGTGACTGCAGTTTGCTGACCAGTCTATTGGGGCTGATGGAATTAAAGGCAGAACTGAAGTCAATAAACAGCATCCAAACATAAGTGTTTGGATTTTCAAGATGGTCAAGAGCTATGTGTAGTGCTATTGAAGTAGCATCATAGCATTATATAATTCATTGTGTTACCCGATGACCTCTTAAATGGATTTGAAAAGTGCTTCCGTTGAAATTTTCTTGTTGCTAGTATTATATTGTGGTCAGACAGTCCTGTTAAAAGGCTATAAGTCTGGGAGATTCTATCTGATCTATTTGTAAAAAGTAAATCAATTTTGGTTTTTGACTGGCTTGTGACCCTGGTTAGTTTGTCTATTAATTGAGTTAGGTTTTAGTGATCTGTAATGATTTTTAGATTTCTGTCTTTTTTTGTTGTCCCAGTTTATATTAAAATCACCCAATAACATTAATTCATTTTTAGGATTGCATTGATTAAGAAGCGCTTTATATTGGTCATAAAAATCTGCTTTAGAGGGTTTGCGGTATAAACAAATAACAGAGAAGGACATATTGACTGACAACTTAATGTTAACTCTTACACATCCTAAACCTATATCTTTTGACTATTCAATCTGATGACATTTTAAGGTGTTTTTAACATATAGCAAAACTCCTCCACCTTTTCCTTGCTCCCCCTCTTTCCTATACACATTATAACCAGATATGGTAACAACAGTTTCAGGTGACGAGAATGAAACCAGGTTTCAGACAGACCCATAAAATCAATATTAGAGTTTATCAGCAGATGTTCTAGTTGTTCACATTTGGAAACCACACTCCATACATTTAAGTGCCCCCCAAGCAGACCTTTTTTAAACTTTGAGGGTCCCAAATTCATTTTGCCTGGTTCAGGGTTTGGAAAACTTTGAGTGATCCTTGTTTTTTTAACACTGGATTTCTCTGATGAGTTTTTCACTCACTGACAGCTGGTTGTTGCATTGCCATTGTGGTGGAGTCCGATCGGTGGGCTGTTGCAGCAGGGACCGGCCATTGGGATGCAGTGATGAGGGCTGGCTGTGGAGCCGCAATGTCTGGCCGTCTGGTGATGTTGGTTCTCCGCTGTGCTGGTTGTTGCGTTGCCGTTGTGGTGAAGTCCGATAGGTGGGCTGCTGCAGTAGCAGGAATCAGCCGTTGAATCGCAGTGCTGAGGACTGGCTGCAGAGCCGTGATGTCGGTCCATCTGGTGATGTGGGTTCTCCGCTGTGCCATGGTGAGGAGAGCTCGTTGCTGTGCTACGGGGACGAGGGTTTGTTTGGTGTGGGCTGCTAGCCCTGCCAGCATTGGTAGTGGACGCGGCATTAATTCCACTGACAATCGTGCTCATGTCCATGCTGGTCCCATAAACAACCGTGGTCTCAATATCTCCGTTGATGATGGAGGTGTTAGCTGCGCTAGTCCTGTTAACATTGGTGGCGTCTGTCCCACACATAGGTCTGTTGCCACCGGTCCTGGGTTTATTTCCAAGTCGCCAGCCAGGAGCAAGATAATGCTGAGGTGGAATAATCTCACGAAGCCGTTAACTGTGCAGGATTGCCTGTGGTAAGTTGGCGGTCTGGTGCATCCTTCGTTCAGGTAACTCATGTATAAGAGATACTGGCCTCCTTTACCTGTGGGGTGGATTTGTTCTCTACATTTTGTTGTTGAAAGTTGATGTTGTACTCTACTTAGAATTAAGTACAGGAGTAAGGCAACAGTTAACAGGTGGGATTGTAAGAGACATAGAAGTCTCGCTGTAGTTTTAGCTGTTTTTTTGAGCTTACATGCAGGACCCGCCACGCTCTGTGTCGGCCTTCTTGAAGGGCCTTCATTTGCACTATTACTATAAAATGAGTTAAGCTAGGGCCAACAAAACCCGGTACACAAGTTCACATTGGGTTTGTGATGACCTCAGGGTTACCTTTCAGGCATGTTGTTTCTTTTTTCTTTCCTGTTGTGTGTCTCTGTGTGTGTTGCAGGTTTGACTGGGTTTGGAGTTCCACCCCCTCATCAAGGAACTGGAGACAGATGGCCACTGTCTCCACTTGTATAAAGGCAACCTCTTCCTGATTCTTGTGCTGGCCCTAGACATCATGATTTGTCTTTTTGTTGTGTGTATTCTTTCTGGCACATTTTTCTGTTAGTTTTTCTGATTTTTGGTCATGTTTAAGTTAACTTTTTGTTAATAAAACTACTTTTTTTATAACAATTCTCCAGTTGCTCTCCTTCATTTGTTATTGTCCATGAGCCAGATCATAACAGGTTCCTGACCTCTGACTATGGGTGTGGGGTCAAAAGGTCGAAGGTCAAGGTTAACATTCTCTATGCCTTATTACTGTACGATGAGTAAAGTTAGGATTACCAAACATGGTACACAGGTTCAACCCTAGTGATGGCCAGATGAGGCTTTCTAGAGGACTTGAGGCCTTTCATCAAAATGGTTCATATAGACGAGGCCTCATGTGAAACTTAATTTTCTCTACTAGGCCATCTAGTGGACAGAACATATATAACATGCAGATTTTTACAAGGGCATTATTGGTTTAATGTGTATTTTTTTTTCCCATTTCAATAAATGCACTGTTTCTTTCTCCCCCAGTACATTCACCTCTCTCCTTATTGTCATGCAGGGCACAATACTACCTCAGCATAATGATGTGTTATTGTTGTATCCAAGATCTTTGAAACACAACACACACTTCACCGTGCAAATAAAAATAAATTATAAGAATGGCCCAGCTGAGACTTGAACCCCAGCTTCCCAGTTGCGTTACCCCTAAGCTATTACTTACTGGTGGTGAGATGAGGCTTTCTTGAAGGCTTGAGGCTTTTCATCAAAATTGTTCATATAGACAAAGCCTCATGTGAAACTTCATTTGCTCTACTAGGCCATGTAGTTGACAAAAAGTATACAACATGCAGATTTTTGCAAAGGCATTATTGGTTTACTGTGCATTTTTCCATTTCAATAAATGCACTGTCTTTTAAAAAATATTAATGATCATAAAGGAAAAAAAGACATAATAAAACTTGGGTGACTACAGTGAATGTCTTTGTGGTACTTATCCATTTTTATTAAGAGATGATAACTTTTGAGAACTAAGGTGATCTCTCTTTTCTTTTTCTTTTTTTTTTTTTTTTAGATTATTTCTCCAGCTTTGGAGAATACTCTCTCAGAGCACAGAGGATGCAGGTATGCCAAGGAAGGCTACTGCAAGTTTGTACAGTGTAAGGTAGACAAGTTTCTGTCTCTCCCAATAAATTCACCTCTGTCTCTGTCCTTATTCTCATGCAGGGCACAATAGTGCCTCAGCATAATGATCCAAGCTCTATGAAACACAGCATTCACCTTGCAAATAAAAATAAAATTACAAGACTGTGCAAGCTGGAACCTGAACCCCAGCCTCCTAGTTACGGGGTAGATGCTTTACCACTAGGCTATCACTTCAGTTATAAGCAACAGCTACCATTTGTGAAAAATGTATTAATAGGAGAAATGAGATCAAACTGTTTCCAAACGTGAGAAGTCCATGTTTTTGGTGCTGGCTCCATTTGAAAATTGGCTGTGACAACTCCCTTACACAGTCAAAACATCAACAACACAAAACGTGAGGGACGGGGATTTCCATTGCGTATCGCTGCTTACTTTATTTCATGTTGTGTGCAAAATCATGAATGATTTCCTGACCCAGTCACTTGGTACGACATCAGCAATACATGCCTCGAAACACGCTTTGCCAAATATTTCCTGGACATGCTCAGAGCACCCTTGAGGCTCCAGAGCCTGCCGTCCCATCACTATTCAACCCTGTGACCCTGAAGTGTGACTGTGTTTTTGGGATCACAAGATCAACATCATAATAGCTTATAAACTATATGTCAACAACAAAGAAAGCTAGGGTCACTAAACTTGGTACACAGGTTCACTCTGAGACCGTGACCTCTGACTACAGGTTTGGGGTCAAAGTTGGCACTCCCATTTCTCACTTACTATAGAATGTGTAAAGCCCTCTATTGTCATCAAACTTGCTACACAGGTTCAGCTAAGCATCCTGACCTACAACTATGGGTTGTATATTTTGTTGTATATTAATGGATGATGGGCTTTTCATAATTTGCTTCTGCCACAGTAATTATATTGAAAACTGCTCTCTGTCAGTAAGTATTGGGATCTTCAAAGACAACGGAGGTGGGGGATATTGCACTCGCCTTAGAGTGCTCTTGTTTTTCAAGTGACTATGCCATTAACAGCCACATTTCCTCTCTCTGAGTGCTATCACAGCTCCTTTTTTTCCTGTTATCAGCTGCCTTAACTTCCTGTGTTTGGTCCGAAAGGCTCAATCTTTCTGACAATTGCTTTCACATTACTCAAACCAGACCAAGTTTTAGTTTGATCTGGACCGAGATCACCTCTTTTTGCCAAACCAAATTTCAGCTCTTTGGTCCAGACCATGGTTTGGAGAGGTTTCACACCTAAAATTTTGTTCCCAATCAAACTGAAAAGTCTGAACCAAACAGGTTAGATGTGAATGCACCCTTCATCTGTGACTGGATCAGCAGCTTTCTTTGCTGGGATGACTACAGTTTAGGAGAATATTTCTGTCATGGTTCGCCCCTAGGGAAAGATAACAGGACTCAGGTGCATAACGAGCCTTAAACATTTTATTAAACAAACAAAAAGATGCAGCTCAGAAGCTGAAATAAAACTAAACTAGGCAAGACAGATGAACTAAGAAGACTCGACAGAAGCATGTGTGAAACGCCAGTATGACTAATGAGGCAGCACCCAACTGAGGGGCTGTTTCCTTTAAATAAGGCAGACAGAAATCAAATGAAACACAAAACAGCTGTGACTAATCAGGAACTAAACAGAGCAAGAAACAAGCTACACTATGGTGGAAATAACACGCATTAAGTACAAACAAGATAGAACATGAATATAGGAATCAAAATGACAAACAGAACTAAGAAAAGAAACAATAATAAATACAGAAACCCAGAAAATAAACTTAATGCAGGGATGGACTAAATACAAAGCCAAGACCATGATAATAGAAAATAAAAACAGAAAAACCCAGAAAATGAACCTAAAGCGAGGATGTGTGTTGGAGACCACATCCTGGTGACAAGAAACATAAATTGCAACACAAGGGGACAGCAAGGCTCCATCCCATGTTCTGACAATTTCAACATTGCATGGGTCATTCTTTTGTTCTGCAACACTGAAACTAGAAAGACTTTCATTAGAAACATGGGTGTTGTCCATTCTGAGCTACTGTAGTAAAATGGCTGTTAGTCAGTGTATTTGGACTGGCCACAACATAGATATAAGTTGCTCATTCTAAGAGAATAAAAACAAAACCATTCTTTTAGCAAAGTGAATGAATAATAATAGAAACAGTTTTTAAATAAGCTGTTCATTGTCTTCTTAGAGACCATTGTTTTTGGTTGCATTCTACACCTTGAAACAATGAAAATGTCATGTAATGTCCACATAATACTTCAGGTCCACATTTATCACTACTTCCCACGTGAAGAAACATTGTATTTACACCGATCCCCACCCCTGTGTATTCCCCTTTACACAGGGGTGGAGATCATTGAGTGATCTGGCCAATTTTTGATCAAACAATGATCCTCAATGATCTCCACAGTTGCCACGGTCTCCTCAAAGTTTAGACACAGTCCAAAACGAGCCCGTTTGCACCTGGATGGCAGAGGAGACACTGTGAGAATCACGTTCTTTGATTTCTCCAGTGTGTTTAACACCATCCAGCCACTGCTGCTGGGTGAGAAGCTGTGGGGGATGGTGGTCGACAGCTCTGTGATCTCCTGGATTACTGACTACCTGACAGGCAGGCCACAGTTTGTCTGGCTGGGCAGTGTTTTGTCTGATGTGGTGGTTAGTGATACAGGAGCTCCACAGGGGACTGTGCTTTCTCCTTTTCTCTTCATCTTATACACAAACTTACAACACCGAGTCATGCCACTTGCAGAAATTCTCTGATGACTCGGGTGTTGTTGGGTGTATAAGAGGGGGAGAGGAGGGGGAGTATAGGGCACTGGTAGACAGTTTTGTTGAGTGGACAGAGCAGAATCACCTGAGGCTGAACATCAGCAAGACCAGAGAGATGGTGATTGACTTTAGGAAGAGGAGGATGCCTTCACAGCTATTGCAGATTAGGGACAGGATGTGGAGGTAGTGGAGGACTACAAATACCTGGGTGTCATGATCAGCAACGGACTAGAGGGGAAATCTAACACTGATGCTGTGTACAAGAAGGGGATGAGCAAACTCTACTTTCTGAGGAAGCTGATATCTTTCAACGTGTGCAACAGGATGCTGGAGCTTTTCTATCCATTGTCTATCCATTCCATTGGTGCCAGCGCCAGTGCCATCTTCTTTGATACCGTCTGTTGGGGTAGCAGTATCAGAGCCAGCGACACCAATAGACTTGACAAGATTATCAAGAGGGCTGGCTCTGTGATAGGTCTCAGGCCGGAGACCTTTGAGACTGTGGTGGAGAGGAGGACACTGAACAAACTGTTATCCATCATGGACAATCCTGATCACTGTCATGAGGCTGAGCACAGTGTTCATTGTGCTCATGCTCTTATTTCTGATTATTTTCTGCATTTTCCCAGTGTTGTGTTTACCTTTCTGTGTGTTGGTTTAGGATGTGTTCTTAGTTGTCAGTTGTTCTGTTTATGTTCTTATTATTATTTCTGTTTATGTCCTTATTTTTGTTATTATTATTTTGTCATGTTATCATTCTGTCAGTTCTTTAGGCATCTCTTCCCATTTAGTTCTTAGTGCTGATATGTTTCTGTATGACATGAGTTCCCCACCTTTTCCTCCAGACACTCCCACCTTGTTATTATCTCTTATGTGTAGCTCCGTATTTCCTGCCTAGTAATTAGGTCAACCTGCCCGCTCATGTGATCCACACCTGATGGCACTTGTCATAATTAATTGCTTGCCTTATTTTAGAGTGCCCTTCTCATCTACTCTTTGTCAGAGCCTCATCAACAATCTGCTCACTCCCACCAAAACCCTTTTCCTCTTCTGGTGCATTTCCCAGTATTCATCTCGCCTACAACTTGTTGTAAGTTTATTTTTGCGCACTTTATGGACTTTGTGTTTCCTTTAATAAATACCACAAACTGCAGTTCATCTCCTGGGTCTTTTCTCTCTGTCCCAAAGGGGCAAATCATGACAGTAGGCTCTGACCAAGTCATGACCCAGCTGCTGTAGTTTGTGGGTTTTTTTCACTTACCTGTTTTCCACCGGAACAATTTTCAGCATGTTCCCCGGCTACACATATTCAATGGGCGGGCGAGAGTATCCGATGAGCCTGGGATGGGAGGTCTGCAAAACACTGATGGAGATGGACGATCTTGTCTCCAATGCCTGCAGAGCTTCTATGCCCAAAGACGCCCTTTGGTACCAGGGACTCATGGAGGCAGCTGCACACTGGTGCCCTCAGCTCTCGGAGCACACCGAGGGAATGGAGAGGTTGACGCTGGTTGCAGACCTGCATCGGGAGAACAGTGGGAAGGTGAGGAGTGCCATGAGGAAGCTCAGGTCAGCACCAAAAGGGAGATGCCCCCCTGGTTGCGGAACAACTGCCTCTTCGCCAGCCTCCAGTTCCGGCTCCAGCTTCCGCCTCGCCAGCTCCGAGCCGCTCGCCTGCGCTGACCTCCACTCCTTCCTGAGGCTCAGCAGTACTGGTCCAGATGAAGGAGATCCACCAGGGGCAGACGCCACAGACCTCCCACCGTTATCTAACTGCAAACCGCGGGAGGAATGCCTCTATCTCTCAGTCAGCTGTTTTTCCCATGCCAAGCCAGACAATCTCCGCAGCAATTCCTCTCTCCAGTTCTTCTTCGCCAGCTGTCCCATCAGCCTCTTTCCCCTCCTTTGCTGCTGCGACTCCCGTCTCCTCGGCATTTCCTCCTGCTGCTGCGGGTCCGGTACTTTCCTCTTCGGCTCCGCCCATTGCCGTTTCTGCAGGGGTGGCTCCTCTATGTTCCTCTGAGGGGTCCTCAACCACTGAAGTCACGGAGAGGGCTGATTCTAAACCAGCTGCAGCAGAAGACATTGTGCCCCGGGAACTCAGGCAAGTGTTTTTTCATTCTCATGCACCAAAACGTGAATTATCTTGCCTGATTCCATCGGGAATCAGGCAAGATAATTCATAGCTGCAATCAGGAAGCTCAGCCTATGCAGTCCTCTGAGTCCTCACTGCCAGCTGCATCTATAAACTTTTCACCTGCTCTCTCCGTGTCTCCTTCTTTGCCCTTTGAGTGTCTGCCAGCCCCAGGATTGAGCAGCTGGACAATGGAGGAGCCTGTGGCCCTGTAGGACTTGGCTCCAGCCCTGCAGCCATGGTCCGGACGGAGGGAGAGTGCTGTCACCGAGCTGAAGCCTGCGCCGACGATGGAGTGTCCCCTGGTTTCAGCAGTGCAGGATCCAGCGCCAGCAGGGAGCTGACCCCTGTCGCCACACCGGGCGAGCCACCTGCGTAGGTCATTTCATTGGGGGGGGGGGAGGGTATCCCGGGACTGCATCTACCACCATGCCTGCTGCAGGGTGCACTGCAGCAGAGCCAAAGCTGGACCTCCATAGTGCCGGGCCTGAGATGTCTCCGCCTGGATTGACGGAGTCCTGGACGGCGGTGAAACTTGAGCTCAGGCAAGTGCCCTCCTTTGTTTTCACAATTTCTATTTTGGAGAGCTCTTGTCTGGCTCATGGTGGGGAGGGCCAAGTTCAGCCATCACCTGAACCTGAGCTCACCTCGCCGGGTTCCATTGCCGCCGGTGACTCTGACCCTGTTTTTCTGTCCCTCCTGTCGGAGTCTTTCCCCAGGGTCACTGAGGATGGTCCAACTTTGCCAGAGGTCTCTGTGGGTCCAGCCTTGCCACCTGAGATCTCCATGGGTCCAGCTCCTTCAGCTGAAGTCTTTGTGGGTTCTCCGTCCCAGCCCGGGACCTCCATGGGTGCTGATCCCCCTTCAGCTGAGGTCTTCACAGGTGCTCCGTTCCAATCCAGGGTCTCCGTGGGTGCTGCTCCTCCTCAGTCCGGGTCTCTGTGGGTGTTGTGTCCCAGTCGGGGGCCGTCGTGGGTGCTGCGCCCCAGCCTCAGACCAACGTGGGTGCTGGGCCCCAGCTTGGGCCCGCCGTGGGTGTTGCGCTTCAGCCCGGGGGCCACCGCAGGTGCAGCTTTGCTCCATCCCGGAGCCACTGCGGGTGGAGCTTTGCTCCAGCCCAGAGCCACCATGGGTGCAGCTTTGCTCCAGCCCGCAGCCACCACAGGTGCAGCTTTGCTCCAGCCTGGGGTCACCTTGGGTGCTGCCCTGTCCCAGCCCAGGGTCACCGAGGGTGCTACAGGCCAGTCTGAAAGCGCTGTGGTTCCCTCTTCTCTGCCTGACGTCGTTGTGGTTCCCTCTTGTCTGCCTGACATTGTCGTGGTTCCCACTTCTCTGCCTGATGTCGTCACAGTTCTCTCTTCTCTGCATGGTGTTGTTGAGGTTCCCTCTCCTCTGCCTGACATCGTTGAGGTTCCCTCTCCTTTGCCTGACGTTGTTGTGGTTCCCCTTCCTCTACCCAATGTCACTGTGGGTCCCCATACTCTTCTGTCCTCCACACCACCGATTCTTCCCAGTGGGCAGCCACTTCCTGGACTACTCCTTCTGTTCAGGTGGTTAAAAAACTCTGGAAGACCACCCGACAGACTGTGCCACTGGGGTAGGTGGTCCATGTTCTCCGGGAGGCCACCTAACTCCTTCCATTGTGGACTCTAGTCGCCCGCCTGAATGATCCAGCTCTGCGGTCCAGGGGCTTAAGCGGTTTGGGCTTTGCCTGGTGTGGGTCCTGAGCAGGATTTTTGTTTTTGTTACCTCCGAACCTGTTCCCCACCACCACCTGCCTGGGAGGGTTTATTGTCTTACTTCTTTTTTTTGGGGGGGGGGGGTCTTTTTTCTTTTATTGATGTTACCCTGGGGTGTCTGGATCCACGATGAGCGTGGTGTTTACCGTGCTCATGCTCTTAAATTTTTTCGGATTATTTTCTGCATTTTCCCAGTGTTGTGTTTACCTTTCTGTTTGTTGGTTTAGGATGTGTTCTTAGTTGTCAGTTGTTCTGTTTATATATTCATGCTCTTATTTTTATTCTGTCAGTTCTTTAGGCGTCTCTTCCCATTTAGTTCTTAGTGTTGACATATGTTTCTGTTTAACATGAGTTCCCCACCTTTTCCTCCAGACACTCTCACCTTGTTACTATCTCTAATGTTTAGCTCCGTATTTCCTGCCTAGTAATTAGGTCAACCTGCCCACTCATGTGATCCACACCTGATGGCACTTGTCATGATTGATTGCTTGCCTTATTTAAGAGTCCCCTTCTTATCTACTCTTTGTCAGAGCCTCATCAACAATCTGCTCACTCCCACCAGAACCCTTTTCCTCTTCTGGTGCATTTCCTGGTATTCTTCTCGCCTACAACTTGTTGTAAGTTTATTTTTGCGCACTTTATGGACTTTCTGTTTCCTTTAATACATACCACAAACTGCAGTTCAGCGCTTGGGTCCTATCTCTCTGAATCATGACAATCACTCCCTCCACCACACACTGGACAGACAGCGGAGCACTTTCTCCAGCAGACTGCTACAGCTTCACTGCCGAATGGTCAGGTACAGGAAATCTTTCCTGCCACTTGCTATTTCACTGTACAATAACGCACTCTGATGTTGTACTCTGGTCACAACTACGCTGCCATACTGCACCTTACAGTCTAATTGGTACCTCACATTTCACCCTGCACCTGCTAGTCCTGCATTGTACAGTGGGTATGATTCATGTACCTATATGGGTCACCATTTATTCATCTATGATGTATATAAGTAATTTAGGCAGTTTTACTTTCCATGGGTAATCACTTTGTCTGTTATCCTGTGTGTGTTTCTGTCGTTTTGGTTGTCTACTGTCATACTGCTGTTACACTGTAATTTACCAGTTTGGGATCAATGAAGTACATCTATCTATCTATCTATCCATCTATCTATCTATCTATCTATCTATCTATCTATCTATCTATCTATCACAAGGATTTACCAAACGATCCCAAAGATCAAAAATTGGCCCAATCTGTCAACAATCTTTGTGCTGTGTGAAGGGGCCCTTACTGTAACCAAGCCCAAAATTCCAAATAATTTGCTATTTGTTGTGCATGGGTTCTGTAGACACCCATGCACAAGAACAGCAAATTATTTGCATTTTTTTTGGCCAAATAAGAAGTGAAATTCAATAATTTCCCACAGAAACCTGATTGTACCAGGGCTACTCCATCTTAACAAATAGACTGTTTTTCATCAACTCATTATTGGAATCCTCTTTCTGTTTTGTCTTTGTAAATGCTGATATAATTACACCCTTCTTAAGAGGAAATTGATGTGTCTATCACAAGACATCCATATGGTCTAGGTGGGAGAAAATCATGAGGTGAGAGCAAAGTTTACGGATAGCCTGTCTATATGCTGATTTTGACATTGTGCATTTGCAAAATAGGCTGGAACACCATATTATTGCTTAAATCCATTATAATGCGAACTGATCAAAATGCACAGAAATAATAGAGTGTCCCACCCCTTAAAAACTTGGAATATATATACACAAAAAGAATTTATGGCATGCAAAGGATATATTATCTGCTCATGTTAACAGCTGCCCCACTGCTTTCACAAGCACTTTCAAAAGTACCCAAATCCTCATACGGAAGTGGGTAAGGGTGGTTGGTGGTATTACAAGCCCAAGTTGGCCTCCCATCCTGTATTTGTTCACTTTCACGTTTGCCTACGCATTTCAGTTCCTTTTAGGATTAAATACACACTTTTGTTGCTTAAGGCAGTGTTTTTCAACCTTTTTTTAACCACCGGACATGTTTTTACATGGATGAAATCCTGCACCACACCACCAACCAAAAATGTTACAAAATGACACACTGTAGCCGATTACAGCATATCAGACCCTTCCCCCGATCTGTTCCCCCCTGAACTTTTCCACCGGAACCAGACACAGAAGTGTGTTATGTAATTTATTGTACTGTAGCTTTATTGTATTCTTGAAACAGAAAGATGAAAATATATACAGTACAACAGAAATGGAAACAAATACAAAAATATTGAAATACAATTAATTTAAAAGTCTTGATTGAAAGCTGAGAGAAAAAGCTGAAAAATATACATTAAGAAATTAGAAATCAAAATGTGGAAACACAAATAATTCACATCATGAAGTGAAGAAAATGTATAAACCAAAAGTTTGGAAAAATTCTCGAAAAAAATTATTTAGTTAGTTAAGTTAAATAGAAATAATTTAGATAACCCTTCTTCATTGCCTTCTTCTTCTTTCGGCTGCTCCCTTTAGGGGTCTCCACAGCGGATCATTTGCCTCTATCTCACCCTATCCCTTCGTCTTCCTCTGGAACACCAACCTTCTCCATGTCCTCCTTCACTACATCCATGAATCTTCTCTGTGGTCTTCCTCTTTTCCTCCTACCTGGCAGCTCCATCTTCAACATCCTTTGTCCAATATCTACTGTATACCATCCCTCCTCTGCACATATCCAAACCATCTCAGCCTTGCCTCTCTTTCTTTGTCTCCAAACCACTCAGCCTGAGCTGTTCTGCTGATATAATCATTTCTAATCTTGTCCCTCCTAGTCACTCCCAATGAAATTCTTAGCATCTTCAACTCTGCCATCTCCAGCTCCACCTCCTGTCTTTTTGTCGGTGCCACCGTCCCCAAACCATACATCATGGCAGGTCTCACTACCGTCTTGTAAAGCTTCCCTTTCACTCTTGCTGCTACCCTTCTGTCACAAATCACCCCTGACACTGCACTCTCTTCTTCACCTCTTTTGTGTATTTTCCATTACTTTGGATGGTTGAGCCCAGATATTTAAATTCATCTACTTTCACCACCACTAGGCTGCGTGTCCACCAGACATGTTTTTTGTCACCCGATTGCCCTGAGCATTTTTTTTTTTTTCAGCATTTGTGCATGAGGCTGTGGGGGAAAAAAAAGCCTGTGTCCTGTATCCCAGCAACAGCTTGTCACTCTTAGCCCAGCACTTCCACTTTCCTATGGTCAGACTTTCTACCGATTTTTTTAATAGCAGTCTCTAAATAACAATGGACAGAAAACGTGTTTTAGCAGCTCTGGATGTGAAATATGATGACACGGAAAGCAGGAGTTTGAGTACAGGCTAGTACCGACGTCCTATGTCCCACCCACGCAGCAGTTCTGATTGGCTGCTTAGGTGTGACATTGACGAGCTCAGCTGTAGTCTCTAAAAAGTAGAACTTTCTTCAACTCTGAGCGCCCTGAACGCCGCGACAAAAAATGCCCACTGCCAAGAGTGTTTCAGCACCGAGGGCGCTCAGCGCTGTAAATGCTGGACTACATAGAGAATGAATGGAAAATAGCCGCCCAGAGTGGAACGCGTTTGGTGGATACGCAGCCCTACTCCTTCCATCTTCACCGTTGTACCTGCCTCCTTCTCATTCACACTGATGTATTTTGTTTTGCTTCTACTGACTTTCATTCCTAGCATACCTCCATCTCTCCAGGTTCTCTTCCACCTGCTCCCTACTCTCATTGCAGATCGTGGCATCTGCAAACATCATGGTCCAAGAAGACTCTCGCCTGACATCATCTATCAGCTTGTCCATCACCATGGCATCAGCTCAGAGCTGATCCTTGATGTAATCCCACCCCCACTTTGAATCCATCCGTCACTCCTACAGTGTACTTCACCACCGTCTCGCTGTCCTCATACATGTCCTGCATCAACCCTCACATACTTCTCTGCCACTCCTGACTTTCTCATACAGTACAGTGATCCCTCGCTACTTTGCGCCTCACCTTTCGCGCCCGCAGTGCATCGCGGATTTTTCAAAAATATTCATCAAAAATTCAAAATTGAGAAAAAAGTTGCCCGGGTGCTAGCAGAAGGCAGGGAGACTACACGGAGAGCCGGCACAACTCAAAATCCACCTCTCTGATTCGCTGGCCAGCATCCCGCCCCCCTAAGAGATTTTGTTCTCGTGTTGGCTCGGCTCAGGAATCTCGCAAGCTGATTGGCCGAGACGTCGCTGCTGCCTCTACGCCTTCCCGTCGAGAGAGAGAGTGAGAGAATGAACGTACGTATTAGTTATATTATTTGTACATTATTTTATGTATATTATTTATATTATTAATATTTTATTTACATATTTCAAACTATTCTTTAATGTTCTAATGATAACATATGCATTTATAGGGTTAATATACACTTATTGATATTATATATACACAAAAAAAATGTATGTAAAAAATGGGGGGGGTTGACGCTACTTCGCGGTTTTTCACTTTTCGCGGTCGGTTCTGGACCCCATTAACCGCGATAAGTGAGGGATCATTGTACCACACTTCCTCTCTTGGCACCTTATCTTATGCTTTCTCAGATCCACAAAGACACAGTGCAACTGTCATGATTCCGAGCAAGGCTGAGAGCGTGCTCAGTTATTTTAGTCACTTTCTGTATTTCTGCATTTCTGTTTATTTTGTATTTAGCATGGCTTGTTGTATTTTGTACTGGGTTTGTCCTTTAATTTTGTCATGATTCCGAGCACAGGTGAGAACCATGCTCAGCCTCAAAGATTATTTAAGTAATTTTCTGTATTTCTGCATCTCTGTTTATTTTGTTATTTAGAGTGGGTTGTTGTATTTTGTTATCTGGGTTTGTCCTTTTATTTCTGGTCTTAGTTTCCTGTTATTTTATGTTAATGTGGTTATTTGATGTATTTTTGTGTTATCGTTTGTTCCGATTTACTTTCCTGTGTTATAGTTGTCCTTGTCTTTTGATCTCCTGTTGTAGTCTCGGTATTTATTAGTTTTGTATTATTAGCTTTCTTCAGTCTTGTTTCCTCACCCTCTCCTCAGTTCTCTCCTTAAAGGTATTTTTAGTTTGTCTCTTGCTTTCATTCGGTCTGTGTCTCATGTTGCTGCTTTTCATATTATCGTCAGTTATCTTCTCGCCGTGCTTTTCCTTTCACAGCTGTTTGTGTACTTCTGTGTGTCAGCTCTGTTCGTGGGCTGTCAAAGTTGTCACCTGTTAGGCTAATTATCCTCGCTCTTGTACCCACACCTGCAATCATTTGCGATCATTGGTTTCATGTATTCTGTGCCTATTTAAGCTATGCTGCAACACAGTCCATTGCAGCACCGTTCTCAAACCCAGACGCAAATTCTGCATCTCCCTCTTCTCAAGTTTCAGACATGAGTATTCAGACTGTAATCCTGCTCATTGTTTGACCAGCATTTCCATGCGCCTCAGCATCTGTACTGTTTTCCTCCGTTATTCCTGCCTTTGTGTAAGTGTAGTGTTTTTGTGTCTCTGTTATAGTTTGTGTTTTCTATTATTAAAGGTATAAACTCACAGCCCGCGTTTGGTGACTTCTATACGCCCCTGCCAGGGCAATTTATGACATATTTCTGGTCTTAGTTTCCTGCTATTTTATCTTAGTGTGGTTGTTTATGTATTTCTATATTATCTTGTTTTCCAATTTATTTTCCTGTGTTTATATTTGTCCTTGTCCTTAGATCTTCGTTTGTAGTTTTGTGTTATGACCCCTTGTGCGCCATTATGCAGCGCACAGAGGGAGAAATGAAAAACCCACGAGAAATAGTAGTTCCATGCACTTTATTAAACATAAACCCCAAACTTAGTCCAGCCAAACAGTCACAACATAAACAAAGGGTTGAAATGATTGCAAATGAGGCCACCAGACACACTGGGATGCCACCCAGATGTTCAGCAGCTCAAGGAAGGGGAATGCCTAGTGCTGCAGAGCAGCTGTCAGCACAAGGAGAAAGGCAAACATAACTTACGAGCTGAGGCGATCCAAGGCGGTCCGAGTTGTCCAGAGGATGAAGGCTAGGCAGGAACAGCCGGTTACACTAGCTAACCACAACAGTCTTGTAGCATAAGAGAAGACAAGTAGTCAAGCTGAAAGTACATGCAGGGGATGAAGGCTTGCAAACACAGAGGTACACGCTACTGTGTATGAAGCACAATGCTCCAGCGATCTCTTCCCACTCAAACTGAGCTTAAGTAGTAATAATAATAATAATAATAATAATAATAAGTTTATTTATAGAGCACTTTTCACAGACAGAGTCACAAAGTGCTTAACATGGTAAAAAACAAAATAAAAACACAGGCACATAAAACAGTAAAAAAAAAACCCAAAGTAGACAGTAAAAGCACATAAAAATACAATCAGCACATAGTTAATTAAAAAGCCAGGCTAAAAAGGTGGGTCTTTAGTTGCTTCTTAAAAACACCAATGGAAGGTGCAGATCTAAGTTCAAAAGGCAAGGAGTTCCACAGTCTGGGAGCAACAGCAGCAAAGGCTCTATCGCCTTTGGTTCTGAGCCTAGTGCTAGGGACTACCAATAGATTCTGATGAGAAGACCTGAGAGACCTGCTGGGCTGGTGTAGAGAGAGCAGGTCACTAATATAAAAAGGCGCCTCTTCATGAATGGCTTTGTAAGTAAGAACAAGAACTTTAAAATCAATTCTATAATTTATAGGAAGCCAATGCAAGGAGGCCAAAACAGGAGTGATATGACAGAATCTACTGGACCTAGTTAGTAATCTTGAAGCAGCGTTCTGGACTAACTGTAGGCAGTGTAAAGAGGATTTGCTAAGACATGTGAAAAGAGCATTACAGTAGTCCAAACGTGAAGAAACAAAGGCATGAATAATGATTTCTAACTGATTGCAGGAAACCAATGACCTAATTTTGGATATTTTCCTAAGGTGGAAAAAACAACTCCAGGTCAGAGATTTGACATGCTGATCAAAACTCATCGATTGATCGAAAATGACACCAAGACTTTTTAGATTAGACCGTACATTAATAACAATACAAGTAATACAAGTAATAACAATACTCATAACAATACTAATGAGGGAAGAGACCGCCGGTGTGAAGGAGCGTGGGCTGGACATAATTGAAACCATGTGTGCATGAGTGAGTGTCTGAGCATGTGAATGGACGAGAATGAGGCGTGCGTGTATGTGTGTGAGACACCAATAATAAGAACCAGCTGATGACACTGACAGGAGGAGGGGGCGTCAGGGACCGGAGGACCCAAAGGGCTCCCTGAAGTGCCTGATGGAAAATAACCATTGAGCAGAGACAAAATAGCCCCAGTGTCAGAACTGGGTTTGGAACCACCAAACCCAGGTTCATGACAGAGCCCATGGATTCTAGAGAGATCATGGATTCTAGACACCCAAGTGCCACCAGCAAAAAACACAATAAGGACCCCCCCCCCCCCCAGAGGAAAACGACCACCCAGGGTGGGAGGTGGGGGAAAACAGGTTAGGAGGGACATAACCAGTGAATAATACAAAATAATATACATATATAATAAGGTGAACCTCTTAACAGCCCATAATCTAGGACACAAACCCCCCTTCCCAAGAGGAGTCCCAGGCCCCAGGCATGGCGCGGGGTGACTGACCGGGTGGCCTGCCGAAGTCCCAAGCCCAGCAGGCAGCCCACTGAACAGTGTCAGGTGGCCTGCCAAGACCGATGGACCACCCAACCCACAGGCCAAGTCTTTCGGGTGGCGGACCAGCATGGTTAAGCCACCAGGACCGGGGGAGAAGGCGAAGAGGTAGCCTACCCATGGGGAACTTGGAAGTTGGTGGCCAGACCAAGGGATAGGAGGCCCCCCCCCACCCTCTGGGACTTGGAGCAGGGGGACCGTAGCACCCCCAATGGTCCCAGTCTGGGACATAGCTGCACCCGCGATGGTCCTGGTCTGGGACATAGCTGTACTCGTGATGGTCCCAGTCTGGAACAGCATTGCCCCGGCGGTGGACTCCGGCTGGAGTACCATTGCACCTGCGGTGGTCTCCCATCGGGGTCCTCATTGCTCCCTCGGTGGCCTCCCCAGTGGGGGAGGTAGGATTCTTCACAAACCTTGGCACTGAACCCAGATCCTCAGCTGCCTCTGGAGGGATTGGCTGCTCTCTGGTGACCCTGGCAAGGAGCTCCAAACCCAGAGGGAGAGAGAAAGAGACCGAGTCAGAGTCACCGGCAGCAGCGGAGCATGATAAGGTGGCTCAGAGAGCTGCTGCGAGCTGCCTCAGGCCCTCCTCACCATGAGTCGGGCAGTGTGACTTCAACATAGACATAAGAGACATAATGGTGCACACTTGCCTAAACTCGGCTACGATGCGGACGACGATGTCCTGGACCCAGTCAGCTGGAGGTCTGGTCCGGAGAGTGACTCTGCTGGGGCAGGCCCAGCAGCAGGCGTGATGGTGGCTGCAGTCTCAGTGCCCCCGTCCGCCATCTTCCATGCCACCAGCTCATCTAGCATGGCGGCCGGGGATTGCTTCACCGCTGGCCCTGGAACAGGACTTTCCAGGACCTCAGGTTCCCCCTCCCTCGGGCAACCTGATTTTGGGGCTGGCAAACTCGTAGGGGTGCACAAAGAGGGTTTGGAGAGGTCAGGTGATGAGCTACTACATGCCACTGGAGCGGAGCACTCAGGGACTGCAAACCCCAAGACTCCTAGCCAGGGGATAGGCAACATTGTTCTTCAAAAGGGAAAGTTAGATGAGAAAAAACTTGCCTGTCCTCCTGGCTCTGGATCTTCCCAGTGGCCTCCGAGGCATCTCCTCTCCTCTCTGAGCATTCCTCCTTGATCCAACGGTCGATTAAGGTGAGCAAGGCCAGTCTCTCCTCCTCCCTCTCATAGTGCTCCTCCTCGATCCACCAGTCGGTTAGGGCAAGCAAATCCAGTCTCTCCTCCTCTGTCATCACGCCTGTGGATTGGGCAGGCGTCGGCCCAGAGGATGAACCAGTCTTGACCAGCAAAGCGCATCCTCGTTCCTCCCTCTTGCGGCGCTCCTCCTCGATCCGGCGGTCTATCTGAGCAAGCAGAGACTGTCTCTCCTCCTCCATCATAACATCAGGGGACGGAGCGTGCCCAGGCTCCAGAGGTGACGCAGGAGCGGGAGAGCCGCGGGAGGAGGATGTCTTCCTCTGCTGCGGGCGCTTCTTCTGGCAGGAGGATGGCTCTGATGCCGGAGGGGCCCACTCTGGCTCTGCGTCTGGCGGGGGAAAGAGGAAGGAGAGGATGTCTTCCACCTTTGGAATGAACCAGAGGCTGGGATGACACCACATGGTGTCCTTTGTGGTGAGCCGTGCCAGCCGAACGTCCTCGGGAGACTGCGGCCACTGAGCAGAAAGGAGCACCTGCTCCAGTAAGTCCTGTGCTCTCAGCTCCCCGTCCATCCAGACCACCATCGTGTAGCTCAGAGGGAAAAAAGGAAAAAGGATAAAAAGGAAAAAAAATGCACAGTTACTCTGCTGGGTTTTCTTTTGGGGCCAGGCGCATTCTGTTATGACCCCTCATGCGCTATTATGCAGCGCACAGAGGGAGAAATGAAAAACCCACAAGCAATAGTAGTTCCGTGCACTTTATTAAACATAAATCCCAAACTTAGTCCAGCCAAACAGTCACAACATAAACAAAGGGTTGAAATGACTGCAAATGAGGCCACCAGACACACTGGGATGCCACCCAGACACTCAGTAGCTCAAGGAAGGGGAATGCCTAATGCTGCAGAGCAACTGTCAGCACAAGGAGAAAGGCAAACATAACTTACGAGCTGAGGCGATCCAAGGTGGTCCGAGTTGTTTCACTGAGGATGAGGGCTAGGCAGGAACAGCCACTTACACTAGCTAACCACAACAGTCTTGTAGCGTAAGAAAAGACAAGTAGTCAGGCTGAAAGTACATGCAGGGGATGAAGGCTTGCAAACACAGAGGTACACACTACTGTGTATGAAGCACAATGCTCCGGTGATCTCTTCCCACTCAAACTGAGCTTAAGTAATAACAATGCTAATGAGGGAAGACACCGCCAGTGTGAAGGAGTGTAGGCTGGACATAATTTAAACCATGTGTGTATGAATGAGTTTCTGAGCATGTGAATGGACGTGAATGAGGCGTGCGTGTATGTGTGTGAGATACCAATAATAAGAAACAGCTGATGACACTAACAGGAGGCGGCGAGGGGGGGCGGTGGCAGAGCTGTCAGGGAGCGGAGGACTCAAAGGGCTCCCTGAAGCACCTGATGGAAAATAGTCAATAAGCAGAGACAAAATAGCCCCAGTGTCAGAACTGGGTTTTGAACCACCAAACCCAGGTTCATGGCAGTTTTGTATCATTAGCTCTCATTGGTTTTGCATTTCTTATTATCCTCACCCTCTCTTTAGGCCTCTCTTTTAAGTGTACAGTACATCTAGTTTGTCTCTTATTTCTCTCCGGTCCTTGTTTTAGTCATCATTTCTAGTGTATTCTTGTTCAATGATTTGTTTCTTGATTTCCATTCATTCCTATCTGTGCTTAGTTTATTCCTGTTCATGTATTCTTGATTTTCTTCCATCAAGGTTGTGCTTTTATTTTGACAGTCACGTTTGGTACTTCCTCCTGTCAAGCCCTGTTCACGGGCTGTCACATCTGTTTACAATTTGTCCTGATTATCTGCACTTATGTATCCACACCTGATCTCACTTGATTTGTCCTTTTTTCAAGACTGCTGCATGGCTTCCTCCTCGCAGCAGCCTTTGACATCCAGACATTATTGCTTCATCTCTCTGGTCAGACAGAGTCCCCGTCTTTCTCTGGATATCCTGAATTTCCGGGTGTTTCCCATTCTCTGGTGTTCTTTCGCCTCAGCCTCTGTATCCTCGTTAACCTGTTTGTATCCGTAAGTGTTTGTGTTTCTGTTATTTTGTGTTTCATTATTAACTGTGCAAAACTCACAGCTTGCATTTGGAGTCTTCAGTTTGCCCTTGAAAAGGGCGATTTATGACAGAAGACTGCTGCCTAGTTAGACTGCAGCAGCTGTGGGTGTGCTCTTTTGCTTTTCCCTCCAGTATTTTTGTTTAAGTCCAGTTTTGTGGGGGAATGCCCACCAGCCTGGACTTCAGTGTGTTGGGACTGGATGAGGAGGAGTGTGAGGCTGCGGGATTAGTTGTGGACTTTGTCTCGGATGCTTGCGCCTCCCACACTCCCGAAGCGGCCCTGAGATCACTGGACAGCACGGCACGAATAATTGAGGCATGCCCCAGCCTATAGAGCTATCCGGGACTCATGGTTTTCCTTGCCTCCGTTTCCGAGTCACAGCTTAACCTCTGTGAGTGGGTGAGAAACTCTCCATCTACTGTTCCTATGCCAACAAAGAAGTGTCCCCTGGTGCAAGCACCTCACTCACCTTGCCAGAAGCCCATTTCTCTGCCTTCTTGCCAGATGACCTCAGCTGTCTCCGGAGGAGCTTCGTCTGGTCTCACAGCAGCAGCCACTATCACGGTCTGGGAAATAAGGCAAGTGTGTTTTCAATCTCCTACTTGTAAAAATGAACTGTCTTGCCTTATTCCTGGTGGTGAGGCTCAACAGCTGCAGCCCAATGTAGCTGAGTCCTCACCGCCTACTGCTGTTATTTCCCCCTCATCTACCTCTCCCGTGTCCCTCTCCATTTCTCCTGAGTGTTCGCTGGTCCTGGGAGGGAACCGCCGGATGATGAGGGGGTTAGCGGTTCCAAAGAATCCTGGTCCGGTCCCACAACCACATCCTGCATGGGATAGGAGTGCCGCCTGTATCCCGAGGCCTGTGCCAACAAAAGAGTGTCCTCTGGTTTCGGGGTCGCGGGACCCAGTGCCGTCAGTGAGGCGTTTCCTGGCTCCGTTATGCAGGGCTGGGGTTCCATCTGCATCAGCCCCACAGCCACCCCATGAGAGGAGGCCGAGTAAACCATCTGTGCCAAGGTCTGTGCCGACGAATCAGAATCCCGGACTCCGGTGTCCTACCTGTCTCCGCCTCCTCGCCAGACAATCTCCGCCGCTCCTAGGAGGACATCGTCTGGTCCTGCAGCAGCAGCTACCATCACGCTCCGGGAATTAAAGCAAGTGCTTTTCATTCTCCTATACTTAAAAATGAACTGTCTTGCCTTATTCCCGGTAGTGAGGCTTGACATCAGCAGCCCACTTTAGCTGAGTCCTCACCACCTGCTGCTGCCACCTTTTCCTCACCTGCTTCTCCTGTGTCCTTTCCTGTTTCCCCTGAATGTCTGCCAGTCTTGGAAGACAGCTGCTGGACGACGGAGAGGCCTGCGGCCTCGGAAGATCCTGTTCCAGCCCCGCAGCCATGTCTAGGCCGGAAGAAGAGCGCCTCCTGTGCCCTGAAGACTGAGCCAACAGGAGAATGTCCCCTGCCTTCAAATGCACGGGTCTCAGCACCACCGGTGAGGCAATCTCCAGCATCAGCTGCCACACCGGGAGTTCCACCAGCATTAACCACCATGCTTGAGGCTTCTTCAGATGCACCTACCATCATGCCTGCTGCTGAGGCCGCCGCAGCAGAGTTGCCGGAGTCCTGGACAGTGGTGGAACTTGAGTCTAGCTAAGTATTCTGTTCTGTTCTTACATCCTCAGATCTAAAGAAATCTTGTCTAGCTCGTGGTGGGGAGAATCAGGTGCAGATGTCCTCTGTTCCTGAGTTCTCCTTGCTGGGCTCCACTGCTGCCGGTAATTGTTTTCCTGTGTTTTTTCCTCTTTCTTCATCCAAGGTGACCACGTCGGGAATAGACGTCCAGGTGAATGGATCCAAGATGTCCCAGCCTGAATCATCGGTGTCCTGGATGGCGGTGGAGCTCAAGCCAAAGCAAGTGCTCTGTTCTGTTTACATGCCATCAGTTCTAGAGAAACCTTGTCTTGCTCATGATGGGGAGCAGAGGTCTCCAATCATGTGCCATGGAGGGCCAAGACC
The DNA here is from genome assembly GCA_020510985.1 of Pholidichthys leucotaenia. Taxonomy (NCBI): domain Eukaryota; kingdom Metazoa; phylum Chordata; class Actinopteri; order Cichliformes; family Pholidichthyidae; genus Pholidichthys; species Pholidichthys leucotaenia. The sequence goes on from CM035849.1 coordinate 271,194,782, forward strand.
CTGCAGGTTTTCTCTTCTACCCAGTCTCTTCAGCAGGTGTTTTCACTTATCAGCAATCAGTGGGAAGAAGTTCAGTGAAATCTGCAGTTGAAGACACTGGCTGGAGGGAAAACCTGCAGGGTCTTGGCCCTCCATTGCACATGATTGGAGACCCCTGATGGGGAGAATCAGTTGCAGACGTTCTCTGCTTCTGAGGTCTCCTCGCAAGGCTCCACTGTTGCCGGTGATTCTGATCCGGTGTCTGTCGCTGTTCTTTTGCCTGAGCCTTTGCCTGAGGTCACCAACGTTCCTCGATCTCCACCTGAGGTCACTGAGGTTCCTCCATCTCTGCCCAAGGTCACCATGGGTTCCCCGCCTTCACCCGAGGTCACCGTGGGTCCTCTGTCTCCGCCCAAGGTCACCGTGGGTCCTCCACCTCAGGTCACCATAGTTCCCCCTTCTTTGCCTAAGGACACCGTAGTCCCCCCTTCTTCACTTGAGCTTGCTAGTGATCATCAGTTCCCCCCATTTAGTTTCTTCGCTGGTCAGCCACCCTGGTCAATAATCCCCTTCACCTGCCTTCTCTGCTGGGCAGTCGTCCTTTTCACCTGGTTTCCTCGCTGGTCAGCCATCCTTTCACCTGGTTTCTTAATTGGTCAGTCATCGTCTCCATCGTGTGTCAGCTCCCTGCAACCACTGATTCACTCCATACATGCTGCGGTCCACGGGAAACATGAGTTCCAACTGCCGCCTCTGGGTGGGGGCGTGTCATGCTCCATGGTCCATTGGCCCAGGGATACTGGGAGACCACCCAATGGGCTATTCCACCTGTTTAGGGGGCTCTGGAATTTCAGAAGGCCACCTGACCTGTTCCACCTTGTGGCCGGGTGGTTCTGGGACTCTGGGAGACCACCTAAACTGTTTTAGTTTTGCACTTAGTATTGTTGATATCCTGTTGCCACCATATCTGTTCAGTTTGTGGGTCATGACATTTTTTTGTTGTTGTGTTTCAGTAACTCCAAGCCTGGGTTCCCCCACCACCCTCCCGGGGTTGATTATCTGTTCTCTTCCTGTTGGGGGGGGGGGGGGGGGGTATTTTTCGTTCTTTTTTTGTTGTTGTTGATGTTACGTTGGGGTGTCTTGGAATCCACCCCTTGAGGGAGGGGCACTGTCATGATTCCGAGCACGGGTATGAACCGTGCTCAGCCTCTAATTGTTTTTAGTCACTTTCTGTATTTCTGCATTTGTTTATTTTGTATTTAGTATGGTTTGTTGTATTTTGTTCTGGGCTTGTCCTTTTATTTCTGGTCTTAGTTTTTTGTTATTTTATCTTAGTGTGGTTGTTATGTATTTCTGTATTATCTTGTTTTCCAATTTATTTTCCTGTGTTTATATTTGTCCTTGTCCTTAGATCTCCTTTTGCAGTTTTGTATTATTAGCTCTCATTGGTTTTGCATTTCTTATTATCCTCACTCTCTCTTTAGGCCTCTCTTTTAAGTGTATATCTAGTTCATCTCTTATTTCTATCCAGTCCTTGTTTTAGTCATCATTTTTAGTGTATTCTTGTTCAATGATTTGTTTCTTGATTTTCATTCATTCCAGTCTGTGCTTAGTTTATTCTTGTTCATGTATTCTTGATTTTTTTTTTTCCGTCACAGTTGTGCTTTTATTTTGACAGTCATGTTTGGTACTTCCTCCTGTCAAACCCTGTTCACGGGCTGTATCTGTTTACAATTTGTCCTGATTATCCACACTTATGTACCCACACCTGATCTCACTTGATTTGTCCTTACTTAAAGACTGCTGTGTGGCTTCCTCCTCGCAGCAGCCTTCTGATATCCAGACGTCCATTCTCCGGTGTTCTTTCACCTCAGCCTCTATATCCTCATTAACCTGTTTGTATCCATAAGTGTTTGTGTTTCTGTTTATTTTGTGTTTCATTATTAAATGTGCAAAACTCACACCTTGCATTTGGAGCCTTCAGTCTGCCCTTGAAAAGGGCAGTTTATGACAGCAACTCCTTCTGACTTTCTCTATACTTCTCCATCAACACTCTTAGAGCAAACATTGCATCTGTAGTACTCTTTCTTGCCATGAAACCATACCGCTGCTCACTGATTGTCACCTTTCCTCTTATCCTGGCTTCAACAACTCTTTCCCATATCTTCATAGTGTGGCTGATCAACTTTATGCCTCTGTATTTACTACAGCTCTGAACATCACATTTGTTCTTGAAAACTGGTACCAAAACACTTCTCCACTCCTCGGGTATCATCTCACTCTCCAAGATTGTGTTAAATAATCTGTTTAAAAACATAAACATGGTTAAAAACATAAACATCTCCATACCTCCTTAGGTATGTCATCTGGACCAACTGCATTTCCATTCTTCATCCTCTTCAAAGCTGCCCTTACTTCAGCCTTGCTAATCCTTGGGACTTCCTTGTTCACTATCTTTCCTTCATCCATCCTCCTTTTGCTCTCATTCTCTTTATTCATCAGCTCTTCAAAGTACTCCTTCCACCTTCTCAGCACACTCTCGTCATTTGTTAGTACATTACCATTTCTGTCCTTAATCAGCCTAACCTGCTGTACACCCTTTCCAGCTCTATCTCTATGTCTAGCCAGTCGATACAATTCCTTTCCTCCTTCCTTAGTGTCGAGCTTCTCATACAACTCACTATATTCATTTTCCTTTGACTTTGACACCTCTCTCTTTGCCATGAACCTAGATTCCAAATACTCCTGTCTACTTTCTTCATCTCCCTGACTATCCCATTTTTTCTTTGCCAACCTCTTCCTTTGAATACTTTCCTGTACCTCCTCATTCCACCATCAAGTCTCCTTGTCTTCCTTCCTCTGGTTACACCACATACCTTTCTACCCATTTCCCTCAATACTTTGGCTGTACTTTCCCAGTCATCTGGTAATTCTTCCCTACCACTCGGAGCCTGTATCAACACCTTCCTGAACTCTGTGTGACCTTCTTCCTTCCTTCTGTAACTTCCCCCACTGAATCTTTGGCTCTGCCTTCACTGTTTTCCTCTTCCGATGCTGTGTAGCTACATTCAACCCTGCCACCACCTTGCAGTCTTTTATTTCTTTCAGATTTCTCCTTCTGCATAAGATGTTGTCCACCTGTGTGCACCTTCCTCCACTCCTGTAAGTCACCTATGTTCCTCTCTCTTCTTGAAGTATGTGTTCACCACAGCCATTTCCATCCTTTAAGCAAAACCGACAACCATCTGTCCTTCCACATTTCTCTTCTTAAGACCATACCTACTCAGAACCTCCTCATCACTTCTGTTCCCTTCACCTACATGTCCATTCAAGTCTGCTCCAATCACCACTCTCTCCCCCCTGGGAACACTCTCTACCACTTCATCACACTTACTCCAGAATTCCTCTTTCTCTTCTACCTGACATCCAACTTGTGGGGCATACGCACTGACAACATTCAACATCACACCTTTGACTTCTAGCTTCAAACTCATGATTCTGTCTCACTCCCTCTTTACCTCCTGAACACTTTTCACATACTCTTCCTTCAAGATTACTCCTACTCCTTTTTTCTTCCTATTTACACCATGGCAGAACAGTTTAAATCCACCTCCAATACGCCTAGCCTTGCTTCCCTTCCATCTGGTTTCTTGAACACACAGTATATCTACCTTTATTCTCTCCATCATGTTAGCCAACTCTCTGCCTTTACCAGTCATAGTCCCTACATTTAACATCCCTACTCTCACCTCCACACTTCTACCTTTCCTTTTCTCTCTCTCCCTCCTAACATGCCTTCTCCATCTCCTCCTCCTCGATCTTCAACCAACAGTAGCCCAATTAACAGTAGCCCAAAAAATAATTTTGATAATCCTAACTGACCTAAAACAGGAAAAGTTCAGTCTTATTTAATGTCAAACAGTGAGAAATAAAGGTTTGTGTCTTTTTATAAGTGTATGTAAACTTCTGGTTTCAACTGTAAGTGAAATATAACTATTTTTACTCTTTGGTATCTGAGAAATCTAAAATAGGCACAGCTGGCACAGTCTACACAGTCCACACTGACAAGGCATGCCGCAAACGACAGGGATGGTTGGAAATGTCTGCTGAACAGCCCAGTTCTACACCCAGAGAAACGGACCTAAGTCAGTTCTCCTCCATGGCCTTTCTTTTTGCTCGCAATATGCAGGTAGCAGCTCTCTGGGTTGGATGAATGGTAAAGGGCTGACTCTGTCACGATCTGAGCATGGGGGGGATTCCGCCGTGCTTAGCATCTTTACCTTTTTTCCATATTTGTATAGTGTTGTATTTTTGTGGTCTAATTCCTGTTATTTTTTGGTTTGTTCACACATATTCTGCTTTGTTTCTTAGTATGACTTATTTTCCTGTGGACGTTCTTTGTAGTTTTGTTATTTACTTATTTGGGTTTTTCTTGTCTTTATTTGTCATCATTTAGTATTCGTTCCTTGCCAGTTTTCTTCCTTTTCTTTCTCTCTCTGGGGTTGCAGCTGTCAGAAGCACTTCCGTTTTTTTCCTGGTTGTGGACGGTGTCCCTGCCAAGCTGTCAGCCCCATCTCCTCTCCTCATGACTCACAGCTGATTGTCATCATCTTTTTCCCCAGCTCATGTGATTCACACCCGTTACCTTTTGTGTTCAATTGTTTCTCGCCCTATTTAAGGGTGTTTTTTTCTTTTCTGTTTGCTGGAGTCTCAAGTATCATCCGTGTCAGAACTCTGTCCCTGTTCCAACGTTCGTCTTCCGTGTTATCCTGTTTTCTCACTGCTGATTGTAAGTTTTGCTTTGTGCTCTATTTTGGATGTTTGTGTTCGTGCACTGTTTAGATTTTTGTGTTTCTTTAATAAAAATCACAAACTGCAGTTCAGCATCTGGGTGTCTCCTCTTCGCTGTTTGGGCAATTCATGACAGACTCAGGTGATCACTGTATCCATGACATCTAACAGATGGAAAAAGAGAAAATCAAACAGGGAACCCAGCTCTGTTGACTGGATAACTTGTCATGGCAGCGTTTCCCCCCTGATTTTTGTGTTAACACTAGACAGGGGTTATTTGTGATTTTCCAGTTGTTATCTTTCCATCCTCAGCCAAGGCTTTTCTTCATTCACTGGGTTGCAATCATCAGAGGATTCACATAGCATCTTTAAAAAGTCATATAACATGACATTGTAGTGATTTTCTACTGAAACCATGCAATGTAAAATGTGAGATATCTCCTATCAGGGCGTGAAGTCAGCCTTGGAGTTATTGAGCAGATGGGTGGAGGTACAGAGAGATAACAGATAAACAAGCTCAGTCTGAGCTTTTTGTGTTAGCTTCTTTAGTTATTTATAGAACAAAGACATCACAGATCAACCACTGAAGAGGTTAACATGGAAAAGTAGGTTTTGTTAGGTGGTTTAGTGCTGCCCATTAAAAATGTTCAGTAAAAAAAATCCCTGAACATAAGAGACTACTGTATGGAATGAAAAATAAGGATTTAAGAGGTCCAATATCAATGTGGGAAAGTCTTTGCAACAGCTTAAATAGGGAGAGAGCATCCTCTACTATGGCCAGTTTGTTATGTAAACACGCCCCATCTCTTGTGTTGTTGTTTATATTGGAATTATTATTATTATTATGAATGTACAGTGTGTCTCTTGCATTACCCCTTAGTCTTGCTCAGGCTTTGATTTTATTTTGTAGCATCCCCTGTTTGGTTAGTCTTTAGTAACTTGACTTCCTGTTTTACATCTGTCTAGTTTTATGTTAGTAGCCTCTTCCTTTTTATCCTTGGTTGTGATTTACTACTTTATGCTTTTTTGTGTTATATAATCCCCTCAGTTGATTCTCCCCTCCTGTGTTTCCCACCTGTTTCCAATGTGCAATTATTAGAGCTAGTCTTTAAAGGTAGAATATACAACATTTTCTGAGTTCAGATATTCCAGAAACACTTCCAAATATAATTACAGTATAAAGAAACATATTTTGCTGTCATGCCAAATATAGTAATTTATGATATTGCAGAGCTATGAATTCATTTATGATTTTTCCTGGGCTGACAAAGTGATAAATACTAGTTTGGACCAGCAGGGTGAGTATAGAGCCAGTTTTCATCTCTGAGTCAAAAATCCTGTGTTTTAATTGAATTATGTTAATTTCTTGAGAAGAGCAGAACATGCAATGATACCAGTTAATTACCAGTTCACTTGGAGCAGACATGCTTGAAGAAGTCATCATGAAGCATCAGTTTAAAAAAAAAAAAGAACTTTATCAACTTCTCTTCAGTCTAGTCGATGAAGGTTCATTACTGCCATCTGGTGTTGTCAGTTTCTTCTTAGTCCAACTTTAAGTTTTGCCTTGTGGCATCATAGCCCTTGTTATGGTATCTATCTCCTGGGATTCTTGGATTACTCTCAGGCCTGCTGGCTTGACTTTGTTACATTAGTTGTCAGTTTGTCATCTTAGTTATTCCTCTTGAGTTAAGTTTAGATTAGTTTATTTTCAGTCCCCATGCTGCACTTAATTTTCTATTAGAAATAAACTTCTGTGAACTGAAATTCTGCCTTAATTTGAGTCCTCTCTCTTCTGTGCCTGTTCCAATACTTAACACATTTGGAGCACTTCTTGGCAAGAGAAATCTGTACTGGCCTGCAATATTCAGCTTTGAAAAGAAAAGTGAAAAGTTACAAATGGCCCGTTTACATTAGTGATAGGGGAGTTTTTTTCTTTCAATAAATAACTTGAAGTAAAAGTTGCCATTTTTGGTTGTAAATTTGATACTATTTTACCTTTATTCATTTATTTACTCTTTTTCTTGTGGCATGATCTACATGTTACGTCTGGAAATGAGCGAGCAGAAGATGAGTCTTCATGCAGCCAGCAAGTCAACTTTATTATACTGAACTGGGGTTTATATACAGCAAGGGCCGTGCCCGCCTGACATCACCCAGTGGGTGGGCACGGCTTCACATACACGCACATTCTCATACACAACATTCCCTCCCCCATTATGATATCCTGCCGTTGTGTCCCTGGGCAAGACACTTTACCCCAATTGCTCCTGGTGGGTCTGGAAGCGCCATGTTAGGCAGCATGCCACCATCAGTGTGTGAATGTGTGTGTGAATGGGTGGATTGCAGGATCTGTAAAGCGCTTTGGTCATCAAGAGATGAGAATAAAAGTGCTATATAAGTGAATGCCATTTACCATTTACCATTTACCATTAGAAAATGGGAACTCGCACACACCATTGGAAACATCCCAAATTTAGAACCCGAATCACGCACTAAAAACCTGGGGAACAATACACTGTAACAAAATAACCTATCACATTCACACAAAGAACAACTAAAATTGGACCACGTCTCTTCAAAATGCATAAAATAATCCCATATTATCCACATTCTCACTAACTCGCACACCAGCAACCAGTATATACAAAATGCACATTTTCTCAAATATGTACACAGATATTTACACAGGGAAAAAGTTTTTCTTAGGTAACTCCAATGTCTCTGGGCAGCCACCATTTTTCACACTGCCATGGAGGCCCTGGGCAGCCCCACGGCATCTGTACACCTGGCCGCTGTCCACCCCCAGGGTTGAAATTTGAAATTTGAAAATGTCTTTCCCTGCCATTTGGTGCTTCTTCCCTCCGGGCCCACCATGCCGTTGTCCGGTGCGCCATCTCTTTGTGCCCATCAAACCGCTCCTGACTGCCTTACACACTGCCATCATGGCTTCACACTCTCCGGCCCCCAGAGGCTGTACTTGGGGAAGACCCGAAGCCCGCTCTCCGGCTTTGTCTGCTGCCTCGGGCACCTCGTCACAATGCCCAGCACCCTCCTCCAGGGCGCTCCGCTGCTCTGCCTCCACAACCAGCTGCTGCTGCTCCCCTCCGGGGCTCACCACATCATCCTCACCGGTGTCGTTCTCCGACCCTGGCTCCTCGCTGCTGCATCCTGCGCTCTCGGTCCCGGTGTTCCGCTGCGCTGTCACTGTGTCCGGCTGTGGCTGTTCTCCCTCTGGGCACTCAGCGTCGTCCCTGTCAGCTCCACTGTCCGACCCGGGCACCTCATCACTGTTCTCGGTACCCTCGCTCCAGGTGTCCCATTGCGTCGCCTCTGTGTCCTGCAGCTGCTGCTCGTTGTTGTCCCTTGCATGCTTGGGCCCCCCCTCCGGGCCGCTCTCCCCTTGAGAGCGTGGAGCAGGCGCTCCAGTGTCGGTGCTTTTCATAATAGCCTCACCGGTGTTGGTCTCGCCTAACCCGATCTCTTTCTCCTCCTGCTCGGAACGCCGGGATTACTCTTGTGCCATATTGCACTGCCAAAGTGATGCTCCACTGCATCTGGGCGCTGTGGGGTGAGCCTCCGAACCATGGCCTCACTCACAATGGACCGCATGGCGGCGGTGGCTATCACCAAGGGCACACTCACGCCGTCCAGCTTCACCACACATTGGGGTCCTGTCCAACCTTCAGGTCTCACAATATTTATGCCACCTCCGCTGTCGCCAGTGGCCAAGGGCTCCTCCACAGGTGGTCCCGGTTCTGCCTCGTGGACCAGCTTAGCGCCCGTAGCTTCGTTTTGGTGCGAGATTAGCCTGTCAGCTAGCCTGTACATTGACCTAGACTGAGCCGTTAGCTTCCCTAAGCTAACTAGCTCCATTGTTCCTGGAGCCGAAAGCTCCATCACCCGCAGCTTCATGGCCCTTGTCTGCTCAGCAAAGTGCGCTGTCATTCGTACGATGGCATCCTCGTAGCATTCTTCCGTGCCCAGCGTGTCGAGGATCCTCTGGCCCTCTGCACCGAGGTTATGGACCAGGAGTACTGTTTCCCGCCAAGCCCATGGAGACCCAGTGCTCTGATGTACTCCTCAAAACTCCATCTCCACTCCGGCCACGGGACCACCGGCTCACCCGCACGCTCCAGAAACGGCAGCAGTGGTGGAGGTAGCCAGCACGCTTCCATTTTTCTCCTCATCACCATATGTTAAGTCGGGAAATGAGTGAGCAGGAGACGAGTCTTCATGCAGCCACAAGTCATCTTTATTATACTGATCTGGGGTATATATACGGCGAGGGCCATGCCGGTCTGACGTCACCCAGTGGGTGGGCACGGCTTCACATACACACACATTCTCATACACAACACTACAGCGTAGTGTTAATGTAATAGTGTGTTTGCTTGGAAGGGCAGATTGATTTTCTTCTAACGAGATTGATGTGCTCATGCATGAAGTAAAAAAGTGCACAAGAACATCATTTACGGGAGTGCCACTGCTCCACCTAAATCTTTCAAAGCGAAGCAGTCGTGGGATGAAGTACCAATGAGTGTGTCCTCGTTTTCTGGCACCACGGCACTCAAATAGTGACTGATATCGTGGTTAAAAGACACCACACCTATGAGCGCAGAACATGCACAAAGAAGAGCTGGGCAATATGGGTAAAAATGACATCCTGATATTGTTCTATATCTCAGTACAGGCTATGCAATTCAGTATTTTGTGGACTGAGACATGAACAGGTATGGTTTTAACTTACATATTTGGATGCAGTTATATTAACTGCAAGTCATGTAACTGATCAAAGTAGAATTATCCCCCCCCCCCGGCTTAAAAAAATGCAGGACAAACAATAAACAGAAAACAAAGAGACATTTTTGCACTGGAAAACTAATCAGGTTTAATGTTGGATATAAAAATATATTTATTTGAATTTCCCCACACATAGTACGCTATAAAATAAATCTAGTTAAAATCTAATTAAAATTTTAAATTGACTTAATGAGAAGGCCAGCTTTACAGCAAGTCAGTACAACTTATGTTCTCTGCAGCTCAGACACTAACCTTTATAAGATTAAATTAACTGGACTGATTTTTTACAGTGTAAACCACCCAGACTATTTACAGCCAGTACAAATATGTGTAATTTGTTGTGTATTTTTGTTTTTCGTGTCTGAGACAACAAGACAATTATTTAGCAACCAGCTCAAATTGAACATGAACTGCATGCCTTTATTTTGAAAGTTTGATTGCGTCCCTGATAACTCAGACCATGCATCACACTTTGCTCATTCTGCCAGTGATTTTAATGATTTCTGATGGTACATTGTCCTTCTTCCCTCCAAATTCAACTCAGTTTTTTTCAATTCAGCTTTATCTATATAACACCAATTCATAACAACAAATAGCGAACTAGGGCTGGGCTATGTTGAATTTTGAGAACATACCAACATATCTTCCATTTAAGATATAGGATCAGGCAGGAGTCTCTGTGGACCACAATGTTTGCAGATGACATTGTGATCTGTAGTGAGACTAGGGAGCAGGTGGAAGAGAACGTGGAGAGGTGGAGGTATGCTCTGGGGAGAAGAGGAATGAAAGTCAGTAGAAGCAAGACAGAATACATGAGTGTGAATGAGAGGGAGGCAGGTGCAATGGTGAAGATGCCAGGAGAAGAGGTAGTGAAAGTAGATAAGTTTAAATACCTGGGGTCAACCATCCAAAGCAATGGAAAATGCACAAGAGAGGTGAAGAAGAGAGTGCAAGCAAGGTGGAGTGGGTGGAGACGAGTGGCAGGGGTGATTTGTGACAGAAGTGTGGTGGCAAGAGTGAAAGGGAATATCTACAAGATGGTAGTGAGGTCTGAGATTGTGTATGGTTTGGAGACGTTGGCAGTGACAAAAAGATAGGAGGTGGAGCTGGAGGTGGCAGAGTTGAAGATGCTAAGACTTTCATTGGAAGTGACTAGGAGGGACAAGATTAGAAATAAGTATATCAGAGGGACAGCTCAGGTTGAGCGGTTTGGAGACAAAGTAAGAGAGGCAAGGCTGAGATGGTCTGGACATGTGCAGAGGAGGGATAGTGGAGATATTGGACAAAGAATGTTGAAGAAGGAGCTGCCAGGCAGAAGAAAAATCGAAAGACCACGGAGAAGGTTCATGATTCATGGATGTAGTGGAGGATATGGAGATGGTTGGTGTTACAGAGGAAGATGTGAGGGATAGGGTGAGATGGAGGCAGGTGATCTGCTGTGGTGACCCCTAAATGGAGCAACTGAAAGAAGAAGAAGACAAAAAAGCTATGATCACAAATACCCTTACCCTTGTGAACACCGTATGAACAGTTATTGGAATATTTTATACGGCCATCTTAAGGCTTTCCGTAGGAGAATCCAGCATTCGTAGACCGTAAGTTCATGGCCAGAGCAAAGGTTTTGTCCAAGATTTCTATGAATGCCCCATGAAAACCCCTCATAGTAGGGCGGCCGTACAAATTCCATAGGAACAATGTAGGAACTACACAAGATGTTGGCCATAAATATGCCTCAAGCACACCTTAAGCTGTTCTTGAGGGCCCCTTACAGTGATCGTAGGAAATACCGTACGAGTCCCCGTTTGTACTGAAATTCATACAGTGTGCATAAGGCAGTAGTGAGGCACTCATAAGGCGGAAGTAAATCATTTGTGCGACATTTGTGCTGACAAAATGTGCCGAAAGCGGTAAGATCTTCCTACCAGTGACTTGAGAGTGCCATGAGTTGCACAAAATTTTCGTAAGATGGCAGTAAGTATGCCACAGGAAGATCCCAAGGCACCCTTACTAAGAACATAAGTAAGAACTCTTGGGCCATTGTATGGCAGAAAAGCATCTCATTTCTCAAAAATGCCTCAAATTGCTCTTGCGAATTGAACAACAGCCGTAAGAAACTATGACCCCCTCCACGAATGTCTGCTAACTCCAGAATTCATAGGAACTGGGAGATTCTTCCAAACCCATCATTTGTGAGATTCTTTGTGATCATAGCTCTAAATCTATGCTTTAGATCACCATGATAAGATCCACAGGTATCAATACTTACCAGCCTCTGGTTCTCCTGAACCCATAATTTGACGCATAGATAAATGTGCAATACATTGTACAGTCATTGAGGCTGTGGAAGAACTTTCAGTTCAAAGCCTCAGCTGATGCTTGGGAGATTATAGGGTTGCCTGTGAGCCAGAAAAGGCCTTCTATTGTTGTGCAGAGAAAAGAAACTCTTACATGGATTCCATTTATCACAGCAGCAAGATAAGTGTCTGAAGCAGTCTCAAAGGATCTGTTGTCCTATTTTGCCATATAAAAAATCGCCTTGGGACATCTCTGTGGTCTCTTTCCAGATTTGATTACAGAGTCCCAGTCTTACTGTGTGAATGACTGCAGTCATGACTGTTTGATCTGATAAAGTGTCTTGTTGACATTGTCCTCCTATTGGTAGCATTTACCAACTGTATGGAACAGGTGTGGCCTTCCACCTACATCAGTTTCTCTACTCACGTCACTGACAGTGGTTACTTTTGCTGGCTGTTTCCATCTCTCCACCCACAGCATCTATCCCACAGTATCTGTGCATTTGAACACAAAATGAGTTTGGATGGAAACCATGGCAATGACTCGTTCCCTCGGCAGAAGTCACCACAGCCCTGGGCACAGCTTTTCAAAGCTGTTGCACAACTACAGTGGTTTCCTTCACTGGTCTCTAAAAATCTATCACTCTGAGGTTTGAATGGTTCTCTATGGTCCATTTCTATGTTGCTCTTTCTTTAATTTCTTATTTCTGAGATTTATGCTGCAGCCAGTCTAAACAACAGTTGAGAATTGAATCTGGAAGTATTTATTTTGGATGTATATTTAACTTATGACCACTGACCTGGAACATGCCAGCCATGTTAACTAGCTGGGGCAGAGCTATATTTACGGAGGGATGGGCATCCATCACGCCAGTGAAAAAGCACAGACATCCAGGGAGCGAGGAAGGGAAAGTGTGGCCCGTCAGTCACCACAGTCCAATCTAAGGGTTCGTCTATTTAAAAGCCCTCATAATTTGACCACAACAGTGCCACAGGTCATGCTGCACTGCTGGACCTACAGCACAGCGTGAAACATTTACATCCTCCCTCACACCATGTCACAGAGGGCCCATGTGATGCATATCTGCACTCTCCATCATTGCCTTGTCTTCCAAAATATGTTTATTTATCCATTTTGAAGAGTATAGGATGACATTTTAAATGTTACTATGCATTTCTTTACGTTTTTTAGCTTTGATCCAAATGTTGCAAATAAATTGTAAAGTTACATTTGCTACTTAATATTTTTTTTAAGTGTAATACTGGTACAGATCATTTGTGTTTGTGCTGCAGCTGTGTTTCTACATAGAACTGCAGGCCCCTATAGAAAATGCTAGACTTTGCATTTAGAGTTTACAACTGGGCTTTTATAGCTTCAAAGTTTCCAGAAGTGACCATATTCCAATGAGCACTAGTGATTACCCTAGGGTTCGCTGCACTAACACAAGTACATATGAAAAGCAACAGAATCTGATTTGTTTGAACTGCACAGAGTCATTGGGAAAGTTGTCCTACACAACCAGACATTAGTTATCATCTTGAATCCTATATTTTTCAAATGCCACTCACCACACAAACACAGTCGAGAGGTAATGCAGTGACTACATTATCAGAGATGAAACATAGCATATTAATCACAGAGGCCTGATAAATATAGTCCCATGCAAGTACTTGGGCACTCCTGGACAAAAAGCATATTTTGATGGTTTTATCAAATTGGTGGTTTTAATCATGTGTGCAGGGTGCCCAAACATTTGCACTTTCAAAAATGTTAATTAATAAAAAGTAACCATGCATTAATGTTTGCTTGTAAAATTGTATTTTTCCCTGTATGGTTACCAACCCTGTATGGTTCATTGTATTTTCAGCTGAAAAATACGATTAATAATTTTTGCATACCACTAGAAATACTTATTGCAAAATCACACTGAAGGAGTTCTTATAAGGGGAAACCTTAGTTGCAGAGACCAGCACTGCAAACCTATTTTTAAGTTCCCAGAAATAATTTATTCTTGATGTGTGTGTGTGTGTGTGTGTGTGTGTGTGTGTGTGTGTGTGTGTGTGTGTGTGTGTGTGTGTGTGTGTGTGTGTGTGTGTGTAAATTATTTATAACTAGATTGCAAATGTTCTGTTTATATTTTCATGGTGTTGGGCTTTATACCAAAAACAACCCCCAAAACCATCCACTCCTACTTTACAATGTAACCTAGGACAAGATCCACTGTGTATGCATCACCATAATGGAAACTGTCTAGTCTGTCCACAGACAAAAAATAAAAAAAAGAAAAGTTGATGTCAGACACCTGGGCTTTTAGCCCTGGCACACTGCACCTGAATGACATCAACCAAAAGAACAGATGAAATACACATCAACTGTCAAACATGAACTCTCCACTCCTGCAAATAGACAGCACAAAGCCTGGCCGATTGTGTTAACGCAGGCAGACAGACAGGAAAGGTCAGAGAGTGGCTGACAGACAGGCAGGCCCTGTCACTGCTCATACATAGAATATTAATGGACAAAATTCATTTGTACTGAATATAGAATATTACAGCTGCACAAGAAAAGCATAGATTACAAGGAGAGCGCTGCACTCACATTTGCTTGGTTTTTTTTTTCTTCATTATTTGATAGCTGGCTGAGGAGAAATAGTTCTTCTTGCAACAAGTAAGCTCTGATTTAAGTAAAGGTACGCTTACAAATACCCTTACGAATGGCTGCGAACACTGTCTGAACAATTTTTGGACAATTTCATACAGCCTTCTTAAAGCAGCCATAGGAGAATCAGGTGTTCGTACACCGTTCGTAAGTTAGTGGCCAGGTCGATGGTCTTGTCCAAGATTTCTATTAACGCTCCACAAAAATCCCTCATCATACGACAGCCGTACGAAGGCCATAGGAACAACATAAGAACTATGCAAGATGTTGGCTGTAAGTATGCCTCAAGAACAGTGTTGGGAGTAACGCATTGCAAAGTAATACGTTACTGTAACGCCCTTACTTTTGCAGTAATGTGCTGTGAAAATTAAAATTACTGTAAAAATTACTGTTTAAAAATTCAGTAATGCAATACAGTTACTGAAATTTGAGCAGATGCGTTACTCACGTTACTCATTTTATTATTATTATATTATTATAATATGGATAGATATTTTTAGCGCAAATAAATACAAACCGGCCCTACATAGCTGGCGCAGCCATCAGTCAATGAGCAGTCAGTCAAAGAGCCTCTTCACTGCTGCAGCCACAAAAGAGGATTGCTCCTGCTGGGAAAAGATGAAGCTACTTTGTTTTTGTGGAAATAGACAGATTATTTTTTCTTTGCCGCGGTTAAGGACAAAAGCATATTGGTGGGCTGTGTGAGACTGACTGCAATCTTCAGAAGTGCCTGAGAACAGCAACAGCATCAAAGCTAATGCTATGCTAACAACGTGTTATTAGTGGATTTACGCTATCTGAATAGCTCCGCTGGACTTCAAGCACAGGTACACATTCTGGACAGTTTGTGACCCTGCAAGAATTAAACCGATTGATTGCCAGAAGATAGATTGATAGATAGATTGAAGATAGATTGTCAGAGCAAAGAAGGAGTGGTCAGCAGGTTTACTGGCAAGCAGGGTTTCCTGTATGGAGCAGCTCTAGACTGAACTTTATACATCCAGGATCTGGGATTGCCTGCAGGTGTGAGTAATTACCTAGCTAGAGCAATTCAGCCTCCTTAGCTCCTGATGAGAGTGGTGAGGCAACACGAAAGAGCCAAACAGGGAAGATAATGCATGCTGACGTGGACCACTACACCAGGACAGGATGCCCACCACACATATCCTGGGGAGAATGGTTTCAAGAGAGAAAAGTTCATTAGAGAAGTGAGAGTGCCAGGTTAGATGTTTCTGCAGCCTGGCCTATAAAATATTGTGAAGCAAAAGTGACCAAAGAACAGGGCCCACCAAGCTTGCCTGGGGTTCAGTCTTTTTGCAGGTTGTGTGTACTCAAGGGTCATATGATTAATCCAGATGGCAAAAGGTTACTCCACTACAATTCCTCTAAGGCTGGTTTGATTGGTAGAAGTTTTCTGTCACATCATTGTAATTTCTCCCCGGACTGAGACAATGGGAAGGAAATGCAAGAATGAAGCTTGCCTTCATCTGCCGAGCCTTGGGGGAGCACCACCCCAATGCCTAAGTCAAAGGCATCCACCTCCACTGCAAACTGAAGTGTGGGGTGTGGCTGAATTAGAATTGGTGTGGAGGCAAAGAGGTTTTTGAGTTGGGCTACAGTGGTCTGAACAGCTTCGGATCAAATAAAAGGTGGCAGAAAAGATGGCAGGGGAGGAGGGGTCATGATTTATATAAAGGATGGTTATTAGTGTGTACAACTTGACATTGCTGAAAATATCCTGGAATGTGTTGGAGTTAAAGATGTACTATCACCTGAAATGTCTTTTGCTTTGAGTGTGATCTATCGACCTCCATCCTCTAAGGACACTTACTGAAATTGTCTATCAAATGTACTGAAACAGTTTAGCAGCAAAGAGTTAATCCTCATGGGTGATTTCACCTTAAATTGGCTTTGTAAAACAGGCAGACAGAAATTAAAGGACATCACCAATAAGTTTCATATGGATCAGATGATCAGTAACCCAGCTAGAATAACTTGCTCATCTCAAACTCTCCTTGATTTGATTTTTACCAACAAACCTGACTGCATAAGTGTTGCTATTGCAATCCTGGAATTTCCCCATCTAATTACTGACTTGTCTGACCATAATCTCACTTTAGTAGTATGCAAATTGTCAAAATCATGATACAAAAAGCCTACTGATAGTGGAAAATATATCTCGTACATACCAAAGAAAAACATAGAATCATTTGAAAATGAGTTACAGCACGTAAAGTGGAATAAAATAAATTGTGATACAAATTGTGAACAGACGTGTGAAAATATATCAACAATCAAAGAAATTATCTCAAAATATAAAATAACAACACTTTCTAAGCACAAGAGAAAACAGGATCTATGTTGGCTAAATGAAAAATTATGGAATCTCATAAAAAAAGAGATTCAGCTCTTAAAAAATGGCTAAAAACTGACTTAAGTACAGATAGACTGATTTTTAAAAGTCTCAGAAATGAAGTCACCATGCAGCTTCATAAAGCAAAAGCAAATTTCTTCTTAGACATCTATCTATAAATTCACAAAATTTGTCAGTGTGTTTGTGTGTCTGTCTGTTCCATGCATATTTCCTGAACCGTTCGTCAGACTGACCTCAGATTTTATAAGTGCTTTGCTGAGGTTACGAGTGTGTGCATCCCTGGGTATGGAGTCGCTCAGTCAAAATATGTAATTTTTATCAATAAAAGTTTAGCCACCGCTCTGTCTCATGCCCAGGCTTCTAGAAGTGTGGGCGGGGTTTGGTTTCGGATTGACTCCTACTGATTGGATAATACATGGCATTACAGCATCAGTAACCACAGCACTCTGTGTGCAAGACAAGGAAGTGAAACGCGACAAATTTGACTAGAAAAAGATAATACTTAAGATTTAATGCTTAAAAAATTATACCATAAAGTTGCTGTGATTGTGTAGGTCTAATAGATAATTCGGCATGGAGAGCACAAGGTGTGCGGGTGCAACAGCCAAGACTCCCGTTAATCAGAAAGGCTGGGCTTGGCTCCCTGCGAAGGATTGCAATCCACCGGTTCAGCTGCTGCTTCTCCAACATTGGTGTCCGACTGGGCGCTCCACAATCTATTGTGGGGAGGCACGCCCAGCCTGCTCAGTCAGCGGTAGATGGGAGTCCCTTTGCAGGACCACGACTCACCGTTGCCGATGCCGCTCCTCTCTGTGTGCTCACACAATTATTAAAAGTTAATTATTAAAAGTTAATAATTGTGGAGCAGAATGCCCAGATCAACTGCATATCATATGTGGCCACATGCACGGTTTGACTAAATGACAACTGTCATCAAACTGAACACAAAAACACTCGATAACTCATAAAAGATCACACAAAAAGTGATCTGACAAAAAAATAAACAAGCGGTTCTTAAACAGTGGCTAATATTGGATGTCCCATTCATTTTCTATTATTCTATAATTAATATTCATACAGTCACATACGGTTCCAAGGTTGTCATAGCCAGGAGCGGCACTGGGGTTAAGCTCCCAGTGCTCATAAAATGCTCCTTATGGCATGCGTCTCGAAAAGCCTCTGACAACTAAGTCCAACTCCTAGCCTGCCCTTGTGGTTTAGTCTCTAAGCCCGGCGGAACTGCTTTTACTAATAGGAGAAGGGGCGAGGGCGGATCTCTGGTGCCTTAAAACCAGATGCTTCGGGTAGATGGTGGCTCGTCAGCCTGGGAAGGTAGCCCATCTAGGGGAAGGTAAACCCTGATTTCAAACCTCCGCTGCCTTGCGGCATACCCGGTCACGGGAAAGGCTTCGGGAGTCAACCCTGAGGAAAAATCCGGAGTCGGAGCCCCTAAGGCAGTTCTATGTTGTGCTCAACATCGTTCTGGCAGCTCCTGCAACGGCGCTGGTGCCAAACTGTAGCAGCCCTGCTGTTCCTTTGGATTCATCAGTGACGTGGAGAGGGGGGACATGCTGCATGGGCAACATCTTGTCCTCCATATCTTCCTGCCCAGGCTTGAATCCTACCAACGCCCAACGCTGGAAGGTAGAACACCGGATCACTGGAGAGGACACTCCAGCTTCGCCTTTGGCGTAGACAAAGCACGGGGAATGACAGTTACCGGTTATAAGCCACCGCTCAACTGGCGTAGAGCGCGGCGCCAGGGGTTGCTCCCGATGGTGGGAAGGATCATCGGATCTCACTGGACAGTTACCGCCCGCCTCAAGCTGGGCAGCCCCCAGCCAATAAGGTGTTGTCCCGCCACAGCTTGCTTTCCTCATTGGGTGCATGGGGATGAGGAGAAGTCCGAACAGCAGGCTGAGAACCTTCGCACCAGGCAAGACAATAAAACAAAAGAGACCAACTCTAAAACTGGGAACTTGGAACGTCCGCACTATGATGACAGGACTCGCCGCTAACCTCAAGGACATCAACGACACCAGGAAGACTGCCATCATCAATTATGAGACTGGGAGTGGATATCGCCACTCTCCAGGAAACACGGTTGGCTGACGCAGGCACACTGAGAGAGAAGGACTACACGTTCTACTGGCAGGGAAAGGGCAGTGACGAACACAGGGAACACGGAGTGGGCTTCGCAGTGAAGAACACCTTGCTGAAGATGGTGGAACCGGGCAGCACTGGCTCTGCACGACTCCTCACCCTCTGCCTCAACACCACTCAAGGCCCAGTCACCCTCGTCAGTGTGTATGCCCCAACACTGACAGCCACACCAGAGGCAAAAGACGAGTTCTACGAGAATCTCGCAACAACTGTCAGGATCATCCCCAACTCTGAACAACTCATTCTCCTTGGAGACTTCAATGCCAGAGTGGGTGCTGACCACGACTCCTGGCCCTCCTGTCTTGGACCTTTTGATGTGGGCAGAATGAATGACAACGGACAGCGGCTGCTCGAGTTCTGCACATATCATGATCTGTGCATCACAAACTCGTTCTTCAAGACCAAGCCCCAACACAAGGTTTCCTGGCAAAATCCGCGCTCAAAGCACTGGCACCAGCTGGACTTGATCCTGACCAGACGCACCTCACTGAGGAACGTGCTAATCACCCGTCCGTTCCAGAGTGCAGATTGCAACACAGACCATTCATTGGTGTGTTGCAAGGTCAAGCTGCAGCTGAAGAAATTCCATCATGCTAGACAGCCTGGAAAGGCACGGATTGACACCAGCAAGATGGCTCAACCAGAACTTGTTGAGCAGTTTGCCTCCACCTTTGAGAAGGAACTTGGTGTACCACAAGAAGGAGAATCTGCAAAGCAGAAGTGGGAAGAGCTGCGAAACACCATCCACCGCACAGCCTTGGCTACCTTTGGGAGGAAGACCTCGAAGTCACAGGACTGGTTTCATGCCAAGTTGACCGAGATGACCCCCGTCATTGAAGCCAAGCGCTCAGCACTTGCTGAGTACAAGAAGTACCCAAACGAGAAGACTCTCCAGATTCTCAGGGCTGCGAGAAGCAAAGTTCAGCAGACTGCTCGGCGCTGTGCCAACGAGTACTGGACTCAGCTCAGCCAAGACATTCAAACCGCTGCCATAACAGGGAACATCCATGGTATGTATGATGGCATCAAGAAAGCACTTGTCCGGCTCAGAGCAAGACGGCCCCCCTCAAATCTTCCACTGGGGAGATGATCACAGAAAAGAACAAGCAGATGGAGAGATGGGTGGAACACTACTCCGACCTCTACTCCAGACAGAACACCGTGACACCGTCAGCCCTTGATGCCATCGACTGCCTGCCATCCATGGATGAACTTGACGCCGAGCCAACCATCGACGAACTCAGCAAGCCCATTGATAGCTTGGCCGCTGGCAAGGCACCCGGCAACGACGGCATACCCCCTGACCTGATCAAGCACTGCAAGACCGCCCTACTGCTGCCATTGCATGACGTCCCCTGCCAGTGCTGGAAGGAAGGTGCCGTACCACAGGACATGAGGGACGTCAAGATCATCACCCTCTACAAAAACAAAGGGGAGAGAAGCGACTGCAACATCTACAGGGGTATCTCCCTCCTCAGCATTGTTGGCAAAGTCTACGCACGAGTTGTTCTCGTTCGTCTACAGAAGCTTGCCGAACGTGTCTACCACGAGTCTCAGTGTGGCTTCCGTGCTGAGCGATCGACGGTAGACATGATATTCTCCATCCGCCAACTCCAGGAGAAATGCAGAGAACAGAACATGCCTCTGTACGTTGCCTTCATCGACCTCACCAAAGCGTTCGATCTGGTCAGCAGAGAGGGCCTTTTCAAGATCCTGCCAAAGATAGGATGCCCACCAAAGTTGCAAAGCCTCATCGAATCGTTTCACACCAACATGCAGGGGATAGTGCAGCACGATGGCAACGTCTCAGAGCCATTCAACATATGCAGCGGAGTGAAACAGGGCTGTGTACTTGCGCCAACCCTCTTTGGGATTTTCTTTGCTATGCTCCTGGGGCATGCCTTCAGCACAGCAACAGAGGGAATCTACCTGCACACAAGATCTGACGGCAGGCTTTTCAACCTCGCCCGCCTGAAAGCCAGAACCAAAGTACGCAAGGCTCTAATCAGAGACATGCTGTTCGCAGACGATGCTGCAGTCACAACCCACACACAGCAGGAGCTTCAGACCCTGATGGACCGCTTCTCCCAGGCATGCAAGGACTTTGGGCTTACCATCAGCCTGAAGAAGACTAACATCTTGGCGCAAAGCACGGAAGCACCACCAACCATCACCATCGACGACTACGAGCTGGAGGTCGTGAATCAGTTCACGTACCTGGGGTCCACGATCAGCAACAACCTCTCCCTTGATACAGAGATCAACAAGAGGATTGGAAAATCAGCCTTCACACTCGCTCTCCTCACCACACAAGTGTGGGAGAATCCCAAACTCTCTGTCAAGACGAAGATGGCAGTGTACAACGCCTGCGTCATCAGCACACTGCTCTATGGGAGTGAGACGTGGACAACATATGCCCGGCAGGAAAAGAGACTGAACTCCTTCCACTTGCGCTGCATTCGCCACATCCTGGACATATCCTGGCAGGACAAAGTGCCCAACACAGAAGTTCTGTCCCGCGCTGGCCTTCCCTCCATGTTCACTCTACTCAGGCAGCGCAGGCTCCACTGGCTAGGCCATGTTCACCGTATGGAGGATGGCAGAATCCCCAAAGACGTCCTCTACGGAGAACTGGCAACTGGCAGGAGAGACATTGGCCGCCCACAGCTGCACTTTAGAGACATCTGCAAGAGAGACATGAAGGCCCTGGAGATCAACACAGAGCGCTGGGAGGACCTTGCAATGGACCGCTCCAAATGGAGAGGCACCCTGACCAGACGGCTCAAGGTGGGTGAAGAGAGACTGACTGCTGCAGCAGATGAAAAAAGGACCCGCAGGAAGAACCGCCACAGACCCAGCAGCACGGAGACCACCCACAAGTGCGACCTGTGTGACAGGGACTATCATTCACGCATTGGCCTGTTCAGCCACAGGTGGTACTGTTCCAGCAGAGTAGACGTTTAGGATTCTCTTCCATGGTCATCATAGACCGACGGAGGCCAACGACGACAGTCACATAAATCTCAGTTCAGTCCCTTTCATATTTGTCAAAGTCTAACACGTGATTGCCGACATATAGGCTACACCTCTGTATTCCACTTTCAAACACAGCTTACGTAGCCAGACACGACCTGGCTCAAAGGCACGCTAACTGATGGTGATTAAAAAAAAGTTATTCTGAATAAAGTAAGAAAAAAAAATAATGCACGGAGTGTGCATTTGCCCTGAGGCTGATTTATCATGGAAAACAGATGAGCTCTGTGGTTCCAGTGATCAGCTGATTGGATCCACCTTTTTCTTTTATCAAAGGTAAAAACAAAAAAAACCATGGGGGGAAAGGCCCTACAAACTTTGCTACACAAAGGTGGGATGTATCAACCACATGCTGGACAAATTTTCAGCATGGGGCACATATTTTTTCCAGTTTATAAAATTTTTCACTGGGTCTGAGATGTGTGTGAAAAAAAAAATTATGTTTTGGTTAATGTTTAGAGGGTCAAAAATGTGATGGTTTATGCATAATAATAATAATAATAATAAATAAATAAATAATCTCGCATCATTAAAAAACAAATGCTTACAAAAGAGTTGCAGCACTCACATTGTTAGTCTTTGCCAGTCATGCCCTCAAGGTTCAGATCATTATTTGGCCTCAGTATGGCCCCAGCACGACAATAAAAGCACCGCCTCAATCTTAACATGAAAGCTTTAAAAACCTTTTAATAATAAAATATTGCTAAAATATAAACTGATGCACCACAGTGGGTCTCAGGTATTTGTAAACGTGTTCTGTTATACAGTGGTGTGAAAAAGTGTTTGCCCCCTTCCTGATTTCTCATTTTTTTGTATGTTTGTCACCCTTAAATGTTTTAGAGCATCAAACAAATTTAAATATTAGACAAAAATAACACAAGTAAACACAAAATGCTGCCGCCATCAGTGTCTGAATGTGTGTGTGAATGGGTGGATAGCAGGATCTGTAAAGGTCATCAAGAGATGAGAATAAAAGCGCTATGTAAGTGAATGCCATTTACCATTTAATAATAAACACCTTCATTTAAAAACTGCATTTTGTGCTTACTTGTGTTATCTTTGTCTAATTAGAACATACCTGTGCATACCTGTCCATGCCTGTAGAAACCAAGTATAAGCAAGTATTTCTGCATGCCCGCTGCTGAAGGGTCTCCTCCTGTCTCAGACGGCTGTGTTGTTCACAGTCATGCCTGCGGCGTACTGCTCGAACCTGAGGTGTTTCATCTTCACAGTATCTTTTCTGACGTGCAGCAGTTCTCCTCACTCTATTGCTCTCCATCTGGTGGGTCTTCTTCTTCTTCTTCTTCTTCTTCTTCTTCTTCTTCTTCTTCTTCTTCTTCTTCTTCTTCTTCTTCTTCTTCTTCTTCTTCTTCTTCTTCTTCTTCTTCTTCTTCTTCTTCTTCTTCTTCTTCTTCTTCTTCTTCTTCGTTCAGACCACTGGTTGAGGGATAGGTGCGTCATAATTCCAGTTCATGGACAGGATCATGAAAATAAATCTGAGCAAAAAGTGGCTTTTGACCCTGTTCAGGAAGACCCGTGCATGCCCGTAGAAACCAAGAAACCCGAGCACCCGGAGAAAATCAGTGCTTTGCTTGACATTTTACACATTTGTAGTGTAGACTGCCATTTTTCAAGGTTACATATTTTTACTGTGTCAGCACCTCTTTAAAAGCAACACTGCTCAGAAAGCAACACTTTTTCTTAGTTTCTTCATCTTGAGCAAGAATACGAAGACTGCTTGATCTGCCAACTCTGCTCACGGCAACATAGAATTGGCCATGGCTGAAGAAATCTCTTGTGCAGAAAACACCAACGTGCTGCAAAGACTGACCCTGTGACTTATTCACAGTCATGGCAAAGCAGGGTCTTACTGGAAACTGTTTACATCGCAAGGTGAATGGAAGCATGTTGTCAGATGGTGTGAGTGTGATTCATGGAATCAGGAGTGCGTCCAGCATTGACACCAGTCACGGATGTTGCAACCAACAGGTGAGGCTGAATTTGTTCAGTGATGTATCTTGAGCCATTACAGTGTCTGTTTTGTTGGTCAAAGTTTCGCAGTAGCATGATCACCATTCCCACCTTTAAAATGATGTGATGAGGAGGCATTCCAGATGGGCAGAGTGTATTTAGAAACTCAGTTGTGTATGCATGATTACCCTCAGAGTCTACAGTGTCAACACTGTTGCAAACGTGTTCCTCTCCTGGGAAAATCTTTGTCATGTACTCATTGACTGCGTCAGCTTCAGAGTTCGTGAACGGCTATGTGAGCGTGTCATAATATTCCACACTCACATAACCATCTTGGATTTGGAACATTGACTTATATGTCTTCATACACCCAACTGACAATGTCTTCCAGTTTGCCACCTGGAATCATTAGTCTTTCATTGAGTTCAATTGCAAACTCGCCCTGTTCAATTGCAAACTCCCAGGCACGAAGTCACCGTACTAAAAGGCCAGACCACTGAATGTGTACAATCCTACAAATATCTTGGGACAATTATTGATAGTAATTTAAACTTTGAAGAGAACTGTGAAAGGGGGTACCAAAAGGGTCAGAAATATTTGCATTGTTTAAGGAAACTTGCACGCTTCCAAATTGACCAAACCATAATGATAATGTTTTATCGGGCTTTTATTGAATCTGTTTTATCCTTTTCTTTAGTGTCATGGTTTGGCCAGATAAAACTGAAACAGAGGAAATCCTTGGATCAGGTAGTTAGATGGTCCAGTCGTTTGCTTGGTGAGTCACAGCTGGGCCTGACATCCCTGTACACCAGACAGGTACAGAGGATTGCTACCACCATTTTAAATGATGACTCCCACCCTTTGCACTGCCACTTTCAGGTTCTTCCCTCCAGACGGAGGTTTGCTGTCCCAAAAAGTAAAACCCAGCGCTACAAAAACAGCTTTGTTCCTGCTGCTGTCAAAGAGTTGAACAAGTTGTAGCAATATATTGCACATAATTTAGTTACCTATTTATTAATTTCATTTTATATTTACTTATTTTTGTAGGTTCTTTATTTGGGTTCTAAATCTTTTATTGGGTTTTAGACTTTTGAGTTTTTAACCTCTTTGACTAGTCTTTAACTTTTGAATATGACCCTTCTCTCTTATCTCTGTTTTTTCCTCTCATCTCTTTGTCTTATGTCCTGATTGATGGAGCCTTGAGTATTTTTATCATGTTTATAGTCAGCGTCACGTGTGCCTGTGTTTGTGTTCATGCTGAAAGTAATTGTGGTTTGTAAATAAGGATGTCACCTGACTGCAAAACAAATCTACCTACGGGTACAAATAAAGTAACCTGAACCTGAACCTGTTCTGGAACTACTGGAATTTTTCCTTCCCCAAGGTCCAAGAGAAATTTAGCAAAATGTTCTTCAGCTTGTTGATCCTCTACAGCTTGACAGATCCTCATGTTTTCTGTTAGACAAATAGTTTCAACATTTTTCCATAGGTATGAGCTCTTGAAACACCTTCCTATGATTTCTGTTCTGCTACCATGTGGTACAACAGTAAGGATTTGCCTCCAATTGCCACTGAAGACCATTGTGATGCCACCAAATGGCTTGTGTTACCTCCAGAGCCACTGAAGCGTTCAATCTGCTGCTTCCAGTGCACGCCAATCCATCATGGACACTTCATCCACGACCATGAGATGTGTAATCCTAATGAGTGTTGCAGTACTGTCATTTTCACTTACACTGCAAGTTGAGTCATCAGTGAGAACTAGTGCATACCTGTGCATGCCCGTGCATACCCATGCATGCCCATAGAAAGCAAGTGTAAGCAAACATTTCTGCATGGCCGTAGAAAGTTACTGTTACCATGGCAACAACAACCATGGTAAAACCTGCCTTGGATCTTTGACATCACCACTCATTCGTTGATGCCTGCCTTTGATCTGTGATGCCTGTCTTTGATCTTTGATAATGTCATAGCTGTCAGCGATGGCCCTCGCAGGCCATCAATAAGACGCTGAAAGCCAGCCGATGAGTTTGCATGTTTATTAACAAAAGACAACGATGACAAAATAATGAGCCACGTGGGGCAAAAACACAACTATGACTATGACTAAGACTATGGACAAAGGAAAACAGACTCTGAAGGAATACACTTACTGTGAGAAGAACGTATTGTGAATCTAAGATGGAGGTTTGACGAGGTCGCAGCCCAGAGTAACCACAACTGCTCCCTTAAATAGGGCACAACCAATAATGAGACAGTAATCAAAGGAATGTAGATCAGCTGTCACGGCGCACTCAGCAATGACAGCCGGAAGTCCCGCCGTGACACTGTCATAATAAAGGCCCTGGAAGGCCATAAGGAAAACACAGACCAACGGGGAAAATACTGGATGATCCGAGCGCGGACAATATCAGTGCTCAGACCATAACAATAGCGAGTGCTATGATCAGGAGTAATGCCTGCCTTTGATTTTTGATGATGTCATAGCGAGTCCTATGATCGTGAATGCAGCCCCCTTTTGATCTCAGACATCATAGGCCGTCCTATGATGTGCTATGATCGTGACACACAGACACACACACAAACTGACAGAGATTTCTTGAATTTATAGAGTGATGATAGAGTGATGAGCGAACACGTTGTTCTACTGTGAAAGGTGGTGCCTTTAGGCAGCAGTGTAGCTGCAATGCCACTCGCAGCTGTTGCAAGAGCTACTTTGCCCTGTGCGTGAATTTTGTTGAGAATATGTCATAATATGAATGTTTTCCCAGTCCCGCCACTTGCAGCAAGTGCTATCATTTTGCCAAGTCCCTGTTCCACGCTTTCCATCACTGTTGTAACAACTGCTTGCTGCTCAAGATTAAGTCTGTTCTCTGTGGCAGTAATGTGAACTTGAAGTTTCTTCATGTTATGCTCAGTCTCGTGTTGTATAATGTTAGGAATTCTACTGTTGATGTGAAGTGGATCAGGCTCAGGGATTCCAAAGTTTCCATGTAGGGTGAAGCCATGTCTTTCAACATGGTCCTTAAGGTCTGGTAGCACTTGATTCACAATATAGTCATCTGGCTCATTCACGTTGGCTTTGTGAATGAAATCTTCACAAAGATCATGCTTGTGCCTTTCCCAGAACTGCAAGTGCTGTCCTGTAAGTACAAACATGAGCATGTTGGCAAATACTCCACACAGCACTGGGCCAAATGTCACATTTGCTGCCTCTTCCATAACAGAATCTATTTCTTGATCATTGTCAACAATGCCATGTGCAATGCAGGCAGCCAGATAGGTATCCATGACCACATCTCTAACTTTCCAGAGCACTGTGAAGGATGTTGGTCCTGGCATGTGGTACAAAAGCATTCTGAGATAGAAAAGTTTAGTACTGTGTGGGTTGAAGGCAATCACTGGGATTTGTCCAACAGTGTCAGCCATGCGGTCATGGTGGGAACTTAATGTTTTCTTCCGCAATTGAAATTTCTTCTGTGTGTACGTGAAGTGATGAAAGACATCTGGGTATACAATGTGTTGCATGTCTGGATGTACTGTACATCCATGGCTTCAAAAAAGGCAGTTAGTGTAGTGGCAGGTGGCCCTGTGTCCAATAGGTTCTGGGCAGCGCCTTCATCATTGAACGTTATGACCTGTTCATCCTCTAGGTAAATTGCCAGCATCCTTACTGGTGGTTTTTTCCGCTGAATGGGGAAATCATATTTACGCCAGTATGCCTCAGATACAGTGATGTAACGTCCTAATTCGTAACGTGTCACTTCATCACGTTGAAGTTCCTCAGGGGTGTTCATCTCCACAAGGCACTGATCTGGCCCCTTCTGTAAGTATTTGTAGAGATATTTGACACTGGAGACAGCACAGACGATTTCAAGGTTAATATGTGCATTGTATCATAGCAGGATGTATGGATTGTATGGCAAAACCCATCTATTATCAACAGACACAGTTCCACCTCTGATGGTCTTTGTAATTGGAGAGCCAGGTGCTCCTTCTGCATGTCTGCGGTACAGCAGGTAAGAGTTGTCTGAAAAGCTTGTGTGTTGTCTCAGTTCTTTTGGGTAATCCTTGGAGCACTTTTTGCCTACCATGCATGGACTGTCAGTATTCCATTGTCCACATGGGCCGTGAATCATGTGTGACGTGACAATGCGATGTAGTTCCGATTTTTTTCCCTGTCAGGAATCTTTGCAGAGACAACACAATCGATGTCAGTGGAGGTCCTGGGTTTGTCTCGTGGTACCATGGTAATGAGCATATGTATGTATGGAAGATGTCTCTTTTGAGTTTCTTTCACCATGACATATGCATCCACATGTCCCAAGATGTCATACTTTAGGAGGTCTGTAAGGAGAGCTTCCACCTTCATTTGCAATACTCTAGCAATGATGTCTGGTCTTTGATTGGTCTGTTGCCCCTGAAAAAGTGATCCAGAAATTTCAGGCAAGTTAGGGTTGCAAGTGAAGGTGAGGAAAAGGTCTGGTTTGCCTTTGACTCTGACCAAGGCCATGGCATCTTGGACCTCTTTAGCATACCATCGTGGTGATCCATAAATTGTGGGTGGCAGGATGGTTAGGGGTCCTGGGATGATCTCAGTGTTAGTACTCAGGGCATCAACAATGACTTTATACTTTTCTGCCTTGATAGATTTCTGGTTGTGGCAAATCCAGTTAAGACATTGTGACTCAATTTTTACCATCATCTCACATACTGTACATACTGTTGTGTGAGTCTTCCACCACAAAGCAGTAAATTGAAGTGATGAGTAGTGTCGCGCACTTGTAGGTGGAAATGGTAAAAGCATGTAGGTGTGATATCTTTGGGAACCCTGTGGCAGAAGAAGCACATAAGATAATGGGTCATATGCTCTTAGACCCAGTCCCCGCTAGGCTCACATGCTAGACTCCTGAAGGAATCGCTGTCTCTGATTAGTCCACCACTTTTGAACATAATTAATATGTCTCTATTGATAGGACATGTACCGCAGTCTTTTAAAGTGGCAGTAATCAAACCTCTACTTAAAAAAAACCTTTGCTTGATTCTGGGATTTTGGCCAATTATAGACCAATATCTAACCTCCCCTACCTTTCTAAGATCCTCAAAAAAGTAGTTGCCAACCAACTGTGCACTTTTTTAGAAAATAATTCTATATTTGAGAAATTTCAGTCAGGTTTTAGGAAACACCACAGCACAGAGACAGCCTTAGTGAAAGTTACTGATGACCTCCTTATGGCATTTGACAAAGGACTTGTCTCCATCCTTGTCTTACTGGACCTTAGTGCTGCCTTTGACACCGCTGACCACCATATTCTGCTAGAGAGACTTGAACAGCGAATTGGTTTGAAAGGAACAATGTTAAGATGGTTCCAGTCTTATCTATCAGACCATTCCCAGTTTGTTCATGTTCATAACAAGTCCTCTACACAGACCATGGCTAGCTATGGAGTTCCGCAGGGATCAGTACTTGGACCAGTACTGTTTACATTATACATGTTGCCTTTGGGAGACATTATGAGGAAGCATTCTATTCATTTTCATTGTTGCGCTGATGACACTCAATTGTATTTATCCATCAATCCTGATGATCCCAGCCATTTGGGTTCACTCTAGGAGTGTCTTAAGGATATTAAAACCTGAATGAACAACGACTTTCTCTTGCTGAATACAGATAAAACTGAAGTCATTGTTCTTGGCCCCAAACATGCTAGAAGTATTCTTTCTAGTAAGACAACAACACTAGATGGCATTGTACTGGCTTCTACATTTTCTTTTAGGAATCTTGGAGCTGTCTTTGACCAAGATGTGTCTTTCAACTCTCATATACAGCAAACCATTAAGACTGCCTTCTTCCAGCTACGTAATATTATTAAAATTAGGTCCATCTGTCAGCGATAATAAAAAAAATAACTACAGGCTACAACAATCAGAGCATGGTAGAAAATACAAAAGCCAAAATACAGGCACATACACTGCACCTAAAAAAAAAAAAAAAACATGAGGAGAAACGAAGAAAAAAAAAAGACTCAAAACTGCTACAAACAGCACACCATAATACAGTCCAACAAAGTCACAGGCAAGGAAAAAAAAAACATCTCAAACCACAGAGGAACAAGGAAAACTCAAATATAGGTACAAAAATGCAGCAGACCCCATAAGACCAGGACGGCAGCTCAACATGCTACAGAGCAGCAAAACCAATATAGATCATACTAAACAGGCAAAGACAAAAAAAAAAAAAACAAAAACAAAAACATCCCCCAGACTACAGAAGAGACAAGAAAAACTGAAATACAGGCACATAACAAAATACAGCGTACCCAATAATACCAGAGAAAAAAAAAAAACTCACACGCTACAGAACGGCGACATATACAGTTCAATATACAGTGGGGCAAAAAAGTATTTAGTCAGCCACCAATTGTGCAAGTTCTCCCACTTAAAAGATGAGAGAGGTCTCCAATTTTCATCACAGGTATACCTCAACTATGAGAGACAAAATGAGGGGAAAAAAATCCAGAAAATCACATTGAAGGATTTTTAATGAATTAATTGGTAAATTCCTCGGTAAAATAAGTATTTGGTCACCTACAAACAAGCAAGATTTCTGGCTCTCACAGACCTGTAACTTCTTCTTTAAGAGGCTCCTCTGTCCTCCACTCGTTACCTGTATTAATGGCACCTGTTTGAACTCGTTATCAGTATAAAAGACACCTGTCCACAACCTCAAACAGTCAGACTCCAAACTCCACTATGGCCAAGACCAAAGAGCTGTCAAAGGACACCAGAAACAAAATTGTAGACGTGCACCAGGCTGGGAAAACTGAATCTGCAATAGGTAAGCAGCTTGGTGTGAAGAAATCAACTGTGGGAGCAATTATTAGAAAATGGAAGACATACAAGACCACTGATAATCTCCCTCGATCTGGGGCTCCACACAAGATCTCACCCTGTAGGGTCAAAATGATCACGAGAACAGCGAGCAAAAATCCCAGAACCACATGTGGGGACCTAGTGAATGACCTGCAGAGAGCTGGGACCAAAGTAACAAAGGCTACATCAGAAACACACTACACCGCCAGGGACTCAAATCCTGCAGTGCCAGACGTGTCCCCCTGCTTAAGCCAGTACATGTCCAGGCCCGTCTGAAGTTTGCTAGAGAACATCTGGATGATCCAGAAGAGGATTGGGAGAATGTCATATGGTCAGATGAAACCAAAATAAAACTTTCAGGTAAAAACTCAACTTGTCGTGTTTGGAGGAGAAAGAACACCATACCTACTGTGAAGCATTGGGGTGGAAACATCATACTTTGGGGCTGTTTTTCTGCAAAGGGACCAGGACGACTGATCCGTGTAAAGGAAAGAATGAATGGGGCCATGTATCGTGAGAGTTTGAGTGAAAACCTCCTTCCACCAGCAAGGGCATTGAAGATGAAACATGGCTGGATCTTTCAGCATGACAATGATCCCAAACACACTGCCCGGGCAACGAAGGAGTGGCTTCGTAAGAAGCATTTCAAGGTCCTGGAGTGGCCTAGCCAGTCTCCAGATCTCAACCCCATAGAAAATCTTTGGAGGGAGTTGAAAGTCCGTGTTGCCCATCGGCAGCCCCAAAACATCACTGCTCTAGAGGAGATCTGCATGGAGGAATGGGCCAAAATACCAGCAACAGTGTGTGAAAACCTTGTGAAAACTTACAGAAAACATTTGACCTCTGTCATTGCCAACAAAGGGTATATAACAAAGTACTGAGATGAACTTTTGTTATTGACCAAATACTTATTTTACCGAGGAATTTACCAATTAATTCATTAAAAATCCTTCAATATGATGTTCTGGATTTTTTTTTTCTTATTTTGTCTCTCACAGTTGAGGTATATCTATGATGAAAATTGGAGACCTCTCTCATCTTTTAAGAGGGAGAACTTGCACAACTGGTGGCTGACTAAATACTTTTTTACCCCACTGTAGTTCATGGACCAAAAAAAAAAACAAAAGCCTCCCAAAACCACAGAGGAGGAAACAAAAAACTCTACAGGGATGTCGGCAGGCAGAACACAATGAAACAAAAAACAAATAGTTCTGGAGGTCCTCCAGCATCCAGTGTCCAGATGGCTGGCAGGGGAAAAGAACAAGTTCGGGCGGTCTACCCCAGTCCCAGGCCTGGAGAAACAGTACCTCTGGCAGCCGGACCAGGTCGCTGAACAGAGTCCAGTCCATCAGGCGGCCGACCCAGAACGCCGAACCGGCAAAGCAGTTTCCTAGGCGGCTGACCCACGTCAATAGGCCACCAGGACAGAAGGGAAGAACTCGGAGGCGGCCTCCCTACAGAGAGGGATAGCGAGGAAAAGCCGAGCTGAATAAGAGAAATCCCAGCGGCACCCGGTGGAGGGAAAAAGGGATCGGGGAAACGATGAGGGACCAGTCCCGCGTCGAACAGCGGAGGATCTACAGCTCCTTGTCCGAACTCCACGCGAACTGGCACTGCGCTCTTGCTGGATCCCAAGCGGGACCGTGCAGAACCCACGACGGACCCCGACTAGGCTGGAACAGCGCCCACGACGGACCCCGATTGGGCCAGCGTTGCACCCACGATGGACCCCAATTGGGCCGGAACAATACCCATGACGGACCCTGATTGGGTCAGAGCTGTACCCATGATGGACCTCGACTGGGCCAGCGCGGCACCAGAGGTAACCTCCAAACATGAACCCGGACCCTCAATAACGACTGGGACCGACTCGTCACCAGTGACCTTAGGAGAAGGCTCAGAGGAACAGAACAGAAAACCAGGATCAGTGTCACCAGCAGCGGCAGAGCCCAGCGAAACAAGCCCGGATGCAGCAATTTGCTGCACCTGGCTCATTTCCCCGCAATGATGCTCCAGAATAGAAAAGAGAAAGACAAAATAGAGCACTTGCCTGATCTCGGGCTCTACCGCTGCCCAGGACTTCAGCGATCCAGGTTCAGCAAGTTGAAGGTCCACTCCTGGTTCCCACTCAACTGCAGCGGGCTCCACAGCCGGCATGATGGTGTCCACAGTCTGGGGATTCCCTGACGCTGACGTCCATGCCCAAGGCCCGCACGGCGTGGTGGCAGGGGATCCGCGACCTGCTGGGTCAAACCGCTCCTCCGTGAAGACCCGGGGATGCTTAGTCGTCGGCGTAGGCTCCAAAAAGCAGTCCGCCTTCCTCCTCTGCCCGTGACGTGGCTGCAGGGCTGGTACCAGGCTCTCCAGGGCCGCAGGCTCCTTCCTCGTCCGGCGGTGTAGTCCTGGCACCAGGGGACACTCAGGGGAAGGAGACACAGAGGTTGCAGGTTCACAATTAATGACCGCAGCAGGTGGAGGGAGCTCGGGGGACTGTGAACCCTGAACTCCACCCCCAGGGATCAGTCAAGGCAATTCACCCAGTGAAGGAAAAGAATGAAAAGACACTTGCCTGCTCCGCTGAGGTAGATGGAAGCTGCTGCAGTGGACTTGGTTTTCTCCTCTCCCCTTTCGATGGTGATGGAGGGCCCCCCAGGAGGATGAAAAGGAGCCACTTGCACTGGATCAGGAACGGGAACAGCCGAAGTCGGACTCGTGGAGCTCACAGCACCTGGGGAGAGCGTCGAGGAGGAGGGAGGAACGGCCGCGGCAGTCCGGGGACAAAGAGCTGATGGAACAGCGGGAATGGATGACCCGGAGACGAAGGCTGCAGTCATACCCCTCTGACGTGACGCAGAGACAACAGCTGGCTGGGAGGCAGAGTTCTTAGGGCTACCCGAAACTGGATCTGGACGGGAATCTCGCTGAGGCTTGTTATGGCCGCGGTGACGACGTCTACCAGCAGAGGGCGAGGCGAAGGTGAGGTCAGGGAAACACTGCACCTGGACTGGACGGGTGACAGGAGCTGAATCCTGAGGCAAGGAGCGGGGATGCCTCACCGTCGGCCTCCTGCCAGAGATTCCCTCCAGTCCGTGGATCTCCTCCCTCGTAGGGACGGCCGTGTTACAGGGAGGAGGTGACGGTTCCTTGGCCGCCCTCTCTATCTGCCCTCGTAGCGCCACAATCCACGCCACTCTCTCCTTTCCTTCCGGAAAGGAGGTTAGATGATACTTTAATAATGTCCTCTGGGCGAGATCCAGGTGCTCGTATGCAGCATAGGTGGGCATAAGGAGACGGGCTTCGGCCAGGTAGCCATCCACCTACCACAACCACTCGGGGCAATACCCATGCTCGAAAGCAGACATACTAACAAAATACTAGCACCCAGAGAAGGAAAAACTCAAACACAATGCAAACTCCTGGTCACCAGCGTCTCGTTTTGGCTGCGACCTACTGTCGGCGATGGCCCTCCCGGGCCATCAATAAGACTCTGAAAGCCAGCCGATGAGTTTGAATGTTTATTAACAAAAGACAACGATGACAAAATAATGAGCCACGTGGGGCAAAAACACAACTATGATTATGACTCTAGACAAAGGAAAACAGATTCTGAAGGAATACACTTACTGTGAGAAGAACATATTGTGAATCTAAGATGGAGGTTTGATGAGGTCGCAGCCTGGAGTAACCACAGCTGCTCCCTTAAATAGGGCACAACCACTGAGACAGTAATCAAAGGAATGTAGATCAGCTGTCACGGCGCACTCA
Source organism: Pholidichthys leucotaenia (assembly GCA_020510985.1). Taxonomy (NCBI): domain Eukaryota; kingdom Metazoa; phylum Chordata; class Actinopteri; order Cichliformes; family Pholidichthyidae; genus Pholidichthys; species Pholidichthys leucotaenia. The sequence goes on from CM035849.1 coordinate 271,229,484, forward strand.
GCTCTGACAGCCGCAGTCCCGCTGTGACGCTGTCATAATAAAGGCCTTGGAAGGCCATAAGGAAAACACGGACTAACGGGGAAAATACTGGATGATCCGAGCGCAGACAATATCAGCATTCGGACCATGACACCATCCTGTCTCATAAAGATGCAGAGAAACTTGTACATGCCTTTATCCCCTCTAGGTTAGACTACTGTAATTCACTTTTATCAGGTTGTCCTAATAAGTCCATAAAGTTTCTCCAACTCATTCAGAATGCAGCTGCACGTATCCTAACGAGAACAGGGAGAAGAGGTCACATTACCCCAGTTTTAGCTTCTTTACATTGGCTCCCGATAATATATAGAATTGAATTCAAGATATTGCTCCTAACTTATAAAGCCCTTAATAGTATGGCTCCTTTTTATCTGCAAGAACTCATAATTCCCTATCATCCAACCAGAGCTCTGTGCTCCCAAAAATCCAAACTACTGGTGGTCCCCAACCACCCAACTGGTGGTTCCTCTAGAAGTAGATTGGGAGGTAGACCTTTCAGTTATCAAGCTCCCCTCCTGTGGAACCCTCTTCCCAGCTCAGTTATATAGTTAAAAATGTTGCCACTGCCAGGCCTTCACTCACATGCGCAGCCCAACCAGGAATGATACTGGGATGTCTGGCTTTGAATATTGTATTTGTTATGTTTGTTTTGAATGTAGCTACTGCCAGGCCTCCTACTTTTTATCTCTTTTTTCAACCCAGCCGGTCGAGGTGGATGGTCGTGCTCTATGAGCTATGGTTCAGCTCGGGGTTTCTGCCCATTAAAGGGAAGTTTTTCCTCGCCTGTGTCACCACAGTGCTTGCTCTTAGGGGTCTCTACTGGGTTCTATAAATTTGAAAGCGTGGCCTTAACCCACTCTTTTCTGTAAAGTGCCTTGAGATGACCTGTGCTGTGAGTTGGCGCTATATAAAAAAAATTGAATTGAATTGAAGTGAATTGAATTGAATTGAATATGCTGGATGCATGGCATCGATTGTTTGAAGTGTTCCTCCTCTGAGGTGAAGGGCAACAACCAGCTTCCCAAACTGCTCAGTAAGACTTGTCCCTGGAGCAATGAAAGCAACATTACTATCTAGTGATGGAAGATTCACAGTGCCATGATGAAGGTGACGATGTTGAGTGCGAGCTGTGAGGACAGTTCTTAGCTCACTGGCATTGTCATTTTGAGTGACATACTCAATTACTGACTGAAATTGTCGCACGTATGAGTTGGACTCACGAATAGCCTGTTGTGCCTTCAGCAAAAAGTCTTCGTTCAGCCCACTGGTTGAGGGATGGGTGCGTCATAATTGCAGTTTATGGGCAGGATCATGAAAATAGAGCTGAGCAAAGAGTTGCTTTTGACACTGTTCAGGAAAAGGAGTAGCAATGTAATGATAAACTTTGCCTTGTATACGTATGCCTGGGTTGAAGCCAGGCATAGGGATCTCCTTAATGCCAATACTTGCCATTGTCATTGCATTGTTGTATTGTTTTGCTTGTTTAACAAAGTTTTGATTAATGAAAAGGTCCTTGATAGCATCTGGTGGTTGTGGTGGGATTGAGCCAGGCTTGGATTTTGTGGCATCATAGGTGAGGTCTATCTTTCCGGACATGCACCAAAATCCTTTCCTCTCCTCTTTCCATGTATAGGCACCACAATGTGAGCATGTAGGACACTCAAACAGTGATGTCTTAGTGTGTGTCTGTAATCTCCATAACGGTCCTCTTGGAAGAAGTCTGTATCATTACACCGAGTGAGATTTTGGCTATTTTTGTATGCCTGTTCCAGACGTGCACAATGCATTTGCTGATGGCGCAAGGCATCCCTGGCCAGCTGACTATTCCGCGTCTCCTTGGTCTCAGCTTCTCTGTGCCTTGCCTGGCATTCATTGTCCCTGGCCAGCCAACTATTCCGCATCTCCTCGGTCTCAGCTTTTCTATGCCTTGCCTGGCGTGCAGCACTGGCGGCCAGCCAACTATTCAGCATCAACTCAGTCTCAGCTTCTCTGTGCCTTGCCTGCCGTGCAGCGTTGGTGGCCAGTCAACTATTGTGCATCTCCTCGGTCTCAGCTTCTCTGTGTGCTGACTGACGTGCAGCGTTGGCAGCCAGCTGACTGTTCCGCATCTCCTCAGTCTCAGCTTCTCTGTGCCTTTCATGGCATTCGCTGTCCCTAGCCAGCCAACTATTCCGCATCTTCTCGGTCTCAGCTTCTCTGTGCCTTGCCTGGCGTGCAGCGTTGGTGGCCAGCTGACTATTCTGCATCTCCTCGGCCTAAGCTTGTCTGCGCCTTGCCTGGAGTGCAGCGTTGCTCGCTTTGCAGGCATTTCGGGCTTCAAGTAACTCAGCACATGCATGGCGCACTGCCACACATTTCCTGTCTGTCTGTGCATCCCTTGTCTGTCGTACCCTATGCCGGTGAAGGGTCTCCTCCTGTCTCAGACAGGTGTGTTGTTCACAGTCATGCCTACGACTTACTGCTTGAACCTCAGGTGTTTCTTCACGGCATCTTTTCTGCCATGCAACACAGTCATGCCTGCGACGTACTGCTCGAACCTCAGGTGTTTCATCTTCACGGCATCTTTTCTGATGTGCAACACAATCATGCCTGTGAGGTACTGCTCGAAACTCAGCTGTGTCATCATCACGGGATCTTTCCTGACATGGAGCAGTTCTCCTCACTCTATTGCTCTCCATTTATGCAGCGTCTAGTTTAAATTAGTGTGTCCTATTCTTAATCGGGTGATGAGTATCTCATCTTTCCTGTTTCTGGCAACTCCCATTTGGTTTAAAGTGCTGTGTCCTATTTGTAATCGGGTGATGAATATCTCTTCTTTGGTGAGTGATGGTCTATATGACATCACAAAGACATCAAGGCAGGCATCATAGGACATCATGCCCACATCATAGGTAGCCAGTCCTATTGTCTATATGACGGCATCGTGAGTCCTATGTTGCCTGATATCATAAGATCATCATAGGACATCATGCAGACATCATAGCCCGTCCTATGATGTGCTATGATTGTGACACACAGACACACACACAAACTGACAGAGATTTCTTGAATTTCTAGAGTGATGATGATGATAGAGGGATATATTTAAATTTGTTTGATGATCTGAAACATTTAAGTGTGACAAGCATACAAAAAAATGAGAAATCAGGAAGGGAGCAAACACTTTCTCACACCACTGTAGTAATGCATGAGTTTATTGATGAAACACAGAAGAAATATAATATTACACTGAACTCCATCACTGAACAGTAATATAAAATAAATAATTATAATGATGACTGAACAGCTCCCATTCTCCAAAGTGCAAGATACACTATTATCTTGAATATAAGTGATAAAAGATTACACAAATAAGGGATCTGACAAACAAATGAACAAGGGATCTGAAACAGTCGCCAATATTGGATGTCCCATTCATTTTCAAAATTTAGGTATTCTGTAATTAATATTCACACAATCAGATAAACTTCTTCTTCTTTTAGATTTGATTGGCAGTTGGCAACCAGCTTACGGGTGCATTACCACCACTGACTTGATTATCATCACTCTATATCTTTGTATAAGGAGTTCTGAACAACTCCCTATGTGTGAAAAAAATATCCGTCCTTGGACTGTGTCCGAGATGCGGAACCAACTTGGGTTCATCCAAGGTGTCATTTACTCCCTTTTATATTTGTCAAAGTCTAACATGTGATTGCCTACACATAGCTCACACCTCTTTGTATTCCACTTTCAAACACAGCCTACATTCGGGCCTGTAAAACCTGATTGGGATACTTGTTTCAGACAGGAATACTTGTGTTCTACGGGCATGCACTAATAATCAAAAATGCAAAGGGAAATAACAAAAACTCTGGAAATGTATTGATAAACTCATAGGAAAAAAATGAAAAAAGTGAAGTCATACAACTCAATTTGAATGGAAAACTTGACTCCGATAGCTTAGGTATAGCCAGCAATTTTTTTTTCCACAATATTTTTATTGAACCTTTTTTACAAACATAACACAAACAATCAAACACTAACACTAAAGTAATAAAAAAAAAAATGTACTAAAACACACCAACAACCACTAACAGGAACAGGTCTTCAACAATGCTCCTCTGTTTAGTCTAGGCAATCCATTACATAAGTATACATATTATACATTCACCAGTTTGGAATTTATAAGGTCCACACACATCATTCACCTTCTTCTTCAAAAGTTATGTTTAAATTCTTTACATAATCAATAAAAGGTCTCCATATATTCTCAAACACAGTTTCCTTTGATTTCAGTATGTATATTATTCTTTCTAGTGGAAGGTTTGTTAACATCTGTCTTAACCACTGAGTCATATGTATTTTATCAAATCGGTACAAGAACTGGGTCTGAGTTTTACCCAAACATATCTACATCAAATTAAAATGAATTATGAAACTGATCTAAACCTTAAACCCACAAATGAGGTAAAGCTTAAAATTTTTCATCTCTGTCAAGTTCCAGAGCTAAGAATGAATAAATGAATAAATATTTCCCCTAGGCTCTCAGAGTTACTGCGACTAATTCACATTCCCCTTCTAAAAACAAGACTACAGCTCCAGCCAAGGAGAAACCAAAAGCAGCTCACCCTCCACCACAGCCTGAGGTGCATGCCTTGGTAACAGAACTGAGATCTTAAGTTGCTGAGGTAAAGCGGATGGTGCTTGCCTCCCTGAGCACAGACAAGCTGCAGACCTTCAAGCAGATGGATGGCATGGACATCAGGAGGAGGAGGGCTGCAGGACCTGCCAGAGCAAGGGCGACGGAGACAGCTGCACCCATTGCTTCAAGTGTGGTCAATTTGGCCACATCTCCAGAGGATACAGAGCTCAACACCTGCCGCAGGGAAACTCCAGAAGGCCACTGCCGAGGAACCAGCAGTGACCCAGAAACATGCTCCAGAGTCCTGCTGCTGTCACCACTGCCTACAGGAAGAAAAACATGACTCAAGGTTTCAGACATGTGCAGATTGCTCATTCACAGTGTACTGTTCCAAAGCGTGTCAGAAAAGTCACTGGTATGAACCCAAATCCATGTGTAAAGCAGTCTGGTTAGTCGAACAATACTTGGCTGAAAAAGAGGAAAATAGATCTAACCTACCACACATAAGCAAAGTTGACCATCTTTCAGCTAAGCAGAAAAAAAGACTGATTAGACTGATAGGAAAATGTAAAATGGTGAAATGTGCTTTTGATAATGTACCATTTACAACTCTTTGTGATGCAGGCGCTCAGGTCACTGTAATAAATGACAAATGGAGAGTTGAGAACCTCTTTCATAGTACTATCAGAGCAATAGATGAACTCTTGGGACCAGAACCACTAAATGGGCTTTCTGCAAATCAGACTGAAATACCATTCATTTGGTGGGTACCGGTAGAGTTTAAACTAACAGGTTCAGAGATGTCTAGCCTTCATCTGCTAGTACCAGTACTTGTGTCAAGTGACCCCAATGCAGCTGAATATCCTATTATTGGCTTTAATGTTATCGAAGAAGTGATTAATGAGCAACTTGAACAAAAACCAGGTGCTACTGATATCGTGAGCAGTGCTTTTGACATTGACTCAGGTGCAGCAAAAACTTTTATCCAGCTAATGCACACTCATCAGTCACCTAGTGAGGAGACAATAGTTAAAACAGGAAAGGATAAGGTGTCATATGTGCACCTCTACGTGGCGCACAGAGGAAAAAATACAACCCAGTTGCTGGACTGTGAGTTTGTGAGTTTATTAGACAAAGACACAAAGTGCAAGTGAACAAACTATGAAATAACAACAAGGAGTCAACTTGCAAAGATGGCACACCAGAGCGAGGTAGGGTTCTGGCGGAGACAAGGGAGAAACAATCCTTTAAAGAGACGATGAGACAGCAACAATGAAAATGAAAAACAATCTTCTTTAAATAGGAAACAAACTGATTACAATGAGAAATGTATATTTCAAAAACCTTCAGTGAGAACTACCACCAAGCAACACCGTGTTTCAGTGCAAGGAGTCAGATTATGGAACAATTTTAGACCTGAATTAAAATCATGTACAACGCTTGGACAATTTAAACAAAAACTAAAGGAAGAAATACTCCAAACATATATACAAGATGACACGTAAAATCTCATAAGGATTGTCATATCCAGTCTGCGTTGTGTTGTTGCTTAGTTTTTTTCTTGTCACATTTTGTCTTAGCTATGTTCTGAATTGTAATCGCTCTTGTTTTGTTTTTCTTTTGAATTCTTGGATGGAATATGGGTGGGTAATATAAGCTGTGGCTTCAGCCATCACCCATTTCGGATAACTTATGTTGAACTGTATAATCAGAGGAGTTATTGTCTAATTTGACCTTGTTGGATTTTCTTTCCCCCTTTCTTATATTATTCTGTTTCTTTTTTAATCTCTACTTTTAATCTATCAGAAATAAAATAAAGATTCATTCATTCATTCATTCATTCAGAAACAGATGTGGGCTGACCTGAGTAAGGGAAGACAGCAACAACTAACAATTGGACACAGCTGGTACTAATAATGAAGAAGAGCGGCTGACGGTGCGACAGGTGAGTAAGGGGCAGCTGGCAGTTTGACAAGCATCAGGGCACACCCATAAGAGACTGCACAACCCTGACTGCTGTCAAAAGCGAAAAGGGAAACACAAGAAAAAATAAAATGATATCCAAAATAATACATAACAACTGCAGAAATCAAACACAACAGGAAAATGGCAACAGAACCTAAATACTGGGAACAGATACAGATCAATAAAGAGATAACGGAGAGCGGCAAGGAACACAAAAGACATAACAATATGGCAGACTAATATGAATACACAGGGAAGTCATGAAATTGAGTTTGGGGGGAAATCCCAAACTCAGTACATGACATAAGGTGGTTTTGCACCCTGGTGATGTCACCACAATTCGTTGTCATACACACACACACACAGGCAGACACTGTTATGCTGTTCTGCCTTAATACAAATGCAAACTTACCTGATGGGTTACATATCTAAGAGGTACTGTTTACTATAAAAAGAGGCAACTCTGCCACTGTCCCTGTTTCAGTTATCAATACCACAGGACACAATAGTACTTTAGGTCCATGGGTTAACTTGGGGCACATTGAAGGGGTGCAAGCAGTCTATCCAGCAGCTATACAGCCTGTGGTACAACAACAGACACAGAAAGCATACATTAGTGTGCCTTTAGTTCTTGGTGCAATGGCTTAGGCACACTAATGTATGCTTTTTGTACTAGTGCCAAGTACAAAAGGTGACCAAATCCAAGGTGACTTGGATTTGGTGACCAGGATTTAATCAACAGAGGTTGGGTCACCAAATCCAAGTCACCTTATTCATCACCGATAGTGTGTGTAAGAAAAAAATCAGGTGCACTTAGACTCTGTGACTACCATGAGCTCAATCGCAAATCAGTGCCAGACAGACATCCTATTCCAGGGATACAGGACATATTAGAAAGTCTAACTGGGAGCTCTTGCTTTTCAGTATTAGATCAGGGGAAAACATACTACCAAGGGTTTTTAGATGAAGGCAGTCAACCTCTCACTGCATTCATAAGACTGTGGGATTTATACCAGTGAGTGAGACTTCCCTTTGGACTCAGCTCTGCACCTGCAGAATTTCAGAAAAGCATGGAAGAGTGTCTGTGGGGTTTACGTGATGACATTTACCTACCATACCTGGATGACAATTTAGTCCACAGTAAATCCTTTAAAGACCATGTAGACCACGTTAGAGCAGCTTTGCAAAGATATCAGCAACATGGGGTGAAACTCACTGCTAAGAAATGTGAACTGTTTAATCCCAAGGTTAGATTTTTAGGCAGGACTGTGTCAAAAGACTGCCATAGTATGGATCCAGCAGAGGTTGCCCCTGTGCAGGCACTTAAAGAAAGACAGGCCAGTACAGTGGGTGAAGTGAGGCAAATGGTAGGCTTCCTCTCCTACTATAGATCCTATATCCAAGACTTTTCACGCATTGCCAATCCCCTGTATGAGCTACTAGCAGCCCCACCTACTGCTCAAACCGTTTTACAAAGTCCCCCAACAAAGAGAAAAATGGGGAAAAATAAAGACAAGAAAAATACAGGACAGTTACCCTCGACAGCCCCTGTGACTTAAACCGACAGACATCACCAAGTACTGTCAGTTAGTTGATAAACTGTTCCATCCTCCAGTCCTAGGTTATCCAGATCTGAACCAACCCTTTGTGCTGCATACTGACTCCTCACAAGCAGGACTTGGAGCTGTGCTGTACCAACGCATCAACAGCAAGTTAAGAGTGATAGCCTATGGATCCAGAACTCTGACTCCCCCAGAAAGAAATTACCACATGTATGTGGGTAAGCTATAGTTTTTCACACTTAAGTGGGCTGTCTGTGAGCCTTTTAGGGATTATCTTTTCATGCACCATCTTTTGTGATATACAAAGATAATAACCCGCTCACTTATGGTAAATGGTAAATGGTAAATGGCATTCACTTATATAGCGCTTTTATTCTCATCTCTTGATGACCAAAGCGCTTTACAGATCCTGCTATCCACCCATTCACACACACATTCACACACTGATGGTGGCATGTATGTACTGACAACAGCAAAACTAAACGCCATTGGTCAAAGATGGGTAGCTGAATTAGCAGATTTTAACTGTACCATAAAATACAGGCCAGGCAAAACAAACAGATGCTGATGGGTTATCAAGGATGCCTATTGGCTTTGAGAACTATATGAACCACTGCACCCAGTCAGTTAGTCAAGATGCAGTAAGAGCCACACAGCAGGGCATCTTAGTGCAACAAGTAGAACAAACTCCATGGTTAAGCTCTGTTTCCTTTAATACTTTTCAGCAACAGTTTGGAACAGAAACTCTCTTAAACACTGTTAAACCAATACCTAGAGATGAGATTTGTGTAGCCTAATGCCAAGACCCTGTGATAGGCAAATTATATGATCACAAACTGAGAAACAAGAGACCAGCCACACGCAAACTCAAAAACGAGAGCCCAGAGTTTAAGGCAGTAGTCCGAGAATGGAACAGACTTAAGATTGGGGAGGATGGGACAATGCACAGAAAAACTCATAACAAAAATCAGCTGGTGCTCCCGGAAGTGTACCGACCACTCATATTAAAAGAACTGCACCAAGAAATGGGACACTTGGGCTCAGAAAGGACATTAAACCTGATCAGAGACCATTTCTTTTGGCCAAGAATGCAGAGACGTTGAACACTTTGTCACTAATGTTTCTGAGTGTCTCAAGATAAGGAAGTCAAACAGACAGGCACACGGACCCATACAGAGCATTGAAACTACTCACTCATTTCAGTTAATGTCAGTTGATTTTCTACATCTGGAAGAATGCAAACGTGGGTGTGAGTATATTCTAGTGGTCATGGACCATTATACTCGCTTTGCCCAAGCATATGCTACTACCAACAAGTCAGCAAAGACTGTGGCAGATAGACTCTTTAATGGGCAGCACGGTGGTACAGTGGTTAGCACTGTTGCCTTACAGCTAGAAGGTTCCAGGTTTGAATCCCCAGGCTGGCAAGGGTAGGAATCTTTACTGTGTGGAATTTGCATGTTCTCCCTGTGCTGCGTGGGTTTACTCCGGGAGCTCCGGTTTCCTCCCACAATCCAAAGACATGCATGTTAGGTTAATTGGTTGTTCTAAATTGTCCCTAGATATCTGTCTCCTATAGGCCCTTAGAATAGAGGGTTAGTACTAGTGAAGCGCTTTGAGTGGTCTTTGAGACTGGAAAAAGCGTTATTTAAGTACAGGTCCTTATCCCTTAATGACTTTTGTGTCCAATTTGGTTTCCCAGAAAAGCTGCTCCATGATTTAGGGAGAGAGTTTGAAAACAGACTGTTGCACCACCTTAAAGGTCTCTCTGGGGTAGCAGGGTCACACACCAGCCCATACCACCCCCAGGGAAATGGACAGGCAGAGAGGTTTAACAGAACTCTTCTCTCAATGTTAAGAACACTCACTGAAGAATAAAAAGTGGACTGGAAAAGCCATCTTTCAAAAGTCATACACTCTTATAACTGCACATTTAACGAGGCCACAGGCTACTTTCCCTTCTCTTTACTCTTTGGTAGGTCACCAAGACTCCCCGTCGATCTTCTGTTTGAGAGTGAGCATGATGACAGCCCAGGCTCCTTCCAGGATTATGTGGCGAAGTGACAACAGAGAATGTCTGAGGCATATGACATAGCCACCAGAAATGCCACTGAGTCAGTCAGCTGACTGCAGTAAAACAGTATGACAAGAGGGTCTATGGTCCTCCATTGCAGGTGGGCAGCCATGTCCTGGTGAAAAATGTGACAGGAGGGCCAGGAAAAATCCACTCCTACTGGGAAGACAACATCTGTCATTAAACATCAAAAGAGTGAGGACAGTCCAGTGTTTGAGGTGGAACCAGAATGTGGCAAAGGCAAAATTAGAGTACTCCACAGGAACATGTTGTTGCCCTGTGATTTTCTTCCATTAACCACCAATGACATCAAAACTGGAACCTCAGCAAAAACGAAGAAAAGACACAAGGACAAACAAAGAGGAACTCCTGTGACTAGACACATACAGCAAATAGACAGTGAGGAAGAATCTGATGAAGATATGTATGGTGTAAAAGTCACATGGTCCTTTCCTGAACCCCACAGTCCTCTTCCAGTCAATCCCACAGCTCAGGAGTTTGTTCCACAGGGTAACAGAAATGTCCCTGTATAGAGCGAGCCCCTCTCAGCAGAGAAGGGACAGGAGGAACAAGTCCACACTCCTGAAGAAGATGCAGAGATTGAGGTTGCAGAGGATGGGAAAATTTCAGAGGATGAAGCCTCTAAGGAAAGGGAGCAACAAAAAGAATACCCAAAGAGAGAAAGAAGAAAACTGGACACTGACTTACAATGCACTTGGACAACCAAGTTTCATACAGAGGACAGTATCTACCAAAAGCACAAGTTATGATAGATACTGGCGACCTTGGTAAAGGACTGTAAATGGTTAATGACACTTTCTGCCCTTTTCAGATTATTCCTAAACTGCCTCTTGTTAATCTAGTGGTATATAACGCATAGACTATAGGCTGACTTTCTGTGTTTGTGGTTGTGTGAGGTGGGTCACAGAATTATTGCAGCAGAGCTGTGCAAAAATGGTTAAAAGACCCATCTGGAAAAAAAAGAGATTTGGTTCTAGTAATAGTCATTTATTAAGTAAATGTTGGGTGAAAGTAATTGATGTAATCAGGAGCATATACAGCTACAGTACACGGTAGTCTAGGTTACTTAAAAAGAAATCAAGTTGAATACCTGTTGTTAACTTGTTAACATACAGCACTGTATTGCCCATTCATTTTATTGCCATCCATATATTGAGATATAAGGCTGTAAGGTGGGGCAGCGCGGTGGAAGAGTGGTTAGCACTGCGGCAGCACAGCAACTCACCCTTCATGGTTAGTGTTCGATTCATAATTTATCATTTTATGCAGAGTTTCATAATTTATTATTTTATAAACATTTAAGCAGGGACCCCACATTTTATTTTATGATTTTAACTTATGATATCTGTCTTACTCTGAGCATGCGGGGGGTGGGGCAGCCACACTGAACTTCTGCTTAGACTACAGCAGCGGCTAAGCTGCAGACAGACCGATCTCGCAGTGATTGCTCATATTAATTTGAAATACCCAAATATCTGCAATACAACTATTTTATATATCGCGGGTGGCCAAATGTACCAATACAATGAATATTGCCAGCACTAGCTGGAATACGATTGATACATTTATGGGACCAAAGATATGAATAAATATTCAAAATGATAAAGTGGAGGTGTGAATACCATTTTTCATTTATCTCCCTCCCTGATGCAAATGAAGTGACAGGTGTTGTGGAGACTGAGTTTGGTGAAAAGTGTTATCCCCTGTTAACCATTTGTGCTGCCCCACAAAGGCATAATATAACAACGGCACATTTGGCCAAACCTGAGTTAAAACTTGAAATTGGACTGTTTCATCATCTGAAAAACTGCCCTGAGTCATCTTTTTTCCTACCAAGACAAAATGAATACATTACTACTAATTTACCTACAACACTGTTGGCTGGGCAATCAAAGAGGAGACGGTAGTGGCTCAAAAGCTAGAGCAGGTTGTCCAATAACCGAAAGATTGGCGGTTTGAATCCCACTTCCAACCATTGTGTCATTGGGCAAGGGACTTCAACCACCTTGCTTCCAGTGTCTGTGACACTGATGTATGAATGTGAAAAATGTTTGGTGATGCTCGGAGAGGCCGTTGGTATGGATTTGGAGCCACATTTCCACCATTCTGACCCTGGGCAGCTGTGGCTACAGAGGTACACTACCGGTCAGAAGTTTTAGAACACTGTGGGAATGTGTGAATGACGAGACAGAGTTCTCTCTCAAGTCAGCTTTATTCACATTTCCAACATCTCGAAGCAGAAAAGAGAGCCACACAGGGAACTCTCGTCCTTAAATACCAGGACTCTTACAGTTCACAAGTCACATGTATCACAGACCACGTTGCATTATAATGACAGTAACAATGCATCCTCTCTCCATGATATCACCCCCACTGTCTACAATGCATCCCCTCTTTAATCCTTTAATTATACCCCCACAGTCTCAAGCTTTGCATATCAAAGCTAACACTCTTGCAGCTTCCTGTAATCACCAAGGAAGCTCTGCCTTTTTTCTGATCTAAAATGTGAGTCACCAAGCAGGTCACGTATGTGTGTCCACCACACAAAGCCCCCCCAAACATTTTAGAACAAACAAGAGAATAACAACATGCATGCCGTGATAGTATCAATACACATCAGTCCACATGCTTTCTAGGCTTCAGTCTCCTGCCGTATCTGCTGTAGCTGGGATTCCACGTCTCTGCGGCGCTGTCACGCTGGGGGTTTGCCATCTGGGGGTGGAAACCTTTTGTCAGCACCTGTGGGTGTTCTGGGGAAACATTACTCTGTGGAGCCCCCCGCGGGGGTCTACCTCGCCGCGGGGCCCTCGCCAACAGCACTTGTTCATCTGCCACCACAAAAGCGGGTTTGAGTCTGTTTATGCCAACTTTCTCTTTCCTACCCCCCAAATCTAGCAAAAACTGCTTGTCCCCTGTTTCTAACACTCTGAAGGGTCCGTCATAAGGCGGTCGCAGCGGGGTTCGATGCGCATCGTGTCTGACAAAAACAAACTCTGCGTTCTTCAAAGTTTTAGGCACAAAAACGCGCGGAAAACTGGTGCGCGGGGCTGGGCAGCGTGCTTGATTCTATGTTACTCCGCAACAGCTGAGACGGGGAGGCGTCTGGCGCAGGGTTATCTGGGAGAAACTCCCCAGGCAGCCGGAGTGGCTGCGCAAACACGAGCTCCGCTGGGGAGGCTTCTAAGTCCTCTTTAGGCGCAGAACGCAACCCCAATAACACCCACGGTAACTTGTCTACCCAATTTGCATCCGTCAGTGATGCTCTGAGAGCTGCTTTCAATGACCTATGAAAACGTTTGCATAACCCGTTAGCCTGCGGATTGTACGCGGTTGTGTGGTGAATTGTGACACCCAGGCTGCGGGCCATTGTTGACCAAAGCTCGGACGCAAATTGAGGGCCTCTGTCGGACGTAATGTCCGACAGAACACTGAAGCGTGCCACCCAAGCTGTTAAAAACGCGCACGCCACCTCCTCGGCCGTGGTTGATGCCAGCGGGACCACTTCAGGCCAGCGCATGGTGTGGTCCACCATTGTGAGAAGGTGTGTGCACCCTTGTGACGGCGGGAGGGGGCCCACGAGGTCCACATGAACGTGATCGAACCTCTTGGCCGGAATGTGAAATGGCTCCAAAGGAGCCCTCGTGTGCCTGTGTACTTTGGCTCGTTGACACGCCGTGCAGGCTGCTGCCCACTCTTTAACTTGTTTGCGGAGGCTCGGCCACACAAATTTCTCTCCTACCATTTTGACTGACGCGCGCACTCCCGGGTGCGCCAAAGAATGAATCGAGTCAAAAACGCGGCGGCGCCACGCGGCCGGTACTACTGGACGCGGCCGTCCCGTGGAGACATCGCAGATTAGGGGGGGCATACCGTCTTGCAGCACCCTGCTCTCCAGCCTTAACCCTGTTGGTCCAGACTGAAGCGCGCTCACCTCCGTGTCACCAACCTGCTGCGTGGCCATGGCTGCGTAATCTACTCCTACGCTGACTGGGGCCGCCACGGCGCGCAAGAGGCAATTTGCCACTACATTGAGTTTGCCCGCCACATGCTGGATATCAGTGGTAAACTCTGATATCGCGGCCAGCTGTCTCTGCTGCCAGCCTGACCACGGCTCGGAGATTAAGACCTTTGGTGAGAAGACTCTGCTTCTGTCTCTACACGGCCGTACATTTGAGTGGACTTTTGTTGTAGCAGCAGTAAATTTCAATATGTTGGGGGCTGATTTTTTGTGCTCACATGGTTTGTTGGTTGATCTCGCTAACAGGCGCCTGGTTAATGCACTTTCTTTTGATTCTATCCCCTGTACAGCCCGAGTGGCCCCGCCAACAGCACAAGCCAACGTCACAGCTGCAAGCGGTAAGTTCCACACACTGCTCACTCAGTTCCCAGCACTCACGGTCCCCACATTTTCAGCAACAGTCGCTAAACACGGGGTGGAGCATTTTATTACCACTACCGGACCACCCGTTTTTGCAAAAGCTCGGCGCTTGGACGCAGTTAAACTGGCCATAGCGCGCGAGGAGTTCGCCAACCTGGAGAGGTTGGGCATTATCAGGCGTTCAAACAGTCCATGGGCTTCCCCGCTACACATGGTCCCGAAAGCTGACGGATCATGGCGACCTTGCGGGGATTTCTGCAGGTTAAACAACGCTACAGTACACGACCACTACCCAATCCCGCATATCCAAGATTTTTCCGTTCATTTGGCAGGGGCGCGCGTTTTTTCTAAAATAGACTTGGTCCGCGGTTACCACCAAGTCCCAGTGCGTGCTGAGGACATACCCAAAACAGCGGTAATAACTCCGTTTGGCCTATTCGAGTTTTCACGCATGCCATTCGGACTTAAAGGGGCTGCTCAGACGTTCCAACGCATGATGGACGTGGTGCTTCGCGATCTTCCTTTCGTGTTCGTCTACCTGGACGATATTTTAGTAGCCAGTGCGTCCGAAGACGAACACGAAAAACACCTGGCCACAGTTTTCCGAAGGTTGGGAGATCACGGGTTAATAATCAACCTGTCATGATGGCCGCTAGGCCGTCATCAGCATCATCAACATCAGCTGAGCTCACTTCAGCAGGTGGCAATCAGCGGGCCATAAAAGCCCAACACGCGGACGCCTCAGCACGGAGTCGTCTGTCACTCTCACTAAGCAACGTGCCAAGATCTCGACCTTTCGTGAAGAAATCTACACTTTGCCAAACCAGGCCATGTAAGCCATCTCTTCACAATTCCTCTGCTAGCCTTTTCCCCTGTGCACAGGTGGACCTCCCTGGCGGCGGACCACCCTCCTCTGCTGACGAGGCATCGTCTTCCGCTCCACGGAACTCCTCCTCACCTCCACAGCACCGGACACCACGAGCACGACGTCGCACGGACACCAGGAGTCAGTCAGCCTCTCATTGTGGCACCTGCAAGTAAGCCCCTGCAGCATATCCGCCGAACATTGCTACTGTGCAACAGTAACCTTGTGCTTGTGTTTTTCCAGGGTTGCCAGGTTACCACAAGACGGGCTCAGCTCCAGTGGCCAGACGAGCATTCACACATTCACTCACACTTCACTCATTAACTCACAATAAAGATAATTGTCTGTATCTCTCGTGTCAGCGTCTGTCTCTTGGGTCGTAAATCATGTCAGTACGACTCCGTCACGATGACCCATCAGACAGCGCGCTGTCGCGCCACTTAAACACACTCAGCGCACGAGTAGACATGATTTCCCACCAGCAGACAGTAATCTTAAACCAACTAACTCAGATTAACAGCCGGCTGGATCGCCTGGAAGGTCACCAGGCATTCTCCCCGGCTAGCGGGGCACCTTCTGCACCCGCAGCTGCGGCTACTAGCCAAACCAGCCCATCTTCCACACATCGCCTAACTACTGTACCAACCCCCGCACGCTTTACTGGTAAACTGGGGGAGGCGCGGGGGTTTTTGTTACAGTGTGAGTCAGTTTTTCTCCGTGTCCCGGGGGACTTTGCCACTGATATGAATAAGATTGGGTACATCATCAACCTGCTAGGAGGCAGGGCTCTTGATTGGGCTTATACCATCATGGCCAAACCAAATTATTCATTGTTAACTTACCAGCAGTTCGTGGCAGAGTTCATGGAAGTGTTCGATCATGTTGACTGGGGCGCGGTGTTAACTGAACGGCTGCTTGGACTTCGGCAGGGCAGTAGATCTGCCGCCGATTATTCCGTGGACTTCCGGGTATTAGTCGGTCAGGTTGGGTGGGGGGAGCCAGCACTCTGTGGAATTTTCCTCCGCAGCCTTAACTCAGAGTTAAAAGACGAGCTAGCGGCAAAGGAGAAACCAGACAGACTTGGGGAATTAATCTCCCTCACCATCAGCCTAGATAGCAGACTGAGGGAGCGAGCTGCAGAACGGCGAACAGCTATCCATGCGAATAAGTCTCACCCTCGCTCCGCTAGGTCCCCCCTCCTTGCTCTGCCCGCATCTGAAGAACTTCCGGAGCAGGAGGATATGGTTGTGGGGCAATCGGGTCTTACAGCGGCTGAGAGACAGCGCCGCAGGGAGCAGGGGTTATGCTTCTACTGTGGGAATGGGGCACATGGAGTAGTGGATTGCCCGTTAAAAGGGGAGGTCCATGGATCATGGTAGGGGGATTCGCAGACAAAAATCAGACAAAGCCCCTCACTAGTTGCCACATTCCCATTAGGCTCATTCATAAACACAAGGAACACACCACATTTGCCTTAGTTGACTCTGGGGCTGAGCAAAATTTTATCTCCAGAGACCTGGCAACCCTGATGGGCCTCAGCTGTCAACCTTTATGCCCCCCCATCCATCTGGTCACCCTGTCAAAAGCATCTCTGAAGTCAGTTTCCCACCAGACAGCACCTGTGTTAACGATAGTTTCTGGTAACCACAGGGAGGAAATACGGTTCCTGGTCTTGCCCTTCTCCTCTTCACCCGTCATCTTGGGGTACCCTTGGCTCCGGCTGCATAACCCCATGTTCAACTGGCAAGTTGGGAGAATAACGGCTTGGAGCTCATTCTGTCTGAGCGCCTGTCTTCAGTCCGCTGCATGCGCTCCCTCAGTGCCGATGATGCCTCCCTCAACACCCCCTCCGGACCTGTCGAAGGTGCCTGACGTCTACCATGATCTGGGCCAGGTGTTTAGTAAGTCACGGGCGTTGTCTCTTCCCCCCCATCGCCCGTACGACTGCGCGATCAACCTCAAGGCTGGGGCCCCTCTCCCGGCGAGCCGCCTGTACAGCCTATCAGCTCCGGAACGTGAGGCCATGGATACGTACATCAAGGAGTCTCTGGCCTCCGGTATCATCCATCCATCCTCCTCGGCCGTCGGGGCAGGGTTTTTCTTCGTTGGGAAGAAGGATGGGTCGCTGCGCCCCTGCATCGATTTCCGGGGTCTCAACGACATTACAATTAAGGACAAATACACTCTTCCCTTGATGAACACTGCCTTCGATTCCCTCCAGGGGGCGTCTTGGTTTACTAAACTAGATCTACGGAACGCCTATCACCTGGTGCGCATTCGGGAAGGTGATGATTGGAAGACTGCTTTCCGGACCCCAAGCGGCCACTTTGAATATCTGGTGATGCCGTTTGGGTTAACCAACGCTCCGGCAGTGTTCCAGCGCCTAATAAATGACGTTCTCCGGGACTTTCTGAATTCCTTCGTCTTTGTTTACCTTGATGATATCCTCATCTTCTCGCGCACACTGGAGGAGCATCAGGTGCATGTACGACGGGTCCTACAGTGCCTCCTGGAGAATCAGTTGTTCGTCAAGGCGGAGAAGTGTGAGTTCCACACGGATCGCACCTCTTTTCTGGGGTTTATAATCGCCCATAACCAGGTGCTTCCTGACCCGGACAAGGTCAAGGCGGTGGTGGACTGGCCTACGCCCACATCCAGGAAACAGCTGCAGGGTTTTTTGGGGTTCGCCAATTTTTACCGGCGCTTCGTGCCAAATTTTGGGAACATCGCCAGACCCCTGACTGCACTCACATCCCCGAAGGTCCCTTTCCATTGGAGTGAGGAGGCTGCCGCGGCATTTGACAGGCTGAAGGGAGAGTTTGCTTTGGCCCGTGTATTGACCCAGGTGGACCCGGAGCTCCAATGCTTGGTGGAGGTGGACGCATCGGATTCGGAGGTGGGGGCGGTACTCTCTCAGCGCTCCCCGACGGATGGGAAGATCCACCCCTGCGCTTACTTTTCTCATCGTTTGACACCTGCTGAGAGGAATTACAGCATCGGCGACAGGGAGCTATTGGCTGTCAAACTTGCGCCGGAGGAGTGGAGACACTGGCTGGAGGGGGCTGCCCAGCCGTTTATCGTCTGGACTGATCACCGCAATCTTGAATACCTTAGGACTGCCAAGCGGTTGAATGCATGTCAGGCCCGCTGGTCACTCTTCTTCGGTCGTTTTAATTTTACGATCACCTACCGGCCAGGAAGTAAGAATGGTACGCCTGACGCCCTTTCCAGGCAGTTTGACGCGCCCTCCGCTGACGACCGGGAGGAGTCTATTCTGCCACCTGCGTGTGTGGTGGGTGCGTTGACCTGGGGAATCTGCAATAAGGTCAGAAGAGCACAGGAGGTGGAGCCTGATCCGGGCGGGGGGCCCCCGGGTTGCTTGTTCATTCCTCGTCCTGTTAGGAGCCAAGTAATAGAGTGGGGTCACGCGTCCAAGCTGGCATGCCATCCGGGTGTGAGTCGGACCGTTGACCACCTCCAGAGAACCTTTTGGTGGCCAGGACTGTGGAGGGACGTTAACAACTATGTCCGGGCCTGCGCTCAGTGCGCCACGGGGAAGACATCATCATCGGCCCCGGCGGGTCTGCTACACCCTTTGCCCATCCCCTCCCGCCCCTGGTCCCATGTAGCCATGGACTTTGTGACCGGTTTGCCCCCCTCCGGCCACTTCACGACTGTTTTAACCATCGTGGACCACTTTTCTAAAGCTGCCCATTTTGTGCCCCTCCAGGGGTTGCCTTCAGCACGGGAGACGGCGGACCTCCTCGTTCTCCATGTGGTTCGTCCTCACTGAATCCCCGCTGATATTGTTTCGGATCGAGGGCCACAGTTCGTCTCGCAGGTTTGGAAGACATTCTGTACGGCGCTTGGGGCCACGGCCAGTCTCTCCTCTGGATACCATCCTCAGAATAACGGCCAGTGCGAGCGAGCCAATCAGGAGCTGGAGGCTGCGCTGCGCTGCGTCATCTCCTCCTGCTCTTCTTCGTGGAGCATGTACCTCCCATGGATCGAGTATGCTCATAACACCACGGTGTCCTCGTCCACAGGGATGTCCCCCTTCAAGGCATCGTTGGGGTACGATCCGCCCTTGTTCCCAGAGGAGGAGGGGGAGGTAGCGGTCCCATCTGTTCAGGCTCACGCCAGACGCTGTCGGCAGGTTTGGTCCATTGCCCGCAGAGCCCTTCTGAGGACCACGGAACAGAACATTGAGGTGGCCAACCGCCATAGGAGGCCTGCCCTGGATTTCAAGGTGGGTGACAAGGTATGGTTGTCCACAAAGAACATCAGTGTGCCTGCCGAGAAGCGTAAGCTAACCAAGTGCTTCATCGGTCCCTTTGTTATTTCCCGCATTGTCAACCCTGTATCTGTGCGTCTTGCTCTCCCCTCTCACATGCACATCTGCTCCACTTTCCACGTCTCCCAGATCAAGCCCTACGTCGCCGACCTGCTGTGCCCGCCTCCTGCGGCTCCTGTTCCCCTGAGGATGATCGATGGCCATCCGGCCTGGGGGGTAACGGCAATCCTGGACGTCCGCAGGAGGGGTCGGGGCCTTCAGTATTTGGTGGACTGGGAGGGGTTTGGCCCTGAGCACCACTCCTGGATACGCCCTGCATTGATCCTCGATAAGCAGTTGATCCGCGATTTCCATCGGGCGCATCCAGGTAGGATTGGGCAGGTGCCTGGAGGCACCTCTGGAGGGGGGAGTACTGTCAAGATGGCCGCTAGGCTGTCATCAGCATCATCAACATCAGCTGAGCT
Source organism: Pholidichthys leucotaenia (assembly GCA_020510985.1). Classification (NCBI taxonomy): domain Eukaryota; kingdom Metazoa; phylum Chordata; class Actinopteri; order Cichliformes; family Pholidichthyidae; genus Pholidichthys; species Pholidichthys leucotaenia. The sequence continues at coordinate 271,249,770 of CM035849.1, forward strand.
CACTTCAGCAGGTGGCAATCAGCGGGCCATAAAAGCCCAATGCGCGGACGCCTCAGCACGGAGTCGTCTGTCACTCTCACTAAGCAACGTGCCAAGATCTCGACCTCTCGTGAAGAAATCTACGCTTTGCCAAATCAGGCCACGTAAGCCATCTCTTCACAATTCCTCTGCTAGCCTTTTCCCCTGTGCACAGGTGGACCTCCCTGGCGGCGGACCACCCTCCTCTGCTGACGAGGCATCGTCTTCCGCTCCACGGAACTCCTCCTCACCTCCACAGCACCGGACACCATGAGCACGACGTCGCACGGACACCAGGAGTCAGTCAGCCTCTCATTGTGGCACCTGCAAGTAAGCCCCTGCAGCATATCCGCCGAACATTGCTACTGTGCAACAGTAACCTTGTGCTTGTGTTTTTCCAGGGTTGCCAGGTTACCAAAAGACGGGCTCAGCTCCAGTGGCCAGACAAGCATTCACACATTCACTCACACTTCACTCATTAACTCACAATAAAGATAATTGTCTGTATCTCTCGTGTCAGCGTCTGTCTCTTGGGTCGTAAATCATGTCACAACCCAGCGAAGTGTCAGTTCGGGGTGGCGCAGATCGATTTTTTGGGACACCGCGTCTCCCCCGAAGGAGCAGTTCCGCTTACTGACAAACTGCGCGCGGTGGCAGATTTTCCCCGGCCGCAGATGGTCAGGGCGTTGCAGGAGTTTTTGGGAATGGTGAATTTTTATAACCGTTTTCACCCCCGCGCGGTGCAACTCATGAAGCCGCTGTATGCCGCGTTCAAAAAAAAGAAACCCGTGGATAAGGTCGAGTGGTCCCCGGAGCGGGACCAAGCGTTCTCGGAGGTGAAAGCAGCCTTGACAAAGGCTGCGTTGTTGGCACACCCAGACCCAACGGCCCGCATAGCGCTCACCACTGACGCGTCAGAGGTGGCCATAGGGGCGGTCGTGGAGCAACATGTAGCCGGGGTTTGGCAGCCCCTAGCCTTTTTCAGCAGGACCTTGCGCGATAGCGAACGTAAATACAGCGCGTTCGACAGGGAGCTGCTGGCTCTCCATTTGGCCATCCGCCACTTTCAGTTCTGGCTAGAAGGACGCTCTTTCACCGCGTTCGTTGACCACAAACCGCTAACATTCGCGATGGCCAAGGTTTCCGAACCGTGGTCAGGCCGGCAGCAGAGACAGCTGGCCGTGATATCAGAGTTTACCACTGATATCCAGCATGTGGCGGGCAAACTCAATGTAGTGGCAGATTGCCTCTCGCGCGCCGTGGCGGCCCCAGTCAGCGTAGGAGTAGATCTATCTATCTATCTATCTATCTATCTATCTATCTATCTATCTATCTATCTATCTATCTATCTATCTAGATAGATAGATAGATAGATAGATAGATAGATAGATAGATAGATAGACACACACACTGATGATGCACATATTGCAATTTGGCTCAGATCAGATGATTTTTGCAGGAGTTCTAGCCCCTGACTAAAGATCTGTTTCACCTCACTTCATAGACAGTAACTGTCTTGTGAAATCAACTACTCCTACAGTTTTGTTCAAAATGTTTTGACACTTGGTAGCATGGTTTGATATACACTGATGATGCACATATTGCAATTTGGCTCTGATTGGATGACCTTGAAGTCAAAGATCAGAGGTCAGATGTTCCCAAAATCATTTAAATGCAATAACTACTGAAAGAAATGATGTAGGGTTTACAGATTGATACAGTAGTTGTATCTAAGATGCATCTTGGACAACTTACACCCTCACCCGACTATGGGTTTGTGTCATGATCAGGCGAGCGCACGCCCTCCTCTCTTCCTGAGAAAGTTTCCTCGGCTCCACAGGTGATCATAACACCTGTGTGAGTGGACGCACCTGTTGCCTCTGACATGCCAGCGCATAAAAGGACCATCATGCGAATGCTTCAGTGCTGGCTCTTTGGGTATACTGCCTGTGAAACTAGCAAGCGAGTTACATTTCTACTACAAGGATTAAATTGTCTAATTCCTCTTTTTCTCCTCTTCCCAGGTTGCCGCCATCTGTGCGGCGCATCTCTGGGGATCGTTGCATGCTCACCTGCTCATCATCCTCACCTCCGCCTCAGCCACCTGGATCCACCTGGTCAGACACCACCCAGCTCCTCTCCTTCTCTACTGCCTGCCAGTCCCATCTCGCTGGTTCGTCTATTCCTGCTGGGTTTCTCTGTTGGGCTCTCTGCTCAGCACACGTAAGTGGCAAATTTGTTTTCTCCACTTCCCGACCTCCTTTCTCCACTAATCTGCTCTCGTCTCTCCCCACAAGCTGAGTCTTCCTCTGGCAAGTGACATCTTTCTATAATTGTGCTCCATATTTTTGGGATTAATAAACTGTTTAAATGTTGCTTCTCTGTGTCGTACGTGTTCTCTCTGGTGTGGCACTCAGCACGTGAGCTGATCTTTCTATCAATATGACACTTTGTGGTTAAAAGGTCAACATTAACATTCCATTTGCACTATGGTCAATGGTAAATGCTAGGTTTACTATTCCTATAAAATGAGTAAAGCTAGGGCCACCAAACCTGGTACACAGGTTCACCTTGGGATCCTGACCTCTGACTATGGGTTTGGGTTTTAAAGGTCAAACGTTAAGGTTAACATTCCCTATGCCTTATTAGTGTACATCAAGTAAAGCTAGGGCCACCAAACTTGGTAGACAGGTTCACCCTGTGACCCTGAAGTGTGACTGTGGTTTTGAGATTGCAAGATCAAAGGTTAACATCAAAATGGCTTATAAACTTTATCTCAACAACAAAGAATGCTAGGGTTTCCAAACTTGGTACACAGGTTCACTCTGAGACCATGACCTCTGACTTCAGGTTTGGGATCAGAAGGTCAAGGTTGGCACTCCCTATTGTAACCCTTGCCTTATGTTAATTAGGTAAGGGAAATAATTAAGTGTATACCAGTTGCTAGGTTCGTAAGGGTTACAATAGGGAATTAAAGTGAATGTGGAATGAAATAGCTGGAGGCAGGAAATGAGCAATTCATATCCGTTATTATTAAAGATAAAAGGGACAAAATATACAAACAACTTACAAATATACAAATATAACAACGGCCGGCATGAAATAAAACCCCAAAAATGTCCTACTGAGCTCAGTGTTTGTTTGTCCATTTGGTTTAGCCGTTTGACCAGTCAAGGTATCTTGTATCTCCCGGCTCAGGTTTCTTTTCCTCTTTTAAAGCGGCAGCTTGAGTTGTTACCACTTAAATGTTGTGCACTGGAGAGAGGAGGGATGTCCTTCAATCGAGACCATGGTCAGACCTCTGTTCAATCTCGGTTCAATCTTGGGTCAGGCTCGCCATCTCCATTCGGAGAAAATCCAGGATCCAGAAGATTTTTGGTCGGCAACCAAAAAAAAACCTAGCCTGCACAACAATAATGGTATTATTGTTTCCAGCTAGAGTAATTCGTCTTCAAACCCCTTCTTATATAACACCATAGCTTAGTGTTTAAATTCTTCTCTAATATTACTATTATTACAATCCAGCAATATAGTAATATCTTACATTTCACATCTTACATCTTACATGCATGTGTTCTTTTTTCTTTTCTCACAATCTCTCTGGTAGCACATGAAATACCCTTTTTTTTCATGTAACCAATTAAATGAATTCCTCTGTTTACCTCTACATCACTTAACCATGAAATTATGATTAATCCTCTCTATCCTTGTCTTTGTAATTTACAATTAATTTATCACATAACCAGGGAATACACTGCCCCATTACTTCCAATATCTATTTTTTAAAATCAGTAAAACCCGGTCTGAGCTACTGGGTTTAGCATCACCTATGCTTTTACATAGGAGACCAAGACCATGTGCTTTTAGCATCAAACTACACATTTCATTTGACAGAAAGAGTGCATAAGAACTAAAAGTACTTCAGCATACTATTGGGAACTGAAATCACATTTAGGAAAACCATACAGACACAAAGACAACCTTTTCCATTGCTTTTAAACAGGAAAAAATCCACTCGCGATTAGCATTAGCATAACGCTAACATTAGCATGTATCTCACTCACCAAGATGAGGTCTCAGTGTGAACACAGCAAAAGTCACCGCTTCACGGCCTCTCAAGCTCGTGCTCCCGTCAACTTAGGGTAATAGAGGTTGCAAATTAGCGTTTGGAGAGTGTTTAGATCCATTTATAGCATCTTTCTGAATTAACTCACCAAGAAGAGGTATCAGTGTGAACCAGACCGCTCACAGCCTCTCTCATCCGCTCTCATATCGTGAAAGACCGAAACCCGAGTGCGCACTTGCTGCCTCTACTCGGAAGGCGGGGCTAATATTGCTCTTAACGAATGGGAAGAATGGGAAGACCCAGATCACCCAACGTGACCATTAAACCATTAAACCATTTTCTCAGCTGGGTTACACCCTCCCCCGCTAAATATCATGCACGCCCCGTTGCATGTGTAACCAAGACTGTCCATCATCAGTATTTAGAAACTCTGAGAAGGCTGTATTCAAACCTTGAAAAAAGGACTTAGCAACAGTCACTAGAGGATTTCCTAATTCAGGATACTCTAGTCTTTTTGGGAGTTGTCTGATTCTTTCAGATCGTCGTATTGGTTGAATTGCAATGTGATCATTTTTGTCCATTTCATCAGGTAAATCATTCGATTGGTGTTCTTGCCCCTCGACTGAATTGACAGAAGGTTCCTCTAGTACTGTTGCTGTTTCATTTTCCACAGGTTTGTCATTCTCAGTATTGTCTCCTTCCGGTATCATTTCCACAGGTGAATTATAGGAAGGTTCAATCTCAATTGCATTATGCTCCCTATCCGGTTCTGCATTGGCAGTGGTCTCAGGTAAATCACAACCAGGTGGGTTTGTCATTTCCGGTGTTTGCAAAGGTTTTGGATAATCATGTACAGTAGTAAATCTGGTTATCTCCCCACATGGGGAATCCTCAACCCACAGAATCAAAAATTCATTTTCAATTTTGGCTAACTCTTTGTCATCACTGTTCTCTGCAACAGTTGTTTGGCGTGTCTTAGGACGGTGAATAGGCTCTGGCTCAGGTGTTTCTGCTGTGGCAACAGGGAGGAAACTGCAGGGAAGCAAAAGGTCTCTGTGTAAAGTTCTTGGGGGACCTTGCTTTGACTCGGGTTTAACCGTGTAAACGGGTAAATTACCTGCACGTTTGACTACCACATGAATGTCGGCCTCCCATTTATCAGCAAGCTTATTTTTTCCACGCAGTCTCACATTTCTAACCAAAACCCTATCCCCAGGTTCAAGTTCAGAAACAGTGATTTTGCGGTCAAACCTGGCCTTGTTCTTGTCTGCAATCTTTTGTGCATTTTGTGAAGCTAACTTGTAGCTCTCTTTGAGCCTTTTCTTGAGATTTTCAATGTATTGCAAGTGAGTAACTTTCTGATCTTTGTTGAGAGGAAGTCCGAACGCTAGATCAACTGCCAATCTGGGTTTCCTACCAAACATTGATTCGTAGGGGGTAAACCTGATAACATCACTGCGTGTGCAGTTGTATGCATGTACTAACAGCATAACATAGTTTTTCCAGTGGGACTTTTGTTTGGACTCAAGCGTTCCTAACATACTCAGTAGCGTTCGGTTGAATCTTTCAGTGGGGTTACCCCTGGGGTGGTATGGGGTTGTTCTTATTTTCTTTATGCCTGAGATCTCACAAAGGTCTTTTATTAGTTTTGCCTCAAAATCAGAACCCTGATCGCTGTGCAGGCGTTCAGGTATACCGTAGTGAACAATGAATTGATCCCACAGGCATCTGGCAACCGTTTTGGACCTTTGATTTGAGGTAGGCAACGCAAGGGCAAATTTAGTAAAATGATCAGTTATCACGAGAATATTGCTGGTATTGCTACTGTCTGGCTCCAGACTGAGAAAGTCCATGCAGACTAGCTCTAAAGGTCATGTGGTGGTTATGTTGACCAGGCTAGCCGCTTTTTCAGGAGGACTCTTCCTTCGTATGCACCGATCACATGTTTTTAACTTCTGCTCGACATCCGTTGCCATACGTGGCCAATAGAATCGTGTTCTGACCAGATCAAGGGTTCTGTCAATACCTAACTGGCCCATATCATTGTGCAGGCTTTGGAGTACGGGAGCTCTGAACTCCTCGGGAAGAGCAAGCTGGTGAGTCACTTGGTCTCCATTTTGTCTTTTCCTGTACAACACTTCATTGTACATCTCCAATTTATGGAGTTCTCTGAGTAAAAGGGGGAGATCTGGGAGTTCTTCTCTAGCAGTCGGTGGGGGTGTTTGCCCCTGTTCGATTTGTTCAATAACTTGTCTGGTTGTCGGGTCTGCTCTCTGTTTGTCTTTGATTTCTGCTTGAGATAAGACAGAGATAGTGGGTAAGCCATTGTTTTGCTCCAAAACATACAAGTCTGGGATTGCGTCAGCTGAGATGGTAAGTGACTCTACCAGTGTAACACCGCTATCCAGATTGTCATCACGGATTTTAACAAGGTGGTTTTGACAGATGGCTTGAACAGCTTCATCATTTACAATCTCTGTGGTGTCACTGTCAGTCAGGTGACGCTCTACAAAGCGGCTTACACGCTCCTGCTCTTTCCTGGACTGGACATTGTTAACGAGTTCACCATGAGGACGTCTAGACAACCCATCTGCGTCTAGGTTTTTCTTGCCTGCTGTATACTGTAACTTAAAGTTGTAGTTAGACAAAGCTGCAAGCCACCTGTAGCTTGTGGCGTCTAATTTAGCAGAGGTCAATATGTAGGTGAGTGGGTTACTATCTGTAACTACCGTAAACCGACCACCATACAAATAGTCGTGAAACTTTTCAGTTACTGACCATTTTAGAGCTAAAAACTCTAGCTTGTGAGCTGGATAAGGTGCTTCACTCCTTGATAACCCGCGACTGGCAAAAGATATGGCCCTAAGCTGACCGTCCTGCTCCTGATAGAGTGCTGCACCTAAGCCAGTGGTACTAACATCGGTATGGAGTATGTAAGGCAGCTTCGGGTCTGCAAAGCCTAAGATAGGAGCTGATGTTAACTTTTCGATGATGGAGTCGAAAGGTTTTTGACAGTCTGTGGTCCATCGACTCTCAAATGGCAGTTTGGGATCAAAGTAGGTTTTGTTAGTGACTTTGGATTTTGACCTTTTGTTGAGTGGCGGGTAACCGTGTGTGAGGTCATTAAGGGGGCGTACTATAGACGAGTACCTTTCAATGAAGCGTCTGTAGTACCCTGAGAACCCTAAAAAGGATCTCAGTTTGTTGAGATTCTTAGGCCGTGGCCAGGTCTTAAGGGCCTGAATCTTTTCAGGATCTGTCTCGACATTGCTTTCGGAGACTACATGACCTAGGTACCGGACTGTCGTTTGAAAAAATTTACATTTTCCCGGCGATAACTTTAGCCCGTACTCTTTAAGATGATGGAGTACCCGCATGAGTCGCCGTTCATGTTCTTCCAAACTATTTGAAAAGATGATGAGATCATCTAGAAAGACTAGCACCTCATTTAAGTTCATGTCACCGACGCAGCGCTCCATGAGCCGCTGAAAGGTGCTTGGGGCGTTGGTTATGCCCTGCGGCATGCGGTTGAACTCCTAGAATCCAAGGGGTGTTACAAAAGCAGTCTTTTCTTTGTCTGCTTCTTCTACCTCAATCTGGTAATATCCAGACTTAAAATCGAGGACTGTAAACCACTTGGATCCTGTGAGCACTGAGAATGTCTCCTCCAGATTTGGGAGAGCGTAAGAGTCCTTTCTTGTTTGCAAATTGAGTTTGCGAAAGTCTATACACAGACGCACATCATTGTTTCGCTTCCTCACCACAACAATGGGGGGGACGAGTAGGGAGACTGGGACTCTCTTATCACACCTGCAGCGAGCAGCTCTTGAAGGTGTTTATGCACTGCCTCAAGGTCTTGGGGGTGTATAGGGTGTGCACAGTGCTTAAAGGGAGTTGGATCATGAAGACTGATGGAGTGTTTCACTTTGCTCGTACACCCAAAGTCTAAATCATGGAAAGTGAATACTTCCGGGATGTCATTTAGCTGTTTGGTTATCCGCTCTTTCCACTCCCGTGGAATCGGTGAATCACCAAAGTTGAAACTCAGTTGTGTCTTGTTTGTGGCCAACTCATTTGCACTGACGACATTGTGCTGGGACAGGATACAATGGAAAGCTCCAAGTTCTGCGATGACACATGTGGACGGAATAGTGACATCTTGCTCTGTTTCGTTTGTAATCATTACAGGCACTTTGTGTGGAGCTCGGGAAGGAAGAGTTATCAGGCAAGTTTTAACACAAAGGCCACCAGGCAAGGAAGACTGAGAGGGGTGTTCAACTATAGCACAGGTGTCTGAGGTACAGTGAACGTTGGCAGACCCCTCTAAAACTACAGTTTTGCCTGCTGGAACTATAGCTGGAGCTTTGCTTGACAAGTTAACTAATCCAATGTTCCCATCTTTGTTCTGGGTATGTCTTAGTTCGAGAGTTTTCAACAGTGTCCTAAAACCGTAAGGGCTGGGTAAGTAATCAGGAGTCTTCATGTCTAAATAATTTCCATAAAGAACATCAAGTGTGTTTGTTCCCACTAACACTGGTGTCTGACTATTAGGATTGGCATCTGGAACAATGAGAGCTAAGGTTGGTATGTCAATCTCTGTGCATAAGAAGTCTTTTGGAAAAGTAATACACATCTCTATATAACCTAAATAGGGGACGGGCTGACCTGCAGCGCCCTCTACTTCTAAAAGGTCATAGAGTGGTTTAAGATTTTGATCGGGAAAGTTCTGTTTGTAAAATGACTCGGTGACTGTAGTCACTTGTGACCCTGAGTCAAGAAGACAATGCACATTAACATCAGAGATGCTAACTACAGCTGTGCATTTGGAACCAACTAACCCTTTTGGTAGGCTATACTTAGGTGGGTTAGTAACAGATTGCTTAAGGCTAGCGTGTTGCTTGTACTTAGGGGGACGTGAGTGTCTGGCTACAGTTTCCATTTGCCCCGTAATAGAGACTGTTCCTAGTTTAACCGGTCTTTATTAGCTGCGGGATTTTCAGACCCCCATCTCTTTTGTTTCTTTTTAAACAGCTTACGCTTTTTGGTAACTAAAGCTGGGTTTGGTTCGTTTTCGCAGCTCGGCTTGATGTGGCCATCCTCTCCACATTGGAAACAGTACCACGGTTTGGGTGGGGTTCTTCGAGTTTTTGTTCTGCGGGTTCCTTTGTCACTTTATTCGACTTTCGTTTCTCTTTTGGCTTTGTACTGGGTGTACTTTTTGAGTTTTGAGCTTTTGGTTTTGCAGTTAGTTTTGCTTGTTGATTTTGAATTTCTGCAACTTGTTTTGAGAGTTCTTGAATTGAGTTTACCGTGATTTTGTCCTCATTTTCATCTGAACTCCATTGCGCAGTTTGCACATGGGATGTCACTTTTTGTTTTGAACTGCTCAAATGTTGTCTCATTCGCAAGGCTTTGGCAACATTTTGGTCTTCTTCAGTACGTAGCAAGCGAAGCAAATCAGGAAAAGTTGAAAGATTTGTTTGTTTTTGTTTTAACTGGAGTGCAGTTAAAAGGGAATCATCCCAACAACCTCGACAAAACTGTGTGACAAGCAGCCTGTCAAAATCCTGGCTTGAAGCACCACCACGCTTCACAGTGTGAGTCAAAGCTACTTGAAGACGTTGTAGATATGATGAGGGTTTCTCACCTGTGTTTTGGAAGGTGTCAATAAACTTGGCGTAAAGCTCTCCGCCATCTTGAACTGTACCATAAGCAGAATCTAACAGCTGAAGATATTCTGATGGTGAGCTGTTGGGGTTTAAGTACTTGACTACATCAGCTGCTGGGGGTAAAAGAGATTCAATGATCTTTCGGGATTGTTGCAATTTGGACATAGCAGGATCAGTCAAGATTAATTCTACACTGGAGTGCCAAGTATCATAATCTAGCTCATAAGTTGGTTGGAGGTCTTTGCCAGAAAAAGCTCCGAGCTTTTGTGAAAACAGCTGCACGGAAAAATCCTCCCTTTTTACAATGTGCTCGACTACCACACGTTGCACTTCTGGGGGATTTGAATCATGTGCAGGAGTGGTGGGCATACTTCGAGCTGGGGTGCTCGCAGTGTGATTTGACTCAGAAATCTGTGGCATCATGTTTTTCAGGACATCTGCAAAATCTCTGCCACTCATCTTCGCTAGGTTTTTAATGTCAGTGAGATATAACTTGTTCATATCGCTCCCTACACGGTGCGTATAAACACTGGCAAGGGGTTGTATCATATAGCTGGCTCCACTATCAGATACATGAGTACATGGCAATGGGTCAAGAGCTTCAAAAGCAATACCCGAGTGATACTCAAAAATAGCACTCTGGGAAAACTCAGACTTACTATCTGTTACTTTTATGACTCTTGAAATCGATCCATACCGTTTCAAAAACTCAGTCACTTCATCAAGTTGCTCATCTCCAGCGATTTCACTCACTATCACTGCATTTGGAATTTTCACAGATTCACGTTCAACAATATCCATTTTGGGTACGTTATAGGCTTGAAATAACGTAAGGGAGAGGAAAAAAAAAAGGCTCCTGGCTGGGCTCGCCACTTCTTATTATAACCCTTGCCTTATGTTAATTAGGTAAGGGAAATAATTAAGTGTAGACCAGTTGCTAGGTTCGTAAGGGTTACAATAGGGAATTAAAGTGAATGTGGAATGAAATAGCTGGAGGCAGGAAATGAGCAATTCATATCCGTTATTATTAAAGATAAAAGGGACAAAATATACAAACAACTTACAAATATACAAATATAACAACGGCCGGCATGAAATAAAACCCCAAAAATGTCCTACTGAGCTCAGTGTTTGTTCGTCCGTTTGACCAGTCAAGATATCTTGCATCTCCCGGCTCAGGTTTCTTTTCCTCTTTTAAAGCGGCAGCTTGAGTTGTTACCACTTAAATGTTGCACACTGGAGAGAGGAGGGATGTCCTTCAATCGAGACCATGGTCAGACCTCTGTTCAATCTCGGTTCAATCTTGGGTCAGGCTCGCCATCTCCATTCGGAGAAAATCCAGGATCCAGAAGGTTTTTGGTCGGCAACCAAAAAAAACCTAGCCTGCACAACAATAATGGTATTATTGTTTACAGCTAGAGTAATTCATCTTCCAACCCCTTCTTATATAACACCATAGCTTAGTGTTTAAATTCTTCTCTCATATTACTATTATTACAATCCAGCAATATAGTAATATCTTACATTTCACATCTTACATCTTACATGCATGTGTTCTTTTTTCTTTTCTCACAATCTCTCTGGTAGCACATGAAATACCCTTTTTTCATGTAACCAATTAAATGAATTCCTCTGTTTACCTCTACATTCCTTAACCATGAAATTATGATTAATCCTTTCTAACCTTGTCTTTGTAATTCATTTCATGTCTTTGTAATTCATGAAATGAATTACAATTAATTTATCACATAACCAGGGAATATACTGTCCCATTACTTCCAATATCCCCTTTTTAAAATCAGTAAAACCCGGTCTGAGCTACTGGGTTTAGCATAACCTATGCTTTTACATAGGAGACCAAGACCATGTGCTTTTAGCATCAAACTACACATTTCATTTGACAGAAAGAGTGCATAAGAACTAAAAGTACTTCAGCATACTGTTGGGAACTGAAATCACATTTAGGAAAACCATACAGACACAAAGACAGCCTTTTCCATTGCTTTTAAACAGGAAAAAATCCACTCACGATTAGCATTAGCATAACGCTAACATTAGCATGTATCTCACTCACCAAGATGAGGTCTCAGTGTGAACACAGCAAAAGTCACCGCTTCACGGCCTCTCAAGCTCGTGCTCCCGTCAACTTAGGGTAATAGAGGTTGCAAATTAGCGTTTGGAGAGTGTTTAGATCCATTTATAGCATCTTTCTGAATTAACTCAACAAGAAGAGGTATCAGTGTGAACCAGACCGCTCACAGCCTCTCTCGTCCGCTCTCATATCGTGAAAGACCGAAACCCGAGTGCGCATTTGCTGCCTCTACTCGGAAGGCAGGGCTAATATCGCTCTTAACGAATGGGAAGACCCAGATCACCCAACGTGACCATTAAATGGGAATTTAAAAGTTGGATAACGAGGATCACACTTCCTCTTCCCCAAAATAATCGGTTTTCAAAATAAAATCACACACTTTCATTAATACAAATGAAATCTGAGAAAAAGGGTCATTTTCTCAGCTGGGTTACACTATGCCCTCTTTCTATATAAAGTGTAAAGCTCTCTAGGATCACCAAACTTGGTACACAGGTTCACCTCAGGATCCTGCCCTACAACTATGGGTTGAATACTTTGTTGTATATTCATGGATGATGGGTTTATCATTCTGCCACGGCCGGTGTACAAACCCCTAGTGCACAGACAACCTCCGGCCATGCACACTGTGGAGTTATGGTCTGAGGAGACAATGGACACTCTAAAGGGCTGTTTTGAAGCCACAGCCTGGAAGCAGCTCTGCGATCCACATGGTGAGGACATCAATGGCCTCACTCACACCTTCACGGACTACCTCAGCTTCTGTGTGGACAAATCCGTTCCCACCAAGACCATACGGCGTCACTCAAACAACAAACCCTGGATCAACCCTGAGATAAAAACACTTCTGAGAGAGAAGAAGAGGATCTTCAGGTCGGGGAATAGGGAGATGCTGAAGTCCGTACAGAGGGAGCTGAGGAGAAAGATCAGAGTAGGCAAGGACAGCTTCAGGAAGAAGATGGAGGACAAGCTGCAACAGAGCGACATCGGTGGGGTCTGGAGAAACCTCAAAACCATCTCTGGGCTCCAGAATACCTCCCCCCAGGCCACGGGGGGCAGGGAGTGGGCGAACAACCTGAATCTGTTTTTCAATAGGTTTGACCAACCGCCCTCCCCCCTGTCTGCACAACAACCACTGCTGCCTCTAAAGAAATCAAGTCCTGCTGCCCACTCCCCACTCCACCAACACCCCTCCCCCCCACTCCCAACACACAGCCCCCCATCCTGACCCTGACCAGGACCCAGGTGAGGACGGAGCTGAGGAAGATCAAGGCGAGGAAGGCGTCGGGACCGGACGGCATCAGCGCAAAGCTCCTCAAGTCCTGTGCAGACCAGCTGTGTGGGATTGTGATGTATATCTTCAACCTGAGCCTGAAACTGGGGAGGGTACCACAGCTGTGGAAAACATCTTGTGTGGTACCTGTACCAAAAACTTCCCACCCCAAAGACCTGAACAGCTACAGACCGGTGGCCTTGACGTCCCACTTGATGAAGACCCTGGAGAGACTGCTCCTTGCTCACCTCCGCCCCCTGGTGGAACCAGCGATGGATCCACTCCAGTTCGCCTACCAGCATGGCATTGGGGTGGAGGATGCGGTGACCTTCCTCCTTCACCGTTCTCTTTCCCACCTGGAGAAGCCCGGGAATATGGTGAGGATCATGTTCTTTGACTTCTCCAGTGCTTTCAACACCATCCAATCGATGATCCTGAAGGACAAGCTGCTGCGCGCAGGGGTGGACCAGCACCTGTCATCATGGATCCTGGACTACCTCACGAACCGACCTCAGTTTGTGAGAACCCGGGACTGTGTGTTCGACACGATCATCAGTAGCACGGGGGCCCCCCAGGGAACGGTGCTGGCTCCCTTCCTGTTCACTCTTTATACTGCGGACTTCTCACACAACACAACACACTGCCATCTACAGAAGTTCTCTGATGACTCTGCGATCGTTGGCCTCATCTCCAATGGAGATGAAGCTGAGTACAGAGGGCTTATCCAGGACTTCGTGGACTGGTGCCATCGGAACTGCCTCCAGATCAACGCGAGAAAAACTAAGGAGCTGGTGGTGGACTGCCGCAGGCAAGGACAACCCCTCACAGCACCAGTAAATATACAGGGAACAGACATCGAGATGGTGACAGCCTATAAGTACCTGGGTGTTCATCTGAACAATAAACTAGACTGGTCACACAATACTGATGCACTTTACAAGAAGGGACAGCGCAGGCTGTTCCTGCTGAGGAGACTCAGGTCTTTTGGTGTACAAGGCGCGCTGCTGAAGACATTCTATGACACGGTGGTGGCATCAGCCATCACTTTTGGAGTGGTCTGCTGGGGCATTGGCATTACTGCAGCCGATAGGAAGAGACTGAACAAACTGATCAAGAAAGCTAGCTCTGTCCTGGGGCAGCGCCTTGATCCGGTGGAGGAGATAGGAGAGAGAAGGACGGTGGCTAAACTGTCATCTCTGCTGGAGTCCGAGTTCCACCCTATGCAGGGCATACTGAATGCACTGAGGAGCTCATTTAGCAGCAGACTACATCATCCCAGGTGCACAACCAAGAGGTTTCGCAGGTCCTTCCTACCAACGGCTGTCAGACTGTACAACCTAAGCAGGGCTGCTCGCAGAGATAGCAAAAAGACGTAACAAACTAATAGTTTTTTGAAGATGCAATAGACTTACACAATGGTCCCCTCCGGCATACAACTAGGAAAATACCGGTCACTATGGAGAGTGAGAATATGTATGGGCACATAATCATACCATGTAGGATAACTAAGTAGACGGTTGTGCTGTTTCATTCCATCTAGCAACAATGCTCTGCACTGTGTGTGTTTATATATTTACATATTTATTCCATCTAGCTACAATGCTCCGCACTGGGTGTGTTTATGTTTATATATCTATATATTTATTCCATCTAGCTACAATGCTCCGCACTGTGTGTTTATATATCTACATATTATTCCATCTAGCTACATTGCTCCGCACTGTGTGTTTACATATTCAGATATTTATTCCATCCAGCTACAATGCTCTGCACTGTGTGTCTGTGTGTGTGTATATACAGTGGGGCAAAAAAGTATTTAGTCAGCCACCAATTGTGTAAGTTCTCCCACTTAAAAGATGAGAGAGGTCTCCAATTTTCATCATAGGTATACCTCAACTATGAGAGACAAAATGAGAAAAAAAAATCCAGAAAATCACATTGAAGGATTTTTAATGAATTAATTGGTAAATTCCTCAGTAAAATAAGTATTTGGTCACCTACAAACAAGCAAGATTTCTGGCTCTCACAGACCTGTAACTTCTTCTTTAAGAGGCTCCTCTGTCCTCCACTCATTACCTGTATTAATGGCACCTGTTTGAACTCGTTATCAGTATAGAAGACACCTGTCCACAACCTCAAACAGTCAGACTCCAAACTCCACTATGGCCAAGACCAAAGAGCTGTCAAAGGACACCAGAAACAAAATTGTAGACCTGCACCAGGCTGGGAAGACTGAATCTGCAATAGGTAAGCAGCTTGGTGTGAAGAAATCAACTGTGGGAGCAATTATTAGAAAATGGAAGACATACAAGACCACTGATAATCTTCTTCGATCTGGGGCTCCACGCAAGATCTCACCCCGTGGGGTCAAAATGATCACGAGAACGGTGAGCAAAAATCCCAGAACCACATGGGGGGACTGAGTGAATGACCTGCAGAGAGCTGGGACCAAAGTAACAAAGGCTACATCAGAAACACACTACGCCGCCAGGGACTCAAATCCTGCAGTGCCAGACGTGTCCCCCTGCTTAAGCCAGTACATGTCCAGGCCCGTCTGAAGTTTGCTAGAGAGCATTTGGATGATCCAGAAGAGGATTGGGAGAATGTCATATGGTCAGATGAAACCAAAATAGAACTTTTTGGTAAAAACTCAACTTGTCGTGTTTGGAGGAAAAAGAACACCATACCTACTGTGAAGCATGGGGGTGGAAACATCATACTTTGGGGCTGTTTTTCTGCAAAGGGACCAGGATGACTGATCCGTGTAAAGGAAAGAATGAATGGGGCCATGTATCATGAGATTTTGAGTGAAAACCTCCTTCCACCAGCAAGGGCATTGAAGATGAAACGTGGCTGGGTCTTTCAGCATGACAATGATCCCAAACACACCGCCCGGGCAACAAAGGAGTGGCTTTGTAAGAAGCATTTCAAAGTCCTGGAGTGGCCTAGCCAGTCTCCAGATCTCAACCCCATAGAAAATCTTTGGAGGGAGTTGAAAGTCTATGTTGCCCAGCGACAGCCCCAAAACATCACTGCTCTAGAGGAGATCTGCATGGTGGAATGGGCCAAAATACCAGCAACAGTGTGTGAAAACCTTGTGAAAACTTACAGAAAACGTTTGACCTCTGTCATTGCCAACAAAGGGTATATAACAAAGTATTGAGATGAACTTTTGTTATTGACCAAATACTTATTTTACCGAGGAATTTACCAATTAATTCATTAAAAATCCTTCAATGTGATTTTCTGGATTGTTTTTTTCTTATTTTGTCTCTCATAGTTGAGGTATACCTATGATGAAAATTGGAGACCTCTCTCATCTTTTAAGTGGGAGAACTTGCACAATTGGTGGCTGACTAAATACTTTTTTACCCCACTGTATATATTTTATAGTAATATGTACATATGTATATTAGCTGCTCTTGCTTGCTTGTTTTTTTTTGTTTGTTTTGTTTTTTTTCTTGCCTTCTGATTGTTGCTCTGAGTGTTGCTATCCCTGTGCTGTTGCAATCCTGGAATTTCCTCGTTGTGGGACTAATAAAGGCTTATCTTATCTTATCTTATCTTAATTATACTGAAAAGTTGAAAACTGCTCTTTGTCAGAAAGTATTGGGATCTTTAAAGAAAACAAAGGCGGGGGTCACTGCACTCGCCTCAGAGTGCTCTTGGTATCATTATGGTGTGGGCTGGGATTCTCACAGCGCTAAACTGCCCAGAAGAGCTGCTGAGTTTGTACTCTGTTTAGCTTAATAGACATCATTAAACTGGATGACAGTGACCAACTTGCATTCATCAGAGATTTGCCTCAACCTCCATTTGGAGTTAAATCACATTCAGAGCAAACTATTGACACCTTAGTCACACATTTGCTTTGTATCCAGCATCCAGGTTCTGCTCAGATTGCCTGCTGCCTGTTTGTGTGCGTGTGCGTGTGTATGTACTTGCTTACTCAGGCAGTGGATTGCATAGGTTGCATCACTTGCCCTGCAGGATGGGTTGGACATCTAGATTAATGGGGGCATGTTGTTAGCACAGCAGAGCAGCGGAGACACCCACCATGTAGGGACATTTGTCTGTGAGCTTAGAAACCATGAAACCCAAGAAGACTCTTAGAATCCCTTAACCCACTGCCTTTGGGGTATTAATAACGCACACATGTACACAAGTGGACCCTAACTTTTTATTTTGTAAAATGTCTCAGTCCATACAGAATCATTTGAATGAAATGTCCATCAAAGACCTTCTTTACCTTCTCCATCCTCCTTATATACTTTTAGGGGCAAAAATGCACACTGAAGACAGAGCCCGGGGTTCATGTTGATCCAGGGGTCAAGTGTGGGCTGCAATAAGCGGGTGTGTATGTGTCCACTTTAATGACATCATGTTACCTTCAAAATTAACACCCTCGCTGTCCCCTGACCGTGTGAATGCGCAAGCATCCTGGATGGTGAGATCATGGGGATCTGTAGATCCTTGTCATGTAGGCGGGGGTCAGCTGCTAAATACAGAGTAAGACAAGGAGGGCGCTGGCTATGAAAACTGTATTGCTTATCTTTGATGCTTACTTCCCTCAGCTTTATCACTTTACCCACAAAACATTTGTGCATTGTTCTTTGTTAGCGATGGTTACAGAACTGCACTGCATGATGTAAGACATAGGTGTAAATCGGGGGGGGGGGGGGCATACCCTCCCCAATCTGGAAACAATAGAGAATCCCCCCCCCCCCAGTAACTAACTAACTAACTAACCTGCACTTATATAGCGCTTTTCTAGTCACAAAGACCACTCAAAGCGCTTTCATTAATACTAACCCTCTATTCTAAGGGCCTATAGGAAACAGATATCTAGGGACAATTTAGAACAGCCAATTAACCTAACATACATGTTTTTGGCATGTGGGAGGAAACCGGAGAAATCCCGGAGTAAACCCACGCAACACGGGGAGAACATGCAAACTCCACAAAGATCACTGTTGGTCGGGGGCTGGGATCGAACATCATCATAAACCATTAGTATCATGCTACATAAGAAGCAATAATGCTAAATGCAAAAAAAAAAAAAAACTTGCAAATTTGGAACATTTTTTGTAAATTTGCAACTTTTTCTTTTATGTCGGCAACTTTTTTCTCTTGCAAATGTGCACTTTTTTTCTCATAAATGTGCCCGTTTTGTCATAAATTTGTAACATTTTTCTTTTAAATTTGCAACTTTTTTCTCATAAGTTTTTCCTTTTTTGTTGTAAAGTTGCAAATTCTGACTTTTTTTAACATTTACATTTTTTCACATAAATTTGCGAGTTTTTTTTCCTGGTAGATCTGCAGTTTTTTTCATAAATTTGCACCTTTTTTCTATTAAATTGGCAACTTTTTTTGTCATAAATCTGCAATTTTTTTCTCATAAATTTGTAACTTTTTCTCATAAATATGCACCTTTTTCTCATAAATTTGCACCTTTTTTCTCTTAAATTGGCAACTTTTTTGTCATAAATCTGCAACTCTTTTCTTGTAAATTTGCAACGTTTTTCACATAAATTTTCTAATTTTTTCTTGTAAATCTGCAACTGTTTTCTCATAAATTTGCAGCTTTTTTGTAAATTTGCAACTTTTTCTTTTATGTCGGCAACTTTTTTCTCTTGCAAATGTGCACTTTTTTTCTCATAAATGTGCCCGTTTTGTCATAAATTTGTAACATTTTTCTTTTAAATTTGCAACTTTTTTCTCATAAGTTTTTCCTTTTTTGTTGTAAAGTTGCAAATTCTGACTTTTTTTAACATTTACATTTTTTCACATAAATTTGCGAGTTTTTTTTCCTGGTAGATCTGCAGTTTTTTTCATAAATTTGCACCTTTTTTCTATTAAATTGGCAACTTTTTTTGTCATAAATCTGCAATTTTTTTCTCATAAATTTGTAACTTTTTCTCATAAATATGCACCTTTTTCTCATAAATTTGCACCTTTTTTCTCTTAAATTGGCAACTTTTTTGTCATAAATCTGCAACTCTTTTCTTGTAAATTTGCAACGTTTTTCACATAAATTTTCTAATTTTTTCTTGTAAATCTGCAACTGTTTTCTCATAAATTTGCAGCTTTTTTGTAAATTTGCAACTTTTTTCTTGTAAGTCTGCAACCTTGTTTCGCATAAACTTTTTCATAAATTTTCTAATTTTTTCTCATAAATCTGCAACTTTTTTCTCATAAATTTGCAAATTTTTTCTCATAAATTTGCAGGATTTTTTACATAAATTTACAACTTTTTTCTTGTAAATCTGCACCTTTTTTTTCTCATAAATTTACAACTTTTTTCTTGTAAATTTACAACATTTTTCTGTCATAAATTGCCCTTTCAGGGGCGGATTGAGGACACTAATTGCAAGCTGTGAGTTTTGCACATTTAATTAACAAAAACATAACAGAAACACAGAACTTACGAATAAAGACGGGATAACAGGGAACACCGGGAGGATACAGATGGAGACTCCGTCTGGAAATGAGGAGACGTAGGAACAGCATCTGAACCAGAAGACCGCTATGAGGAGAAAGCCTCTTACATGGGGACAGGGAAAATGATATAATGAATGACAGGTGGGGGTCATGAGTGAATAATTAAGGTAACCAATGACAGCTGTCAAAGCCCACGAACCGGTCTTGACAGGCGGAAGTAAACAGACAAAAAAGTCTGTTTGGTCAAAATAAAAGCACAACCCATGATGAAAGGAAATCAAGAACACATACATGAACAGGAATACCCCAAGGGAGAAACTGAGGAAAGCTAATAATACAAGACTAATAAATACTGAGACTATAACGGGAGGTCAACAGACAAGGACAAATATAAACAGGAAGATAAATACAACATAATACAGAAATGCTTAAAACCCAAACTAGGATAAAATAACAAGAAACTAAGAACAGGAACAAAAGGAAAACTCAGAGAGCAAAATACAACAACCCATACAAAAATACAAAATGAAAAGAGATGCAGAAATACCAAAAATGATCAGACAGGCATAAAGGCTGAGCATGGCACCCCACCATGCTCAGAATCATGACATTTTTCATATAAACTTTTTTCTTGTAAATCTGTAACTTTTTTCATAAAAAAGAAGACATCTCGGTTATCATTCAGTCCATATGACCAATCATGTACAGTAGAACAATGTTTCTCCTATCTACAATGTTAATCACATATAGAAGCAGAGGGGCCGCTGCCATGCAAGGTGCCGCCACAAACAACTTCTCCTTCCCCCATTCTATTACTCTGAGCACCAAGCTAGAAGGCGGGAAGTACCATTTTTATATGGTCTTTGGCATGACCTGGTCAGAATTTGAACCCCCAACCTCCTGGTTGTGAGGCAGATGCTCTATCAACTAGGCCACTACTCCCGTAAATTTGCAACTTTTTTGTAAATTTGCAGCTTTTTCTTGTAAATCTGCAACTTTGTGTCTCATAAATTTCCAACTTTTTTTTCTTATAAATCTGGTACTTTTTTCTCATCAAATTGATACTTTTTTCTCATGAATTTGCAACCTTGGTTCCCATAAATCTGCAACTTTTTTCTCATAAATTTGCAACTTTTTTCTTTTAAATTTTCAATTTTCTTGTAAGCATGCAGTTTTTTCCTCATGAATTTGCTTTTTTTTTGTCAATTCACCTTTTTCATCATAAATCTGCAACTTTTTTGTGAAGTTCTTGTTTTAAAGGGTTTGAACTCCCTCTCTATTACAAAGGGGTCCCTAAACACAATCTTGCATCGGGCCCCATTACCTATAGCGTCCCCCTCAATCTTTACTCTGGAAAAATGTTCTGTTTATTGCCCCCCCTCCCCCAAACAGTGACATGAAATATCCACCCATGGTAAGATGCAGTAGTGTAGGGGTCTGTAGCCTGCAGCTCTGGAGCTACAGTTGGCTCTTTTGCTCCTTGTGTGGCTTTGACAACAAAAAACAAGAAAAAGTCACAAATTTATATGTAAAAAATAAAATCACACATTCATGAAAGCAATTTGTTGCATATTTGAGAGGAAGAAACTCACCTATTATAAATAATTTTTAGGCTTCATGCAAATATTTTGAGCCAGACAATGCTGGGATCCCTGATTTAGGGAAACAATGTAACACAAGAACCAAAACCCGGCCAGACAGTTAACTGGAGTCACAGCTGTTTCATTCAGCAAGCTTGATAATTTATGACCCCAGGGCTCAGGGATTGCCGTGGCTTTGATATAGAGATGTAATAAATTGTGTATGTGTCGATAGCAGTAATCTGTGACGTGTGAGTTTGGCTGGTATTAATGGTGTGGCACGATCCAAACAACACAACTAGAGAGCAGAAAACAAAAGAGAGAACCACAGGACACCATATAGAGTAAAAGCTGTTGTAGTTCCTACCCAAATAAGTTACCTGTGAAATTTATTTCTCTTTTTCTGCTATGGAAAAGAACTGCAGGGAGACAGGGATGCCGACATTGCATTCCTGTGTGGTAAAAAGGATTAATCACTCAGTATGACGTGATACACGTGAGCACAACCTGTGAACCTGTTGTATCATCTGTATTCCAACACAAGCCCAGACAGAGACCGGTGTCAACACTTCCCTGCATACCTTCTGGGCAAGAACATTCCATGCTCTCTACATCAGGTATCAAACAAGATTTTATACAGTAGAACATATTATGAATATGAGTTGATGTTATCAGTTTTGCATGCTATTACTCAATCTGGGCCCAGCCAGCATGCCCATGTGGGCCCCACCAAAGGTTAAGTCTGGACTGTCTTATGGGTCCCATGTGGGTTGTCCACATGGACTTTCTTGTGGTGCAGTAAGCAGGTAATATGTTTACCTGCTTTAAACCCATCGGGGCCCCACATGCATTTAACGTGGATAAGCAGGTTTCAGTAACACTGGCACTGTAGGCAAAATAACGCAAAAAAGTGACAAGTTTACAAGAAATTGGAGACGCTTAATTGGAGACTTTAAAGTGGCCCTAGGTGTGAATGTGCGTGTGAATGGTGAAGGGATGGGCGCCGCACCTTGGCCTCCTCATCCATCCAGGTGGATGCCCTGTAATTTCCCTCTGGAATTAATAAAGTATACTAAAAAAAATGTGTGAAAATTTATAAGAAAAAAGTGACAAATTTACGAAAAAATAGCAAATTTACGAGGAAAAAAGTCACAAATTTACTAGAAAAAAGTTTCAAATTTATGAGAAAAAGGTGAAAATTTAGGAGAAAAAAGTTACAAATTTACAAGAAACAATTGTAAAATTACTTGAAGAGATTTAGGGCGCATTCACATGGCCACTGTTTGGTCCGGACTAAAGGACCAAACAGTGTGTAAGTCAACCGCGCAGATCCAAGAAATACTTTTACCAGAGAAAACCGAGGAGAAAAGTTTAGAAAAATGTCTCTTGGACTTGGAGTAGTGATGAGTGTGGAGTGAGATGCAGGCTCTGATGCATATTTGGTGTGAGAACCAGATTTCTCAGCTGCTTGTGGCTACACACAAGGATACCGATGTTTTTAAAACGTTTAGTGACATGATGGCGGCACGTGGGCTTTATACAGACAGCAGAGCTTTTCATTTTTATTAGTTTGTGGTGCCCGACCAACAGTGATCTGTGTGGAGTTTGCATGTTCTCCCCATGTCTGCGTGGGTTTACTCCGTGATTTCTCCGGTTTCCTCCCACATGACAAAATATGCAAGTTAGGTTAATTGGCACCAAACTGGGGATTGTAAATTGTCCTTAGGTACTGTATGAATGTGAGAGTCAGTGGTTGCCTGTCTCTCTGTGTTGGCCTATCCAGGCTTTACAGATTGGCCAAAGATGCTGGGATAGGCTCCAGCCTCCCCACCCCCCACCCCCGCCTGACCATGGATGCAAGATGGATGGATGGATAGTTTGTGGCGCATAACAACCTTACAGAAGGGAACAGTGTTATGCTGAGAATTGCTCACTTGCCTAGAATTGCATCCCATCTTCGAATAAACATAATTTAAAGATAATTTACAAGAGGTAATAACAGTTTTCACTTCTAAAAATGTATAATGGGTACTTCTAAAAATGCACAAATGGTTACAAGCCTGGCTGTAGTGGTATATTTTATAATTTTGGTGAATGGGATGCAATTCTTGGCAAACGAGCAATTTTCGGCATAACACTGGTCCTGGCCAATCGATGAGCCAGATTTTTCTTCTTCACTGAGATTTTTTCTTCCTGGTCAGTGGTGGCTTCGGCTACAGCGCCACAAATGAGCACCTGTTGTAACTGCGTGACGTACTCCAAGCAGTTTGGTCCGCTTGAATGAAGTGCTGTGTGAATGCAAATCAAACCAAACCAAACCAAGGTGTGAAAATCCTCAGCATTCCCCACCGAGTCGAACCGAGGCCCCTGGACTATTCTGGTGTAAGGAAAAATTAGCAAATTTACAAGAAAAAGTCACAAACTTATGTGGAAAAAAAAAATTTGAAAAAGTTACAAATTAACAAAAAAAAGTAGCAAATAGTGTGGGGGGAATGCAGTGGTCATAGTTGACCAAATGTGATTGATCTTTCACCATATTTTTCAACATTTCAACATCGGTGTTTCCTGCAGTATAGATGCTCTCTTCTTGATCCTGAAGGACATAACTCCTTCTTAGTCAGCCTATGAACTTTTCAGCCCCCCCCCCCCCCCCCATATACACTACCGTTTAAAAGTATGGGGTCACCCAGACAATTATTTTGTGTTTTCTATGAAAAGTCACACTTATTTACCACCATGAGTTGTAAAATGAATAGACTAGAAAAGCACTCGGAGAGCGCAGACCTCCGCCAAGCGCCACAGTTCCACCCATACAGTGTTTGTGTGTTCATTTTCAGATTCCTTGACCACGAAAACATATGACTAGCAATTGGATTGACAATGATAGGATTAGTGGTTCAGTAGTTATTCACGAAAATGGCATTTTCCGTAATGGCGGTTTTCTTCTGGACGGTGATCCGGATCATCCCCAAAATTTAATCAGTTCTTCCTTGTACCATTTCCAACAATGCCTGAAAGTTTCATCGAAATCCGTCCAAAACTTTTTGAGTTATCTTGCTAACCAACAGACAGACAAACAGACAAACAGACAGACAAACCCTGGCAAAAACATTACTTCCTGGCGGAGGTAAAAACATAGTCAAGACATTGACAAGGTTAGAAATAATGATTTGTATTTGAAATAATAATTTTTTCCAGATACTCAACCGGCACAATTTGGACATTTTCACTTCGGGGTATACTCACTTTTGTTGCCAGCGGTTTACACATTAATGGCTGTGTGTTGAGTTATTTTGAGGGGACAGCAAATTTTCACCGTTATACAAGCTGTATGCTGACTACATTGTATCAAAGTGTCATATCTTCAGTGTTGTCCCATGAAAAGATATAAAATATTTACAAAAATGTGAGGGGTGTACTCACTTTTGTGAGATACTGTATTAATAAGTAGAATAGCTAAATAAGTATGTAAACATGAATGATAAAATTAATTAAAAGCTAAACTAAAAAGGTAGGTCTTGAGGCTCCTTTTAAAAATGTCAATGCTCTTTGCAGCCCTGAGGTCCTCTGGCAGGCCGTTCCACAGACGTGGGCCGAAAAACTCCAACAATGCCTCACTGTGGGTTTTTGTCCTAACTTTAGGTATCATTAAAAGGTCAGTACCAGAGGAACCCAGGGTCCACGAGGGATGGTATGGCAAAAGCAAATCAAATAAATAAGAAGGACCAAGACCATTAAGACTTTTATAAACTAATAAAAGAACTTTAAAATCAATTCTAAAACTCACAGGGAGCCAATGCAGTGATTCTAAAACCGGCGTAATATGCTCCTTATTTCTGGTCTTTGTCAGTACATGGGCTGCTGAATTCTGTAATAGTTGTAAGTTACTGATCATCTTTTTAGGAAGACTAGAAAGGAGAGCATTGCAATAATCAATACGACAGGAAATAAAAGCATGCATTAGCATCTCTGTGCTTTTTCAAGAGAGAAGCGGGTGGACTCTGGCAATATTCTTTAGATGAAAAAATCCAGTTTTTAAAATATAAACTTGTGGAATAAAACTAACCTCAGAGTCAAAAATAATGCCCAGGTTTTTAACTTGTTTTGATGGAATAAAAGACAATGTTTGTAATTTTGGTAAAAGTTTCTCTCTCTGAGCTTCAGGACCAATAACTAAAACTTCGGTTTTGTCCTGGTTGAGTTGTAGGAAATTCTCTGCCATCCAGGACTTAATGTCTAAAATGCAATTTAAAAGGACATCAATTTGTGCTGGGTCATCACAGAAATGTAAAGCTGGGTATCATCAGCATAACTGTGGAAACTAATTCTGTATAATCTCCTGATGACATTGCCTAGTGGCAGCATGTACAAATTAAAAAGAATTGGACCTAAAATCAAACCTTGAGGAACACCACAATCTATGGTGTATCTCTTTGATGAGGAGCGTTCACCCAGGGTGACATAAAATTCTCTGCCAATGAGGTAGGATTTAAACCAGCTAAAAACAGTGCCTGAGAGGCCGATCATATTGTGCAATCTGTGTAAAAGAGTATCATGGTCTACTGTGTCAAATGCTGCACTTAAATCCAGTAGGACCAGGACCAAGTGCTTGCTCTTGTCCATGTTAATTCTAAGATCAAGAAACCTTGATCAGGGCAGTCTCAGTACTGTGATTTGACCGAAAACCAGATTGTATAAATCATGAGTTTTTATAAAATCATTTAACTGGTTAAAAACTACTTGCTCTAAAATTTTGCTAAAAAATGGCAGGTTGGTCACCGGTCTGTAATTGTTCAGTACTTCAGCGTCTAAATTATTTCTATTCAGAATAGGTTTGAGAATGGCTGTCTTAAAAGCACTAGGAAAAACTCCTGTCTGAAGAGAATAATTTACAATGTTAAGAACATCATTAACTAAAAAGTTACAAATGGATTTTAAAAAATTATACAGGAATTGGATCTAAAAGACAGGTTGCTGGTTTTAACTGGGAGATAACTTTCTCCAGCACCTTAGCATCAACCAGGACAAAACTGTCCAGTGTTTCCCCACATAAAAAAAGATTCAGCTGTATTAAAAGCAGTAGGTTTTAATAGACCAATAGCTGACCTTATAGTTTCTATTTTACTGCTGAAATGAGCTGCAAATTCCTCACATTTGGAGTCTGTAGCATCTTGTAGACATGTTAAAAACCATGTTTATTAACTGATCAATTATTGAAAGGAGAGTTTTTGGATTATTGTGATTATTATTGATGAGTTTGGAAAAGTGTGCCTGTCTTGCTTCTTTTATTGCTTTATTGTAGATGGTAAGTTGATTTTTTTTTAAATTTGGAGGTTAATTTTTAAGTTGTTTTTTTTCTCCATTTTCTTTCAGCAGCTCAACATTTCTGTTTTAGTTGTTTAATTTCTTCAGTTCTCAAAGGTGGGGTTGGATTAGTGGAAAGAGCTTTTTTTGTTGTTTTAAAAGGAGCTACTGTGTAGAGTGCTGTTTCCAATTTTCTGTTAAAATCATCCACAATAAAATCACAAGATGAGGGTAAAAAGTTTGCACAAATGTCACTTAAAAAATCAATAAATTTAGCAGCCACCTCAGCAGTGAGATGGCACCTCCTCATAGTGCGTTCTGGAATAAAATCATCATTCTGTTTAAAGAGACTTTTTTCTCAACAATTTTCTTTTTCATCTTTTTTTCTAGTGAAAACATGTAGTGACCATTTAGATCACAGGTGTCAAACTCATTCCATGGAGGGCCAAGACCCTGCAGGTTTTACCTCTACCCAATGTCTTCAACAGGTGATTTCTCTGAATTTCGTCCTACTGATTGCTGATCAGTGAAAACACCTGCTGAAGAAACTGGGTGGAAGTAAAACCTGCAGGGTCTTGGCCCTCCATGGAATGAGTTTGACACCCCTGATTTAGATTAAATCCATCAGCAATTACTGTCATGTCCGCTGCGCGATCTCACAGTGAACATATAAAATGGAAGCGAGCCCAATGTGCAGTAAAGTAAACATGTTTATTACAGGGAGAAAAAAATGTACAAATTGTCCAAATGACAGCCACAATTAGTCGTGATGAGACAACCGACTACAAGCTGAGTTGGTATAGAGAAAATGCTAAGCGCTCTGAGGTAATAACACGATTTAGTCCAGGAAAAAGCCAACAGTCGTGAGCCAGGATGCCCAAGATTGACTTAAGCTGCCACACTGACTGGTCACACTGCCTCCCTATAAGTACACAATACACTAACAAAGGCAAGTGGACACAGCTGTGTGGCAAGCAGGTGCGTGAATGACTGGATGTGTGCATGTGTGTGTGTGTGTGTGCATGCGTGCGTGCATACAGTATGTGTCCATGTGGTGAAGGAAAAAAGCCTGTGAATGTCTGGCAAGAGGAGGAGGCGTGGCTGTAGGGCTGGCAGAGAGCAAGGCTCAATCTGCCAGCTGGAATTAATAAGCAAAGATCAAAACCTACAGCCACAGGTCATGGACGGGGTTGACAACAACCTTGAACATGACAATTACTAATGATGTCGTGCAGCTCTGAAGGGGTGTTCCAATTCATCAAGGGAAATCAGTCTTTGAGGCGGCCTGCCCACATGATTAAGCCACCAGGACCGGAAGGGCAGATGAGTCAGTGGCCTACCCACCGGAAGGCTGAGAGGTGGGTGGCCAGACAGAGGAAGAGGAACTCCTGCAGGCATTGGTGGTGGAGGAAATAGAACCCCGACGGTGCCCAGCAGAAGGAGGAGGAACACCCACAGGGCCCCCAAAAGGGAAAGGAAGACCCTGGTGTCCCCAAACTGTCCTGTGGTACCCTCGGTGGTCCCGACGTAAGACTGAGACTCTGTAGAACCGGCGGTGGTCCCAGTCTGGGACAACGTTGCACCCCCGGTGGACCCCGACCGAGCCATGGTTGCACTCGTGGTGGAGCCCAACTGGACCCTTGCTGCACCCGAGGTGGGACCCGGCTGGGTCGCTGCTGCACCCGAGGTGGTCCCGGCGTGGGACTGGAGCTCGGCTGCACCCTCAATGACCTCCTTGGCCGGGGAGACTGGACCCATAGTGACCTCCGGTGGCGAACCTGGGTCGCCAATGGAGGTCATTCATAGGGGTCATTTTTAAACCCTACCCCTTGCCCTTTGATTTCAAGGAACACGGGATGGGGGTAGGCAAAAGGGAAGAAGTACAAATGAGAATTTGGACAGACCGAAAATCAACCTGTACTTCACTCTCATATTGCAAATGTCTTTCTCAACTGCTTTACAGTATTTACTCCTGTTAGTAATTAAACAGTGTTTCTCTTGCTATTTTTATGTATGTAGAAGGGTCATTTACATTTCAAAAGGTTGTAAATTTATTTCAAGTAAAATTTAGTATGCGATACTCAAATTTGATCATCCATCCATCCATCTTCTTCCGCTTAATCCTTTTCGGGTCGTGGGGGGGTGGGGGCTGGAGCCTATCCCAGCATCTTTGGGCGAGAGGCAGGGTACACCCTGGACAGATCGCCAGTCCATCGCAGGGCCAACACAGAGAGACAGACAACCATTCACTCTCACAGTCATACCTAAGGATAATTTGAATCCCCAGTTGATGCCAATTAACCTAACTTGCATGTTTTTGGCATGTGGGAGGAAACCGGAGAAATCCCGGAGTAAACCCACACAGACACGGGGAGAACATACAAACTCCACACAGATCACTGTTGGTCGGGGGCTGGGATTGAACCCAGGATCCCCGGCCAAGGGTGAGTTGCTGTGTTGACGCAGTGCTAACCACTCCGCCACCGCGCTGCCCCATATTAAGCATAATTTTCCAACCACAAAATTGTGGCTAATGAAAAGGCTGAGTGGCTAGTGACTCTGGAAAATCACTAGCCACAGTGGCCGGTGAGTAAAAAAGTTAATGTCAAGCCCTGGTTGCAAGACCAGATAGCAACTTTTATATTTGGAAGTTGGTCCGCTAACTGAGCTTGATTTTCCACCTGCAGAGGTCAAATTGGAAATGTTTAGCTTCTCCTGCCCCCACCCCCACCCCGGTTTCCTATGCTTAAGGTGGCCCTACTTTCATTCTCTTATTTCCCTTTTTATCTCTGCTTGGTGTAATGTAGATTTCTTTGTAAGCAGCACATGTAAGGGGGTGGGGCATCAACGTTGAGCTTCAGCAGTGGCAGCTGAGGAGTGCTGGAAGTCACTCCTCATATTAGCGTGACAAATACTCAAATATGCATGATACAACCATTTTATGTATCACGGGTGGCCAAATGTACCAATGCAACATCTTGGTCTATTGCCCAGCCCTAATATGGACCTAACTGTACATGCAAAAATGCTATGAGAAATTAAAACTTTACAGAAAAAAATCTTTGGCCATGCTTTTGAAATTTTATTATACTTGTTCTTCTCATTTTCATATTTTTTTTTTTTGTTGGTTAAAAAACAGCCTGAATACATTTGACTGATCACAAATACAGTCATGTGAAAAAAATTAGGGCACCCTATGAAAGTCTGTGTGTTATTTTAACATGTTTGGGCATATGGATAGTTAATATTAATTTTAACAATACTGGGAGATTCAAGTAATATAACTAAACAATAAAAACTGAAGAAAATACATGTTATAATTTTCTGTAAAATGAAATTCTAAAAATTTGCAATTTTTGGTGAGGATTAAATTAGGACACATGCACATTTATTCCCACTTAAAATGGTTAAAATCACACAGATGTATCACATCAGGTGCACATGATTAGAACATCGTTACTCAGCATTTTGAAAGAGGCTTTGTCATGACTGATAGAAGCTCACGTGCAGGCAACCAACACCAGAGAGAGACGCTCAAACGTGGAGTAAACTTTGAAACACAATTTTATTGAAAACATACAGTGGTAAAGAAAGCAGCAAACGCCTAGGGAACACACAGCCTGTAGGGGGAGAGAAACAAGAGCTGGTTAGAAATGAGGAGTTAAACTGGACATAATGGACTAGTGCAAAGATAATCTTATGAGAGATGAGCAGGGAGTCCGGCAGAGAAACCCAGCATGGAGTTGGAGGAGCCAGCAGGGCAAAGCTGGCGAAGGGAGAGGAGTGGGAAGGAGCTGGGGAGAGTCTGACTGGGTAGAGAAGGCAGCCTTGGGAGATAATGATGAGGAAGGCAGGGGAGTGCACTGCAGTCCCAGGGAAAACACCGCTGAGATGGCAGCAACCTGGGAAGAGAGAAGGAGAAGGAGGGTTAGGCTGAGTTTCAGAAATTAAGATAAGATAAGATAAGATAAGATAAGATAAGCCTTTATTAGTCCCACAACGGGGAAATTCCAGGATTGCAACAGCACAGGGATAGCAACACTCAGAGCAACAATCAGAAGGCAAGAAAAAAAAAAAAACAAGCAAGCAAGAGCAGCTAATATACATATGTACATATTACTATAAAATATATATATACACACACACACACACAGACACACAGTGCAGAGCATTGTAGCTGGATGGAATAAATATATGAATATATGAACACACAGTGCAGAGCATTGTAGCTAGATGGAATAAATATGTAAATATATAAACACCCACAGTACGGAGCATTGCAGCTAGGTGGAATAAATATGCAAGTATATAAACACACACAGTGCGGAGCAATGTAGCTAGATGGAATAATATGTAGATATATAAAAACACAGTGCGGAGCATTGTAGCTAGATGGAATAAATATATAGATATATAAATATAAACACACCCAGTGCAGAGCATTGTAGCTAGATGGAATAAATATGTAAATATATAAACACACACAGTGCAGAGCATTGTTGCTAGGTGGGATGAAACAGCATAACCGTCTATTTAGTTATCCTACATGGTATGATTATGTGCCCATACATATTCTCACCCTCCATAGCGACCGGTATGTTCCTAGTTGTATGCCGGAGAGGACCATTGTGTAAGTCTATTGCATCTTTTGCATTCAAAAAAAACTATTAGTTTGTTACGTCTTTTTGCTATCTCTGCGAGCAGCCCTGCTTAGGTTGTACAGTCTGACAGCCGTTGGTAGGAAGGACCTACGAAACCTCTCGGTTGTGCACCTGGGATGATGTAGTCTGCTGCTAAATGAGCTCCTCAGTGCATCCAGTATGTCCTGCATAGGGTGGAACTCGGACTCCAGCAGAGATGACAGTTTAGCCACCGTCCTTCTCTCTCCTATCTCCTCCATCGGATCAAGGCGTTGCCCCAGGACAGAGCTAGCTTTCTTAATCAGTTTGTTCAGTCTCTTCCTATCGGCTGCAGTAATGCCACTGCCCCAGCAGACCACTCCAAAAGTGATGGCTGATGCCACCACCGTGTCATAGAATGACTTCAGCAGCGCCCCTTGTACACCAAAAGACCTGAGTCTCCTCAGCAGGAACAGCCTGCGCTGTCCCTTCTTGTAGAGTGCGTCAGTATTGTGTGACCAGTCTAGTTTATTGTTCAGATGAATACCCAGGTACTTGTAGGATGTCACCATCTCGATGTCTGTTCCCTGTATATTTACTGGTGCTGTGAGGGGCTGCCCATGCCTGCGGCAGTCCACCACCAGCTCCTTAGTTTTCCTCGCGTTGATCTGGAGGCAGTTCCGATGGCACCACTCCACAAAGTCCTGGATAAGCCCTCTGTACTCAGCTTCATCTCCGCTGGAGATGAGACCAACGATCGCAGAGTCATCAGAGAACTTCTGTAGATGGCAATGTGTTGTGTTGTGTGAGAAATTAGTTATAACCTTAACTTTAAGGCAGCAGTACCCAACGGTCCAGCGCTGAAGTATTCACAAACTGATCCTTTTAAGCACTGGCGGTGAAGAGGCAGCAGGCATGTCCACTCATGCAGGTGCGTTGACGACCTGCAGAGCCAGGAAACACATGAAGGATCTCCCATAGAAAGGGAGGAGGAGCGCACTCACCCGATCATCACAGTGCCCCCCCCCCCAAGGGGCAATTCCTGGCGACCCACTGGGCTTGTTGGGAATGGCCCGGTGAAGGGCTTGGACCATCCCCTTGTCATGGAACTAGGAACCGGGGATCCATGATCTCTCTTCCAGTCTGTAGCCTTTCCAGTGGACCAGGTATTTTAGGACCCAGCCCCGGAGGCAAACATCCAGAATCCTCTGAACGGTATAGGTGGTCTGTCCGTCAAGGACCCGAGGAAGAGGAGGCAGCTTCGGGAAGGGGGAGGCAGAGAGGGCTGGCGGAGAGGGGCTTGATCTTGGATACATGAAAAATGGGGTGGATACGGACTGTTGGTAGTAGTTTCAGACAGACCATGACGTCATTGATAATACTCGAGAT
The DNA here is from genome assembly GCA_020510985.1 of Pholidichthys leucotaenia. Classification (NCBI taxonomy): domain Eukaryota; kingdom Metazoa; phylum Chordata; class Actinopteri; order Cichliformes; family Pholidichthyidae; genus Pholidichthys; species Pholidichthys leucotaenia. The sequence continues at coordinate 271,282,221 of CM035849.1, forward strand.
GGGAAAGGGACCCAGGAAGCGAGGTGACAGCTTTCTAGACTCCGTCTTTAAGGGAACCTGGTCCACCGACAACCACAGGCTCTGATCCACAACATATTTGGGCACCAGAACTTGCCTGCGGTCCGCATAATGATGATTCCGCTCAGCCGAATGGAGAAGGTGGTGAAGGCCGATGCTTGTGAAGGTCCTAGGTGGACCTTCACAAACGGCGGCAGCGGCGAGCATGAGCCCCATGGATGGTACAGCCACGTCCCTCTTCGCCATAGGCAGCGGGGAGGAGTGTAGCCCATAGACGCCCCGAATGACATTACCCCAGTGGCTGAAGAGATGGCAGAGTTATGGGCATACTCCACCCAGGTCAGATAGGTGCTCCAGGTGGACGGGTTGTGGGAAGCCACACATTTCAGGGCGGCCTCCAGGGATTGGTTAGCACACTCAGCCTGCCCGTTACTCTGAGAGTGGTAATCAGAGGTGAGACTGACCATGGTGCCCAGTGAGCGGCAGAAGGATTTCCAGAGTAGAGAGGTGAATTGGGGACCCCGGTCAGACACAATGTCCAGAGGGATACCATGAAGGCGGAAAACATGAGTGGTGAGTAAGTTGGCAGTCTCAGAGAGAGAGAGCAACTTGGGAAGGGGCACCAAGTGGATGGCTTTAGAGAATCAGTCTACAATAGTGAGGATGACGGTGTTGCCCTGCAAGGGAGGGAGACCCGTGATTAAGTCCATGACAATGTGCGACCAAGGGTGACTGGGACCCGGCAGGGGGTGCAGAAGGCCGGCAGGGGGAAAAAGTCTGATTTGTTCATAACACACACTTGACAGGCGTTGACGTAATCCCATATGTCCATCCGTAGTGTAGGCCACCAGAACACCCACCGCACCAGATTCATAGTACAGGAGATCCCAGGGTAACAGGCAAAGTGGCTGGTATGCCCCCAACGGATGACGTCACTGTGAAGGGCGGATGGGACGAACAGGCAGTTGTCAGGGACCCCCCCAGGCTTGGGCTCAGTGGACTGGGCCTGCCGAACCCTCTGCTCAATCTCCCACAAGAGGGTGCCAAGAATGCAGAAAGAGGGCACAATGGACTCAGGAGGGGAAGAGGAAGATGACAGGTCAGAGGCGAACTGGCGGGAGAGAGCGTCAGGCTTGGTGTTACGTGACCCAGGCCGATAGGTGATCACAAGATTAAATCTAAGGTAGAATAAAGCCTAACGGGCCTGCCTGGAGTTCAACCTGCAGGCCAACCTTAAGTACTCTAGGTTTTTGTGGTCGGTCCACACAATGACGGGATGAATTGCTCCCTCCAGCGAGTGCCTTCACTTCTCAAGGGCCAATTTAATGGCCAGCAGCTCTCGGTCTCCTACGTCGTAATTCCTCTCAGCGGGAGTCAATCGCCGACAGAAATATGAGATGAGAGATTGAGATGAGATTCAACTTTATTGTCATTACACATGTATGAATACAAGGTAACGAAACGTGACTTGGCATTTGGGCACGCTCTGCAGAGCATATCCAAGGCCGGGGCAGCCGCTAGGCGCCAGTCATAAAGAAGAAAGGAAAAAAAGAAAAAGAGAATGGATATGACACAGTAGGCGAGAGAAAAAAACATGTTTTATCAGAATGACGCTCGGCAAGTGAGCGAAATTTTGATTGCAGGCAAACCCTCAATGCACATTTAGCAGACATTTAGCAGGAGATCACACACAAAAGTTGAGAGGCAGTGTATTGTATGCATGTAATGTTGTATGCATTGTGTAGTGTAAATGTAACAGTTGTTAGTGAGCAGCAGAGGGCGCCTCCTGGCAATGGATAGATGTTATAATCATGTGACTTATAAACAAGTCCAGAGTCTATCTCTCTTGCTTGCAGAAGGCACATGGGCATTGTCCTTGAGGGTCCAATCCGCTGATACGACAACAACTGATTGTCGATTGTTTGGGTAGACATAAGAGCCGGTCCTTCCGCTTATCTCAATCAGGAGGAATGTAAACAAGGTCAAATCAAATCAGCACAGTGCACTCAGAGAATAGAATTTGTCCTCACCCGTGTAATTCTGTGCTTCCATTATATGTGCAGGCTTAAACTGTTTTTCCATGGAGAGCACAGGGCTCCAGATGTATTCCTCCACTGAATCACTGTCATTCAGTTCACCGTTTGCCGCTACTCGTGCCCTCCCCAACTGGTCGAATTTGATGAAGGAGCTTGCCGGGTCCGCTTTGATCAGCTCTCTCACCTTCCTTCAATTTCTGATGCATCAGGGAACTCCACAGCCAAAAATAGATTCCACAGACACATGAATTCCAATGTCCATGAGTCTCCTCGCAGGTTCCAATTCTTGGGCTCCCCCTTGGCCCAATTCTTGTTGAAAAATAGTGACAATAGCACATTTAAGCCGCTTCCAAATCCATAATTTCCGTTTAGATTAAGATTCAGCAGAAGAAGAGCGACTAAACACAGACAAAAACGCAACATTGCAAAAGCTGGGAATAGATCAGGAAGGCAGGAGAGGAGGGAAGAAAAATGCGACTGCTCTCTCTCAAGGCAAGAAGGAAAGAATATATGCACATGGATGGAGTTTCTGGTCAAAGGCTGGACGCTGCAAGAGGACAGCGCCCACCCCTGAGTCAGAAGCATCCACCTCTACAATAAACTGGAGCTGAGGGTCAACCTGCGCCAGGGTGGGCGTGTTAGAGAATAGGGCTTTTAATTCAGTGAAGGCCTGCTCCGCTGCCTCAGACCACTTAAAGGGGGCTTTGGTCGAGGTCAGCTGAGTCAGAGGCTGAGCAACCCAACTGTAGTTTCTGATAAACCTACAATAGAAACTGGCAAAGCCCAAAAAACGTTGGAGTTGTTTCCTAGATTGTGGGGTAGGCTAATCAAGCACCGCCTTCAACTTGGACTGGTCGGCCCTCAGCTCCCTTTCAGCTACAATAAAGCCCAGGAAGGAAGTGGAGCAGGTGAAAAACTCACACTTTTCAGCTTTCACAAATCAAATCAAATCAAACTTTATTGTCATATTGCTGTACATACAACTGTAGTGCAGGCAAGATGAAATTGCGTTTCTCTCGGCATCCATATAAGAAGCAGCATGATTTAAGACACATTCCCACATAGCTCCCCCCCACCCCCACCCCCCCATCCATTCATATATCCCTGAGACATACAGTGGGGCAAAAAAGTATTTAGTCAGCTACCAATTGTGCAAGTTCTCCCACTTAAAAGATGAGAGAGGTCTCCAATTTTCATCATAGGTATACCTCAACTATGAGAGACAAAATGAGAAAAAAAATCCAGAAAATCACATTGAAGGATTTTTAATGAATTAATTGGTAAATTCCTCAGTAAAATAAGTATTTGGTCACTTACAAACAAGCAAGATTTCTGGCTCTCACAGACCTGTAACTTCTTCTTTAAGAGGCTCCTCTGTCCTCCACTTGTTACCTGTATTAATGGCACCTGTTTGAATTCGTTATCAGTATAAAAGACACCCATCCACAACCTCAAACAGTCAGACTCCAAACTCCACTATGGCCAAGACCAAAGAGCTGTCAAAGGACACCAGAAACAAAATTGTTGACCTGCACCAGGCTGGGAAGACTGAATCTGCAATAGGTAAGCAGCTTGGTGTGAAGAAATCAACTGTGGGAGCAATTATTAGAAAATGGAAGACATACAAGACCACTGATAATCTCCCTCGATCTGGGGCTTCACGCAAGATCTCACCCCGTGGGGTCAAAATTATCACGAGAACGGTGAGCAAAAATCCCAGAACCACATGGGGGGACCTAGTGAATGACCTGCAGAGAGCTGGGACCAAAGTAACAAAGGCTACATCAGAAAAACACTACGCCGCCAGGGACTCAAATCCTGCAGTGCCAGACGTGTCCCCCTGCTTAAGCCAGTACATGTCCAGGCCCGTCTGAAGTTTGCTAGAGAGCATTTGGATGATCCAGAAGAGGATTGGGAGACTGTCATATGGCCAGATGGAACCAAAATAGAACTTTTTTGGTAAAAACTCAACTTGTCGTGTTTGGAGGAGAAAGAACACCATACCTACTGTGAAGCATGGGGGTGGAAACATCATACTTTGGGGCTGTTTTTCTGCAAAGGGACCAGGACGACTGATCCATGTAAAGGAAAGAATGAATGGGGCCATGTATCGTGAGATTTTGAGTGAAAACCTCCTTCCACCAGCAAGGGCATTGAAGATGTAACGTGGCTGGGTCTTTCAGCATGACAATGATCCCAAACACACCGCCCGGGCAATGAAGGAGTGGCTTCGTAAGAAGCATTTCAAGGTCCTGGCGTGGCCTAGCCAGTCTCCAGATCTCAACCCCGTAGAAAATCTTTGGAGGGAGTTGAAAGTCTGTGTTGCCCAACGACAGCTCCAAAACATCACTGCTCTAGAGGAGATCTGCATGGAGGAATGGGCCAAAATACCAGCAACAGTGTGTGAAAACCTTGTGAAGACTTACAGAAAACGTTTGACCTCTGTCATTGCCAACAAAGGGTATATAACAAAGTATTGAGATGAACTTTTGTTATTGACCAAATACTTATTTTCCACCATAATTTGCAAATAAATTCATTAAAAATCCTTCATTGTGATTTTCTGGATTTTTTTTTTCTCATTTTGTCTCTCATAGTTGAGGTATACCTATGATGAAAATTGGAGACCTCTCTCATCTTTTAAGTGGGAGAACTTGCACAATTGGTGGCTGACTAAATACTTTTTTGCCCCACTGTACTTGGGGAAAAAAAAAAAAAAAAAAAAAAAAAAAAAGAATAACTAACTATAATATACAAAATGTCCGTAGGTGCAGTAGTGTGTATGAGAGATTCCGGGTCAACTGTTCAGCATCCTGACAGCTTGTGGAAGGAAACTGTTGATCAGTCTGGTGGTTCTGCCTCTGATGCTCCGGAATCGTTTACCAGATGGAAGAAGTTCAAAGTGTTTATGCAGAGGGTGAGAACGGTCCTTGACAATGTTTAGTGCCCTGCTCCTACAACGGTTCTGAAAAAGTTCTTGGACAGAGGGGAGGGAGACTCCAATTACCCTCTCCGCCCCCTTGACTATCCTCTGCAGGGCTTTTTTGTCTGACATACTGCAGCTGGAGTACCATGTAGCAATGCAGTGCGTCAGAACACTCTCCACCACACCTCTGTAGAAGGTCCTGAGGATGCAGATGGGGAGAGAGGCCTGTTTGAGTTTCCTCAAGAAGTGCAGTCTCTGCTGAGCCCGCTTCCTAATCTCCAAGGAATTCTAGCTCCAGGTCAGGTCCTGCGAGATCTGCACGCCGAGGAACTTGATGTTCTCTACTCTCTCCACTAAACGGCCGCCGATGCTGAGGGGGGCGTGCTCAGGCTGCGACAGCCGGAAGTCGATAATCATCTCCTTCGTTTTGTCCACGTTGAGCACCAGATTGTTCTCCCTGGACCAGCCCTCCAGGTCTCTCACTTCTTCCCTGTACATTGATTCCTCATCCCTCTGGATAAGTCCCACCACCGTGGTGTCATCTGCAAACTTAATAATCTGGTTCCCCTCATGTCTGGATACACAGTCATGTGTTAGAAGTGTAAACAACAGTGGACTGAGTACACAGCCTTGAGGGGATCCGGTACTCAGCGTGACAGACTTGGAGATGTTGTTTCCAACCCGGACAGACTGAGGTCTCTCAGTCAGAAAATCCAGGATCCAGAGACATGTGGCGGTGTTCAGACCGAGAAGGAGTAATTTCTCCATCAGTCTCTGGGGAATAATGGTGTTGAATGCTGAACTGAAATCAATATACAGGAGTCTGGCGTAGGTGTCTTTCCGGTCCAGGTGGGTGATGACAGAGTGTAGGTGGTGACTATAGCATCCTCCGTGGAGCGGTTTGAACGATATGCAAACTGGAGCGGGTCGTGTGATGCAGGGAGGCAGGCTGTAATGTGTGGTTTGACAAGCCGCTCAAAACACTTCATCACAATTGGTGTCAGTGCAACAGGACGATAGTCATTCAAACAGGACACCACTGGTTTCTTTGCCACCGGTACAATGATAGAGGTCTTGAAGCATCTGGGAACGATGGCCTGACTCAGGGAGATGTTATAAATGTCAGTCAGGACATCCGCCAACTCGCTCGCGCAGTCTCGGAGCACACGTCCCGGAATGTTGTCTGGACCTGCAGCTTTGCGTGGGTTGACTCTGGTTAGGACCTCCGTGTGTCCGCTGTGTTGATGGTAAAAGCTGGTCCGACCGATGGTGGGGGAGGGCCAGCCCTCCCTTTGATTGTCGAGTTTGATGCTTCAAAACGTGCAAAGAAGTCGTTAAGCCTGTCTGGAAGCGAAGCGTCGTCATCATCGACCCCCTGCCTAGGCTTAAAGCCTGTCAGTGTCCGAACTCCCTGCCACATCTGCTTGGTGTTCCTAGTGTCACAGAGGTGTCCCTGGATTTTCTCCGCATAGGCGTGCTTTGCCGCCTTAATTCCCTTAGAAAGCGCAGACCTGGCTGAGCGGAGGGCGATCCTGTCCTTCGCTCTGAAGGCTGCATCTCTGGCTGTGAGTAGCGAGTGCACCTCTGCAGTCATCCAGGGCTTATGATTACCCCGCATAGTGATGGTCTTCACTGTAGTGAAATCCTCTGTGCACTTTGCGATGTAGCTGGTGACCGAATCAGCATACTCCTCCACATCTGTCCTGTCTTCCTGGGAGGCTGCTATTTTGAAGACCTTCCAGTCTGAGGTAAAGAGGTAATTCTCCAAGAGCCATTGTAACACAGCCCAGACGTGGACTGTGCATTCCTCCGGCATGCAGGAAAAAAATCAGGATGTCATCTAGGTATACGAAAAAGAATTGATTCACCATATCGTGGAGGACATGAATGAATGAATGAATGAATCTTTATTTCGGATAGATTAAAAGTAAAGATAAAAAAAAACAGAATAATATAACAAAGGGGGAAAGAAAATCCAACAAGGTCAAATTAGACAATAACTCCTCTGATTATACAGTTAAACATAAGTTATCCGAAATGGGTGATGGCTGAAGCCGCAGCTTATATTGCCCACCCATATTCCATCTAAGAATTCAAAAGAAAAACAAAACAAGAGCAATTACAATTCAGAACAAAGCTAAGACAAAACGTGACAAAAAAAAACTAAGCTACACCACAACACAGACTGGATATGACAATCCTTATGTGATTTTTACATGTCATCTTGTATATATGTTTGGAGTATTTCTTCCTTTAGTTTTTGTTTAAATTGTCCAAGCGTTGTACATGATTTTAATTCAGGTCCAAAATTGTTCCATAATCTGACTCCTTGCACTGAAACACAGTGTTGCTTGGTGGTAGTTCTCACTGAAGGTTTTTGAAATATACATGTTCCTCTGAAATGAAATTGTTTCTCCCTTATTTGGAACAACTTTTGGATATTTGCGGGCAGTGATAGATTCTTCACTTTAAACATTATTACTGCAGTTTTAAAGTCAACCAGATCTTTCAACTTGAGAGCTTTTAATTTAAGAAAAAGTGGGTTTGTTGGTTCCCTGTAAGCAGCTTTGTTTATTATTCTAATAGCTCTCTTCTGAAACATAAAGACTGGATATATGTTTGTTTTATATGTATTTCCCCATACTTCAGTACAATATATGTATGGGAGTATTAATGAATGATACAAAGTATATAATGTGGGTTGATTCAGCAAATATTTCACTCTGTGTAGTATTGCAATTCATTCATCTTTTTCCGCTTAATCCTTTTCGGGTCACGGGGGGGCTGGAGCCTATCCCAGCATCTTTGGGCGAGAGGCAGGGTACACCCTGGACAGATCGCCAGTCCATCACAGGGCCAACACAGAGAGGCAGACAACCATTCACTCTCACAGTCATACCTAAGGACAATTTAGAATCCCCAGTTTTGATGCCAATTAACCTAATATTTTACCTTTAATATAATTAATATGTGACTTCCAACACAGTTTATTATCAATTATTACTCCAAGAAATTTAGTTTCGGATACCCTTTCAATCTCTACACCATTTACACTGAGTTTAGATACTAAGCTGTTGTGACGGTTGTTAAAAACTATAAATTTTGTCTTACTTAAATTGAACGTTAATTTGTTTGAATCAAACCACAGTTTAAGCTTTCCTAATTCCTTTCCGAGTGTATCCAAAAGTTGTTCCAAATTGCTTCCACTGTATAATAAATTAGTGTCATCGGCAAACAATATTAAATCCATTTTTTCCAAAACTTTACATATATCATTTATATACATATTGAATAACAATGGCCCCAAAACTGAACCCTGTGGGACTCCACAAGTAACCTTCAGTAACTGTGAGTTTTTGTTACCAACACATACATACTGATGTCTATTCTATAAGTAACTACATAACCAGAACAGTGCTAGCCCCCTAATACCACATTTTTGTAGTTTCTTTAATAATAAATTATGATCCACTGTATCAAATGCTTTTTTAAGATCCAGGAATACCTCAACTGAATACTCTTTATTTTCAAAGGCAGTTGATATTTTTTCTATAAATTCCATTAGAGCAAATGCAGTTGTCCTCTTGTGTCTGAACCCATATTGCTGCTCACACAATAAATTATTCTTCAGTATGAAGTTGTCATTTCTCTCATAGAATATTTTTCCAAGTATCTTGGAAAATTGCGGCAATAGTGAAATTGGTCTATAGTTTGAGAATTCCCCTCTGTCACCCGTCTTGTATATCGGAATTACTTTAACTATTTTCATTGCATTGGGAAATATACCTGTTTGGAGAGACAGGTTACAGATATACAGTACATCAGTGGCTTCACTAAGCATTCAATAATAGTTTTGACTAAGAGCATGTCAATACCATCACAGTCCGTAGATGTTTTAGTTTTAAAGGATTTAACAATTTCAATGACCGCTCTCTTGTCTGTGTTCTGTGTTCTCGTCTGTGACATCGTTAATCATGCGCTGTAAAATGGCGGGGGCGTTAGTGAGGCCAAAGGGCGTCACTAGATATTCAAAGTGCCCCAAATGTGTTTTAAATGCCATCTTCTATTCATCCCCCTCTCGTATGCAAACCAAATGATACGCGTTGCGTAGATCGAGCTTAGTAAAGACCCATGCGTGCTGAAGGAGCTTGAATGCGGAATTGATTAGGGGCAGAGGATATTTATCCTGAACGGTTTTCACGTTAAGCTTGCGGTAGTCAATGCCCGGCCACAGGGATCCATCCTTCTTCCCGACAAAGAAAAACCCCCACCCCAAGAGGAGCCAAAGAGGGCCGAATGAGGCCGGAGTTCAAAGAGTCCTTGATGTAACTTTCCATCGCCTCCCTTTCTGGCCTAGAAAGGCTGTAGAGCCAGCTGGACGGCAGCCGCGCACCCGGGAGGAGGTCGATAGCACAGTCATAAGAGCAGTGAGGTGGTAAAGAGAGAGCTCTCGACTTGTTAAAGACCTTCCCAAGGTAATGGTAGACCTCGGGTACAAGGCTGAGGTCTGGCGGCTCCACCGGAAGAGAGATAATGAGGTGATAAGGAGAACAGTTGGCCGAACTGAGGCAGGAGGATAAACAAAAGGGACTCCAAGAGGAAATTGAGTTCTATGCCCAACTGATAATAGGGTTGTGTTTTTGGAGCCAACGGTAACCCAGAACCCCCAGGGAGGAGGAGCTAGGGAGAATGAAGAATGAGAGAGACTCCCGGTGGTTCCCGGAAAGGAGGACGGAAACCAGTTCCATGCACTCGGTAATGGTGGCTAGGTTACAGCCCGATAGTGCCGCTACTTTTAATGAAGCTGGCAGTTTGATAGTGGGTATACATATCTCTCACACAAGCCACAAAGAAATGAAATTTTGTTTGGCCCCTGACTCAATAAACGCAGAGACCTTCTTCTTGGCCCCCGGTAACTGGATAAGAGCCAGGAGCGAAAAGTTACAGGAGGGATTGATAGAATGACTGCCCGCCAGATCCCCCACGGCTACTGATGGGCCGCATCTTTTGGCCTCACTGGGCAACTAGGTAGTTTATGCTCCAAAGAGCTGCAGTACATGTACGCGCTGGCCACCCTCCGACGCTGGTGCTCCTCCGGAGTCAATCGGGCTCGACCCAGCACCATGGGTTCGTAGGAGGAATCGGGCTTAACGGAGCTAGTAACCGGGGGGGGGGCGGTGTCTGAACATGAGGAGGGCGGCGTAAAGAAGGCCTTTTGCTCCTTAGGGTACTCGAGGTACCGATTATCCAGACTAACAGCTTGCTCGATTAACTCGTCCAGAGAGGAGGGGGTCGCGTGAACCACCAGGTCATCACGGAGGTTGGCATTCAGACCCAGGAGGAAGGCGCTGTGTAAGGCAATGTCATTCCTCCCTGAGTCTGCCGCAATGACCCGGAACTCCACAGAGAAATCAGCCACAGACTGATTCCCCTGTTAGGTGGCTCATGATATTCTCCTCACCCTCAGAATGGTCGAACGCCCAGGAAAACTCCTGAACAAATCATTCAAAGGAGTAACTGGGGCTCTCGGTGCTACCGAGAATGGACTGGGCCCGATTAAGTGCCTGCTCCTGAAGCAGGAGGATCATAAAATGAATTTTTGACGTGTCGTCCGGGTACTCCCCATCCACCTGCCGCAGATAAAGATGAACATGGAGCAAGAACCCCTTACGTCCCCCCACCTCCACTGTGTACGGGGCAAGTGAGGGAACGGAGATAGTACGGCGAATGGTAGCACCCGCTGGGACGGCAGGTGGAGAGGGAGGACCCAAACAAGACATATGGCAGAGGTGATCAATGACTGTGGTCAGTAGGCCGTGAGCAGCTGCCACTTTTCGTTCAGTTTCGTGGCACCCAACGGGGAACTAATATTTTAGTGTTTCTAAATTAAGATTACATTATTGTAAGACAAAATATCGATGTTCCCACTTCCAAAGGTGTGGATAGCTGTATGAAAAATGCGATTGAAGTCAGTCGGTAATAATTGTCTGGCTACCTTAAACATGGCCCAGTCCGGGACGTTTTAACCAATCAGCGTCGTCCCTTTGGTCATGTGACAACAAAATGGCAGCACCCACAGGGGTAGCGTGCACTGAAAGCCTCTCCTGTGTTATTCACATTTCTGATAAGTTTTCGGGCAGCATCACTCGTTTTACTGAAGCATTGTGGGCAAAAGTACGTGAGTGTGCCCAAAAATGGCTTGTACTTGATGGACCCCAGCAGAAAGTAACAGAACAATGTCGCGACTTGTTCGAGAAAGGTGAGTGGTAGCCATTGTTTATGGTTGTACTGCGTGTGCCCTGGAGTCGTTTGGCTCCGATCATTTGTAACTCTAAATATGAACTAAAATGGAACCCTACATGTCTAAAACCTTTGTCAGCCGCTCACAGGGTGACCTAGTCCTGGTCTAAGACTCCGAGTAGGCCGATCTGGGGGTGTGGAGGCTAATAACCAAGGGACTCTGGGTGCCAGGTAACATAGTCCTAGTATAGATCTAGATGATGCAGATCGACTCACTCTGATGATGCATCTATCCCCAGAACCCACCCTGGGCCTGAATTATAGTCAAAATATACCACTACCACAAAGTAGCTCAAATGGGAAAAGGGTAGCAATCCCAATGAGCTTAACTCTGAGTCTGAGGGTTGGATGTAGTTCTCAGCTCAAGCCCAAGGGGTGCAGTGTACTAGTAGGTGAGGGAGGAACAAGTTTAGGCATACATTTATATAGTTTGCACATAGTTACACCCATACTATCAAGCCTTAGGTGGATGGAAAATGGCCTGTTAAGGAAAGCCCATATGTTTGTGATGTGTCACCCAAGAAAGGTTAAACTCATGGCAGCAGCAGTCGCCTGTATACTTTATGCTCTCAATAAATATGGGCACACGGTCTGTGCTTGCCATTTTGCAAGTTTACATTGAGCAGAGACTAGGTTGCACAAGGTCTCTATTATAAGCTCACTGTTAATGTGAAAATTATCTGCAATCTATATATGTTTTATATCTATCTGGGTACAAGGTAGGCCTAATGTTATAATACCCTATGGTCCATATAACATGTTTTCAGATCTAAACAACCTTGATCCAACATTTGGCTACCATCGTGTGTGCTATAGCCGTTTTACGGACAAAACAAGAGTGGAACGTGCTGTAGCTCGTAAAAAACGACTGGCCGAAGCCCACATTCCTGAGCCTCAGGAGCACCATCAGCCAAGCATCTGCAAGGTCAAGCAATGTGTTGCCAAACATCTGCATCATCTGCAAAAAGGAAACGCTCAGAGAAGGGCCACGGACAAATCGTGTCACTGTAAAACTGATGCAAGCTGAGACATGTGATGCTGGTAAGAAAATTGATAGATCTTACAATTTGGAGTGGTGAAAGTTTAAAGAAGAATAATGCCATCTTGGATTTATTTAAATGAGTGGAGTTCTTTGACCCTCAATCACACAAGTGACCTCAGAAATCGATTCCTGGGCATAACATTATCTGAAAATGATGTCTCAAACGTGATTCTAGGTGGACTGATTAAAAAAGTTCATCCATCCATGACGGCTATTTTTGATTTATGCAAATAAGCGGAGTTCTTTGACCCTCAATCACATATTTGACCTCAGAAATCGATTCCTCGGGTCAACATTATGCAGAAAAGACATCTCAAACGGGATTCTAGGTAGAATGGTTAAGAAGTTGGACTATCCATGCCTGTGGTGGCCATCTTGGATTTATGCAAATGAGTGAAGTACTTTGAGCCTCAATCACAAAAGTGACCTCAGAAATCGATTCCTGGGCATAATATTATCAGAAAATGATGTCTCAAACGTGATTCTAGTTGTACTGATAAAAAAGTTAGGCCATTCATGGCAGCCATCTTGGATTTATGAAAATTAGTGGAGCCCTCAATCACATATCTGACCTCAGAAATCGATTCCTCGGGTCAACATTATCCAAAAAAGACGTCTCAAACGTGATTATAGGTAGAGTGGTTCAAAATATAGTCCATCCACACCCATGGTGGCCATCTTGGATTTATGCAAATTAGTGGGGTTCTTTGACCCTCAGTCACACTAATGACCTCGGAAATCAATTCCTCGGGTTAACATTAGCCGAAAAGGACGTCTCCAACGTGATTCTAGGTAGAATGGCTAAAAAGTTAGGCAACCAACACCAGAGAGAGACACTCAAACGTGGAGTAAACATTGAAACACAATTTTATTGAAAACACACAGTGGTAAAGAAAGCGGCAAATGCCGAGGGAACACACAGCCTGTAGGGGGAGAGAAACGAGAGCTGGTTAGAAATAAGGAGTTAAACTGGACATAATGGACTAGTGCAAAGGTAATCTTATGAGAGATGAGCAGGGAGTCCGGCAGAGAAACCCAGCATGGAGTTGGAGGAGCCAGCAGGGCAAAGCTGGCGAAGGAAGAGGAGTGGGAAGGAGCTGGGGAGAGTCTGACCAGGCGGAGAAGGCAGTCTTGGGAGACGATGGTGAGGAAGGCAGGTGAACACGGTGCAATCCCGGGGACACACTGCTGAGATGGCAGCAACCTGGGAAAAGAGAAGGAGAAGGAGGGTTAGGCTGAGTTTCAGGAATTAGTTTTAAACCTTAACTTCAAGGCAGCAGTACCCAATGGTCCAGCGCTGAAGCATTCACAAACTGATCCTTTTAAGCGCTGGCGGTGAAGAGACATCAGGTGCGTCCACTCATGCAGATGCGTTGATGACCTGCGGAGCCGGAAAACAGATGAAGGACCTCCCACAGAAAGGGAGGGGGAGCGCACTCATCCAATCATCACAGGCTTGTCCTATTTAAACCTCAGACATTTAGTTTGGTGTGCTCCTGACTGTTGAAGTGAAAGTGAAAACCATGGTAAGATCAAAAGAGCTGTCTGAGGCCTTCAGAAAGAAGATCATAGCAGCTTATGAGTCTGGTAAAGGATTTTAAAAGATCTCAAAAGAATTTGAAATCAGCCATTCCACTGTCCGGAAAATAGTCTGCAAGTGGAGGACATTCAAAACAACTGCCAACAAGCCCAGGTCTGGCCGTTCAAGCAAGTTCACCCCGAAAGCAGACTGCAAGATGCTAAAAGAAGTCTCCAAAAACCCTAAAATGTCATCACAGGACCTACAGCAGGCTCTTGCTACTGTTGATGTGAAAGTGCATGCCTCTACAATCAGAAAAAGACAGCACAAGTCATCTTGCATGGGAGGTGTGCAAGGAGGGAAACCTTTGCTTTCTGAGAGAAACATGAAGGCCAGACTAAAGTTTGCCAGAGAGAATGTAGACAAAGACCAGGACTTCTGGAATAATGTTCTTTGGACAGATGAGTCTAAAATTGAATTATTTGGACACCAGAACAGAGGACCTGTTTGATATAGACCAAATACAGCATTCCAGGAAAAAAACCTCATACCAACTGTGAAGCATGGAGGTGGAAGTGTCATGGTTTAGAGAGACTTTGCTGCTACAGGACCTGGCCAGCTCACCATCAGAGAATCTACCATGAATTCTACCGTGTATCAGAGGGTGCTTGAAGACCACGTGAGACCATCTGTAAAAAAAATTAAAGCTGAAGCGGAACTGGACCCTGCAACATGACAAGGACTCAAAACATACTGGTAAATCCACCAAGGACTGGTTAAAAGCTAAGAAATAAAAAGTCCCATAATGGCCGAGTTAAAGCCCAGATCTTAATCCCATTGAGATGCTGTCGGCTGACTTGAAACGGGTTGGCTGTACGTGCAAGAAACCCCTCAAACAGCTCACAGCTGAAAGAATTCTATGTTGAGGAGTGGGGCAAACTTTCCTCAGACCGATGTCAGAGACTGGTAGATGGCTATAAGAAGCGTCTCACTGAAGTTATTTCAGCCAAAGGGGATAACACTAGCTATTAGGCAGTAGGGCGTCCTCACTTTTTCCTCAGTTAGAATACACATTTTTGTTGATATCTTTTGTTTAATGATTAAAACAAGGTTAATTTTTGTTATTTACTTGCAATTAAATCACCTTTTCCAGAGATAAATTAAAAACAAGATTAGACATCAATATGTGAACATTTCTTAATAAAGAACTGAATATTTAATGGGGTGTCCTAATTTTTTCACATGACTGTTGAAGGAACATGATGTAATCCTGACAACTAGCATTTATAAATGGTTCTACTGTCCAAATTCAACACAGTGGAGAGGGTTGTCTCTCCTCCTCTCCAGACCAGAGTCATGCAGGTTACAAAGGAGAGGACAGGAAAAACATTTAAACAGTTATAGCACACACTGGGCAGTAACGACGACTTCTACCCAATAAGTTGCCCTTTTCATGTTCGAAAGAAATGATCTCTGGTCCCGTTCTCCTGCTTGTCTTCATGACCAAAATATCAGTTATCCTCCAACGCAGGTGGCCTAAACATTATTTGCTTTGGTTCTAGGAAGTAGTCTAGCCAACACTATATATACTGTATATATTTTTTTAAATTCTGGAATGGATTACAAGCTTTGCAAACAGGAATATCCTGCAACTGTAGTGTCTGGGCTTGGCTCCTGGCCATGCCCAGCATTTTCTGTGTGTACTCTTGGTTGTTATTATTATCATCTTTATTATCATTATGATTCTTACTGCTTGGTTATTCCTAGTTCCTGTGTTTGGTTTTATTTTGCTATCATTCCTGTTTCATTTCCTGTTGTCTTATTATTGTAGTCCTCCTTCCAGTTTACCATCATGATTTGCTATTTACATTTCGTTTCGTGAGCTGTTTCTCATTTGCCCTCATTAGTAGTTGTATATAGCTTTCCTCATTCCTTTTTTCCCTGCCACAAAATAAGTCCATGCTATGACTGTCACTCCTCTGCCTTTCACCACGCTCCAGACTGGTTTGTACCTTAGTTATCATTCTCGTTTTTATTATTAGTTTTGTGTTACCAGCCCCCATGCTGCACCCTTAGTTTATTCCTTAATAAATTGCTGAAACTCAACCTTGCGTTTGGGTCCATCCTTTCTAACACCCCGGCAGCTAGACATAACAGTAACATTGTTGTTGGAGAAGCCCATTTTTTTCCTGACATGTCTAACAGCTCATGCTTGTTTTAATGGTGCATTACATGGTGCAAATTAACTTACAGATATCAACCTGGTGATCCATTCAGTTGTAACTATGGAGATATTTACACAAATCAGTCTAGAAACAGTCATCAGTTTAAATTAATGACCATGCTGACCTTCAGAAAAACTGGCCACCGAGGCCAAGCTTTGTTTCATATCAATGAAAAGCAACCATTACTATAATATCTACAAATATTTTAAAGAACCAGGTGTTTTAGAATTCATAAAGAGCAGTAAAACTCAGAGCAGCACAGACCTGAAGCTCACAGATGGTCCACAAAGAAAATGATTTAACTGGTTCACATTGTAAATATTTTTGTCTCTGTACTGCCTGAGTTTAGTATCACCAGCGCAGAACAGTGCCCTATAAGAATACATGCAATCAAAATAGACCTCTTACACAATGTAGTGTGACTTCCACTTTCCAAGCTGCTGGTTGGTTCATATCCAGTCAAAACCAGCAAAAAACAACATTACTTTTGCTTATAACACAGTGTTTTCTTTTCATTAAATCAATTTATCTACTTCCACTGATCAATACATATATTATAAATAATACTGATAGCTCATTTTTTTGTATGAACCATGTGCAGCAATCCCCCCCCCCCAGTCAAAGGTCAAGTTGTTGTCACCACCATTTTGGATATCACACTATACATATATAAACAACGCTAAACTACGCTGATTTGTGATTGTTTGCAACATTTTTATGTTATCATCATGGCTTGTGTTACTGTGGGTTGTACTAATCATTCAAGCAACAAGGGAATTTCAGTTTACTCAAAGTTATGCACATAAGTTAATAATAAAATAAGCCAGATAATAATTGGGAGTAAAGTGTATGCGTCAGTGTGTTTCGCAGGTTCACTGGAGCTCATGCAGTGTTATTTGGAAAAGGTAGAGATGTAAACAACATGGGCTAATAAACAGTAACAGGCATAAAAACAATCAAAAATTTATATATATATATATATATATATATATATATATATATATATATAAACAAAATATATATAAATATAAAAATAAAAACAAACAAAAAGGGAAACACAAACTCCATATGCAGAAAACAAACCATCACTACTATATACAATATATAAAACTTTATTTTTATTGTGCCAAATCACAACAATAGTCCAGCTCTCATGGTTGTAAACTCCTGTCACAATAACAAGTGTTCTATGTAATATTCATGGCACTTAACCAAAACTGTCATCACCATAACACTAACTGATGTAGACACCCCGAGGCAGCTGATATCTGTGATGATCTGGCCACGGTTGGCCCAGCGTGTCAGCGAAGTCATCAGACTGTCCATCTGCTGAGGCTGCTTTCATTTCCAGCATCAAACAGAATATGTCTGTCTCCCACACATCCTCTGCATAGCTCACATAATCTGTGCGGGGCAGCTGAGGCCGTGTGCAGATTCCCTCTGTGCAGGATGTGAGTGTGGAAATGACAGAAAATATAAACAGGACTTTTCACGGTGGGAGGCAACGGTTCGTCGGGGCAAAACTTGGCGGACTCACTTTGGATGTTCCATATATCACTTTAAGTCTAGACTACCAGGCATACTTGCGTTGGCAAAATGTAGCGTTTAAATGCTGGGCCAGTGAAAAGCTGTTTGTCTCAGGGATTCCCCATCTCATAGTACACACAGAGAGAGAGAGAGCAGGAGAGAGAGAGAAAGAGAGCGCGAGCACGAGAGAGGCCTGGTTTGTGTGCAGAGACATTTAGCTTCAAAAGCAGCATTGTGTGAAGGTCAGGAGAGTCTGCGGAATGGAGATCTATCGCTGTGACATTCTCCTTTCAGAGAGAAAGGCCAAACGCCCGGATCC
Organism: Pholidichthys leucotaenia; assembly: GCA_020510985.1. Taxonomy (NCBI): domain Eukaryota; kingdom Metazoa; phylum Chordata; class Actinopteri; order Cichliformes; family Pholidichthyidae; genus Pholidichthys; species Pholidichthys leucotaenia. The sequence continues at coordinate 271,300,133 of CM035849.1, forward strand.
TGTTACATTGGCAGAGGAGAGCTGGATAAAAGGCGGAGAGAGTGTGTGTGTGTGTGTGTGTGTGTGTGTGTGTGTGTGTGTGTGTGTGTGTGTGTGTGTGTGTGTGTGTGCGCGCGTGTGTGTATGCACGCCTGTGACAAGGTAGACAGTGACTGCTGTGGTATTATTTTGACTGCATATAAATGAGTAAGACATGGGTGTAACAAAAATGCCCACACAGCAAACAGTCACTTATTGTTATCTAATGAATATAACAAGGAAACTGGGAAAATATTATGGTTTCTGTGACTAATCCCAATAATGCCATTGGTTCTGAGAGGTTATAATAATGGATTTAACAACAGGTATTTTTTTTATATGTCAGACATGCTGCCATGTTAAGCACCCAGGTACCAGGGAGTATTTCTTCATGAATATGAGTCAGAGGCATTCTACAATAAAACTACTGGGGGTGCTGTTGGACAGGTCAACGGCCCTGGATAGCCATTCAAAGCTCAAAAACTGCTTCTTCCATCTGAGGAACATTTCTAAACTCAAAAATGTATTATCAAGTTCAGATCTAGAGATGATTATTCTAACTTTTATTTCGTCCAGAATTGATTACTGCAACTCTCTCTCTTTTTTTTTTTTGTACCTGTTTTAACAAGGGTTTGTTAAACCGCCTACAGATTTATCAGAATGCTGCGGCCAGGCTTTTAACGGGAGCTCGCAAGCAGGACGATATCACCCTAATTTTAGTCACTCTTCACTGGCTACCAGTCAAATTTTGTACTGATTTTAAATTTTTTGTATTGACTTTTAGAGCAATTCCTGACCAAGCCACAAAATACATGTGTGATCTTTTAACCCCATATTCTTCAGGTGGATCACTCAGGTCTTCAGGCCAGAATCTCTTATCGGTCCCTAAAACTTGCTATAAAACCAGAGGTGACCCGTCATTCCAGTCCGTTGCTCCCCGCTTATGGAACGCTCTCCCTCTCTCTCTGCGTGTGACTGATTTGGTTGACCCTTTTAAAAACAGTTGAAGACATTGTTATTTAGGAGAGCTTTTAATTGACTGGTGGCCTGGTTTTATTATTTATTTTATTATTTTATTACTTTAATCATGTGTTTTAATGTTTCTTATATGCTTAAACTGCTGTGTTATTTTAATGTCCCTGTTTTATATTACTCTACATTTTTTATTGTTAAAGCACTTTATGATCTTTATCTGTGAAAAGTGCTACACAAATGAAGTTCTTCTTCTTTGTCTGCTACTTCATAAACTACAATTTTGTTAAAAGTTACCTGAGTACATGTACTTAAATAAAACTAGTTGTATTTCTGAATACAACTAGTTTCATCTCAGTTTCATCTTTCTTAGGAAATGAAATTACAAAAAGAGAAGCAAGAGAGATATACAACTGGTGTTTCCTCTTTGTCCAACTGTCAAATCCAACACATCATACAGTATTTTGTACTCAGTCACATGTTGGCAGCACATAACTGTATTTGTAGAGGCAGCAAGCTACAGGAATGGCACGAACAGCAGACAGCTGCCAAGTATCACAGTGTGACAGGAGAGAGTATCGATCTCTTTCACTGTGTGATAGCCATGCTTTCATTTTCCCAATAAAATTATATCAGCACACACATCAGTAAACGACCTGAATAAGCTATGACTGCTCAACAAAAGTGTCACACTTTTATTGTTCTCTTATCAGTTGGGTTGATGAAATAAAGGCCAGGAATACTGATGACAGCATGAGCTGTGCCTGATCCATTCATCCTACCTGAATCACCGGGTCATCCTGCCCAACCCTAAACAGTAAAACGAGTCGAGATGGTTTTATCCAGCCCTGTTTACAGACCAGTTTTGTCAGGTACTTCATCTGAATTTTTTGCTTCCTTTCATGGCTTAAAGTTGACTTGAGCACATACCTGAGAAAGAGGAAAAGAACAGATTTAGCTGGTTATACGTCACCTCTGGAGCAAAGCCTTTAACCTCACAGCAGTAATGAAGGGTTACTTATTTGTAATCCTCTTCATCTGAGTTAGTGACTTGATGTTTGTTGTGGGTGTTGCAGGGTTTTTCCAAAGTTAACAGAAATGGACTCATTCTGTATACAGTATAACTCCAATTCCAAAAAGGTTTGGGGGCTGTGTAAAATATTAATAAAACAGATTGCAATCATTTGCAAATGTCATAAGCCACTACTGTATTCACAATAGAATGTAAAAAGAAACATATTTAGAGGTTCAAAATGACACATTTTATTTTCTTTATGAAAGATACGAGCTTGTGTTGAACTTCATGACAAGCAACACATCCGAACAGAGTTGGGAGAGAGTCATGTTTATTACTGTGTAGCATCCACTCTTCTCTTAACAGACTGTAAGCATCTGGAAACTGAGGAGACCGGCTGCTGGACCTTTGTGAGAGGTATGTTGTTCTATTTTTGTCTGATGTGACAAATATTCGACAAGATTCAAGGTTCTCAACAGTCCTGGGTCTTCAATATTCTATATTCACTTTATTGTCATTTCTTTAAGTATATACATAAAGAAAGGAGATGCTGTTTCTCTTCAGCTACTTACACGGCAATGAATGCAAGGCTAAAAATGCAAATAAAAGTAAAACAGTGCAATAAATGCATGTATTAATATTTAAAAATAATAAGAAGAACGTTTAAAAATCAGCAACCATAAAATCGGCAACAATACAAATCAATAACTATAAGGATCAGCAGTAACTGACAGCTAACTAGCTGTCAAAGTCTACTGTCAGTGGGAGTGGGTACAGTTTGTTCAACATCCTGACAGCTTGTGGAAAGCAGCTGTTTGACATCCTGGTGGATCTGCAGCAGATGCTCTTATACCTTCTCCCAGATGGGAGGATAGACAACATGCTGTGAGAGGGGTGATGAAGGTTATTGATGGCAGTGTTTCTGAGGATGCAGCACTGGTAATAAATCACCATCAGAAAGGGGTGAGGGACGCCAGTGACTTTAATGGCCATTTTTATTATCCTGTTGAGTTGTTGATGTTCATAAGCTTTGCAGTTTCCAAATTAGGATGTGAGGCTGTAGATTAAAATACTTTCAGTGGTTCCCCTATAAAAGGTGATGAGATGAATCCTGCCTTTCTGAGACTTCTGAGCAGGTGAAGGCACTGCTGAGCTTTTTTCACAACTGCTGGGGTGTCAGTGGTGAAGGTCAGGTCATCAGATGAAGATTAGTGGGTCTTCTGAAATCTATCACCATTTCCTTCATTTTTTCCACATTGAGGGTAAGACTGTGAGTCCTACACCATGGTGTCAGCTTCTTCCTCTCCATGCTGTATACAAACTTATCATTAGTACCGTAGTATCATCTGCATACTGATATGATGGGCGTTGAAAGTGGCAGTGCAGTTGTGGGTGAGCAGATAGAACAACAGGGAACTCAGAACGCAGCCTTGGGGTGAGCCTGTGCTCACTGTGATTGCTCTTGATGTTTGGTTGCCCACCTTTACTGTCTGTTGCCGTTGCACTTGGAAACTAAAGACCCAAATGCAGGTGCCTGCATCCACCTCGCAACAGCCTCAGCTTCTTCATCAACTCTTGTGGAATGATTGTACTGAAAGCTGAACTGAAGTCAGTGAAGAAGATGCAGGCATAGGTGTTTCTCCTCTCAAAATGTGACAAAGCCAGGTGGAATGTTATGGAAATGGCATCTTCTGAAGAACAATTTGTTCTGTAAGCAAACTGAAGTGGATCCAGATTTTTGGGGAGACTGTTTTTAATATACTGCATGACCAGCTGCTCAAAACATTTCCTTACTATTGGTGTGAGGTCCATAAGGCGGTGGTCATTTAGGCAGCCTGGATTTGTGTCATGGTTGTAGCACTCTGGACCAACTCTTTACCCTCCCAAGGATCCTTGAGGGTTCATGAAAGTTTGCCCAACCAGTTAGCATGTGTTTTGTGGACTGGGAGAAGGTCTTCAACCTTCCTGTCCTTCATGGTTTCCTGTGGTCCATGCTTTGGGAGTATGGAGTATTGGGCTCATTGCTACAAGGTGTCCGGTCTCTATACAATCCCAAGAGTTTGGCTCATATTGCCAACAATCAGTCAAACTTGTTCTGAGTGACTGTTGGACTTCGCCAGAGCTGCCTTTTGTCACCGATCCTGTTCATAATATTTCTGGACAGGATTTCTATGTGCAGCCAAGGAATGGAGAGTGTCATGTTCAGTGACCACAAGATCTCATCTCTGCTGTTTTCAAATTATGTGATTCTGTTGGCTTCATCGAACAATGACCTGCAGGTCTTGCTGGGATGCTTTGCTACGGAGTATGAAGCAGTTGGGATTAGGATCAATATGTCCAAGTCCAAGTTCATGGCCCTTAGTTGAAAAAGGGTGGATTTTCCTCTCCAGATTGGAGACGTGGTCCTGTCCCACATGGAGGAGTCTAAGTATCTTGTGGTCTGATTCATGAGTGAGGATAGAATGAAGCGGAAGATTGACAGACGGATCGGAGCAGCATCTTCAGTGATGTGGACATTGTACAGGTTGGTCGTGGCTAAGAGAGAGATAAGAGCTAAAGCAAAGCTGTGGATTTACTGGTAATGTACATTCCTACCCTCACCTATGGTCATGAATTTTGGGTAATGACCAAAAGAATGAGATCATGGATACAAGCTGCTGAAATGACCTTTCTCCGTAGAGTGGCTGGACTCACTCTTAAGGGTAGGGTGAGAAGCTCAGTTATCCCGCTTGAGGTGTTTTGGGCACGTCCCACTGGGAGGAGACCCGCTGGCCTGGAACGCCTTGGTCTCCTCCTTGAAGAGCTGGAGGAGATGGTTGGGGAGAAGGAAGCCTGGACTTCTCTGCTTGGACTGCTGCCTACGTAACCCAGACCCCCAAATAAGCAGTAGATGATGGATGGATTTGTAGTCTTTGGGACAGGAATGATCGTAGAGCTTTTGAGGCAGGTGGGGACAACTGCTTGGCTGAGTGAGATAATAAAAATGTCTGCAAAAACATCCTGCAATTGTGCTGCACGGTCTCGAGGACCTGACCAGGAATGTTCTCTGGCATCGCAGCTTTGCGTGGATTAACGATGGCAAACTCCTTTTTCACATCAGCCGTTGGGACCTGGATCGGCTGGTTATTGGATGTTAATGGGAAAATCTGTGTCTGAATAATGGTGTTAGCGTCAAAATGTGCATAGAAGTCATTTAGCATATCTAGTAGAGAGGGATGATGATGACATATCCTCAGGGGATAATTTATCTCCAACCAGAACTGTCAGTGATGTTCTGAAAGCCCTGTCTTCTTCTTCTTCTTCTTCTTTTAGATTTGATTGGCGGTTGGCAACCAACCTACAGGTGCATTACCACCACTGACTTGATTATCATCACTCTATCTTTGTATAAGGAGTTCTGAACAACTCCCCCTGTCTTCTTCTTCTTATTCTTCTGTTTGGTTTGATTAGCGGTTGGCAACCAGCTCAAAGGTGCATTACCGCCACTGACTTGAATATGTTTTCCTCATAGCTTTGTGACATTTTCTTCCTAGCTTTGTGGCTTCTTGTGGGTGAGAATATATATGGGCACATAATCATACCATGTAGGATAACTAAATAGACGGTTATGCTGTTTCATCCCACCTAGCAACAATGCTCTGCACTGTGTGTGTTTATATATTTACATATTTATTCCATCTAGCTACAATGCTCTGCACTGGGTGTGTTTATATTTATATATCTATATATTTATTCCATCTAGCTACAATGCTCAGCACTGGGTGTGTTTATATTTATATATCTATATATTTATTCCATCTAGCTACATTGCTCCGCACTGTGTGTGTTTATATACTTGCATATTTATTCCACCTAGCTGCAATGCTCCGTACTGTGGGTGTTTATATATTTACATATTTATTCCATCCAGCTACAATGCTCTGCACTGTGTGTCTGTGTGTGTGTGTGTATATATATATATTTTATAGTAATATGTACATATGTATATTAGCTGCTCTTGCTTGCTTGTTTTTTTTTGTTTTTTTTTCTTGCCTTCTGATTGTTGCTCTGAGTGTTGCTATCCCTGTGCTGTTGCAATCCTGGAATTTCCCCGTTGTGGGACTAATAAAGGCTTATCTTATCTTATAGCTTTGTGACATTTTCCTCTTTTCGCTCTGTGACGTTTTCCTCATAGCTTTGTGACATTTTCCTCATAGCTTTGTGACAATTTCCTCATAGCTTTGTGATGTCTCCCTCATAGCTTTCTGACGTTTTGACCAAGATTCGGGATTCATCCAGGTTTTGTTGTCGTTACTCACATCACTGCTTATATCATGCTTCTTCTTCTCGATCTGATTGCCAGCCGGCAACCAGCCCACAGGTGCACCATCGCATCCCACCGGGTTGGAGAGTGGCCAAGAGTATGGCAGGAAAAAAAAAACAAAACTAAATTCTTTTGCTTAATCCAGTTGCACTTAAATATCTAAGTAGAGCTACATATATTTCTTTGACTGAGGTTCCTAACATGTTTTCCAAACCAAAACTTAAATGATCCCTTTCCATTACTGCAATCAGATGTTTCCTTTGTTCCTGGTATCCCTGACAACAAAACGTGCTGAACTGTTTCTGGAGAACCACAATGTGCACAGCTGCCAGTTGGGTGTTTACCTATTCTATGTAGCATCTGGTTCAAAGTAGTGTGTCCTATTCTTAATCAGGTGATGAGTATCTCCTCTTTCCTGTTTCTGCCAACTCCCATTCCAGAGACCACCCGCTTTTGAATGTCATAAAGATATCTTCTTGTATCTATTGAGTCCCAGTATTCTTGCCACTTTTCCACTATATACTTGTTAATTACTGATTTGCCTTCTGCTTTACTGAGTGAGATCTGCAGATCCACTGCCTCAAATTTCAGTGATTGTTTTGCTAGTAAGTCCACATCTTCATTACCCTCTATTCCAACATGGGCTGGAACCCAAAGAAAGCTTCCTGACTGGCCTTTACTGTAGAGGTTGTAAATTAAGAAGTGGATTTCTACAATTAATTCCTGCCTACACGACTGCAGTGACTGAACACTCTTGAGAGCTGCCCAGCTATCTGAAGCAATGACTGCATTATTCCTATAATTTATCTCCAACCACTGTAGAGCTAATATAATGGCAACTAGCTCAACTGTGTATACTGATAAGTGATTGCTGGTTCTCTTATTGATAGATATTTTATACTGAGGAATGTATACCACAGCTCCACTACGACCAGTTGTAGGGTCCTTGGAACCATCGGTAAATGCTATCAGCATGTTACTGAAGTTCTGTTCAATATATTTATGCACTATATAATCTGTTGCTGATTGCTTATGTTGCCTCCTCAGTTGTTGTATTTCAAAATCTACTAGTGACATCTTAAACAGCCATGGAGGAATAACAGACCACAGGACCGTTGGGCTAAAATCTGTGTGATTTAATCCTGCCTGCTCAGCAATGGCATCACTAATCCATCCATAGCTACTAATGTTGGACTCAGTGTGTTCCCAGCAATCATTAGGAATAGCTTTTGCAGGATGTGACCTCTTATGCCCCTTCAAGTTGATCTAGTATGCCAGCATTAATTTGGTTCTTCTTAATCTTAATGGCATTTCACCCATCTCTACTTGGATACTGGAGAAGTTTTAAATGCACCACAACATATCCTAAGTGCCTTTGTCTGCTCTATGTCCAGTTGGTTCAGGTGGCAATCAGCAGCCGACATGAACGCAACACAGCCATAGTCTAGTGTCGCTCTCATTAGTCCTTGATATACCCTCAACAGAGAGGCCCTAGAGGCCCCCCAGTCCCGCCCTGCCAGACATCTCAAAATATTATTTATTTTCTTACATTTTCCTTTAGTTTTTTCAATATGCTGCTTCCAGGTTAGTTTTTCATTAACTAACACACCTAAATACCAAACTACCTTTATTTGCTCTAACTTTTGGCCATAAGGTTTTAAAGAAATTTCTTTGTGACTTTTAGAGAAGCAAATCACTTGTGTCTTTGAGACCGATAATTTAAAAGCCCACCGGTTTGCCCATTGTTCAGCTTGGTCTATTGCTGCCTGCATTTTCCACTGAATGTACTCAAGATTACATCCCCTTATCCATAAGGCCCCATCATCTGCATACAGGGCCTTCCCTATTCCCCTATCGATTCCTTTAAAAATATCATTAATCATAATATTAAACAGAACAGGGCTACACACGCTGCCTTGGGGAGTACCATTTTCAACTTGATATATTTTGGAGTACAACCCTTCCTTCCACAGCATGTCATATGCTTTTTCTACATCAAAGAAGACAGCTATCACATTTTCCCTATTTACCTGGGCCTTCCTAATTTCAGATTCTAGGTGTAAAATGGAATCCATAGTATTTCTCCCTTTTTGGAACCTACATTGAAATGGAGAAAGACATTCCCTCGCTTCCAAAATGTAATTCAGCCTTTCAGTCACCATTCGTTCCATTGTTTTCCCTAACTGTGAAGTAAGAGCTATTGGCCTATAATTATTGGGATCTGATGACTCTTTCCCTGGCTTTAACACTGGAACTATAACTGATTGTTTCCATGCCCTAGGAATCTTCCTAGTTTCCCAAACTTTATTAAACAGCTTTAATATTGTTTTAAGTGCACTCTCCTCCATGTGCGACAACATTCTATAACATACGCCATCCTTCCCTGGTGAAAACTGCTTCGATTTCAGAATAGCCCTTTTCAATTCCGATAGAGTGAATGGCAAATCTATCATGCTCCTTGAAGTATTCTTCCTTATATTCACATGTGGGTGTTTGGATAAAGTGCATTCCCTGCTTTGTCTAATTGTGTTTGGTAGGTTTTCTGAACTATGAATCTTTACTAAAGTTTGTGCCAAAAGCTCTGCTTTGTCTATACTAGTAACAGCTATTTCCCCATTATTGTCTAACACTGGTATTTTGTATTCTCTCCTAATACCACTCATTTTCTTAATCATTCCCTAAATATCTGATAGCTGTGTTTCTCTTCTTATAGTATTGCAATACTGTCTCCAAAATAAACACTTATCTGTTTTAATTGTTTTCCGGACGATTGCCTGACACCATTTGACTCAAGCACTGCTTCCAAAGTATGATGCTTTTTCAATTGTCTGAATGCCCTAGTTCTATTTTTAATAGCTTTATTACAATTATCATCCCACCAAGGAAGATTCTTTCGTTGTCTATAACCTGTACTTTTTGGTATTGTTTGATCTGCAGACTCGATTGTAATCGCACTGACACTTTTATTAAACTCCTCCCCATCAAAAATGTCCTCACTATTTAGCTGCTCACATCTAGTCTTACACAGATATTTCCTGTAAATTTATCCCAATCTGCCTTACCCAATTTCCATCTTGTGCCAGATTGCGTCGCTTCTTCTCCCGCTTCTAGACCAATTTTAACTCTCATTGGGTAATGATCACTCCCATTAGTTGACCGACTTAACACCTCCCAAGATGTGATTCCTTCAATGGCCTTTGAAACCAAAGTTAGGTCTAACACACTTTCTGTGACTAGGTTACTGCTAAATCTCTTACCCTTCCCATCATTCATGCATATTAAGTCCTTATCCTCTAAAAAATCCTCAGTTACTGTGCCATTTGTATCTATATTCCTGCTACCCCACAGTGTATTATGTGCATTAAAATCTCCACACCAAACCACCTTACCCTGTGCTTGCCTATGTACAGCAAAGTGTTAACTGTCAATTTGTTACATGGATTATAATAATTGTAACTTCATCTTTTACTTCCCATATTTTTACCATTATAGATTCACGTTCTTTCCCTATTTCCATTATTTTATAATTTGTTCCATTACACACAAAGGTTGCTACACCTCCTCCTCTACCAGTTTCCCTGTCGTTCCTTATTGATGTGTATCCTTGAGTGACAAAATCCAACTGAGGTTTTAGCCATGTGTCCTGTATACAGATTACCTGGGGTTTGTCTTGCATATCAGATATAACCTTTTTGAATTCTTGGCCATTTGACATTAGACTTCTGGCATTCCAGTGCAAAATTGTGATTACCATTATGGCCCACTAGTCTGTGAACTTAGAGAGCCCCCACTTAGAGAGCCCCCACTTAACAAGTCCTCAACTGCTTCCCAATGTAGCCCCTTAATGCCAAGATATTTTTCTGCTGCTTTCACAATGAGTTTGATTTTTTCCGTTTTCTTGGAAGTCTGTGCAGTACAGTTTATCACATCTACCACAAATAAGACAAAATTGTTTTCCTTCATAACCAGAGTATCCTCCTTAATTCTATTGCATGCACTGCAAGCCTGCATACTTTCCCTGTTAAGAGTCCACTGCCACTTTTTTAGCTGGCACCTTTTTCGCAGCTTCTGCATATGTTAATCTCTGGGAGACTTTTACCTGCTGAATTTCTGCTGCTCTTTTGCTGGTTTCACAACCTCAGTATGCAGCGCTATGTTCACCACCGCAGTTACAGCACTTTAATTTGGCTCCGCTTTCACACTTGCCATACTCATGTTCACCGGAGCATCTTGCACATCGCTGTCTACCTTTGCATATCGCTGCAACATGACCAAACTTTTGACATTTGAAACATCTGAGTGGAGGCAGAACGTAACGTCTGACTTCATAGCTCATGTAGCCAACAAACACCTTACTTGGCAGTTTTGTTTCATCAAATGTTAACATTACCGACAGACTATCACATTTTTCACCATTTCTATTAATTTTCATCCTTTGCACCTCTGTCACTTTTGCTCCAGATATGTTTTCCTTTATTACCTCCGCCAGGCCGAAAAGGCCAGGAGGAGGTAATGTTTTTGCCGGGGTTTGTCTGTGTGTTTGTCTGTTTGTCTGTCTGTCTGTCTGTCTGTCTGTCTGTTTGTCTGTTGGTTAGCAAGATAACTCAAAAAGTCTTGGACGGATTTCCATGAAACTTTCAGGCGTTGTTGGAAATGGTACAAGGAAGAACTGATTAAATTTTGGGGATGATCCGGATCACCGTCTGGATACAGGAATTTTTTAAAGCATTCTTTAACACTGTGACATACGGCTATTTTCAACATGTGCGCAGGCGCAATGGAGGGCGCTGGTCATCGTGTCTGACCAACATAAACTCCGCGTTCTTCAACGTTTTAGGCACAAAAGCACGCGGAAAACACTGGTGGGCTGGGCCCGCCACCGTGCCTGTGTTTGCGCGACGCTGCAAAAGCTGAGACGGGCAGCTGTCCGCCGCCGGATTATTTGGCAGAAATTCCACGGCCAGCCATAGGCGCTGCGCAAAAACGAGCTGCTCGGCAGTGTGCTGTGTGCCTGTGTTTGCGCAACGCTGCAAAAGCTCAGACGGCCAGCTGTCCGCCGCTGGATTATTTGGCAGAAATTCCCCGGTCAGCCATAGTAGCTCCGCAAAAAGAAGCTCTCTGCCGGGGAAGTTTCCAAATCATCTTTGGCCGCGGAGCGCAACCCCAATAAAGATAAAGATTAGATGTACCACGAAGGTCGAGTGCAAGCAAGATGTTTGTGTCTGTGAACATTCCGTCTTTTGGCGAGTTGATACGTAACAATGTTTACAGTTTGATGAGAAGGTTGCTGCCATGTAACAATCATCTTATATCAGCAATTGTCAACTCGTCACTCACACTTCACTCCAGCATTTGGAAGTGGTGGCGTTCCATTTTATACTGAGTCCAATATTGTATGTTATTGTTGTTACAAGACCGCCGACTGTCTGCTGATCTGTATATACTTTTATTTATTTATTTATTTATTTTCTACTCCTTTTAGTTCTGCATTTAATATGAACCCTGAGTTTGAAATAAACGTTTGAATTTTGAATAAAACCCACGCCAACCCGTCTACCTAATTGGCATCCGTCAGTGAAGCCCTCAGTGCTGCTTTCAGTGATCTAAAACGCTCGCATAACCCATTGGCCTGTGGGTTGTACGCAGTTGTGTCATGACTTCTTTTTTTTTTTCTTTTGAATTCTTGGATGGAACATGGGTGGCCAATATAAGCTGCGGATTCAGCCATCACATATTTCGGATAACTTATGTTGAACTGTATAATCAGAGGAGCTATTGTCTAATTTGACCTTGTTGGATTTTATTACCCCCTTTGTTATATTATTCACTTTCTTTTAACCTGTACTCTTAATCTATTCGAAATAAAGATTAATTCATTCATTCATTCAATTGCAACACCCCCAGCCTGGGAGTTTGCAGATGCAGGACATGGACACAACACCAGCACTTCAGTTTATTACATCTGCCAAGGAGGTAATGCTTTTACTACTGAACCACTAATCCTATCATTGTGAATCCAATTGCTAGTCATATGTTTTCATGGTCAAGGAATCTGACAACGTACACACAAACACTGTATGGGGGGAACTGTGGCGCTTGGCGGAGGTCTGCGCTCTCCGAGTGCTTTTCTAGTTTCATCAGTTGAGACAGCCGTTGAAATTCCCGATATCACTCCTCTCATTGCCTTATTTCCTTCCAATACTGAACACTCTTCCCCTCCATCTTAGTGACTGACTGCTTTTCCCTGCTGAACACTTGCATTTAAAACTTCTCCAAGTAACTTATTAATTGCATTTGTGAGCTTAATTGGGTTACACTCACGAAGTGATGCCCCTTCCTGAGTAAGTTTAATGATTACTTTACACTCCTTCTGATTATTCCAGGTTTGATAATCTTCTGATTCATCAGTACCTGATAACACACTTGATTGATGTCTACTTTTCTTTCTTCTAGACTCCACCGTGCTCCAAACTTCCTCATCCTCGCTTCGCACCCCATTCCTCCTAGCTGAATTCATGTCCTGGTCGAAACGCCTTCTTCTTCTTCAGCAGAGAGTTGCCGCCTCTTCATGCCGTGGCTACTCCAGCATTGTTCCCCTTCTTCCAGCCTCTCTCACAGATGATTTTTCAATGACACTATTTTCTTCCTCTTCTTCTTCTTTTAGATTTGATTGGCAGTTGGCAACCAGCTTACAGGTGCATTACCGCCACGTACTTCACTCTATATCATCACTCTATCTGGTCAGGAGCTGTAGTCCTTCTATCATTGTTGCTGTGTCCAATCGAACCTCAGCTCTATCTTCAGTCATCACTCTTCTTCGTCTCCTCGTACTTCACTCTATATCATCACTCCACACATCTTGACCGTGGCAAATGCCACGGCCCCGGAGGGGTTTCCAACACCACTATCACATCTGACGTGCATCTTTAAGGTGGATTTATGCTCCACCTCCGCTCTGCACATCTGCTCGAGCGAGAGACTTGTGTGATGTAAATGTCATCACTGTCTTTAGTTGCGGGGCCCCTCTGTGGCTGAGCACTTGGGCAGAAATTTTGTGACAGTGTAGCCTGTGGGCATTGACTACGCGTGAGCAAGTTGCAACCTCCTGTTCAAACAGATCTTAGCCTAGTAGACACAAAAAAAATGAAACATATATACAGCTGTGTGCTCACTGGCCTTGTCCAAAGTGTAGGTGCACCAGAGCAGAAAGGACCATAAACTCACCTTTCCTGTTGGTGAAGTTGTTGCTTAGTTTTTGTGCATAGTGTTTTTGTAATGTCGTCTGTCTTACTCCTTGAGACCATGCACGCCTTCTTCAAAGATTCCAGAGATCCTAGCCACAGCCTGCTTTCGTCCCAGCTTCCAACCTTCTGCCCGCCTGCATCAGGAAGAAAACCTCTACCACGCAAGTAAGCCTTGCTTAACCTCTCAAATCCAATTTCAGTCCCCTGTGCACAGGTGGAGCTCCGTGGCGGCGGACCTCTCTCCTCCCTGGCGGTGGACCGAGCCTCACACCCTCACCAGACACACCTCCACCACCTACACACTGCAACTGGTTCTGTGGACGCTGTCCTCCTGGCTGTAGCCGCCAAGCTAAACTTGAGCGTCACAACATCTCTGCAAACAGTAAGCTCAAGATTAACCTGCACATCGCCACCTGTATTGCCACTAACAGCCCTGCCTCTGTTTGTTCCTAGGGTTGCCCGGTCGTACGGCGTTATGATCTCCCCCAGCTGCAGCAAGAACACACACCCACACACTTACATTTACAATATTGTTGTTAATAAATATAATTATATCTACTCTGGTGTCCGAGTCTGCTCACTGGGTCAACAACCATGTCAGTTTTTAAGATAAGATAAGATAAGCCTTTATTAGTCCCACAACGGGGAAATTCCAGGATTGCAACAGCACAGGGATAGCAACACTCAGAGCAACAATCAGAAGGCAAGAAAAAACAAGCAAGCAAGAGCAGCTAATATACATATGTACATATTACTATAAAATATATATATATACACACACACACACAGACACACAGTGCAGAGCATTGTAGCTAGATGGAATAAATATGTAAATATATAAACACCCACAGTATGGAGCATTGCAGCTAGGTGGAATAAATATGCAAGTATATAAACACACACAGTGCGGAGCAATGTAGCTAGATGGAATAATATGTAGATATATAAAAACACAGTGCGGAGCATTGTAGCTAGATGGAATAAATATATAGATATATAAATATAAACACACCCAGTGCAGAGCATTTTGCCTTCATGATCACTTGGGACAGATTGTTCCTGGCCAATCTATATGCTGGAGTATCTCCAGCTTTGAATGAAACGTTATGGGCTCTCAGCAGTGAGCAGACTTCCCCATTTAACCATGGTTTCTGGTTTCTTCTTTGTCATATTATGAGTTTCATGATGTACCAATGTTTTCAGTTAGTGTAAGGTCTGGACTGCAGGGAAGCCAGTCCAGGACCTGCATTCCTCTCCTACAAAGTCAAGCTATTGCAATAGATGCAGCATGTAGTTTAGCATTGTCTTGCTGAAATATGCAAGGTCTTCCCTGGAAAAAACAATGGATGAGAACAAAAGCTGCTCTAAAACCTCTGTATAGCTTTCAGCACTGCTGGAGCCTTTACAGATGTGCAAAGGCTTTTGACCTGAGTGCTGATACCAAGCACTGTCCCTCTCCTCTTTAGTGTGGAGAACACAAAACACAGTCCATGATTTCTAAAAGAATTTCAAATTTTGATTAGTCTAAACTGGCCCAGAGAAGACGGCAGCATTTCTGGATCATGTTCACATACTGTATGGCTTCTTCTTTTCATGATAGAGCTGCATATTTAGATGGCAATTCAAGATGAGTGAATATTTTTATGAAATAGTCAAATGTCTCGCTTTCAAAATTGGATTTGTTTTCTATGTTTAATTGTGAATAGAATAGTGGTATATCAGATCTGCAAATCATTACATTCTGTTTCAGCATGCAATGTTGGGGTGATAATAAAGGATAATTATTTTGGCTATATGGCAAAGAAGTAAACCAAAGGGAGACTTGATTATTTCCAGCAATGTGGTCCTGTTTTTATTGTTGCTTCTCTAGATTACATAAAAAGTACAGCTATGATGTAAGTGAAATTTGGTTTAGTGTGAAGTTTGGGCCACAAAAGAACCCATCAGAGTGTAGAGTTTATCTAAAGCTTTTATTGCTTTCTTTATGTGTTTGTTTCTGCCTTTATACACCTCTCTTACATCGTAACGTGCCATTTCCTCAGTTGTTGTTGCATTGCATCACATCACCCTCCAGGTATGATGCAACAAGGACGACTGTACCAGTCACCACCAGGAGCCCTGATTCTGCTTAATCAGATGTCCCTTGATAGTTTCAGTGATGTGCTGCAAATGTCAGACATTTCTGGCACGCATTCATAAGGTCTGAATAGCACTATGGAAACAATTTAGATCATCCTCAGAAGAATGTAGAGGTATGCTGTGCAACCTCAGAAACATGCCTTCCTTTTAAAACATGTTTACTAGCATTCTGCCTGTTGCTTTGGTAAATGCTGTGAATTCTTTTCTCATAAGATATTCCTCTCATGAGGTGTGCTTGATAAAGTTCAGCTAAGGCCTACATCAGCGTACAGCAGGTGCTTCATGTGGTTTTTGAAGAGTCAGAACACAGAGGTGTGTCATCGCCGATCAAAGAGATTCTCTTCCCTGACCAACAAAAGCTCTCAAACACGCACACACATACACACACACATGCACACATGTCTGTGACAGTGGAACATTCCACTTCAGCAATGTGATATGTTTGTTGGTAAAGGAGCTTTGAAGTTACCTGAGTGCTGTGGCCACAGCACATGTTTACTCAGGTTACCACAGATGGCTCTGAATGTCTCAATGCGTGGATATGAGAGCGAGAGAAAGACTGGGTGTTCCAGGCCTCGTTTTGTAAATCATGAAGTATTCTTACAGGCACTAAGCAAGGAGAAGGCAGCCTGGGGCAACACTTTACACACTTCCTCTGCTGGTTGTTCCTGCATTGCTGCTTTGTCAAAACATTTGATCTCACGCATGTTTTCCTCACAGAACCTGCATTGCAGCTAAGAGACTGTGTACCAGTGTGTGTGTGTGTGTGTGTGTGTGTGTGTGTGTGTGTGTGTGTGTGTGTGCTTTAGGCATGTCGGAGATGAGCAACTACACAAATAGGACACCATCTCCTCGGAAATGGCCCATGTAAAGGGCTAAACTTTACATGACACCATATGAAAAAAATTCAGTGACTTTATCCATTGGCCTGTTGAGTAACTGTTTCAACTTTATATTTTTGTGACAAATCCACCAGTTCGATGCATGAAAATACATGTGTAACCGAGTGGATGGGCAATCAATCCCCAACTGGCGACATCCAATCGGGGGTTTGAACTCATGACCTCCGGCTTCAGAGTCCAGCACTCCACCTGTGTCACCAAGAGGGTCAATCCACCACGTAGGAATGTCTTTATTGACACTGCTACATATTTCCCTCCAATTTTTTTGACATCGTCCCAATGTCAGAGGTGCATTTAAGCTTTCAGGCTCCATGGCCGCCTTCTGACACTAGCGGGGATACGGAGAATGGAACTGACAGGCCACCAGTAAGTCCTGCCAACAACGCCAAGTGTAACCAAGTGGACGGGCAATCAAGCCCCGACTGGTGACATCCAACCGGGGGCTTCAAATTCACGACCTCTGGCTTCAGAGTCCAGCACTCCACCTGTGTCACCAAGAGGGTCGACCTACTTGGCTTGCCAAGTAGGAATGCTTTTATTGACACTGCTACACATGCTGTTATACAACAGCTGGTTGTGACCAAGCAATCTGAAAGGCATTCCAGGAATATGTTATTATTATTATTATTATTATTATTATTATTATTATTACTCAGAGAGTGCATACCTCTGCCAAGTCTCTCTCTGTCCCTCCCTCCCACTCTCTGTCTGTCCATCTACATCCTTCTATAGTCACTTTAGTTCTAAGAATGGGAGAAGAGGTTCAGTCCGTCCATACATCCAGGTGCATGCCCTTGAATATCCCTAATAAAAGTAAAGCAAATAGACATTGGGAGACAGGGCCTTGGAGCAAATAGACATTGGGAGGCCCTATTTCCCAATGCAGATAGACACTGCGAGATAGGGCCTTGACAGAGATATGCACTCACGGATCTCACTTCAAAATCTAATGGTTTCATCCATAGCCCAAGCACCACCTCTGGTCAAAATTTCATCAAAATCCATCGAGTAGTTTTTGCATGAGCCTGCTAAAACACTGAAGAATTGGAGGAGGTAATAAAACCTTGTTTCTCTAGCGCAGGTGTCCTCAGATGCGTTTGCCAGTGAGCCGGGGGTCCGGAGCAGCGCTAACATAGTGCATGGGTGTAAATTTCATTTTAATGGTGGGAGGCACAATAAACAGAACATTTTCTCCAGAGTAAATATTGAGGGGACAGTGAGAAATTTTTGAGAAAGAGAATTGCAGATTTATAAGAAACAGTTTCAGATTTACAAAAAGTCAAATTTACTAGAAAAAAAACTGCAAATTCATGAGAATATGAAAAGTTACAAGAAAAAAAATCTAATTTATTTGAAAAAGGTCACAAATTCACAAGAAAAAAAAAACAGATTTAAGAAAAAAGTTGCAAATTTGCCCAAAAAGTGTCAAATTTATAAAAAAAAAAAAAAGTTGCCAATTTAAGATGAAAAAAGTAAATTTTCAAGAAAAAAGTTTTGCATTTACAAATAAATGTAGTAAATTATTGAGGAAAAGCTACAAATTTATGAGAAAAGCTGCAAATTTTAAAGAAAAACTTGCCCCCCCCCCCCCCCCGCATCCCCTTGATTTACTCCTATGTCACCTGGTTGTCCTGCTGTGGGAGTAGCTGGGTGAAGGCAGCAACTTTCAGGGGCAGTCAGCAGAACATTAGTGCACATACAGTAATTGCACCATGATGGTCGCACATTCATACAAGAGCAAGGAGCGTGCTCCTCGAGCTTCTGTGGTAGCAAGGCCAAGTTAGTTAAAGCAGTCAGGTGGCTGTGTTTGGAACAGAGCGATGGCTAGCGCAGGTGTTGCTCAATGCACATACACAACACTGATTGAGTGATACTGTATACAGGCAGCACAACAAAGTTGGTAAGGACAGAGAAGCAAATATATTAAATAAAGGTGAACTAAAATAAACAATTAATGTAGTCCTTTACTCAAAAATAGATAGAATTTCTAACATATAAATATCAGACTTCCAATAAAAACTGGAGACAACCCTACTACTGTCTGACGATGACACCTTGGCTTTCATTTTGCATCATGTTTGGATTGCTTGTCTGTGGAATGTGGTGGTGCAGTGTGCCGTGGAGTGGAGTGGAGTGGGCAGGAACTCTGATTATCAATGGCGAAATGCAGGTGCCCTTTCCAGCTTGTAGTTTTCCAGTCGCCAGCGGTGGTCACAGGCTGGGAATGTGGTGTCTTTTCTCGTGCTCGCCTGCTTCCACTGAGCATTTTGCTCTGGTTTGACAGAGCCTCGTCAAAGACCTCACTTCATCCAAGGCTGTCCCTACACCATAAAGTGTCTAGCTGGGGGCCATTACAACATTTGAGTTCCCTTTTTTCCATTCCACCAAACCAAAACAGCCATTTTTGCTTTTGTTTTTTTTTTTTCAAATTGTATCATAAGGCTTCAGGGTCCAGACGGAACACCCTTGCGGTCCAGATCAGGACCTAGGTCTGCCATCTGAGAAGCCCTGGTCTAGCGCCTTTCCAAATCAATAACAAAAAAAAAAAAAATATGTAAATGTATGTACACATATACAGTGGCTTGCAAAAGTATTCACCCCCTTCAGCATTTTTTACCCCTGAGCCTCTAAAGGCTGAAGGGGTGTTGTTGTCACCCCATCCAGTGGATAGGCCTTGTGAACACGATAACTAGAAAAAGAAATGATGTTGGCTTTTCAAATTGATACCATGGGTGTATCTATGAAAAATCTCAGATAAGTTTGAATTTGGGAGGTCAGTTTTCCCTAAATCCTGTAAACGCGACAACTACATTTCAATTACAACGCGACAACATCATTTCTTTAAATGATGTTGCTTTTTCAAATCGATATCATCATGTCTAAGACAAGTCTTGGAGGGCATAGACCCTGCCCTCTGACTATGGGTTTGGGGTCAGCAGGTCAAAGATCAAGGCTCATTGATTTCAGGAGAAATGCTCACACACAGGAGGACACAATGATTAAAAGACAGACTGTGGAGTGTGTGCAGTCCTTCAAGTACCTTGGGACCATTACTGACTCGAAACTGAACTTTAAGGAGAACTGTGAGGCTGTGTGTAAAAAGCGTCTCTACTGGCTACGGAAAATGTCTTGTTTGCATACTGACAAAACCTTGCTCGTATTATTTTATCATGCTTTTATTGAATCTGTCCTATCCTACCATTATGGTTTGGAAACCTGACCTTAAAGGACAGAAACAAACTGGGTCAGATTGTGAAATGGGCCAGTCAAGTGGTTGGTGAGACCCAGCTAAGTCTAGTATCTCTGTATACTAAACAGTTACAGAGGATAACCAGCTCAGTTGTAAATGATGACTCTCACCCCTTGCATGGTGAATTCTTACTTTTGCCCTCAGGTTGCTGTTTCATGATTCCAAGGTGTAAATCTAATTGTGAAAGAAATAGTTTTATTCTAGCTTCACTTGTCCCTCTGAACAAGTCTTACCCTGGATTTACGCTGACTCCGGATGAAGTCCATTGTGGAAGGAGCCTTGTGTCCGTCCCTACCAGCTCCATTAGTTTTTTGAAGTGCTATGCATGAGAAAGGGGTTGAAATACAAAATCGCATGAGAATTATTTAAAATAAGGCAAGATCTCGATAAATTTCGATCACGTGATAACAACAACGAAGCATGATGTACCAACTCTCCACCTGGATTTTTGTGCTCTAATAATACATAAGTAGCCCGTTAATTTTAATTATGCAAAGTATTTGTATGATATGTCAACCCAGCCACAGGGGGTGCACAAGCCAGTATACTCCCAGTGCCAGTCCCAAGCTTGGGTAAATGGGGAGGGTTGTGTCAGGAAGGACATTTGACGTAAAACCTTTGCCAAATCAAACATGTGGATCATGATGAATGAGACTTTCATACTGGATTGATCGAGGCCTAGGTTAACAACAACTGCCACCGGTGCTGTTAACTGACAGGATGCCAGTGGAAACTGGGCTACTGTTGGTTGAACATCGAGGAGGAGGAGAGCGGGAAAGAGTGTTAAGAGGGAGAGAGAGAAAAGGAAAGGTAGAAGTGTGGAGGTGAGAGTAGGGACGTTAAATGTAGGGACTATGACTGGTAAAGGCAAACAGTTGGCTGATATGATGGAGAGAAGAAAGGTAGATATACTGTGTGTTCAAGAAACCACATGGAAGGGAAGCAAGGCTAGGAGCACTGGAGGTGGATTAAAACTGTTCTACCATGGTGTACATAGGAAGAGAAATGGAGTAGGAGTAATCTTGAAGGAAGAGTATGTGAAGAGTGTTCAGGAGGTAAAGAGGGAGTCAGACAGAATAATGAGTTTGAAGCTAGAAGTCAAAGGTGTGATGTTGAATGTTGTCAGTGCGTATGCCCCACAAGTTGGATTGCAGGTAGAAGAGAAAGAGGGATTCTGGATTAAGTTGGATGATGTGGTCGAGAGTGTTCCCGGGGGAAGACAGTGGTGATTGGAGTGGACTTAAATGGGCATGTTAGTGAAGGGAACAGAGGTGATGAGGAGGTTCTGAGTTGGTATGGTCTTAAAGAGAGAAATGTGGATGGACAGATGGTTGTGGATTTTGCTAAGCGGATGGAAGTGGCTGTGGTGAACACATACTTTAAGAAGAGAGAGAGAAACATAGGGCGACTTACAAGAGTGGAGGAAGGTGCACACACGTGGACTACATCTTACGCAGAAGGAGAAATCTGAAAGAGATAGGAGACTGCAAGGTGGTGGAAGGGGAGAATGTAGCTAGACAGCATCAGATGGTAGTCTGCAGGATGACTATGGAAAGCAAGAAGAGGAAGAGAGTGAAGGCAGAGCCAAAGATTAAGTGGGGGAAGTTACAGAAGGAAGAAGGTCGCACAGAGTTCAGGAAGGAGACAGACTCTGGGTGGTAGGGAAGAATTACCAGATGACTGGGAAAGTACAGCAAAAGTATTGGGGGAAATGGGTAGAAAGGTATGTGGTGTATCCAGTGGACAGAGGCAGGAAGACAAGGAGACTTGGTGGTGGAATGAGGAGGTACAGGAAATTATTCAAAGGAAGAGGTTGGCAAAGAAAAAGTGGGATTGTCAGGTAGATGAAGAAAGTATACAGGAGTATTTGAAATCTAGGCACATGGCAAACAGAGAGGTGGCAAAGGAAAAGAAAAAGGCATATAGTGAGTTGCATGAGAGGCTAAACACAAAGGAAGGAGAAAAGGAGTTGTATCAACTGGCTAGACAGAGAGATCAATCTGGAAAGGATATGCAGCAGGTTAGGCTGATTAAGGACAGAAATGATAATGTACTAACAAATGGCGAGAGTGTGTTGAGAAGGTAAATGGCATTCACTTATACAGTATAGCGCTTTTTCTCATCTCTCGATGACCAAAGCGTTTTACGGATCCTACTATCCACCCATTCACACACTGATGGCAGCAGAGCTGCCATGTACCGGTGCTGGCCTGACCCACCAGGAGCAACTGGGGGTTCAGTATTTTGCTCAAGGACACTTCGACATGCAGACTGCAGACAGAGTGGAAATTGAACCCCTGACCCTCTGATCAGGAGTCGGTCACACTGCACCTGCGCCATAGTCACAGGTATAGTGTGGAAGGTGGTGGAAGGTGGAAGGAGTACTTTGAAGAGCTGAAGAATAAAGAAAACAAGAGAGGAGGATTGATGAAGGAAAGATAGTGAACAAGGAAGTCCTGAGGATTAGCAAGGTGGAAGTGAGGGCAGCTTTGAAGAGGATGAAGAATGGAAAGGCAGTTGGTCCAGATGACATACCTGTGGAGGTATGGAGATATTTTGGAGAGATGGCAGTGGACTTTTTAACCAGATTGTTTAACACAATCTTGGAGAGTGAGAAGATGCCTGAGGAGTGGAGAAGAAGTGTCTTGGTACCAATTTTCAAGAACAAAGGTGATGATCAGAGCTGTAGTAACTACAGAGGCATAAAGTTGATCAGCCACATTATGAAGATATGGGAAAGAGTTGTTGAAGCCAAAAGTAAGAGGAGAGGTGATAATCAGTGAGCAGCAGTACAGTTTCATGCTAAGAAAGAGTACTACAGATGCAATGTTTGCCCTAAGAGTGCTGATGGAGAAGTATAGAGAAGGTCAAAAGGAGTTGCTCTGTCTTTGTGGATGTAGAGAAATCATATGATTGGGTGCCAAGAGAGGAAGTGTGGTACTGTATGAGAAAGTCAGGAGTAGCAGAGCAGTATGTGAGGGTGGTGCAGGACATGTATGAGGACAGCAAGACGGTGGTGAGGTGCGCTGTAGGAGTGACGGATGGATTCAAGGTGGGGGTGGGATTACATCAGGATCGGCTCTGAGCCCCTTCTTGTTTACTATGGTGATGGAAAGGCTGACAGATGGTGTCAGGCAGGAGTCTCTGTGGACCATGATGTTTGCAAACGACATTGTGATCTGTAGTGATAGTAGGGAGCAGGTGGAAGAGAACCTGGAGAGGTGGAGGTATGCTCTGGAGAGAAGAGGAATGAAAATCAGCAGAAGCAAGACAGAATTCATGAGTGGGAATGAAAGGGAGGCAAGTGTAACGGTGAAGATGGAAGAAGTAGAGGTGGTGAAAATAGATGAGTTTCAATACCTGGGGTCAACCATCCAAGGCAATGGAAAATGCACAAGAAAGGTGAAAAAGGGAGTGCAGGCAGGGTGGAGTGGGTGGAAATGGGTGTCAGGGGTGATTTGTGACAGAAGCGTAGCAGCAAGAGTGAAAGGGAAAATCTACAAGACTGTACTGAGACCTGCGATGGTGTATGGTTTGGAGACGGTGGTGCTGACAAAAAGACAGGAAATGGAGCTGGAGGTGGCAGAGTTGAAGATGTTAAGATTCTCACTGGGAGTGACTAGGAGGGACAAGATTAGAAATGAGTAGATCAGAGGGACAGCTCAGGTTAAGCGATTTGGAGAGAAAGTAAGAGATGCAAGGCTGAGATGGTTTGGATATGTGCAGAGGAGGGATAGTGGATATAATGGACAAAGGATATTGAAGATGGAGCTGCCAGGCAGGAGGAAAAGAAAAAGACCACAGAGAAGATTCATGGATGTAGTGAAGGAGGGCATGGAGAGGGTTGGTGTTCCAGAGGAAGATGCGAAGGATAGGGTGAGATGGAGGCTGGTGATCCATTGTGGAGACCCCTAAAGGGAGCAGCCGAAAGAAGAAGAAGAAGAAGAAGAAGAAGAAGAAGAAGAAGAAGAAGAAGAAGAAGAAGAAGAAGAAGAAGAAGAAGAAGAATTTGTATGTTATGTCAAAGTTTTTATCATCTCTGACACTGTGGTGGAGGAGTAGACCTCAGAAAATAATGGACAATCTTTAAATAGTTTTTAATGTACAGTTACTAAATACAGTAGATATCAGGGGTCCCATGTATAAATGGTGCACATGCACAAATCATGGTGTACGCTAATTTTCATGCACACAGTGGGATGTATAAAAACAAATTGACATGAGAATCTATAAGCCAAGCCGCAAAGTTTCCACCTGCTGTGAGAAGTTGCGGGCTCTTTGCAAAATTCTGTTTGATTCTATCAGGTAGGTCTGTTAAACTACAAAACAGCTGAAACTCACAGAATGTGTTAAAATAATGTTTCTACTTCAGTTAAAAGGATTTGTCTATGAATTAGTGGTTGAAAAACATGATTATTTTTATTACAAGATTTGTCTCCACCACTCGGCTTATTGAGTGCAGTGAAACCCCAATGAATAATAACTAATTTCCCTCAGATATAACCTGCCTCACTGATGGTCCAAAACCAGCACCACTGGAAACCGGATCCCGTCTCTGTAAATGTGACACAGAGATCAAAAACATTTACCAGAGACTATACAGTTGACTCACGAGGCAACGCACACAGATCCATCTCTCCTGGGAGGAATTCTGTTCAGCAAAATACCCTCTAATGAGCCCCGGTTCCAGCACAATGTGCCGAGGCAATGAGGAGCCCCTGACTGCAGACCACTTGGAGGCAGCTGGACAGTGGATCCCTGCAGGTGAACCCTGGTAGCTGCAACGGTGACATTTGCAGCTATATCGGAGTGAAGAGATGTTTCCATAGCCTAAAATATCTACGTTTGGAGATTACAGTCTGGAAATAAAAGGCTTCTCCCTGGCTGTCGTGCGTAATTTGGATTCTGACACAGATTTGGTTTGTAACTATAAATTCAGCTGTAAGACTGGAGTGGTATTTAATGGCGTTTATTTACACCCCGCCGGCACAGCAGCGCCTTGAAGCTGAAGACCCCCGTTACAGCAGCTATGGACGGAGGCTGAAGCCAAAAGGACATGGGGGTTAATACTCAGTCTGAGACTCTGGGGGGGGGGGGGGCACTCAGTAGTTACTCAGTAGTTTTCCCTCAGACTGAAGTGGCAGATCAAAGGTGGGGAATATGGGGAGCGATATGTTAATGCAGCACCCCAGGTAGCAGAGAAGTGTTAGTGCTGTGACATAAAAGAGAGTGCCTGCAATCTGGTGGGAAGTTTTCTGATTCTGGTGAATGTGAGAGAGAGTGGAATAAAGCCTCATCTGCTCGGAAAAGTTCAGCCTGTTTATTCTCTTCACAATATAAACAACTACAGACCAATTAGCATCTTACCTGTTATCTCCAAAATAATTGAAAATGGGTGGCCACACTATTATGTGAACATTTGAATTATGGAAACACCCCCCTGCATTACGCAGTTTGGGTTCTGTGCCCACCATTCAACAGAGTCTGCAATAAGCTTGTTTTTAGAGAAAACTAAATCTTTTTTAGATAAGTGCAATTGTGTAGGTGTTGTGTTTTCAGAGCTGAAGAAGATGTCTGACACCGGTGACCACAACATCCTTTTAACCAAACTTACTGTTTAATTTTTCAGAACACGCTATCAAATGGATGAAATCCTATTTAACCAACAGACAGCAATGTGTAATGGTCAACAGTGTCAGATCGCAATATTTGAACTGTCAAATGAGTCCCACAAGGCTCCACACTTGGACCAATATTATTCTCCTTATACATAAATGATTTACCAAATGCATGCAGAAACATTCATATACACATGTATGCAGATGACACGGTAATATTCACACCTGCAAAAAACACAAGAAGCTCTATTCTTCCAACAGCAATTACCCAAATCCGTGACTGGCTTAATAATTCATGTCTCTTACTAAACACTAAAAAAAACTGTTTGCATGATGTTTGCCAAACAACGATCAAATATTGCAAACTCAAATATTTTCTTAAAAGGGTAGGAGCTGCAACTAGTTGAGGAATTTAAGTACCTTGGCATGATTTTATATTCCTCATTAACTTTTAAAAAACACATCAAAAAATCTCAAACACAATCAAATTCAATCTGAGAAATTTTAAACAAATTAAACCATCACTGACAGTTCGTGCAGCAAAAATGTTTCTCCATGCAATGATCTTCTTACACATCGATTACTGTTTTACCAGCTGATCACTCACTGGTGTAACCATAATCAAACCCACTGAATCCTTATACAAAAAAGCCATAAAAATCTTTGATAAGACAGATCCCACATATCACTGTTGTCACATTTACAAGAAATACATTTTTCTGTCTTTTGAAAATTATAAAACTCTCAAATTTGCCTGTTCAATCTATAAAATATTAAATGGATACACACCACCCCTCCACACCTTCCCCAGGAGAATATGTTAAACTGAGAACTGTCACCGGTACAACCACCAGAGCAATCACTAGAGGAGACTGTGAGGTCCCCCACAGAAGCACCACATTTGTTCAATCTGTGCTATCAGTGAGGGCACCAAGATCTGGAATAACATACCACCTGCAATCAGAGAATGTACCACACTAAGCATTTTTAAGACGCATTGTAAAAATTGGCTTTTAAACAACCAAAACTGTACCCATAACTAGTGGTTGCTCTGCGGCATACG
Source organism: Pholidichthys leucotaenia (assembly GCA_020510985.1). Taxonomy (NCBI): domain Eukaryota; kingdom Metazoa; phylum Chordata; class Actinopteri; order Cichliformes; family Pholidichthyidae; genus Pholidichthys; species Pholidichthys leucotaenia. Next base: position 271,326,657 of record CM035849.1, read on the forward strand.
CTTATATATACTATATATATATATATATGTGTGTGTGTGCCCGTGGGTCACACACATATGCCCCGCCTCTTGTTTGTTGCTGTTGTTTGTTGTTGCTGTGAGGTGCTTGGGTGCATGTGTGTGTATGCATACACAGCACTTCGCTCGTATGACATTTCAATGTTTTGTTTTGTAAAACCTTAACTCTTTCATTGCCGATGTTCTTCTCGTGTAGGACTGTTTGTTTGTGTGTTTTTGTGACCCGCCGGAGAACTACAGATGCAAATTAGCCATATTGCTAAATCTGGCATACTTACGTTTGTATTAATGTTCATCAGTATGTAATGTCCCTTTCAAATAAACATTAAATTAAGCTAAACTAAAGGAATTGCCTACAGAGCTCAGAGACAGGGTTGTTGCAGAAGGGCCTTAGTGAGAGAATCAAGAATCTGATGGTCACTTTAACTGGGCTCCACAGAGTGGTGTGTGTGGAGATGGGACTAAGTACTGCAGCTCTCCACAGATCTGGAGTTTATGACTGAGTGGCTGGTAGACAGAAGACTCTCTTTAGAGCAAAACACATGAAAGCCCGCACAGAGTTTGCAGGAAAACACTGAAGCTGGCTTTGATGTGTTTTGTTGTGCCCCAGTGCACAAAGGAAGGTCCATAAAGGTCTGATGTGACTGTGACTGATCCACACAGAACCCTTACTTTAACCCCATCCAACACATTGGGATGAATTAGGATGGCAAATGTGAGCCAGAGCCTCTGGTCTAACATCAGTGTCTGACCTCACAAATGTGGGTGTGGATGAATGGCAAAAAGTTCCTACTCTAGTCCCTATTTATACATTAGTACAATTATGTGGTGAAATTTCAGCTAAAACAAGAAAAAATACTAGAATTGGATATACATTACTTAAAATTATCAAAATTATCTGCCAGACCAAGAGTGGTCCAGTTGATCCCTATGACAAAAGTTACAAGAAGGACCCAGCGTACCCAAAGGAGCCATGTGGGCCCACCACCTGCAGGAGGAATCATGGCAGTCTGAGATGCTCTGCTTGGACCGCTGATGGATGGATGGATGGATGGATGGATGGATGAAAAATAAGAAATTTTGCTTTAAAATATGAGGGCACTCAAAGAGCACATGCCTCTGCCAAGATCTGTTTGCTTGTTTGTTTGTGAGCATTCAGAATTACACACAAACAACTTGACAAATTTGATATTTTCACCAGAGGTGGTCCTTGGGCTGCGGAAGAGCTCGTTAGATTTGGGAGGTGACAGGATGTGGATTCTGGATGACATTTTCACTTTTCCTTAACATTGCAAGATAAGGCCTGGGTGAATGTATGTGCTCTCAGATCACCTCCACATTCTAACAGTTGGATATTTTCACCACCTCTGGTGAATACTGCTTTGTTTGCCCTCGCTTCCAGTTACGTCTGGAGCACTTTGAGTCTCCTCTTTGTGCCCCCCCCCCCCACTGCAGTTACGTCTGCAGCGCCTTGGGTTTTTCTGTGTGTGTACACACCTGGAGCTGAGGGGCATCCGGCACGTAATCCCAGTGATTCCCCATAGTTCATGTTCACCTGTTTGTTTGTTTGGACTGTTTGATCACTTCTTGTTTAATAAATACGCACAACATCCTCCTGCGCATGGGTTTCAGTCCCTCCTGCCTCAAACAGGCAGGAAATCATAACACAGAGAGGCGTGTGAGACTGCGACTCTGCTTCCTGGTCCCAACTCTGAGTTGTCACAGTTTTGGAACTTTGGACAAAAATGATGCCAGATTGTTAGATAAATGAGACGCACCATCCAAAGTGGGATGGACACAGTCTCGCCTAATAAGACCAGATTTTCCCTAAAATGAGTTCCAATTGTCTATGTAGCCCACATCGTTTGCAGGACACCACACAGACAGCCGGCGGTTGAAGGATGACATGCAGCTAAACATGTCATCACTGGTCAGACTGGGGAGGGGCCCAGAGAATACTACAGAGGCAGACATTGTTTTGGCAAAGTTACACACCGATTCCACAATAAGTTTTGTAACTTCCGACTGCTGGAGTCAGATGTTAATGCCGGCATGGATAACAATTGTGGAGTATTTGCAATTACTTTTAGCCAGCATTTTCAAATTTGACTCAATGTCGCCTGCTCTGGCCCCGGGAATGCATTTGACTATGGCCGCTGGAGTCTCTAGGTTCACGTTTCTGACTATAGAGTTGCCAATGATTAGAATTTTTTCCTCAGGGCGTGTGTCACTGAGCGGGGAATAACGATTAGAAACATGAACAGGTTGATGGTGAACCAGGGGCTTGTGACTATGCTTCCTTCTCACCATCACCCACCCGTTCTCTCCTGGCTGCTCAGGAGAGGTGGTTGCCAGGGGACACCTAGGAGGCCCTATGCTACGGATTTCAGCTGGTTTCTTGGCTTTCTATGCCTTTTTGCACCTCTTTTTTCTTCATGTGTTCAGTACTTATTCCCTTTGTCATTCCCGTTCATTAAATATAACTTGCTTTGTGAATACAGTTGCCTTGATTTGTTTATATGTATGGATTACTTGGGTTGTTACTGATATCTGGTGAAAATCTCAGGTCAGTGGCTCCATCAGGAATATGTTTAACGAGAAAAATGTTGATGTGTTCAATACTTATTTTTTCTGCTGTACATACTTCTTTTTTCTATGCAGTTTTTGTGAGACCATTTCACTTGTTTCAAGTGCGTTGACCTTTAAAGTCACATTTTTTGTCATATTTCGTACTTTTGAAAGATGATTTTGTGCACCATGACCACAGCTGCAATGTTGTTTTTCAGATGGTTGCTTTAAAAATACTCCAAAACACCACAAACCCAGTTGGGAGATCACCAAATATACTTGCGTCTCTTTTTGCCTTCTTTTTCAGCCTTGAAGGTTAAAGTTGGTCAGACTTGATGCCAGACATCTTCTGTTGTTTACAACACAATTAAAGATGCAATAGCTTCTGCACGCTACATGTCACTTCTCATAAACACCTGTTGGAAAATGTTTACATTTTCACTGATTGTATTATTGTCATAAACCCCTGTGCGCCATTATGCGGCACACAAGGGAGAGAATGAAAAACCCACAAAAGGAAAGGCGATCATGACACTTACAGGGCTGGAGCAATCCTGGGGCGAACCGTGCAGTGTGGAGGAGGAAGAGGGTAGGCAGAGTCAGCCGATCACACCAAGGGATTAACCGAATTTCAAGTGCTGGCTGAATAATTAGCAGGTGATGAATACTCCTACATGGAGAGCTAGCTGTCGCGTATGGAGGTGAGTGCTCCGACAATCTCTTTCCACAATTGCAGCAAACAAATACTCCTGAAGATAATGAGGAAAGAGATTGCCGGTGCAAAAAAGTGTGGGCTGAACATGATTGGACCTGGTGTGTGAGAGAGTGTGCTTGAGTGTATGAATGGGAATGAATGGAGCATGTTCGTGTGTGTGTGTGTGTGTGTGTGTGTGTGTGTGTGTGTGTGTGTGTGTGTGTGTGTGTGTGTGTGTGTGTGTGTGTGTGTGTGAACGTGAGTATGTGTGTGAACACCCGTGACAGCACGGGGGGGTGCCCAAGCTGTCAGGGAGCGGAGGCCCAATAGCTTCCCTGAAGCACCAGATGGAAACTAGGGCAAAACATAACAATAAGTCAGAACTGGGTAAACCCAGTTCTTACTTATCCCCCAGGGGTGGATACCAAACACCCCAGTACCATCAGCCAAAAAGAAAAGACACAACACCCCACAAGGGAACTCCCCCACCCCCCACCCCCCCGGCAACAAACACTAACCCAGGGTGGGAGGTGGGGGACAACCGGTTAGGAGGGAAGCAACTGGTGAAAACACAACCAGTAAAAAACAAAATAACGAGCAAACCCCTCCTAACAACCCCCAACCTGGAACACTAACCCCCCTCCCCAGAAGTCCAAAGTTCAGGGGGTTGACTAGAGTCCCAGGCCCCCAGCATGGTGAGGAGTGACAGATCAGGTGGCCTGCCCAAGTCCTAAGTCCAGCAGGCGACCCATGGGATAGTGTCCGGCGGCCTGCCCAAGCCGATGGACCACCCGACTCATAAGCCAAGTTCTTCGGTGGCCGACCAGCATGGTGGAGCCACCAGAACCAGAGGGGATGGCGGAGAGGCAGCCTCCATACTCGGGAACATCGGCAGCCAAACCAAAGAACAGGAGCCCCCCTGCTGTTCGAGGCTTGGGGCAGGGGAACCGTAGCAACCGCGATGGTCCCGGTCTGGGACGTGGCTGCACCCATGATGGTTCCAGTCTGGGACGTGGCTGCACCTGCGATGGTCCCTTTCTGGGATGTGGCTGCACCAGTGGTGTACTCCGGCTGGAGTTCTGCTGCACCGGCGGTGGACTCCGGCTTGATCTCTGCTGCACCAGCGGTGGAGTCCGGCTGGAGCTCTGCTGCACCCGGTGTGGGCTCCGGTTGGAACACTGTTGCACCTGCGGTGACCCCCATCGGGGGCCTCAATGCTCCCGCAGTGGCCTCCCCAGTGAGGGAGGTGATGCTCTTCATGTCACCTGATGCTGGACCCCGATCCTCGGTGGTCTCCAATGAGACCAGCAGCTCTCTGGCGACCCCGGCCAGGGGCTCCGAGCCTGAAGGGAGAAAACGATAAACCGGGACGGGGTTGCCGGCAGATGCAGAACGCGGTGTGGCAGCCCCAAGGGCTACTGTGAGCTGCCCCAGGTCCACCTCATCATAAGTCAGGAAGTGTGACATTAACATTGACATTACTGACAAAATGGAACCCACTTGCCTGAACTCTGGCTCCACCGCCGTCCAGGACTCCGGCGATTTAGGGTGCGCGGGTTCCCCCAGTCCATCGGGTGCTTCATCCCCATCGGCCTTCTCCAAGAAAACTGGACCTGCCTCGTCGTTTGTGGGCAGCCCAGTTGGTGGCAGCAACTCTCCGGCAACCCTTGGATGGAGCTCGAAGGGGATTGGAGAGGAAGAACAGTTAGGGTCACCGGCAGTGGCAGAGCCCGGCGAGTGACATCCAGCTGCGGCTGAAAGCCGCACCTGACTCCCCTCCCCAAAAGCCAGACAAGATCCTTCCACCATCAACAAATGAACTACAGGAGAGATTACTTGCCTGTGCTTAAGCTCTACCGCCATCCAGGACTCCGACGACAATGTCCTGGGTCCCATTGGCTTGAGGTCTGGTTCAGGGGATGACTCCACTGTGGCGGCCCCCGCAGCGGGCGTGATAGTGGTTGCAATTGTGGTGCTCTCGGGCGCTGTCCTCCCCACCTCCGGTTCCTCTGGTGTGGCAGCCGTGGATGACCCCTCCGCTGGCCCATGGGCTGGACCCTCCCGGCCCTCTGGCTCCTCCTCCCCCGAGCAACCTGGATCCAGGACCCATGGGCTCATAGGGGCACATAGAAAGGAGTTAGTGAGGCCAGGCATGAGAGCACTATGTGCCACTGGGGCGGAGCCCTCAGGGGACTGCACCCCCCGAGTCTCCTTGCCAGGAGGCAGGCAAAGTTGACCACTGACCGTAAAAATTGAATGAGAAGAAACTTGCCTGTTCTCCTGGCACTGGAGGTCCCCAGCGGCCTCCAAGGCATCCTCTCTGTTCTCCTGGCATTCCTCATCAAGTTGCGGCTCCTCCTCCCTTGGGGGAAAGTTCCTTTAGTCTTTCAGCCATCTCCGGGAGGAGCCATGGCTTCACTTCCAAGATGAGGTCCGTTTCAGCCAGGAGAGCCCGCCTGCGTTCTTCCATCTCCTCCCGTGGAGGAGCAGAGCATGGCTCAGAGCGGGGAGGCAGAGCTGTCATAAGCGGGGCTGGACGCTTCTTGCGGCGGGGCTTCCTCCCTCTCCTCCTCCTGGGTGACTCGGGGATGAGATAATGCGGAACGCTGAGCACCGTGCTGGGCAGCAGGTCACCCATGCAGAAAGGCTCCACATCTTCAGGAGAAGAGAGTGAAGTGGCCGTGAGGAGCTTGAACACTGGGAGGTCCTCAACCGATTCCTCACACAGCGCAGCGAAGATGTCCTGCAGGATATCCATCACCTCCGGATGATCCCAGAGGCAATCTCGCTCCATGACCCTCCTCGCAGTGTCCTGGGCCTGTCGAACAGTCGGGAAGGAACAGGGCTTCTGCGTCCATGAACAAATCTCCTCTAGGAAACACAGCAAATGCAGCTCCTGCTCCAGCTCCATCTCCGTCCAAACCACAAGGTTTAAAATCGGGAAAGAAAGGAAAAAAAGGTGTGGAAAGAAAAAAGAAAAAACACTTCTACTCCGCTGGGTTTTTTCTGCATGGTCGGAGCATTCTGTCACAAACCCCTGTGCGCCATTGTGCAGCGCACAAGGGAGAGAATGAAAAACCCAATCATGGAAGTAGAAAGAGCCATTTTATTAAATAGAACAACAAAGAAACAAGTCCAGTTAACCACAAAATACAGGAAGATGCAATTGATGAAGTAATGGCCACCAGACATACAGGGCGCCAACCGGATGCTCTACAGCCCGGTCAAAAGGGAGCCTAGTGCTGCAGGACAGCTAAGCACAAAAGGAAAGGCAATCAGCCTAGTGCTGCAGGGATGCTAAGCACAAAAGAAAAGGCGATCATGACACTTACAGGGCTGGAGTAATCCTGGGCGGAACCGTGCAGTCTGGAGGAGGAAGAGAGTAATCAGAGTCAGCTGATCACACCAAGGGATTAACCGAATTTCAAGTGCTGGCTGAATAATTAGCAGGTGATGAAAACTCCTACGCGGAGAGCTAGCTGCCGCGTATGGAGGTGAGTGCTCCGACAATCTCTTTCCACAGTTGCAGAGAACAAATACTCCTGAAGATAACGAGAAAAGAGATTGCCGGTGCAAAAAAGCGTGGGCTGAACATGATTGGACCTGGTGTGTGAGAGAGCGTGCATGAGTATATGAATGGAGCGTGTTCATGTGTGTGTGTGTGTGTGAACGTGAGTATGCGTGTGAACACCCGTGACAGCACAGCTGATAGCACTAGACAGGAGGAGGGGGCGTGCCCAAGCTGTCAGTGAGCGGAGGCCCAATACCTCCCTGAAGCGCCAGGTGGAAACTAGGGCAAAACATATCAATAAGTCAGAACTGGGTTTGGAAGCCAAACCCAGGTTCATGACAATTATAGCTGATTAAAGGCAAAACATGTCCTCTATCCCAACCAGCATGCCCATGTGGGCCCCACCAAAGGTTAAATCTGGGCTGTCTTATGGGTCCCAACTGTGTTCGTCCACATGGACTTTACCTGTTTACCTATTTTCAGTTTATTTTCTCATAAATTTGCTATTTTCTTGTAAATTTCTGACTTTTTTCCCCTCATTTGATACATTTTTCGTGAAAATTTGAAACTTTCTTATAAATTTGCAACTTTTTTTAACTGTAAACTTTCTTACAAATTTATGATTTTTTTTTTGTAAGTATGTAACTTTTTTCTCATAAATGTGTTCATTTTTCTTGTAAAATTGTGGCTTTTTCCTTGCAAATTTGCTAACTTTTTGTTGTAATTTTGGATCTTTCTCATAAATTTGCCATGTTTTTACTGTAATCTTGTTACTTTTTCTTGTAAATTTGTTATGTTTTTCTTGTAAATTTACTATTTTCTTGTAAATTTGTGAGTTTTAACTTGCAACATTTTTCTTGTATATTTGGAACTTGTTCAAAAATTTAAAACTTTTTTTTACTGTAGACTTACAACTTTTCCTCCTAAATCTGGGACTTTTTCTCACAAATTTTCAATTTATTTATTGTCACAATTCTCCCGAGCACTTTTACACAGCACATGGAGAAGAAGAGAGACGGACTTACGTGCATGTTACACCACAGACACATTTATTAAAGTAGAGACGAACAGTTCCCAAAAAGTGCAGACATACAAAAAAGGCAACAAGCAGGATACACTTGCAGGCTAACACGGCAGGACGTGTTGCGGACAAACCACAGTGTACAGTGGCGAGGGCTGACCACGGAAGAACGTGGCCAAAACAGAAACATATGACAATATAATAATCCAGTAATGCTTGACTGGCAGTGAGCTGCTTAAGTACAAGCACTAATGGCAGAGAGAGATTAGGTGCACCTGGACAAGGAGTGGGAAAAGTAATTACCGGGAGTGGAACCAGCTGACTGTCAAGAGAGAGGGGGCGTGGTCGGACCGGCAAGTTGTCAGACAGCACCCACACAAGTGTAAGCCAAAGAAGGCTGCCTCACAGCTGCCAGCCAGAAAACAGTGGCTACAGGTACGGGAAAAACTAGGAAACATAGAAACTACAAGAAAACTCACAAGATAAAATAATACACAAATACACAGATGAACCTGAGACACAGATGGGTCAGAACCGAGCCCGAAGGCCCAACCGGCTCGGTTCATGACAGAGCCCCCCTCTCAAGGGGTGGGTTCCAGACACCCAAGGTAACATCAACATCACAAGGAAAGGAAAAAAGCCTGGTGGTGTCAGTCCCTTCGGCCCCAGGCGTGGTAGTCCAAGCAGGAGGCTCATACAGCGTGATGGCTGGGGTACGAATCACCACAGGGGCTGGACTCGGCGTGACGGGCTTGGGTCCAGCGTCCTCCCTCTGCCTGTAGGGGCCCTGCAAAGCTGGGATGGTGTGTTCTTGCACCGCAGGCTCCTCCATCATCCGGTGGTCGAGCTCCGAGGCTGATGAACACTCAGAAGAGGGAGAAGGCGAGATGGAGAGGGTAGGTGAAAACTTGTCCTCTGCAGCAGGCAAAGTGCACTCAGGGGACCGTAAAATCTGAGTCTCTTTACAAGTTGGCAGGCAAGACAATTCAGCAATAATTAGCATAGAATAAGTCTGTCCTTGCCTGTTCACCTGGTGTACGGCATCGCCTGCTGCATCTGGAGCCCACACAGCCTCCTCCGTGTCCATGACAGACCTGGGCTCCTCCCACAGAGGAGGGACGGTTGAAGATGAGGGATGCGGCCTCCTGTGGTGGACCCGTCCAGTGCGATGCCATCTTTGTGGAGTGGACCTCTCAACGACCTCTGGCTCCTCCATAGTCTGGAGGCCTCCTACCGGGACCAGCGGAGATGTGAGGGAAACAGGAGACACAGGTGGATAAACGGTAACGACAGCTGACGATGGAGACTCAGCAGGCTGTGAAATCTGAGCTTCCACATCAGGAATCAGGCAAGTTATTTCAGTGGAAAGAGCAAGCGAATGTATAAGAAATTGCCTGAATTCCTGGGGAGTGATAACGTCGGCTGTCGACCCGAGGTCGTGCTCCGTCTCTGCAGGAGTTTGGGAGGATTCTGCAGCAGAATCTTCTTCCCCCTGAAAGGGAGGGGTCGCTAGGCGAATGGTGGAGCCCCTCTGCCAAGATTTCTGGGTGCGGTGGTGATGAGCGGGGGAAGGAGACGTCAGCTCGTTTAGGAAAAGAGGCATCAGCGTCTGGGTGCACTCGGTCACCTGCTCCAGCTTCGGTTCACAAGGAAAGCACTCCTCCATTTCATGGATTAAATCCGGGAGTAGCCACGGCTTCACCTCCAAGAGGAGGTCCATTTGGGCCTCCAACACCTGTTTTCGTTCCTCCAGGTCCTCGTCTGATGGAGCGGGCCAAAACACGGGTAGAGGAGGCGGAGCTGCAGTGGGAGAGGCTGAAGGCTTTGAACGGCACAAGCTCTTCCTCTTCGTAAGAGACAGCTCCGGCGTCGGGACTTCTTCCTCCTGTTCATCACGTGACAGGGAGTAAATGGAGCGGAGCACATCCATCGCCTCTTGGTTATTCCATAGGTTGGGGAACTCCTCCATTACTTGTGCCGCGCTGTCCCAACCCTCCCGGAGCATCTTGGGGGAAAGGGAGTCCCTCGTCTGCGTCAGGATAAACTCCAAAAAGCACATCGCCTGCTGCTCCACTTCGTCCAGGTGGGACATGGTGCTCCCAAAAAACAGGTGAGTGGAAAACAGTTCATAAAGGGAAAAATAACGTCTGGGTGTAACTCGCTAAATCCTTAAATGGCTGGATTATTCTGTCACGATTCTCCCATGCACTTTTACGCAGTGCACGGAGAAGAAGAGAGACAGACTTACGTGCAGGTTACACCACAGACACATTTATTAAAGTAGAGACGAAGTAGAGACAGCGCCCACACAAGTGTAGGCCAAAGAAGGCTGCCTCACAGCTGCCGGCCAGAAAACAGTGGCTACAGGTATGGGAAAAACTAGGAAACATAGAAACTACAAGAAACCTCACAAGATAACACAATACACAGATGAACCTGAGACACAGATGGGTCAGAACTGAGCCCGAAGGACCAATCGGCTCGGTTCATGATATTTTCTCATACATTTGCTACTTTTTTGTTAATTTGCAACTTTTCCTCATTTTTTTTCTCATAAATTTGTTACTTTTTTGGTTGTAAATATGCAAAAATTTTCCTTGTAAGTTTGTAACTTTTCAAGTAATTTTACAATTGTTTTCTTGTAAATTTGCTCATTATTTCTCCTAAATTTTCACTTTTTTCTCATAAATTTACAACTTTTTTCTAGTAAATTTGTGACTTTTTTTCCTCATAAATTTGCTACTACTTTTTTGGGTAAATTTGTCACTTTTTTTCTCATAAATTTGTGGCTTTTTTGCATAATTTTGCCGATGGCACAAGTGTTACTGAAACCTGTTCACTCATATTAAACCCATGTGGGGCCCAGATGTGTTTAATTAAAGCAGGTAAATAGATCACCTGCTCAGCTGCACCACAGGTAAAGTCCATGAGGACAAACACAGATGGCGCCAACATGGAATCAGCAGACAGACCAACATGCACCAACATGCACGGTGGCGCAGTGGTTTAGCACTGTGGCAGCACAGTTTTACCCTCGGCCGGGGGATCGCGGGAATCATGAGATCGTGGGTTCGATCCCAGCCCCCGACCAACAGTGAGCTGTGTGGAGTTTGCATGTTCTCCCCGTGTTGCGTGGGTTTACTCCGGGATTTCTCCGGTTTCCTCCCGCACACCAAAAACATGTAGGTTTAGGGCGCTCGCGCACGCAGCGACCAGCAGCCGGTGGCTTGTCACCAGACTGCAAACCATGTCTACCTACGGGTACAAATAAGTAACAAAAAAAAAAAAAAAAAAAAAAAAAAAAAAAAAAAAAACATGGGACCCATAAAACAGTTCCGATTTAACCTATCATGGGGCCCACATGGTCATGCTGGCTGGGATAAAGGGTTCTTTTCAGCTGCAAGGAACTTTTTAAGCTCTCTGATTCTAAACAATACAGCATAGTGTCTGCAGGGAATTATAATAATAAAGTAATAAATTGAAGCTGTAAAACAAATGTGGAAACTTTATTCTTCCATTAACCTCCATTACAGCCATTTGTGAATATCTGGAATGTTAGTATGCTAATGCACAGCTGACTGAACGATACAGGATAATGGTTTAAAAGGCCTGGTGCCTGGCTGTCTCCTAACATTGAAATGCTAAGCTATTATTTTGCTTGATAATGTTTGGCATGCATGAGTGTGCTGGCTGAGATGGGAGCAGATTTTAGTGTAGAGTAATGCCCTGACAGGCTTTTATGCATGTTCAACAACAACAAGAAAAATGTAAGCTCACAAAAACATTTAACACTTTTTAACACAGCCCATGAAGTACTAAAATTACTGTGTAGTTTTAGTGTAAGTACTGGTTTAAAATAATGTTAGTTCAATGTACACTGCAAAAAATGAAATCTTAGTAGGAAAAAATATCTTAAATCAAGGGTATATTTCTTGCTTTTTCTCTGACAATATGGGTTTTTTTTTCTTGTCCTGCAATTTTCTGTAAGAAAATTTCTATATTTTTACTTATTTTAAGCAATTTAATCTGGTTTTAAGTAAAATATTTCTGCCAATGGAGCAAGAAAATTTTACTTATCAAATTGCTTAAAACAAGCACACAAAACACACACAAAACAATTTGATAAGTAAAATTTTCATGCTCCATTGGCAGAAAGTTTTTTTACTTAAAATCAAATTAAATTCCTTAAAACAAATAAAAACATATCTTATAACAAGAAAAATTTTCTTATAGAAAACTGCATGACAAGAAAAAATCATCAATATTTACCATCTAAGAACTCTATTGTTTCCATGCCTCAGATAAGTTTAATTGTTCCAGTAATCTTATGTTTAAGTACCTTGAAATTACTCCATACTTTCTGGGTTATAATTTCTTAATTACACAAAAAATTACTCTCTACTTACTGAGTTCTAATTTCATAACTACCCCTAAATCACCTGGTACTTACAGGGTTCTGGGCTGTACTCTTCAGGGGCATTACTTGGTTATTACTGGTCATTACTTGGTACCACCTAACACCAGCCTGAATCAAAGCCCAGCTGCGAGGCCCAGCGGAGATACTACCAGGCAGGCGGCTATTTGTTTGACGGGGCTCAGCAGAGATTTCACCCAGGCAGACGGCGGTAGGCGGCGGTGCCCAGCGAAGGACTTACCGTGACTGCAGCGGCGGTGTGCGACGAGACTACCCGAAGCGATTGCTAAGCTAACGCTAGTTAGCTTAATGCTGGCGCCAGTCATTCCACCTTACACCAGCCTGAATCGAAGCCCAGCTGCGAGGCCCAGCGGAGATACTACCAGGCAAGCGGCTATTTGTTGACGGGGCTCAGCAGAGATTTCACCCAGGCAGACGACGGTAGGTGGCGGTGCCTAGCGGAGGATTTACCGTGACCTCAGCGGAGCTCGGTGGCAGCGGCGGTGTGTGACGAGACTCGGTTGGAGGAGCGGGACGGGAGACCAGTTACGGCGACTATGAGCAACGAGACCAGCAACGGAAGGGGCTAGTTGGCTAGCTGAGGCCCAGCTGGATTCGAGGACGATCGGATCAGATTCTGGCGATATAAGCAGAATTTATTTTACTATCCACAGATTTTCTTTTTCCTTCTTTCCAAGAAAGACTGAAGATGGCGGCCACCGGATTAAAAAGTGGGCTGATGGGCACCACTAATAAGCCTTCTCTACTTCTCTACTTCCTCTTCGTTTTGTCTTTGTGTGTCTGGACCTGCAACAAGAAGGATTTTCCGACAAACTCAACCAAAGGTGAAGTTAAAAAGTTTTATCTGTATGGATTTGGGCTTGGACATCTCACCCTACACTCTATGTGGTCTTTAAAAGGCCTGAGCAAAAACTTCCAAATTAAGGCAAACATGGCTGTTAAGCAAAAATCACAATATGGCAGAGGATATACAATTAAAGTTCTGTTAGTTCTGCTACTTCTGGCAGGAGATATTCACCTTAACCCTGGACCTGCCACTATTAAACAGCAGACCACTGGGTTAGCACAAAACCGAGCTGTACAAAAGCAAAAACAACATTTATTTTTCCAAACTGTTAATCATGCACGAGTTCTTTGGGACACCAAGGCTAAACCAAAGGGGATCCTCGGCGGTCATTTAAACATACGGAGCATAATCCCCAAAAGAGATGAGATTTCGGTGTTGCTGTTGGACTCAAATCTGGACTACCTTTGTCTCTCAGAAAGCTGGCTACACAGGAACATAGACACTAATATGATCGATATTGTGGGCTACCAGTGTTTTAGAAAAGACAGGCAGGTAGGGAGGGGAGGAGGTGTTTTAATTTACATCAAAGACAAATATAAATGTCAACTGGTTGATTTGAATACTTCACTTGAATGTTTAGCTGTTAATGTATGTCTCTCTCCGGTAATGAATTTCAACATTGCAGTATTGTACAACCCACCATCACACAATTCTTCCTTTTATAATGAATTAAGTGATCTGGTTAAACAACTTGAGAAGAACAGAGAAACAATAATTCATGGTGACTTTAATATCAACTGGTCTGATAAAAAAGACAAACAAAAACTGAAAAGCCTCATGACTAAATTTAATTACCAGCAAATCATCAAAGGACCCACCAGGATAACCAAACAATCCAGAACACTTATTGACATGGTATTTACTAATAAACCAGAACGAATAACCAGAACCTATAATCTTGTAACTGGTCTCTCAGATCATAACATGGTTCTTGCTGTCAGGAAACTTACTAAAAAGCGACTACAGTATTTTGGGGGAGTCGATATTGACAAATCAAATTTTATTATCCCCAAATCAAAAAATGAGGAGTTTGAACATTACTTAGAGAATCAAAATTGGGAGCAGCTCATGTCAACATGTGAAGTAGATGATTGTTGTAATTTTATAACTGCAACAATCACAAAGTCTATAGAAAAATTTTCAAAGCAAATTAAAAGTAGACAACAGAAGATTAGCCTACCATGGTTAAATAATGAAATAAGAAAACTTATGAAGAGGCGAGACTATGCACTGAAAACATCACTAACCTCCAAACTACAAAATGATCACCTTGTGTACAAAAGTTTAAGAAATAAAGTGGTACATGAGCTGCGAAAATCAAAAATATCTTATTACAATAAACTGATAGATCATGCAAAGGGTAACAACAGTTCCCTATGGAGGCATTTAAATAACTTAACTAATAAAAAAAACGATCAGAAGGGGGTAAAGGAACTTAGAATCAATGGCAAGACCGTCAGTGACAAGGCTACTTTGGCAAATGAATTTAATTCACACTTTGTGGGCTCTGTGGAAGACTTAACAAAAATTTTTGTGCTGCCAAATGTGCTCAACAACACAAATTCCATACTTCCAACAGATACTTTTCACATCGATGAGGTAAATGAGAAGTTAATTGCTGGTATTGTTAAAACACTGTCAAACTCAAAAACTAATGATATCTACAATATGAGCACCTCCTTTCTCAAAATGCACAGCAAAATATTAATCAAACCACTGACTCATCTCATTAATCTCTCCATTAGGTCTAGTACATTTCCATCTGGCTGGAAAAAAGCTGTCGTCATACCAGTTCATAAATCAGGCAGTAAAGACGATATATGCAATTACCGCCCAATCTCTATCTTACCAGTCCTATCTAAGGTTCTTGAAAAAGTTGTAGCTACACAGCTGATAGACTACTTACAAGACAATCAACTTCTTCATCCACATCAATTTGGTTTTAGACCAGGATACTCAACAGAAACAGCAAATTGTTGCCTTATTGAAAACGTCAAACAGTCCTTGGACAGGGGTAATGTGGTAGGAGCTGTTTTTCTAGATCTCAAAAAGGCTTTCGATACTGTAAACCACAGTTTGCTTTTATCCAAAATGGTATCTTTTAACTTCTCCCCAAATACATTAGAATGGTTTGCATCTTATCTCCAGAATAGAGAACAGTGTGTAAAAGTTCACCAGGATAAATCCTCATTTTTAAACAACCGCATGGGTATCCCACAAGGGTCCATTCTTGGTCCTTTACTTTTCAGCATTTTTATTAATGACCTGCCGTTACACTGCTCAGCTGCAACATGCCAACTTTATGCAGATGATGCAGTTATTTACACAGCTGCCAAGACTCCAGCACAGGCTGCAGATGTACTGTCTACAAGTATGGTTGATGTCCAAGAGTGGCTCCTCAAGAACCATCTATTGCTGAACCTTCAGAAAACAGTCTCAATGTGCTTTTCAATCAAAAAATGTAACCTGCAACATTTTAAAGTTAATATACATGATCATGACATCAGTTTAGTTACAGAATTCAAATACCTTGGCATTGTACTAGATCCTCAACTCAAATTTAATCTTCATATAAAGAAAATTTCAAAAACAGTAAAAAAAAATCTGAACTGCTTTAAATTAATTAGATATTACATACCTTACGAAGCAGCTGCACTGTATATGCATTCTATGGTTTTTTCTCATATATCATACTGTTTGACAGTCTGGGCTCAAGCAGCCCCTTCCACAATAAGACATATAGGTTCATTATATAATCAAACCCTAAAAATCTTGGACAAAAAGCCCATTAGGTGGCATCACTGTAATGTTTTAAAAAAATACAACCTATTGAGTTTTGAGAGCTTCATTGACCTCTGTCTTCTGAAATTAACGTTCAAATGTTTTCATAAATCAGCACCCGAGCCACTTGCTGGTTTTGTCCAAAGACAGGACAGCAGCAGAGCCACCAGGAGTTCTGTTAACAATAACTGTAAAATATTCCACCGCAGAACCACATTTGGACAAACAGCTTTCTCTATAAAGGGCAGTCACATCTGGAACACAATGCCAAATGAAATTAAAATAATAACGGACTTTAAAACATTCACTAAAAATGTTAAAAACTGGCTGAAAAATAAACAAGAATGTACTCATGTATGAATTAATTGTCTGCAAAGTGAGAGTGAATGAAGGGAAGGAATAAATGTGTTTGTTTATAGTGAGTGACGGAGGGAGGAAGGCCTGAAATAGGCAAATGTGAGTTATGTTATATGTGTTAAATGTGAGTCAGGCTGTTATATTTGTGTATTTATAATATTTATAATATTTATGTTAAATGTGAGTCAGGCTGTTATATTTGTGTATTTATAATATTTATAATATTTATAATTGTGTATTTATAATTTTTCTGCATTGATGTATGTGGTTATTGTGTATATTTTTTATCTTGATTCTTTTTTCTAAAGCCCATCCAGGGACAAGAGTTGCAAATTAGCTAATAGCTATACACTCTATGTGCAACACATCAGATTGATTGTCTTTGATTAATTGTCTATGTTTATTGCACTGTCCCTGTCAAATAAACTAATCTACTACTTGTAATTACTCCGAAACACCCAATAGTTTATGCGTTTTATTCTAAAGGTCCCATCCACTCAGACACGGTGTGTTTGTGGGTTTTAACCTTCAAAAATAATTTCTTCAGTCATAAAACTACGGTAAAAATATTAAAGTCTCTCTTCACTTAGAAATAACTATATTTTAGCATTTCAGCAGAATGGGCAAAAGCTGTTTTGCTGTTCTGTATATTTTTTTCTGTCACTGACAGTTACAGCCATCACAGTGCTATTGGCAGTAATGGTCCATTCTCCACCCAGGTGAGCGGAGAGCCCAAGGGGTTAGCTTCAGTGCCAACAGTGCTACTAAGGAGTTAGCTTACAAAACGTGGTTTATATTGTTTCTTTTATTGAAATTTCAGTCACTCCAATAGACATCCTTGTTTCCTCCTGGATCATTCTGGCTTATTTTGTTATATTTTCACTGTGATGCTAGATCAAACAATTAGCATTACCTTGGCAGTCTGAGTCAGTCAGTTTGTCATGATCTGAGCGCCGATCTCGTCCGCACTCGGGTCATGCATATTTTCCTCCCATTCTGTGTTTAGTCCTGGTGGGCTCTCTGAGCTCTTATTCTGACAGTGTCTCTGCGGGTCTTCCGGCTGTCAGAGCCAAGCAGCACAGCTGGTGCTGATTCAGCTGATGACACCCTCATCAGCTGATTAATTATCCTGCCCTATTTAAGGGAGCAGCTCCTGTCACTCGGGGCTGCAACCTCACCTTATCCAGATTGGGTTCCCTACATCTGAAGCCAGTTCCTTTCAGCGTCCTATTCGCATGTAAGTGTTGTACCCTTGTCTCCCATCAGTCTTCCTAGTCTTCAGTCTTTCGTCAGTGTCTAGTGAAGCCTTTAATTGTGTTTTTCCCCACGAGGCTCATTATTTTGTAGTGTATGTCTACTTTTAATAAATGTGCAAACTCTACGTCTGCCTATAGCGTTTCATTAGTGGTCCGCCAGCACTGCGCCATGACAGTAGGTTGTAGCCACAATGAGACTCCAGCGACCATGAGTTTGCACTGTTTGGGCTTGTAGTTTTTTCCTTTTGTGCGTACCAGTGTGCTGGGAGATGGCATCACCACCCAAGGGCTATGCCATAAGTTTAGGCTACGAGCTAGTCATGGCTCTCATCGAGATCGATGGGATCCTTGCCAATGCTCGTAGTCACCCCGTCCCCAGCGGCTCGCGCTGGTACCTGGACCTCGCTGAGGTGACTATTAACCGCCATCCTCACTACACCGACCACCCTGAAATCACGGCGAGGATGGCGGACATCTCTGCTCACCGGGAGAAGCTCCGTGGGCTGGAGGGAAACTCCGGCAGGAAGCCGAAGAGGAGGCATCCTCGCGCCTCACCTCGGGATCCCATTCCTGTCCCTCGTCCAGTCCAGGAGTTCGCACCATCCAGGGGTCATCCCCAGCAGAGAAAGACGTCAGCTGGGATTCCCTCAGAGGACACGCAGTGGACAGCTGTGATCCTCCAGGACCATGTGGCTGCAGCTTGCTCTGCCTCCCATCCATCGGAAATCATAAAGCATGTGACGGCGGCAGTTAGGCTGGTGGAGCTCACCCCGGAGCTCCATAATTTTTCCGAATACACCGAATTGCTGGCTTCTGTTTCTGGGCAGCAGCGGCGGTTCCCTGACCTCACCTTCGCCTCGCCCTCTGCCAGTAAACGTCATCACAAAGCCCGTGTTAAGCCTCAGCGAGAACCCTGTCAGGATCCAGTTCTGAGTCGCCATAGAAACTCTTCCTCCCAGCCAGCTGTTACTCCTGCGTCACGACAGGAAGAAAATCCAGCAGCCTCCGCCTCTGGGTCATCTGTCCCTGCTGTTCCATCAGCTCCTCGTTCCCAGATTGCCTCGGCTGTTTCTCCCTCCTCCTCGACGCTCTCTCCAGCTGTTGTGAGCTCCACGAGCCCTGCCTCAGCGATGCCCATCATCGATCCTGTGCGAACAGCTCCTCCTCGTCTTCCCGGGGAGACCTCCGTCACCATCCAGCGGGGAAGGGGAAGAACCAAGCCCACCGCAGCAGCTTCCATCTGCCCTCAGCGGATCAGGCAAGTGTCTTTTCATTCTCTTCCTTCACTGGGTGAATTGCCTTGTTTGATTCCTGGGGGTGGAGTTCGGGGTTCACAGTCTCCTGAGCTCCCTCCACCTGCTGCAGTAATTAATTATGAACTTGCTACCTTTGTGTTTCCTTCCCCTGAGCATTCTTCGGTGCCAGGTCTATGTCATCGGACGAGGAAGGAGCCTGCGGCCCTGGAGTACCTGGTTCTGGTCCCGCAGCCACGTCATGGGCAAAGGAGGAGTGCGGACTACAATTTGGAGCCTGCGCCAACAAGCAAGCATCCCCGGGTCTCGACGGAGGGACAGTCCGACCCGGCAGGTCACGGATCCCCTGCCACCACGCTGTGCGGGCCCTCAGCGTGGACATCAGCGTCAGGGAATCCCCGGACTGTGGACACCATCATGCCGGCTGCGGAGCCCGCCGTAGCCGAGTGGGAATCAGAGGAGGACCTTCTACCTGCTGAATCCGGATCGCTGAAGTCCTGGACAGTGGCAGAACTTGAGATTAGGCAAGTGCTCTATTTTGTCTTTCTCCTGTCTATTCTGGAGCATTTTTGCCTGTCTCTCGGAGAGACGAGCCGGGTGCAGCCGTCCACTACATCCGAGCTTATCTCGCTGGGCTCTGTCACTGCCGGTGATCCTGATCCCGGTTCTCTTTCTTCTCCTGAGCCTTCTCCCAGGGTCACCGGTGTTGAGTCGATTCCGGTCGCTGTTCTGGTGGTTCCGGGTTCGGGTTTGGAGGCCGTCCCTGGTGCTGCACCGGCCCAGTCGGGGTCCATCGTGGGTGCAGCTCTGACCCAGTAGCAGTCCGTCGTGGGTGCTAGATTAGCCCAATCGGGGTCTGTCGTGGGTGTGGTTCTGGCCCAGTCGGGGTCCATCATGGGTGCAGCACGATCCCGCTTGGGATCCAATGAAAGTGCAGCGCCAGTCTGTGTGGAGTTCAGAGAAAGAGCTGCAGATCCTCCACCGATTGACGCCAGACTGGTCCCTCATTGTTTCCCCGATCCCTTTTCTTCTCCACCTGGTGCCGTTGGGATTTCCCTTACTCGACCCGGCTCTCCCTCGTTATCCCTTTCGGTAGGGAGGCCGTCTCTGAGCTCTTCCCTTTGGTCCTGGTGAACTTTTGACACGGGTCGGCAGCCTGGGAGACTCCTTTGCCGGTTCGGCGTTCTGGGTCAGCAACCCGACAAACTGAACTTTCTGTTCGGCGACCTGGTCTGGCCGCCAGAGGTACTGTTTCTCAGGGCCTGGGACTGGGTTAGGCCGCCTGAACTCATCCTTGTTCCCCTGCCTGCGATCTGGACACTAGATGCGGGTAGACCGCCTGAACTATTGTTTTTTTCCTTATTCCATTGTGCTCTGCCTGCCGTCATCCCTGTGTTTTTTTTTTCTCCTCTCCCTGGAAGTATTTGGGATGCGCTTGTGTTTTGGTTTATGAACTATATTGAACTGTTTGTATTTCGCCGCTCTTCAGCGTGTTTTTTTTTTTTATTCTCTTCTTTCATTTTCCCCTGCTGTAGTCTGTATATGCACTTTTGTCGCCCCTGCCAGTTTATTTGAATTTGTGGAACTGTCCATGTCTTGCCGCTATTAAGCGTGATTTTGTGTTTTCTCTTTCTCTGGTTGAGAGACGCCTGTGTATTATAGTTGTTTAACCTTGTATAGGTTATTTGCATTCTTTGTTCTGTCTTCTACCTGTGCATTATGGAGTATATTTGTGGTTTTTGTTTCCTTGCTCGGTTGTGCGCCGTGCTCATATTTGTTCTGTATTGGCCCTCGTCATTGTTTTTTTTTTTTCTCCAGTTCCTTTCCTTGGTGGTTTTTTTTTTTTTTTCCTTTTTTTTGACTCTTGCCCGCCGAGCCTTTTTCCCCCTCCACCTGCCCTGGGTGGGATTTCATAGCCTTCTGAGTAGGGGAGGGGGGGCTTGGATGTTAAGTTGATGCCCAGAGTGCATTCTTCGGGGGGGAGTACTGTCATGGTCTGAGCGCTGATCTCGTCTGCGCTCGGGTCATGCAGTATTTTCCTCCCATTCTGTGTTTAGTCCTGGTGGGCTCTCTGAGCTCTTATTCTGACAGCGTCTCTGAGCGGCTTCCAGCTGTCAGAGCCAAGTAGCACAGATGGTGCTGATTCAGCTGATGACACCCTCATCAGCTGATTAATTATCCTGCCCTATTTAAGGAAGCAGCTCCTGTCACTCGAGCCTGCGACCTCGCCTTATCCAGACTGGGTTCCCTACGTCCAAAGCCAGTTCCTTTCAGCGTCCTATTCGCATGTAAGTGTTGTACCCTTGTCTCCCATCAGTCTTCCTAGTCCTCAGTCTTTCGTCAGTGTCTAGTGAAGCCTTTATTTGTGTTTTGCCCCACGAGGGTCATTATTTTGTAGTGTATGTCTACCTTTAATAAATGTGCAAACTCTACGGCTGCCTATAGCGTCTCATTAGCTGTCTGCGAGGACCGCTCCATGACACAGTTTGCCTCAGCGGAGAGAAGCTGACAGACAGGCTGCTTGGCATTAGCTTAACTGTCGATCCAGTTTTGTTAGCTATTTTCAATAAATTCTATTTACCCCCACGGGAATCCTTGTTCATCTACCAACACTTGGTCATATACATCATTCTTAGGCAATATTGGAGCTTAGTTTATGATAGAAAAATTCCATATTATCTATACTATTGATATTAATAATGTATTAATATATTTGAGAAGTTTCATACCTTTCATATGCCATGTTTATATGTACATTCCATATAGGATAAGTTTATATATTCTTGGCCTGTTTCTGTGAGCAATTTCAGAGACTTCAGACTGAGGATCAGTACAGGGTTACTACATGCAGAAGGAATGATCTAAGCCATTTATTATAATCTCTTTGACATGTCCTGTTTTGGGTCACAGGAATGCACAGAAACTCCTCATCTTATAGATTAGTGTTTCATGGACATTCTGTTAGTTTTATGGATCTCATGTCTTCATGACCCATGTCTCCAGAGTGTCTGACGTCCGCCTGGACAAGCTCAGTTATCAGGACTGTCCCGTTCTGTCCCTTCCCTTATCCTCATCCTCCCTCTCCTTTCTCCTACCTATATATATCAGACTTAGAAGAATGGATCCTTTAGAGATTCTAGGTGTGTCTGAATGTCATGCCTTGTAACCTCTCCCCCAAGGTGGCCAATGGGGTGATTTTGTAATAAATGTACATAAATTCAACCTTCCGCCTGATTATTTGACTTTGAATAATTTAAGCTCAAAATTATTCTAACAGTTTACTATAGTTTATTTTCTCTAATGGGGTAGTCACACTAGAGGTGGAATGAGATGGAATGCCGTCAGAATGAATATTCCTTGTATATTCCTGGATATTCAATGTGCATTTGAAAAACTCTGACTGTGTGGTGGACCACTAGGAGACTCCTCTCACACCCAGTGACTTGGGGAGAAGGGGGTGGAGACATTGAATATATATGTTTGCGCTTTGGCGCCAAGTATTCATTCTATACATGTTGGAGTTGAATAAAGTTCTGAACTGGCAGCTCTCGTGTCTCATCACTTCATTCCTCCACAACTGCATTCTGAGCGCATTCCAAATATTCGGGCCCATTCTTGTGGCTGGCCTGAATGTTTTTTCATGCTCAAAACTTTCCAGGTGCATTTGAAGCGGGGAAATATTGAACGGCATTCAAAGTGTATTCTAATGGCACTATGACTGTATTCTAAATATTCTTACGGCATTCCAACAACATCCAAAACATTCTGATCGCATTCCAGGGAGAGCTGAATTGCATAAAAACGTGGCCAGCTACCGCTGGAACATCACTCAGCTGACTCCACAGCCAATTTGAAATTCCCTCCCAAATGTGACGCAAATTTTGAAAATTCTTCATTCTGGCTGGTTCTGCTTGATCCTGCTGGCTCTGAATAAGCGTGACTACCCCATAATTGAGACCCAAGGTGACAAGCTGACGCTAGCAGCCAATGGGACACCATTCACTCATATGTGAAAGTTTCTGTGCTTATTGTACTCCCAGGACTGGTCATATCCTATCAACCACTGAAACCACACACTCCTGTTCAACGGTGATTTATTTCATTCATTCTTTAAGACAAATTTATGTTAGTTGGCTCAGACTCACTATCCAAGCTAAGAGCTAGCCAGCTAAGATTAGCAATAGTGATGAAAGAGGGACAGTGGAATTAACTGCAGTTCTTGTGCATTTAAAGAGACATGCACTCAAATAAGCTGTTCTGGGGAAGACTGCAAAAAGATAATTCACATTGATGCTGCAGTAATGGACCACTCGCACAATGTAGAGTAACACTTCCGTATTCCAGTCCACCTGCATTTCGGGTTCTGCTTTCATTATATTTTCCCATTCCCTGGTGCTTTCTTGTCACTCAGTTTTATCCCTTTCAGTTATCATTGTACATACTGGAAATAGTGTGTGAATAGATTGTTTTTTTCTTGATAAAGTTTGTGTTTCACATTTTGATTGTTTTTGTAACCACACTGAGCCATTTATAGTTCCCCCAGTTAGCTTAGCAGCTAACAGCTATCACTTTGCATTGATGCTACCATTACTCTTATTGATATTAGCTTAGTTAGCTTCCAGTTGCGTGCGTTATTTATTCTCGTAATAAACTTTGACTCACTCCTAATAACACTGCGTGGACTCAAATGAACATGAACGAGCTCGTGTAAAGATTTTGCACAATACATGTCTATTACAGCCCATGCAGTGGTATTTGGAATGGCAGAGACAAACAAACACAATAGCTGCTACCTGCTAAGCTAACTGGAGGAACTATTAAATGGCCCAGTATGGTTACAAAAAGTATCAAAATGTGAAACACAAACTTTATAAAGAAAAACTGATCTGCCTGCACACTACTTCCAGTATGTACAACAATAAGTGAAAGTTATGAAATTGATTTATTGACAAGAAAGCACCAGGGAATGTGAAATATAATGGAAGTGGAACCGGAAGTGTGGGAGGACTGGAACGCGGAAGAACATTACATTGTGCAAGAAGCCCATTAGTATACAATTAAAGGAAACACTCCGACAATATTTTTTTTCCTTGTTAGCATGTCTGTAACATGGTTTTTATGGTTTATGAGACATACAGCCGTGGACAAAATTGTTGGTACCCCTCTGTTAATGAAAGAAAAACCCACAATGGTCACAGAAATAACTTGAATCTGACAAAAGTGGTAATAAATAAATAAAAAGTCTATGAAAATTAACCAATGAAAATCAGACAATGCTTTTGAATTGTGGTTCAACAGAATTACTTTAAAAAACAAACTCATGAAACAGGCCTGGACAAAAATGATGGTACCCCTAGAAAAGATTGAAAATAATGTAACCATAGGGACATGTTCAACCAAGATGTGTCCTCTAATTAACATCACAGGCGTCTGCAAACTTTTGATCAGTCAGTCGGCCTATTTAAAGGGTGACAAGTAGTCACTGTGCTGTTTGACATGGTGTGTGCCACACTAAACATGGACCAGAGGAAGCAAAGGAGAGAGTTGTCTCAGGAGATTAGAAAGAAAATTATAGACAAGCATGTTAAAGATAAAGGCTATAAGACCATCTCCAAGCAGCTTGATGTTCCTGTGACTACAATTGCACATATTATTCAGAAATTTAAGAACCACGGGACTGTAGCCAACCTCCCTGGGCGTGGCCACAGGAGGAGACGGATAATACGAATGGTAACAAAAGAGCCCAGAACAACCTCTAAACACATTCAAGGTGAACTCCAAGGTCAAGGTACATCAGTGTCAGATCACACCATCCGTCGTTGTTTGAGCCAAAGTGGACTTCATGGGAGACGACCAAGGAGGACACCACTGTTGAAAACAAATCATAAAAAAGCCAGACTGGAATTTGCCAAACTGCATGTTGACAAGCCACAAAGCTTCTGGGAGAATGTCCTATGGACAAACGAGACAAAACTGGAATTTTTTGGCAAGGCACATCAGCTCTATGTTCACAGATGCAAAAATGAAGCATACCAAGAAAAGAACATTGTCCCTACTGTTAAACATGGAGGAGGTTCTGTTATGTTCTGGGGCTGCTTTGCTGCGTCTGGCACAGGGTGTCTTGAATCTGTGCAGGGTACAATGAAATCTCAAGACTATCAAGGTATTCTAGAGAGAAATGTGCTGCCCAGTGTCAGACAGCTTGGTGTCAGTCGCAGGTCGTGGGTCTTGCAACAGGATAATGACCCAAAACACACAGCTAAAAACAGCCAAGAATCGCTAAGAGCGAAACATTGGACTATTCTAAAGTGGCTTTCTATGAGCCCTGATCTAAATCCTATTGAACATCTGTGGACGGAGCTGAAACATGCCGTCTGGAGAAGGTACCCTTCAAACCTGAGACAACTGGAGCAGTTTGCTCATGAGGAGTGGTCCAAAATACCTGCTGAGAGGTGCAGAAGTCTCGTTGACAGTTACAGAAATGGTTTGATTGCAGTGATTGCCTCAAAAGGTTGTGCAACAAAATATTAAGTTAAGGGTACCATAATTTTTGTCCAGGCCTGTTTCATGAGTTTGTTTTTTAAAATAATTCTGTTGAACTACAATTCAAAAGCATTGTCTGATTTTCATTGGTTAATTTTCATAGATTTTTTATTTATTACCACTTTTGTCAGATTCAAGTTATTTCTGTGACCATTGTGGGTTTTTCTTTTATTAACAGAGGAGTACCAACAATTTTGTCCACGTGTGTATCTGGCATGTACCGCTGCCGGGGAGGCAGCATAAACAGACCCAAAGTGGAGATGAATTTCAGTATATTTAATAACTCCAGAGTGCAGTTTGATGCTGGATAACCCAAAACAAAACAAACAGATGAAGATGAAGAACGGGACAAGATGAAGGCACATAACACAGATTTACGACATGACAAGGAACTAAAGACTGAGAGGGATATACTGTATATACACAGACACTGATGAGGGGAAATTACAAACAGCTGAGGGGCATTAAGAGACAAACGTTAATAACAAATTGTGACTGATGACAGGAAGGAGGACTACAACAACAAAACTAAGCAAAACCCCCAAAAGAACTCCAAAATAAGGGCAACCAAGAAACTAAGAATAAACAGATAATCACAGAACACTACAGAATAACCAAAGACTGGGGAAACACAAAACAATCACAGAGGACCAAAGGGAATGTAGAAGGCTGAATGAAAACACACAGGAGTGGCTAGACATATGGGAAAATAATAACGGAGATTAGAAAACAGGGCTGAAACAAGAAACTAAAGGGTAAACCAATAAACTGTGGGACACATATGTATCACTTTAAGCTTCACATCTCAGAGAACAAAGAACTGGGTCTCCTTGGAGATAACAGGAGGATGTGAAAATTTAGACTTTGGTATGCAAGAGACAGCCTTGGGGGATTTCCTGGCCTGCCAGAGACTATGAGGAGGATGCATTGTCACTTGTCATTAAATGCAATGTGACTGTGAGCTTTGAAGGTCCTGGATATATAAAGGACGAATGTCTGTGTTTTTTTCTCTCTTTCTGCTTGGCTGATGCTGGAAGATGTGAATAAACCTGACTCGTGAGATAAACTCTGCCTCGTCATTTTCACATTTCCACACTGGTGACCCTAAGACGTATCATGGATGAAAGAAATTCCCCCAGGCCAGCCGAGTCAGGAGCTCCTGGTTCCGCTCCTGGTTCCACTTGGTCGAAGCACAGTTCGCCCTCCGGGGATAACGGTAGATGACACGAAGTTCTACCATGTGATTGCAAAGCTCGACAACCGCACGGCTCGGCATGTGGAGAGCCTATTGGAGCGGCCACCGGCCAGCGACAAATACGGCGGGTTGAAGGTTGCACTTATCCAGCGCTTCACTCTCTCAGTCAAGGAGAGAGTGGAGAGGCTCCTGGCTCTGAACGACTTGGGAGATGGCACTCCCATTGACCTGATGGAGAACATGCTGAGGTTGAGGGGCTCAGACGACGACGACTTCATCTTCACCCACATTTTCCTCAGGACCTTACCGTCGGCCACGAGAGCAACCCTGGCCAGTTCGCCGTTGTTGGCCCAGCGGGACTTCCGCGCGCTGGCCCAGGAGGCGCACCGGATTCTCAACGCCAGCAAACAGCGCGCGGCCACCGCGGCAGCGACGGAGTTCGGCGCGACGGCCAGAGATGGCGGGGGGCCAGAGACGGCGGTAGCAGAACCACCAACGACGGCGGCAGCAGGGGCCAAGGATCGCGGAGGAGACACCCTCTGTTTCTACCATCGCCGCTTTGCAGAGAAGGCACGCAAATGTATACCACCGTGCCAGTTCAAGTGTTCGGGAAACGCCAAGACCGGGGGTCGGCAGCAGCTACGGCCCTCGGGGAGGAGAACAAGCTGCTCTACTTGAAGGATGCGAGCTCGGGGAGGCATTTCCTCGTGGACACAGGCTCCCAGTAGAGTTTCATCACACCTTCCTCCGCTGACCGGCTGGCAGTTTCCAGAGGTCCCGGGGTGTCAGCAGCGAACGGCTCGGAGATTAAGACCTTTGGTGAGAGGACTCTGCTTCTGTCCCTACACGGCCGTAAATTTGAGTGGACTTTTGTCATAGCTGCAGTGAATTTCAATATGTTGGGGGCTGATTTTCTGTGCTCACATGGTTTGTTGGTTGATCTTGTTAACAGGCGCCTGGTTAATGCACTTTCTTTTTATTCTATTCCCTGTACAGCCCGAGTGGCCCCGCCAACAGCACAAGCCAACGTCACAGCTGCAAGCGGTAAGTTCCACACACTGCTCACTCAGTTCCCAGCACTCACGGTTCCCACATTTTCAGCAGCCGTGGCTAAACACGGGGTGGAACATTTTATTACTACCACCGGACCGCCCGTTTTTGCAAAAGCTCGGCGCTTGGATTCAGCTAAACTGACCATAGCGCGCAAGGAGTTCGCCAACCTGGAAAGGTTGGGCATCATCAGGCGTTTGAACAGCCCATGGGCTTCCCCGCTTCACATGGTCCCGAAAGCTGACGGCTCGTGGCGACCTTGCGGAGATGTCCGCAGGTTGAACAACGCCACAGCGCACGACCGCTACCCAATCCCGCATATCCAAGATTTTTCCGTTCATTTGGCGGGGGCGCGCGTTTTTTTCTAAGATAGACTTGGTCCGCGGTTACCACCAAGTCCCAGTGCGCGCTGAGGACATACCCAAAACAGCAGTAATAACTCTGTTTGGTCTATTTGAGTTTTTGCGCATGCCATTTGGGCTTAAAGGCGCTGCGCAGACGTTCCAATGCATGATGGATGCGGTGTTGCGCGATCTCCCCTTCGTATTCTTCTACCTGGACGTCATCTTAGTAGCCAGTGCGTCCGAAGACGAACACGAAAACCACTTCACGGCAGTTTTCCGGAGGTTGGGAGAGCACGGTTTAATAATCAACCCAGCGAAGTGTCAGTTCGGGGTGACGCAGATTGATTTTTTGGGGCATTGCGTCGCTCCAGAAGGGGCGGTTCCGCTGCCTGACAAAGTGCGCGCGGTAGCAAATTTTCCCCAGCCACAAACGGTCAAGGCGTTACAGGAGTTTTTGGGAATGGTGAACTTTTATAACCGTTTCCTCCCCCACGCAGCGCAGCTCATGCAACCATTGTATGCCGCACTCAAAAAACAAAAAACCACAAATAAGATCGAATGGTCTCCGGAGCGAGAGCAAGCATTCTCGGAGGTCAAAACAGCCCTGGCAAACGCTGCGTTGTTAGCACATCCAGACCCAACGGCCCGCATAGCACTCACTACTGATGCATCAGATGTGGCCATAGGGGCGGTCGTGGAGCAGCATGTAGCCGGGGCTTGGCAGCCGCTTGCCTTTTTCAGCAGGACTTTGCGCGATAGTGAACGAAAATATAGCGCATTCGACAGGGAGTTGTTAGCTCTCCACTTGGCCATTCGCCACTTCCAGTTCTGGCTGGAGGAACGCCGTTTCACCGCGTTCGTTGACCACAAGCCGCTGACATTCGCAATGGCCAAGGTTTCAGAACCGTGGTCGGGCCGGCAGCAAAGACAGCTGGCCACCATCTTAGAGTTTACTACCGATATTCTGCACGTGGCGGGTAAACTGAATGTAGTGGCAGACTGTCTCTCTCGCGCTGTGGCAGCCCCAGTCCACGTAGGGATAGATTATGCAGCCATGGCCGTGGATCAGGTTAGCAACGCGGACGTGCGCGCGCTCCAGTCTGGACCAACAGGGTTAAGGCTGGAGAACAGGGTGCAAGACGGTATGCCCCCCCAATCTGCGATGTCTCCACTGGGCAACGGCGTCTTGTGGTACCAGCCGTGTGGCGCCGCCGCGTTTTTGACTCAATTCATTCTCTGGCACACCCGGGAGTGTGCGCGTCGGTCAAAATGGTAGAAGAGAAATTTGTATGGCCCAGTCTGCGCAAACAAGTTAAGGAGTGGGCAGCAGCCTGCATGGCTTGTCAACGAGCCAAGGTACACAGACACACGAGAGCTCCCTTGGAGCCGTTTCACATCCCGGCTAAGAGGTTCGATCATGTTCACGTGGACCTCGTAGGCCCCCTCCCGCCATCACAGGGGTGCACACACCTTCTGACAATGGTGGACCGCACCATGCGCTGGCCGGAAGTGGTCCCACTGGCGTCAACCACAGCCGAGGAGGTGGCGCGCGCGTTTTTAACAGCATGGGTAGCACGCTTTGGAGTCCCGTCGGACATTACGTCCGACAGAGGTCCTCAATTTGTTTCCGAACTTTGGTCAGCAATGGCCCGCAGCCTGGGGGTAACGATCCACCGCACAACCGCATACAATCCACAGGCTAATGGGTTATGCAAACGTTTTCATAGGTCATTGAAAGCGGATCTCAGAGCGTCGCTGATGGATGCAAATTGGGTAGACAGGCTACCGTGGGTTTTACTGGAGTTGCGTTCTGCACCTAAAGAGGACTTAGAAGCCTCCCCAGCTGAGCTAGTTTTTGCACAGCCACTTCGGCTGCCCGGGGAGTTTCTCCCAGATAATCCTGTGCCAGATAGCTCCCCGTCTCAGCGGTTGCAGCGTGGCACGGAATCGGGCACGCTGCCTGACCCCGTTCACCACAGTTTTCCGCGCGTTTTTGTGCCTAAGGCTTTGAAAAACGCGGAGTTTGTTTTTGTCAGACACGATGCACATCGCCCACCGCTGCGACCACCTTATGATGGACCATTTAGAGTGCTGGAAACAGGGGACAAGCATTTTTTGCTAGATTTGGGGGGCAGGAAGGAAAAGATTGGCATAAACAGGCTCAAACCTGCCTTTGTGGTGGCGGACGAGGATGTGCTGTTGGCCAGGGCTCCTCGGCGCGGCAGACCCCCTCGGGGACATTCCCCAGAACACCCATAGGGAGTGACAAACAGTTCTCACCCCCAGACAGCAGTTCCCCAGCAGGATGGCACCGCAGAAGTGGCGAAGCCCGCTTACAGCAGATACGGGAGGAGACTGAGGCCCAAGCAGCACGTGGGTTAATGTGTAATGATTTTATCATGACATGCAGACTGTTATTCTGTTGTTCCATCTTAGATGTTTGGGGGGGGGGTCATGTGGGACACATATGTATCACTTTAAGCTTCACATCTCAGAGAGAACAAAGAACTGGGTCTCCTTGGAGATAACAGGAGGATGTGAAAATTTAGTCTTTGATATGCAAGAGACGGCCTTGGGGGATTTCCTGGCCTGCCAGAGACTATGAGGAGGATGCATTGTTACTTGTCATTAAATGCAATGTGACTGTGAGCTTTGAAGGTCCTGGATATATAAAGGACGAATGTCTGTGTTTTTTTCTCTCTTTCTGCTTGGCTAATGTTGGAAGATGTGAATAAACCTGACTCGTGAGATAAACTCTGCCTCGTCATTTTCACATTTCCACAAAACTAATGATAACAGAATAAAGGTGCAAACAGTTCAAAAGCAACAGAAAGCATGGCCATGGTTGGAACCCATGTCCAGATATGACAGTGTCCCCACCTTAAGGGCTGATTCCAGAAGCCTCAAAAAGTAAAAGAAGGGACCCCAAAACGGGCTTGTGGAGGGGGATAAACGATGACGGGGCAAAACAAGGACACAAACACAAAAGAAGAAGTGTTCAACAGGTGGTCGGCCAGTCCCAAGAACACCAACAGGAGGAATATGACGTGTCTGGTGGCCTACCAAAGTCCACGGACCATCAGACAGAGAAACATGGTGCGTTGGATGGCCTACCAAAGTCCTCAGGCCACCAGACGGAGTTGCAGAATGGGTCGGGGGGTCGCCCAGAGTCCGTGGGCCCCCAGACCAAAGAACATGGTGAGTCTGGTGGTCTCCCCAAGTCCATAAACCACCAGACAGAAAAGCAAGGCTCTGCAGGAGTTTTAAGTTCAGGAGCCAGCAGCTGGAGAGCGCTGACTTCAAACGAGGATGATGGAACAGTATTTTTCAAAAATAATTTTCACAAATAAGAAAAATAGCAGAATGTTATTTAACACAATTAATACTCATGTCTCACCTGCTGCCCTTCTAATTCCTGTGTTCTGTAAAGCAGACAGTAACAAATTTCATAATTTTTTTGTTGATAAGATCAGAGATATCAGGGAAAACATTTCACCATCATCTTCTTGTAACTGTGCCAGTGTAATGTCTTCACCTTGTGCTTGGTCCACTTTTAATCTTGTGACCCTTCAGGACATCACGGCTCTGCTGCAGAAAATAAAACCTTCCTCTTCCCCTCTGATATTCTCCCTACTAAGCTGTTTTTTGCAGCATTGGAGTCACCTGGTTCTTCAGTTGCTGAACTGATAAACATTTCACTTTCAGCTGGTGTGGTTCCCAGCTCCTTCAAACATGCAGTGGTTGAACAAACACTTAAGAAGCAGAACTTGGATCCATCACAGCCAAATAATTATAGGCCAATCTCTAAACTCCCTTTCATTTCAAAAATTCTGGAAAAGGTAGTGGCTGAGCAACTTATGTCATTTTTGGCAAATTGTAATATCATGGATAAATTTCAGTCGGGCTTTCAAAAAATCATTCTACTGAAACAGCTTTAGTCAGCGTCTCCAATGATATGATGGCGGCTGACACTGGTAAATACACAGTTCTGGTTTTATTGGATCTTTATTGGGTCTTTCTTCTGCCTTTGATACTGTTGATCATTGTATAATGATCAACAGACTCAAAGAGCTAGGGATGTCTAGTTCTGTTTTAAAATGGTTTTCATCATACCTCACCGACAGAACCTTTAACGTGTTCGTCAATCAGATTTTTTCTGAAACAGCACAGTATGTCATGATTCCGAGCACGAGTGGGAGCCGTGCTCAGCCTCTAAGTTGTTATGTCATTTTCTGCATTTCTGCATCTTGGTTTATTTTTAGCAGTACTCAAATACTTTGCAAGCAGTTTCATGAAATGGTCAGTCAGAAAACAACTCATACCGGCTTGGACGTTGCCCGGGTTTGCAGGGTCGGGAGTTCCTGGCAGCAGAGGGTGGGGGACAGAGCTGCGTAGAGGAATCTGATCAGACCTAAATGAAACAGTCATTGTTGCCCGCGACAGACTGCTATGATGATGAGGATGATGATGATGATGATGATGATGAAGTGTGATATGGACTTGGGGAGGCCACCAGACTCATCGTGTTCTTTGGTCTGGGGGCCCATGGACTCTGGGCGACCCCCCGCCCAGGGACCACAATTAACCCCCCCCCCCCCCCAAGTCCACGGGCGTTGGGGCTCAGGAGGCCGCCCAGAGTCCCAGGCCCAGCAGAAGGTCCAGTGGACGGAATCCGGTGGTCTGCCAGAACACATGGGCCACCAAACCCGGGGAGTCAGCGTTGTTTAGCCACCAGGACCGAAGGGGTGAAGCAGGACCTGCCCACCGGAAGACGTCACTGGTGAGTGACCGGACTGTAGAGCAGGAACCTCCCCGGTGTTGGACAGGGAGGAGAAGGGGGTCACGGCGTCCTCAGGCAGGTCCACAGCACTCTCGGTGGTCCCGGCTTGGGACACAGCTGCACCCACCACGGGCCCCGACCGGGCTGTCTCCGCTGCACCCGCAATGGGCCCTGACCAGGCCGGCTCTGCTGCACCCGTGATGGACTCCAACGGGAGCCTTGCTGCAGAGGCTCTGCAGCACCCGCGGTGGACCCCGATTGGGCCAAAGCTGCACCCACGGTGAACCCCGACCTGGAGCGTGGTGTCCATGATGGGTCTAGGCAGGAGCGCGGTACCCACGTCGGGCTAATCCTTGGGCGCAGCCCCCACAAGGGTCCAAAGCCAGCTTGCTGCACCCACGGCAGCATGGCCTGTGGAGGAGACCACACGACGATCGGCAGACAGTTAGACAGCGCTCACTTCAGCGTGAGCCCAAGAGGCTGCCTCACTGCTGCCGGCCAGACAGCAGTGGCTATGGGTACAGCAGAGTACACAGAAATACATATTAACACACATACAACGTGACACGTACCCACAGAGAGGCCAGGGCCGAGCCGGGGGAAACCAAGCCAGCTCGGTTCCTGACAGGATTCAGTTTAAAATTTTAGTTCCTGTTTTTAGAGCCATTCATGATCAGACCCCCAAATATGTCACTGAGCTGCTCAAAGTGTATAACCCTTCATGGTCTCTGAGGTCCTCGGATCAACTTTTAATGGCTGTCCCTCAAACCCATTTTAAAACTCGGGGTGATAGGGCCTTTCAGGCAGTGGCACCAAAACTGTGGAATGCTCTACCACTGTCTTTGTGCTCAGTAGACTCTGCTGACACTTTTAAAAAGCAGCTGAACATACTGCTGTTTAAACAGGCTTTTTAGTTTGGTTATGGGTTATGGTTTTTGTTTTTAATGTTAATGTTATGTTTTAATGTTTTAATTTTTAATGCTTTTATCATTGGAATTGTGAATGTGTGTTTTATTGTATTGTGAAGCACTTTGTGATTCTTTCTGTGAGAAGTGCTATATAAATAAATTTTACTTACTTACTTACTTACTTAATTACTAATAGCCTGCTTCGATAACGGCGATGATGGAGCGGCCTGCTCCAACGACGGTGATGATGGAGCAGCCTGCTCGGACAGTCCAGGTTGATCAGACTGCTCAGATGAACACGGCGTGGCTATGATAATGATGATGATTGTGACGGCTGGGGAGCAGCAACCTCAACGGGTGACGACTGGGGAGCAGCAACCTCAGATGAAGATGATGAAGGCTAGTGGATGGCAAGTCCAGATGATGAAGGTGGAGTGTGGGTCTCAGGTGACCTCTTCCCCAAATTAGCCACCTTGGACGAGGGAGAAGAACAGGAGGTACATGGAGTGTCATCATAATTATCAACAGCAGGGACTGGTGGGGAGGACCCAGAGACAGGAGGGAGTGGCAGGACAGCTGATGAGGAGCTCTTGAAAACAGCAGCAGGTGTTGATGGCGTGGAGAGCTGGAGAGCAGCAGCTGCAGAGGAGGGCTGAAGAAGAGCAGCGGCCGCTGGAGAGCTCCTCCTCACAGATGTGGAGGCCGTGGAGGTGGAGATGACCTCAGAACGAAGAGGGAGAGTAGCGGTGAGAGGTGGTATTATAATAGAGGGAGCAGAGGAAATGGGTGGCAAGGATCCAGAAACAGTAGATGGCTGTGACTGGGGCCCCTCCCACCAGAGCAAGGCAATACACTTCATTAATTGGTGTTAAAACAAATGAAGTTACTTGCCTTGCTCCATCCTCTGCCGCTGCTGGTGCTGCTGCTGGCAATCCAGGAATGTCCCTCTGGGTTGCAGTTGAAATCCCTCAGGGTGCAGAGGCTGTGGAAAACGGGCATGGAGTCGTCACTGAAGCTAGTGTGTTCCGCGGAGCAGAAGCGGTGCTTTGGGAACAGTGAGGAAGTGTGGGTGCCAAAGCACAGCATGAAGAGAGAGACACCGGAGCCAGGGGACACTTCTCTGTTCACACAGGCTTCAGCACTCCCAACAAATGCCTCCCCAGCCCGTGAAGTGGCTGCAGGGCTGGTGAGGCTGGCGTTGGAGCTGGAGGGCAAGGAGAAGGGGATGGTGTTGGAGCCAGAGGACGCTGTCTCGCCAGCATGGGCTTCAGCTTTTTCAGTGAGCTCCTCCCCAGCCTGCGAAGTGAGTGCTGCAGCTCAGCGACGGAGGAGATCAGCTCCGGTCCCTCGGGAAATTCCCTCAGACGCAGATGATGGCAGATAACGGCAGATAACGGCTACAGCCAGCGAGTGTTTTGGCGCAACAGCAATACGATCCATGTTGAGCAGCTGGTCTACTTGGATGGGCATGGAACAAAGCTCCCACCCCATGTACATACTGAAAGATTTCATCTCACTGAGTCCTTTTTTGATCACATCGTACTGTCATGTACCACTTCCATTGAGGCAGCATAAACGGACCCAAAGCGGAGATGAAGTTCAGTATATTTAATAACTCCAGAGTGCAGCTCAGGGCTGGATAACCCAAAACAAAACAAACAGATGAAGATGAAGAACAGGACAAGGTGATGGCACATAACACAGGTTTACGATGCAACAAGGAACTACAGACTGAGAGGGATATATAAACTCAGACATTGATGAGGGGAACTTACATACAGCTGAGGGGCAATAAGAGACAAACTGACATGATTGTAATTAACAATCAGCTCACGTGCGCAATGCAGCAACAACAAAGAGCAATCAAACAACAACACACGTTTGAGATCTTTATTAAATGTCAAAATAAACGCATAGCTACTGAAACAGTCACTCGCCAGAGGAAACGGCCTGTGGAAAGAAGACGAAAGCTGTAAGTGGAGGAACAGAGTAAGGGAAAATGGACTGGCCAAATTACCACTTACGTGAGCTCCAAGGGAGAGCCAGCAGGGCTCCAGCAGGGAATAGACGAACCAGCAGGGTGAAGGGAATGGAGCTGGTGGTGCCTGTCCGGGTGGTGGTTGAGCGCCGTAGATTGGCGATGAGGTGGCAGGAGAGCACACGCAGTCCCAGAGACACACCTGCACAATGGCAGCAACCTGAAGGGAGAAGAGAAGAAACAGGTGAGTAACGTTTCCACCTGTGTGAACGATGATACTTGCTTATCCTAATGACGGGCAGTATTCCCAGATGAGCCAGCGTTGAGTCACTGAAAACGCTTCCTTATAAATGCTGGCTGACGAGACACAGCAGGTGCATCTTCTCACTCATGTGCGTTGATGTCCTGAGGAGAGATAAATGGGAAAGAAGGGGTGTGCTCTCGCTGCCTATGACAGGGCTCCCCCATCTAGGAGCGCCTCCTGGCGGTCCACATTGCTCTTCAGGATGGGCTCGGTGGTAGACCTGGAGCATTTCCTTGTCCAGAGCACGGGGAACCCAGGAGTGTTCCGCCGGGCCATAGCCTTCCCAATTTACCAAGTACTGCAGGCCCCGGCCTCGACGGCGAACATCCAGGATCCGATGAACCATGTAGGCGGTGTGGCCGTCGATCATCCAGGGAGGAGGGGCAAATGGGGCTGACCGAGAGGGGTTTAATGTGCGACACATGGATGGTCGGGTTCACCCGTAAGGTCGGTGGTAGCTTTAGCTGTACCGTTGACCACTCTGGAGATCATGTAAGGTCCTAAGAAGAGAGGAGACAGTTTCTTGGACTTCACCTTCAGAGGAATCTGATTAGCCACCAGCCAGACCTGCTGCCCCATGGCAAACTTGGGGGCAGGCACCCGTTTCCTGTCGGCCATGGCCCGGTTGAGCCCAGTAGGGCGGGCGAGGGCGGCGAGCGTGGACCCCCACGGAGGGAACCATAACCTCCCTCTCGGCCATAGGCAGCAGCGGCGTATACCCTAATGATGACTCAAAAGGGGTGAGTCCAGTAGCTGTGGCGACAGCAGAGTTCATGGCGTATTCCACCCAGGTCAGGTGTGTGCTCCAGGAGGAAGGATTCTCGGCTGCTACACATCGGAGAGTGACCTCCAAGGACTGGTTGGCGCGCTCCACCTGCCTGCCTGTTGCTCTGGGGATGGTTGCCAGAGGAGAGGCTCACAGTGGTACCCAGAGTCCGTCAGAAGGCCCTCCAAACCTGGGATGTGAACTGGGGACCCCGGTCAGACACAATGTCCAATGGGATGCTGTGGAGGCGGATCACGTGTTCAGTGAGCAGGGTGGCCGTCTCCAAAACCGAGGGAAGTTTGGGGAGAGCCACCAGGTGCACAGCCTTGGAGAAGCCATCCACAATAGTCAGGATGACTGTCTTTCTGTTGGAGGGGGGAAGTCCAGTCACGGAGTCCAGGGCGATGTGAGACCACGGGTGACCAGAGATGGGCAGGGAATGGAGGAGTCCAGCCAGGGGGAAGGAGTCCAATTTGCCCCGGACACAGGTCTGGCAGGCCCGCACATATTTCTGCACATCCCGCCGCATCATGGGCCACCAGAACACCCGCCAAATTACAGTAGGTCAGTGGTGCGGGTGATCCCAGGGTGGCAGGCGAAGCGGCTGGTGTGGCCCCACTGAATGACGACTGAATGATGACTGAATGACTGAGAGAGGCTGGGACGTACAGGCAGTTCCGGGGGCAACCTGCTGGTACAGGCTCCCAAGACTGGGCCTGATGGCCCCTCTGCTCGATGTCCCACGTAAGGGCTCCTAGGATGCAGGAAGAGGGAAAAATGGGTTGGGGGTGGGAAGGGGGCGCTACCTCCTTGGAATCACACTGGCGCAATAGCGCGTCCTGTTTGGTATTCCAAGAGCCAGGCCGGTAGGTGATAGTAAAGTTGAACCACTGAAAAAACAAGGCCCAACGAGTCTGCCTGGCATTGAGTCGGCAGGCCGACCACAAATACTCCAGGTTTTGGTGGTCGGTCCACACAACAATGGGGCAAATAGCCCCCTCTAACCAGTGCCTCCATTCCTCCAGCGCCAACTTAATGGTGAGCAGCTCTCTGTCCCCTACGTCGTAATTCCTCTCAGCCAACATGAGCCGATGAGAGAAAAACATGCACAGGTGGAGCTTCTGGTTGGAGGGTGTGCGCTGTGAGAGGACAGCGCCTACCCCCGAATCAGACGCATCCACCTCAAGGATGAACTGGAACTGTGTGTCAACCTGAGCCAAGATTGGTGTGTCAGTGAACAGCCCATTTAATTTGGAAAAGGCCTGTTCAGCTGCCTCGGTCCAATGAAAGGGAACCTTAACGGAGGTCAGCTGTGTTAAGAGCAATGCTACCCCACTATAGTTCCAAATGAACCTGCGATAAAAGTTTGCAAAAGAAGGTGGTGGAATTGGTGGAGAACTCACACCTCTCTGCCTTAACGTAGAGCTGGTTCTTCAAGAGCCACTGTAGGATGGCTCTCACATGGACCTCATGTTCCTCTGGTGAGCAGAAGAAAATGAAAATATCATCCAAATAGACGAACACAAATTGATACAGCATATCATGGAGGACGTCATTAATAAACCGCTGGAAAACGGCGAGGGCGTTGGTGAGCCAAAACGGCATCACCAAATATTCAAATTGCCCTTGGTGGGTTTTAAATGCCATCTTCCACTCTTCCCCCTCGCAAATGCGGATGAGATGGTAAGCATTGCGCAAGTCTAATTTGGTGAACACCCGTGAACACTGAAGGAGCTCAAACACAGAACTGATCAAGGGCAAGGGATATCTGTCCTTCACTGTAATAGCGTTGAGCTCCCGGTAGTCGATACACGGGCGCAGCAAGCCATCATTCTTCCCCACAAAGAAGAACCCGGCCACGAGAGGAGCCAAAGATGGCCAAGTAAGGCCAGTGTTCAGCGATTCCTTAATATATTTCTCCGTCGCCTCCCTCTCCAGACCAGAAATATTATAGAACCAACTGAACGGCAGCCTCGCCACCGTGATGAGGTCCACAGCATAGTCGTAAGAGCGATGAGGCAGAAGCGACAGCGCTCTCGACTTGCTGAAGACCTCTCCCAAATCGTGGTAAGCGCGGGAAACGAGGCTGAGATCTGGCGGCTCGGCCGGAGGAAGAGAGATGGGGAGAGACGGCGAACACTCCGCTGAATGTAAACAATTAGCCAAACAGAATGGGCTCCAGGAGGAGATGGAATTTTGCCCCCACTTTATGAAGGGGTTATGCCTCCGGAGCCACAGATAGCCTAGGACCATCAGGGAAGATGAAATAGGGAGAACTAGGAACGAGAGTTCCTCCCGATGGTTTCCGGAAAGAAGGTTTTCGATCTGCGCCATGAGTTCAGTGGCTACCGCAACCTCACGGCCAGATATGGTGGTAATTCTTTGGTGTTGGGGCAATTTGAGTGTGGGAATACCCATGTCCCGAACGAATCGGGCCGACACAAAATTGTCCTCTGCCCCTGAATCCACTAATGCCATCATCCTCCTCTCGACCCCCAGCAATTGCACAAGGGCCAAAATAGAGAAACTACTGGGGTAAGTTAATTTGGTCCCGCCTGCCAGACCCCCCACAGTTACTGATGGGCCGTGTCTTTTTGGCCACTGGTGGCACTCGTCCCGACTGTGCTTCACAGAACCACAGTATGTGCACGCGCTAGCCCTCCTACTTTGCCGGCACTCGTCGTCGGTCAGCTGGTACTGACTGAGCTTCATCAGCTTGGGAGGAGGACCAGCACCACCAGAGTCAGTCACCATGGCGGGCACCCACTCGGCATATGGGCAAAAGGAGCACTGTCGTTCCTGCGCGCGCTCACGTGTAGCAGTTGTCTAAACCAACGGCCTGATCAATAAGACCATCGAGGGTGTCAGGAACCGCAAAAACTGCCAGGTCGTCATGGAGGTGAGCGTTCAAACCGTGGAGGAACACGCTGCGTAAAGCAACTTCGTTCCACCCCAAGTCCGCCGCTTTGACCCGAAACTCCACCGAGTACTCGGCCACTGACCAAG
This sequence comes from Pholidichthys leucotaenia, assembly GCA_020510985.1. Taxonomy (NCBI): domain Eukaryota; kingdom Metazoa; phylum Chordata; class Actinopteri; order Cichliformes; family Pholidichthyidae; genus Pholidichthys; species Pholidichthys leucotaenia. The sequence continues at coordinate 271,366,272 of CM035849.1, forward strand.
CACCCTGGCATAAGGCGGCCTCATGATGTTCCCTTGACTATCTGTATGGTCAAACGCACAAGAGAAAGCAACCACAAATTGCTCAATCGTGTATACCCACCCCTCAGATCTGTCTGCCACGGCCCGAGCCCAATTAAGGGCCTGGTCGCGTAGCATTAAGGTAAAAAAACTGAATTTTCACCACATCCCCCGGTACTCCCCCCCCGACCTGCTCCAAAAATATCCGCACCTGATGAAGAAACTCCTTACACTTCCCCACCTCCCCCGCATATGGGGCAGGTGTGGAAACGGAGGTGGTACAGCGCACAGGAGGTTGAACAACAGGAGCAGGCTGAGGAGGAGGAGCCAGGGGAGCCCCATTGGCCAAATGTTGCGTGACCATGCCCAATTGCTGCATCGTAGTTTGCAGCTACTGGGACATCACGGTTATCTGACGCTCGGTCACATCTAAGCGATCCAGAGCTGACTGATCCGATGCTGCTGCACCTGCTGAGCCAAGATCATGGCTGGCTCGTTCTGACATGATTGTAATTAACAATCAGCTCACGTGCGCAATGCAGCAACAACAAAGAGCAATCAAACAACAACACATGTTTGAAATCTTTATTAAATGTCAAAATAAACGCACAGCTACTGAAACAGTCACTCGCCAGAGGAAACGGCCTGTGGAGAGAAGACGAGAGCTGTAAGTGGAGGAACAGAGTAAGGGAAAATGGACTGGCCAAATTACCACTTACGTGAGCTCCAAGGGAGAACCAGCAGGGCCCCAGCGGGGAATAGACGAACCAGCAGGGTGAAGAGAATGGAGCTGGTTTTGCCTGACTGGGTTCAGGTTGAGTGCCATAGATTGGTGATGAGGTGGCAGGAGAGCACGCACAGTCCCGAAGACATGCCCGCATGATGGCAGCAACCTGAAGGGAGAAGAGAAGAAACAGGTGAGTAACATTTCCACCTGTGTGAACGATAATACTTGCTTGTCCTAATGACGGGCAGTATACCCAGACGAGCCAGCGTTGAGTCACTGAAGAGCGCTTGCTTATACTGTAAACGCTGGCTGATGAGAGGGGGCAGGTGCGTCTTTTCACTCAGGTGCATTGATGACCTGAGGAGAGATAAACAGGAAGGAGGGGGCGAGCTCTCGCCGCCCATGACACAAACGTAAATAGTAAATCATGACTGATGACAGGAAGGAGGACTATGACAATAAAACTAAGCAAAACCCCAAAAGAACTTCAAAATAAGTGCAACCAAGAACCTAAGAATAAACAGAGGATAATCACAGAATATCACACAATAACCAAAGACCGGGAAAATAGAAAACAATCACAGAGGACCCAAGGAAATACAGAAGGCTAAATGAAAACACACAGGACTGGCTAGATGCATGGGAAAATAATAACGGAGACTAGAAAACAGGGCTGAAACAAGAAATTAAAGGTTAAACCAACAAACTAATGATAACAGAATAAAGGTGCAAACAATTCAAAAGCAACAGAAAGCATGGACATGGTTTGAACCCATGTCCAGATATGACAATATCAAGAACGAAATCACTGTTATGTTTCATGTCTGTGTTTTTTTGCTGGGAAATTTCAGTTAAGCTCCTCCCCTTGGTAAAAGGCAAGTTTAGATGAAGCATTTTTGGTGATGTCATTATAACACGTGGATAGTGTTGAACCAGTCCTCAGGGGAAGAATGTGGAACTAAAGACTGAAGTTCGCCTCCAGGGCCAGTTAGCATTTTTGGACATCTGCTTTGAAAATTTGACCCAAATTAAGATGGTTTTTTTTCCATTAAATTGAATTGCTTTTAAGGACCGATGCCATGTCAGTCATTATCCTGGGCCACCCTGCATACAACTGGGCATGTCCTTTAACCGGTAAGTCTTTTTGTCACATGATTTATTCTGTTTAATATAGCACTAACCACCACTAGCTTTATGGGATAAGGGTATGCCTATTTACAGATTGTGGTTTTTGAAAGACGAGAAAAATGAAAAGATTTTGACAGGAAACTGGAAGACAATGAAAGGTTTTTTTATAAGATATCATTCTAGACAATGTAGACTTGTTTTAATAGGGGATTTATATCCACTGGAGTCTGTCTTTAATGAAAATTACAAACAAGCAAAATAATTGAAGAATACAGCACCGAAGCTTGGGTAATTATGATATTATACACCGGTAAGAACCAGGTAATTTCAGGGTACTTACACATAAGATTACTTAAATAAATAAACATGTTTGAAACATGGAAACTACAGGGTTCTTATGTAGTAACAGGGTAGTTACATAAGTGTCAGCTGTCACGTTATTGAACTTAGTTCCCCGCTGACTCTCTTACCATCATCTCTTACCATCCTCACCTGTACATAACTGCATAACTACATAACTACATCTAACTTATTGCACATTATTTGCACGTAACAGTACTCTTAACTTTCTGCACTGCTGCATATATTTGCATATATTTGCTTAAATTGCACATACTGTTAATTACCGTATATACTGCACTGCTGTCCTTTGCACTTCTGATTGGATGCTAAACTGTGTTTCGTTACCTTGTTTTCATACATGTGTAATGACAATAAAGTTGAATCTAATCTAATCTAAAGTGGTCACAAGGCACTTTTATGGTAAAAGCGGGTTATTTTTTTTCCACAGTTTCGTTGTGCTGTACAACTCTATAATGATAATAAAGCCTGTTCTGTTCTATGCTATTATCATAGCCCATTGTACAGAACATACACGGTAATTTCATAGTACTTCGTGGACTGTGTTAAAAAGTGTTACCTAAAACTCCCTTTAACGAAATACTCTGCTTTTAAACTAAAACAATAGACTAGAAATGACACACCTATTTATGGTGAGTCAGACTGCCAAAAAAGACAGGAAGTATATTTTTGAGCCTTTTCTTTATGAGTATAATTATAAATAGTAACTTCCCATGGTCTGTGCATAAATCCCAGAAAGTATTTTACCACCAAACAAATGGCTAGCCATTGTGTACGCTTGCGTGTGGTTTGTCTTCAAATAGCTTGGCAGGGCTCATGTTTTCCCATTTACTCATTTGAAGGTCAAGACTTTACAGTGAAACATACCCCCCCACACACACACACAAAAAAAAAAGAAATCTCTGATAAGAAGTGCAGTCAAAAACAGTGGTTGAAAAGCCCCCTGCCCCTGCCCTTTTATCCCCGCAACAATCCCACTTCCTCACTTCAAACACCTTGTTATTTCAGCTTCTCAGTGTTTATGGCGAGTAGGCTGAAGATCCACGCTTGTTCCGACCACATCCTTCATCCACATGTTGCCCTCCCCCATTTGACCAAACAGTCTCTAAACAAAGTCACGTTTTATTTAATAAAAATGTCACCCAAAACTGTCATGCATGGCAAGGCCACCAGCATTTCCACTGGAATCTCAGGGGCCATGATCTCACGAGGCCACCCTCTCTTGACGTCTCTCCATTTGTCACTGCAGCCCAGTTCCCAGTGCTGTCGTCTTGTTACACATGTACTGGTCACAGAGGAATGTGGTGGCACAGCAGCATGACACAGCCCAGGCTCCCACACAGAAAGAGCAGAATTAGAAAGAAAGAAAGAAAGAAAGAAATGTGTCTATGATGTGACCACGATGGTACAAATAAAGAAAGGAAGTGGCAAATCTGTGGTTTCCGAATGATTTCTGAAATCAGTATAGAAATCATATAGTGGCAATGACTGAAGACTGGATTTTGGCCATGGTCTTATCTTATGACCCAGAGGGGAACCACACAAACTTGGAACACATCGACAACCGCTGACACATTAACCTCTGTATGAACCAGACAAAACTTACACAGGAGCTTTTAGTGCGTAAAAGTCACTTATTAACCATCTGTTAAGACCTTTTTCCTACATCTGCTTTGTTGTGGAAACAGAACAGCAACTAGATACAATTCTCTGTCACTAATCATTAACTCAAACAAGCAGCACAGTATCTAACTTTTACATTTATTATATGAGTAGCAGCTCTCAGCATTATCCTAGCAGATACTCTTCTGTTCTGCAGCTGTATACACCAATCTGAGCAAATACCAGAAGTAAATAAGACACGCTTACAGTAACTCTTCCACAGATTATTGTACATTTGAAAACAAACGGTTCTTACAACAGCAATTTCTTTTCACTTTTTTCTTTTCCCTTTTGAAAAACAAAATGTCAAGGAAATCAGGAAGATTTTGTGCAGTATATATAGAGTGATCTCGGCCACACCTCGGACACGGTCCGGGGACGGATGGTTTTTTCGTGCATGGGGAGTTGTTCGGAGCTCCTTGTGCAGGGATGTGGAGTGGTGGTGCACCTGTGGGCTGGTTGCCAGCTGCCGATCGGGTCTGGGAGAAGAAGAAGAAGAAACAACAAGCAAGGCAGAGTAGAGTGATGTCTGAAGATGGAGTGGGTGGCGGTGGTGCACCTGTGGGCTGGTTGCCAACCGCCAATCAAGTCTAAAGGAAGGAGGGAAGAATGTGTGCAGTTCTCTGTTGCTCGAACAAGTGACATACAAGAGCTGTTCACTAAAGATTTCCCCTGACCCTCTTCTGGTTATTGTAGGAGGCTGAAATGTCACAGGTATAATAATCCATATCTCTGTAGGTGGGCAGCACAGTGGAGCAGTGGTTAGCACTGTGCCAGCACAGCAAGAAGGTCCGATCCAACCCCCAGACCACTGGTGACCCATCTGTGTGGAGTTTGCATGTTCTCCCTGTGTCTGCGAGGGTTTACTCCGGGTACTCCGGTTTCGTCCCACAGGCCAAAGACATGCAGGTTAGGTTAATTGGCATCAACTGGGGATTCTAAATTGTTCTTGGGTATGACTGTGAGAGTGAATGGCTGTCTGTCTCTCTGTGTTGGCCCTGTGATGGACTGGCGATCTGTCCAGGATGTACCCTGCCTCTCACCCAAAGATGCTGGGATAACCCCCCCCCCCCCCCGTGACCTGAAAAGGATTAAGCAGCAGAAGATGGATGGATGGATGGATGGATCTCTATAGGTCACGTGCTAATTTGCAGCTCTGAACTCCTAAGACTTTCTCTTTTACAGGTGCTAGGGTGGATTAAGGTGTCATAATGGAGCCAATTGAATGCAGAGTGGTCATCAGGTTTCTGAATTTGAGACGCCACACACCATGGGAGACATTTGATGAGATGAAAGAGACATATGGGGAGGATGCACCATCATATGACATAGTCAAGCACTGGCATCCACAGTTTAAGTGTGGTTGGTAATTGGTGGAAATGGCACACATTCCCAGATGACCATTTGCACATGTGGGAGTTGTCTGCACGATGGATCCCCTGGTTGCTCACACCTTTCCAGAAGCAGGAACAAGTCATGTGTGCCCAGACTCTTTTGACTATGTGCCAAAAAAACCAGGAGGACTTTTTCAACAGACTAGTCATGCAGGACGAAACATGGGTCTATCACGACAACCCAGAGACTGAAGCCCTGTTGAAGCAATGGAAGTACTGGGCCTCGTTCATGTTCGTAAATCTGTGAGTAAATCACGATGGGACTGAAAACTTACTCATGATTCATGAACGTGTGTAAGCTGATGAATCCCATTCATTCTTAAACAGGCCGGCAGTTAACATAAATCTCAGTGGACATCCCCTGCTGTCTTTCCCGTCACAGAGCCAACATCCCCCCCCCCAGCACACAGCCCCCCTGCCCCAGTCTGTCCATCACTATGACCCAGGTGAGAGCTGAGCTGAAGAAGATCAAGGCGAGGAAGGCTGCAGGTCCCGACGGCATCAGCTCGAGGCTCTTCAAGTCCTGTGCAGACCAGCTGTACAGGATCATGGAGCACATCTTCAATCTGAGCCTGAAAGGAGGGTACCACAGCTGTAGAAAACATCCTGCGTGGTACCCGTGCCAAAGACTGCACCCCAAGGACCTGAACAGCCACAGACCAGTGGCCATCACACCATACCTAATGAAGACCCTGCTCCTGACCCACCTCCGACCCCTGGTTGGACCAGCGATGGACCCACTTCAGTTTGCCTACCAGCGTGTCATCAGGGGTGGAGGATGCAGTGATCATCCTCCTACATCGTTCCCTGTGCCACCTGCAGAAGCCTGGGAGCACTGTGAGGATCATGTTCTTTGATTTCTCCAGTGCTTTCAACACCATCCAACCAGTGATCCCCAGGGACAAGCTTGTCCAAGGGACAAGCTGCTGTGTGCAGGGGTGGACCAGCACCTGTCATCGTGGATCCTGGACTACCTCACAGACCAATCACAGTTTCTGAGAGCCCAGGACTGTGTGTCTGACACCATCATCTGCAGTACGGAGGCCCCCCAAGGAGCAGTTCTGGCTCCCTTCCTGTTTACCCTCTACACTGCTGACTATAGATATGTATAGAACTGTAAATAATAATTAAAGGAAATTCAGAATATTTATTATTGGATAATAAATATCTGTATTAGTAATTTTGTTTGTAGATCAGTTTGTACTGGCCTTCCTGGTTGGAAGACCATTCTTTGCGTGTGTGTGTGGGGGGGGGGGGGGGTGTTATGGTCCCACTTCTTCTGGAGTGGGTCCTGGCTTTTCCTTTTTTTGTGTTATAGGCGGAGCTTTGGAAGACCGCCCCTGGCTAAGGGGTTTCCTATATAAGCCACACCTACGCATCTGTCAGCAGCTTTTGGCTCCAGTGAAGGCAGGTTGCCTTTCTGCTGCGTTCGCGCTCCGCCCGCTGCTCCTGTTTTCTGGCGCTTGTTCGGGATTGTGCTGGCGGCTCCTGCTCGGGTTGTCTGTGGCCTATGGGTTCTTGTTTAAGCTTGCCGCTGCGGTTGTTGCCACTCCAGTCAGAGGCACGCGGTCACTGGGTTGGCCAGTGACTGGTCTGTTTTGTTTCATGCATCCAACACACACATACAGTTAGGCCCAGAAATATTTGGACAGTGACACAATCTTCATGATTTGGGCTCTGCATGCCACCACATTGGATTTGAAATGAAACAACTACAACGGAACTGAAGTGCAGACTTTAAGGTTTAATTCAAGGGGTTGAACAAAAATATATGATTAAACATGTAGGAATTGTAGCTATTTTTATACAAACGCTCCTCATTTCAGGGGCTCAAAAATAATTGGACAAATAAACATAACCCTAAGTAAAATGTTACTTTTCAATATTTTGTTGAGAATCCTTTGCAGGCAATGACTGCCTGAAGTCTGGAACCCATGGACATCACCAAACGCTGGGTTTCCTCCTTTGTGATGCTTTGCCAGGCCTTTACTGCAGCTGTCTTCAGTTGTTGCTTGTTTGTGGGTCTTTCTGCCTTAAGTTTTGTCTTGAGCAAGTGAAATGCATGCTCGATTGGGTTGAGATCTGGTGACTGACTCGGCCATTGCAGAATATTCTACTTCTTTACTTTAAAAAACTCCTGGGTTGCTTTTGCAGTATGTTTTGGATCATTGGTGAAGCACCGTCCAATCAACTTTGTTGCATTTGGCTGAATCTGAGCAGAAAGTATATCCCTATACACTTCAGAATTCATCTGGCTGCTTCTGTCTTTTGTCACATCATCAATAAACACAAGTGACCCAGTGCCATTGGAAGCCATGCATGCCCATGCCATCACACTGCCTCCACCATGTTTTACAGAAGATGTAGTGCTTTGGATCATGAGCTGTTCCAATTCTTCTCCAAACTTTCTTCTTCCCATCATTCTGGTACAGGTTGATCTTAGTCTCATCTGTCCAAAGAATGCTGTTCCAGAACTGGGCTGGCTTCTTCAGGTGTTTTTTGGCAAAGTTAATTCTGGCCTTTTTATTTTTGAGGCTGATTAATGGTTTGCACCTTGTGGTGAATCCTTTGTATTTACTCTCATGAAGTCTTCTTTTTATGGTAGACTTAGATACTGATACACCTACTTCCTGGAGAGTGTTCTTCACTTGAGTGGATGTTGTGAAGGGGTTGTGAAAGGATTCTGCGATCATCCACCGCTGTTGTCTTCCGTGGACGTCCAGGCCTTTTTGAGTTCCCAAGCTCACCAGTGCACTCTTTTTTTCTCAGAATGTACCAAACTGTTGATTTGGCCACTCCTAACATTTCTGCTATCTCTCTGATGGATTTCTTCTTTTTTTCCAGCCTCAGGATGGTCTGTTTCACCTCCATTGAGAGCTCCTTTGACCGCATGTTGTGTGTTCACAGCAACAGCTTCCAAATGCAAACGCCACACCTGGAATCAACTCCAGACCTTTTAACTGCTTAATTGATGACAGGTTAACGAGGGAAGAGCCCATGCAGCCTTGTTATTTTTTTTGCAGCCTTCTGAGTCAATTGTCCAATTACTTTTGGTCCCTTGAAAAAGAGGCGGCTACATACTAAAGAGCTGTAATTCCTAAACCCTTGCTCCAATTTGGATGTGATTACTCTCAAATTACAGCTGAGAGTCTGCACTTTAAGCCCATATTGATTATATAATTGTATCCTGAATATGTTTTCGTAAACAGCTAAAATAGCAAAACTTGTGTCACTGTCCAAATATTTTTGGGCCTAACTGTACACCAATGATAATTACAGACATCATTATTTTCTTTAAATAAACTTTTGATTAATCGGCACCTCCATGTGATCTCCCTTTTTGTCCAGCCTTGAGCCGGGTTGTGACAAAAATCTTAAAACTCATTTTTACTCCTTGGCCTTCAACCCAGCATGAGACATTGATCTCACTTGTTTTACTGCTTTTATTATATGAGTAGCATTTTTACCTGTCTTGTTTAATACTTTTTCAGTTGTAATTTATTGTCTTTTATTTCTTTTTATGTCATGGCTTTCACAGTTTATTTATTCTTGATGTACAGCACTTTGTGTCAGCTGTAGTTGTTTTAAAATTGCTTCAGAAATAAGATTGGACCAAATGTGGTTTATTTTTAAACATGGTCTGTCCTTCGGTCCACACACTTCTTCCATCGGTGTTGCAGCGCTCGGCTCCCTGCAGTTGAAAAATAAACCACATTTGCACATCACTGTGCATTTATTAAACTTTGTTATATTTTTGTGAATTCACAAAAGCACACATTCATAACTTACTACACAGTACCTGATCACTCTGCATTGTATTTAAACATAAGAAACACATATTTTCATGGTAGGTTTGATATTTTGATTCTATATAAAATGAATTACCTGTTCACCTGTGTACATTTAATAAATGTACTAACATGTCTCAAAGTTTAAATATCACAATTCATAATTTAATCCAATGAACTAATTTCTTATGAAAATATAAAGCTTAAAAGGTTTGAAATAACTTGATGGTGAATGTCAAAAATATAAAATTAACTGTTTCAAAATTTATTTTCCACAATATAACTTGAGATACACGAATATTCAACGAAAAATTAAGCGAAGATACCTTACATGTTATACAACAATTTATTTAACATATCTTGATATCTCATTAATGCAAAAGGAACAATAATAACATCAAGCCCACACTGTCCTTTATATCAAATGAAGTGGAGAGACTACGTCTCCCAGCTGGTCTGGGAACACCTTGGTATCCTCTCTGAAGAGTTGGAGCAGGTGGCTGGGGAGAGGGAAGTCTGGGCTTCTCTGCTTGAGCTGCTGCAACCTGTACATCTGGAAAAGCGATAGAAGATGGATGGATGGAACAGCAAACGTCAGCGTCCTGGACTGAAGGTGTGGTGTCTCTGTGATGGCCCCACTGACAGTCAGTCCGGATGTGTGGTCTGCATTTCACATGATGGTTTGCCTCCAAACACACAAACAGTAACAAAAAGTTTTAGGATTAATACTTTTAACATGAAACATTTGAAATACAAATACTTGAAGACAATCTTCTGATCTTAAACATAATGCAATAATTTACAACAATATTTTATTCTGTATATGAAAACATCATGTTAAATAATACATTTATTGCCATAAAGTGGAGACGCCATTTTTGCTAAGTGAGCCCATGATTAAGTGCAGTGGAGTCTGTAGCCCTGCTGGTGTAGAGCATAAAGCACCAGCTAAGGTACAGTAGCTGTGAGCAGCTCAACTGTAAAAGTCTTAACACAAAGGGTCTGATGCACAGGGAGCACCGATGTAATAATCCCACCTGTACATGCAACACAGACAGTTACAATAGGCTAGTTAGCTCGCTGGCTGTCAAAGGCAGGTGTCTTTATATTATAACGTGATTTGAAATGAGCACATACCCGAGTGAAAATGTAGAGAGCACACTCTTATTGACGCTGAGATGTTGTCAAGATGATTTTTTTGCATCTTACTGCAGACACGCAGGCCATCTGACATCTCTTTGTTAGCTCACTCATCTGTTCTCCCTCTCTTCGCTTCCAAGCACAGAAACTGACATTCTGTTGGTTAATTTCTTTTTTGTGCGCTGGTCGTGGGAGCTGCTAAACAACAATACTGAATCCTTTCTGACTTTAGGAAGAACAAAGCAGTCTAAAAACAACACTTATAGTTACTCCTCCATCTGTTCTTCTATACGCTGCAGGTGCTGCGCCTACTCTCCCAACGTGGAGGATCTATCCCCCAGTTCATTGCGACGGTGACGTCAGTGCCGATTCTCTATAGTTGCACCATCACAGAGGAAGAAATGGCAAAATGAATCAACAGGTTTTTGTCAATCTGGATGTAATTTGTTTATATTGGGGGGAAAAACTATGTTTGATGTCATATTTTTACTGACTATACTTAAGTCATTCCATTCCCATCATGCTGTGTGTTTCTGTGTATATAAAGCAGATCACAAACAGTGTGTAAAATCTTTGGTAATCAGAAGTCTGAAATTTAATGCAACTTAAAGTCATTACTTTGCTTTATTGTTATATAATCACTTTTCAATAAAAGTTGTTGTGGTTTCTGTACCTTAAGATAAGATTTTTAACACACAGGAAGAGGGTCCTTCCTGATGGAGGTGGCCATCTTGGATCACAAAGATGTCTTTCCAAGTTTTTGTATCAAATTTTAATTGCGCAAATGATTTCTACAAGATTTCCTGTATGCTTTGGAAGAGCGTGATGACTGACAGTGTGGAGAAAGGAGGCAGGCGAGGCAACGAGCTAGACAACACAGAAACTTTACCCTTTCTCCAACATAACTTACAGCAAAAGAGAATCCTGGGTCTCTGTGCATTCCTCTTTTATATCTTTATTTCCATGCATCAAGACCCGGAACTTCCGACCATAACACATTTGTTACAACATTCGTTTGAACAAAGAACTGTGTGGCACATTAACATGACATAACGCCAGCACCACCCCAACATCCTTCTTCTCTCAGTGACTCCGGCAGCTCTTTCACATTACTTATCACATTTCTATGTTCTTCTTTTGAAATAGACCGGGGTACCACACCAGTAGCAAATCAAACACATCAGGACCAGCGTAAAAACACATACAAATGACAAAACAGCAAAATAAAGACAAAACAACACCCTCAGTCCTTTGACGGGTCCTTATCTGGCCAATGTCAACCTTCCTGGGTATGCTAGAAGTCTGGACTGGGCCACCGTGCAGTGGATGTGCTCTTCCAGCTGGTCCCGAATCATCTTATCTTCCAGGCGTCCGAATCCACATAAATCTCACATTTACAATATAGACCACTACAATTTCACTCATAGATACCACAAATTGTAGTGGTCTATATTGTAAATGTGAGATTTTATTGGCTCAGTGGAGGTGGGTTAACAATTTGTAGAACTGACATATGCTAAGATTTGATTTACTGTTAAATTGGTTGTAAATGCCCGAGTTTGGGTGGTAGGGTGCGTTTATCCTTTTTAATTGACTATTTGTGTGAATTTACATACCCAACGTTGATGGTCGTATAGTGTGCCCATTGTGGGGTGGGTGTTGGGGGGGAGGCTGCCAGTAGTCTATGTGTGTATTGTAATTTTGTCTGTCCTTTTATGTGGAACTGTTTTGGGGTTTGTTTTAGTTTAGAACACGGCTTTATTTTCTTTACATGTTTGGCGGCAGAATAATCTGCCCAGCACTGTGGGGGTGCTGGCAGTCTACCCGGCCCCCCCATCCTTAGTTGTATGCATGGATAGGAGGTTTATTTGTTTCTGTGATTATTTTGCTTTAGAGTGTGAGTCGGGAAGCAAATTTGGGTGGGCTATCCGTGTGCTTGGCATTTTTTGTGGGGGCGGGGGGGGGTGTTGTCTATGTAAATAGGCTGTAGTAGTAAGATGGCGGCCGGGTTGGACGTGGGATAGACTGGGGTGGTTAACTACCGGTTTCCGGTGGTGACACCACCCCTAGTATAAAGGAGGTTGGTGGAAGAGGCAAATTTGTCGTGGGAGCCACCTGGCCTGCAGACGAGTGCCGTAAGCCTATATATGCATGTGACGAGTATTCTAATAAAGCTCCGTTAACTGAGTCAGTTGTCCATTCTTCATTGCCCAATTATGGATGTAGCAGTCCCCTCCTCCCACTCGTTCCTTTTTTTTAAAAAAATATATTTTTAGCTCTTGTACAAGTGTGTATTTTTAGCGTGTTACTTTAGCTTTTCTTTTAGTCAGCTAACACCCACTTCCAAAGAAAGCTCCTGAAAATAATGTTACTGACAGACAGATGGAAGAAAACCTGGCTATGTTGGTGACGGACAGCCTTCATGGGTGAAGAATGGAAAACAAAGAACAATCTTCATGTTTATGCAAGATAGGTCTTTTGTTGGGCGTGTGGGGTCAGCGGTGTGTCGTCAGTGTGTGTCTGTGTGGTTGTCTTTGTTTCCATTTCTGACTCTGGAGTAATCAGCCAGAAGGAAGAACTTGTTCAAGTGTGGACGTTATCTCAATAAACACACATATGCATGCGCACTGTCATTTGACAGATTGCAGACAACAATGAGCATGGTCTGGACTACAAAAGCATCAAAAATACAAGGAAGAAGCAAATGAAATGTTTAACCGACCAGAACAAAGAGACAACAGCGCAGCACTGTTTGTGCAGTATAAATAGTCAAAATGGTTTTGACAGATGCATTATTTTTAGTAAAAGACAAGAAAACTGGATATCAGGATAAGAGAATGGAAACTGTGTTAGAGAGATCTGCAGGGAGGGTTGCTCTGTCAGCAGTAACAAAGCCAAAAAAAACTTAAAGTAGTGATAGCAATGGTGCTTATTTAAATCATATTTGATGCATTCATGCATTTCTACATTAATAAGTACTAGTGCATTGCCCATGGAACGCAAGTATTCCTGTCTAAAACAGGTATCCCAATGAGGCTTTACAGGCCCAAATGTAAGATAAGCTAAAATAAGCCTTTATTAGTCCCACAATGGGGAAATTCAAGGATTACAGCAATAAAGGGATAGCAGCACCCAGAGCAATAGTAAATAAGAAAAGAACTGGTTAGCCAAAGCAGTAAATAAATATACATACAGTATGTACACAGATATATACACAGTGCAGGAGCATTGCAGCTAGATGGCATAAACAGCATTACAGTTTGTTAAATTACCCTGCAGAATATGAATATGTACCCAGACAGTATATTTCGTATTTGAATCAACAGTGTTGTTGCCACTCTCAGAAATGATTGTTATTGTCCCAGCTGTGTACTGGAGGGGACGATCTCTATTGTGCAAAGCTGTTATGTTTAGTACATTTAATACGACCTCTATGAGCAGTTAGGTTATAGTCCAGGTTATAAAGATAATAGTGTATCTTGCAATTTGGGGAATGTGAGTTGTTCAGTCATCATTTTAATTATTTTAGTTTATATCACTGTTCAGTGATGGAGTTCAGTGTAATATTGAATTTCTTCTGTGTATTGTCAATAAACTCATGCAGTACTATAACAGGACATGTTTACAAATATTTGAGACCCACTGAAGTGCATCATTTTATATTTTAGCAATATTTTGTTATTAAAAGTTTTTTTAAACCGTAATCAACTGAATTAACTATGAAACACCCAACATTATTATACACAGCAGAAGGACCTGTTTGACGCCAACTGTTGCATCAGTGTTGCCCATTTGTCAGTAATATTTAATTAAAAATGATTTATTTTGTTATTTGGGTGTTTTTGTGTCCTGCGTTTAGGGCTTGTCACACCTAGACAATTTGGGCAGCATTTGCAGAACGTATGAAATATTTGGAGAATACGCTGGCGTACGTCGAATCAGTTATGGCTAAGTTTTGTCTAAGTTGAGAGCATGCTGAAGCACACTGGTATACAGTGTAGTTTGCCAAGCTCCTCTGAAAATTTCCAGCGTGCTAAAAAATTAAGCAGAAGGACCCGTTGACTGCAACTGTTGCATCAGTGCTGATGTATCCAGCGTACGGTTGATATGTCCCGCATTTGCGGAGCAAAGGTTGTAAAGGAAGTTATGCATTCATTTACACACTTTACTTGTCAGTGACTCAGTTACTCAAAAGCTGAAATACGTAGAGATTAATGTCTAGCGTACCCAAAAACTATTTCTAACATACAAGTAACGCTCTTTGAACCCATGTGTAATGTATTGAACAGGTTTCTAACTTGGAGCTACCCTGTAATGGCATATTTGCAGTGTTAGTTCACAGGAAAAACACATACAGAGCTCTGCTCAGCTACTGCCTGCAGCATGCACACACACACACACACACACACACAGCTAAACATGTACTTGTTTATATAATGGGACCTGTCGGGGATGTGCCTGAGCACTTTCAAGCTACAGGATAAAGACCCAAATCACCGTTTAAACCCCCCCCCCATGTTTTTTTTTCACCTTTGACTGCAGTCTATACCATCAGCTCTCCAGTGCTGTTCTGATAGATATGCCAAAATGTCAGAACACCGGAGGAGGTGGATTCAATCAGCTGATTGCCTGAAACACAGAGCTCAACTGTTTTCGATGATAAATCACAGTCACACTTTGCTGTTGGCTGCGCCTCCCAGCAAAAGTACACTCCATGCATTATCTTGGGGTTTTTTTTTCACTTTATTGAAAATAAACTTTTTTTAGTCGCCATCAGTTAGCGTGCCTTTGAGCCAGGTCGTGTCGGGCCGCTGCTTCTCCCAGCATGTTGTGTGTTGGATACACCAATGTTCTTTGTCAGACCTGGGTCCCCGCTGATGCTCCACCCAGTCTGCTCACACACCTGGTGTTCTCCACATATGCCGAATTATCCTTTAGACCTACGTAATCATGGCAACTTTATGGTATAATTTTAAGCGTTAAATCTTCAGTATTATCTTTTTCTAGTCAAATTTGTCATTTTTCACTTCCTTGTTTTGTCCAGTGAACACTGTGGTGACTGACAGGTCGTGATTGCCATGTATTATCCAATCAGCATGGTCGTGATTGCCATGTATTATCCAGTCAGCATGGACGTGATGCTGCGCATTATCCAATCAACACGGAGTCAATCCAAACCCCGCCCACACTTCCTGAAGCCAGAGCATGAAGAAACAGAGTGGTGACAGAGCGGTGGCTAAACTGTTGATAAAAATTACAGTACATATTTTGACTGAGCGACTCCATACTCGGGGATGCACACCCTCGTAACCTCAGCAAAACACATAGGGGCAGATTTACTAATGTGCTGCACCATTGTAAAACCCTGTTTTGGCATTAAAAGACTACTGTTGAGATTTACTAAAGGGTGCAAGGCAAAATTAAAATAGGGCAACACGGTGGAGCAGTGGTTAGCACAGTGGCAGCACAGCAAGAAGGTCATGGGATCGATTCCACCCTTGACCATTGTGGGTTTGATCCCACCCCCAGACCATCGGTGACCCTTCTGTGTGGAGTTTGCATGTTCTCCCCGTGTCTGCGTGGGTTTACTCCGGGTACTCCGGTTTCCTCCCACATGCCAAAGACATGCAGGTTAGGTTAACTGGCATCAACTGGGGATTCTAAATTGTCCTTAGGTGTGGATGTGAGAGTGAATGGTTGTCTGTCTCTCTGTGTTGGCCCTGCGATGGACTGGCGATCCGTCCAGGGTGTACCCTGCCTCTCGCCCAAAGATGCTGGGATAGGCTCCAGCCCCCCCGCGACCCGAAAGGATGAAGCGGTAGAAGATTGATGGATGGATGGATGGATGGATGGATGGATGCAGGGCAAAATTTGCAGTGGAAAGGCAAGGACTATGTTAATTTGGCCTCATTGCATATGTGTATATGTTTGTGGGAGTTGTCATGTTAACACACAAATTTGAGGTAAAGGAGCATTTAAATGACTGGCGCAAGGTGATTTATTAAGGTTTGCGGTTGTCAGTGTGCTGCTAAATGTGCCAGGATTTAACTCCCAAAAAAGCTTGTCTTAATTCATCTGCGCCTGACATGATAGCGATCGTTGGTGCCGAGACACTGGCAACAACCAAATGAGCGTGGCAGAAGCTTCTCTCTGTGCGTGAGTTTATTTGGAATGACAGAAGAACAGATTATATAAATATCAATGGTCTCACAGAGATTGGTGTTATGCTGAACTGGACATCAGCCGGCAGTGTGTTTGTTTTTTATTTCATTTGTTTATACTGTATATAGCCTACTACATGAATTTGTATCCATAAAATAGGATATCAGAGCCCTTCCTACATGCAGTGGACATACAGATGGTGTCAGCTGATAGTGACTCTTTTCTGTGGAAGTTAGACTCGGACTGGAGTTTTCCTCAGCTCTCCCTTGCTCTTGAAGCAAAATTTTCCGCATTGCCAATTTTCTTCATTTTTTGCCTCTATCCATATTTCTATATTTGCACTATTTCTTTTTGCTGAGCATAAAACGGTAATTTAGTTCCATCTTCTCTCCATTTCTCTCTCCCAGTTTAGGATACACAATATGGAAAACAACAATTAGATTATTAACAAAAAGAGTCCACAGATCCATAGAAACGTCCCCCGAAATTGCAACACCATAACTCAATGGCATTTATAAAACATTGTGAACTGGGAGACCTGTAGATTTTGCTCAAAGTTATTCACATAATAAAACCCCAGAGTCTCCATCAGACCATCTTGATGGTTCTTGTGTTAATAAAATAAACACGTTGGTCAAATCAATTTATTCATGAGTAATCCTTTATTAAATTAGATACAAATGCTTCATTTCTACATATTAAACAAAAAAGTCTGATATGTTAAATGAAAATCTAAATTTTGAAATATAATGAACAAAAATAAACTATTTTACTGGGGTTTGTGCTTAAACAAAAACTAAAAAAAAAAAGTTGTATATATTATGCTCCTCCGAACTGGCTGTGCCTGTGCACAGTTTTGCAGTGCTCTTGGCGATGGGTGGGCATTATTGAAATGAAGTGTCTGCGTCTGTGTTCATGATTTTGCATGTTGTTAGTAGATCACCAGCAAAAATTGGCCACTCCCTGACACGCTCTGTCTAATTTGCACACTCGCTAATTTGCACTGCCTTAGTAAATCTGCCCCATAA
This sequence comes from Pholidichthys leucotaenia, assembly GCA_020510985.1. Taxonomy (NCBI): domain Eukaryota; kingdom Metazoa; phylum Chordata; class Actinopteri; order Cichliformes; family Pholidichthyidae; genus Pholidichthys; species Pholidichthys leucotaenia. Next base: position 271,383,679 of record CM035849.1, read on the forward strand.
AACCTTAGGCCAGTCTGATGAACGGTTTAATAGATATGCGTGGAACAGACACACACACAGACAGAGATGCTGTGCATTTATAGATAGATGAATCCATAGTATAATCTCCATTTTGTCTGTTTCTTCTCCCTTTTCTCACATGTTGACACAGTTTTCAGAGGTGAGTGTATGGTTCTTTGAATGCTAATGAGCACCAGTTCGCCCTATGTTCCTGCTTATCATTTATGAGATCTGTGGTTGATGCCAATGTCATCTGGCTAGGATAACTCCAGTTATCAAACCCATCTGCACTTACTAAAGTAAGTGAAGTAAAGAATGCTGCACATTCACCAACCATAATGCTCCGCACTGTGTGTCTATATATATATATATATATATATATATATAGTAATATGTACATATGTTTACTAGCTGTTCTTGTTTTTTCTTGCCTTCTGATTGTTGCTCTGAGTGTTGCTATCCCTGTGCTGTTGCAATCCTGGAATTTCCCCATTGTGGGACTAATAAAGGCTTATCTTATCTTATCTTATCTTATCTTAATATGAGAGGGAAAACACTCAATAGAACATCAGGGAATGGGGAGCGTGGTTTGAGTGGTCAGTAGGACATACGTAGTTGGTTGGTACGGAGTATAACGAGCACAGAAACAACCCTGACTAAAAGGCTAGCTCTGCTAACTGCTGCTAATCACTTCTAGGACCTGAAGGGGGAGGACCTGTCCCGGCCAGAGAATAATAAGCTATTGTAAAATAGCTAAACTAACACGTGGTTAAGTGCTGGTACATGATCAGGCTGGGAATGTGGATGTTTGATGGGATAGGTGAGTTATGTTAAGGGGATTACAATACTATCCTAGCCAAAATATTAAAATAAACAAACCTAGAATTATGCCTAGAAGTTATTACTCACTGGGGCATTACTATATACATACTTTCTTTTCCTTTGATTCTTAGAGCTGCTTTTTGTCATGTGGTGGCCCTCCCGAGCCACCATAAGACGCCACACAGTCACCAGTGAGTTTCAGTGAGTTTTATTACGGTGAAAAGTAACAGCACAAGATGCAGGGGCAATGACACATAAGTCTACACACATCCGGAGGCGTGAGGCTAAACAGCTCTCTTACAGGTCCATAGGAGGAGACGGTCATACACAGGCAAGGTTGATGGAGTAATGACTACACAGGCTGCTGAGGCAGAGACACACAGAGGTCTACTCACACCGGGAGGGGTAAGGCTAACAGCTCACTTACTGGTCCAGGGGAAGCGACGGTCAACCACAGGCAGACGAGGTAGGTAACAGTCCAAAGCATCCGTAGCTCAGACGAAGAACGACTGACACTGCTGCGTCTTACCGCCGCCAGTGCCGGGCTTAAGAAGGCGAAGCACTAACGACGATAATTACAATCAGCTGACCGGCCGTTGACAGGCGAAAGCCCCACCAAGCACTTTCACAATAAGAGCCCAGTGAGGCCAGAATACAGCCCGCAACTGTCAAGGCCGGCAGCGAAACATAACTTAGCCCGAGCGCGATCAGAAGCCGCGCTCGGATCATAACAGTACCCTCCCTCCACGGGCGGACTCCAAACGCCCCAAGGAACCACCCTGCCCCCCCGCCCCCCCAGGGTGAGAGGTTGGGGGACAGATGTGGAGGGAGAGAACCAACCCATGAACAAGACCCTAAACCAGAAGAAAAAAGAATACATCAATTTCCCCCAGAACCATGACGAAACCAGAAAAAACAAGACATGACTGAAAAATACAAGGGATACAAAACCATAAAGAGCATAAGTACCTGACACCGAACATCTTCCCACAGGGACCACAGACAACCCGTCTAACTCCAAAGTACATAATCCCACGTGGTAAAGAACTCAAAGTAAGGATCTCTTCAAAAACCCAAACTTAACATGCCAAAATCATACTCCCAAACAACCTCAATACATGATAACTATGGAACAAGAAATACCTGGAAACACACGATAACTATGGAACAAGAAATACATGGAAACGCACGATAACTATAGAACAAGAAATACATGGAAGCGCACGATAACTATGGAAGAAGAAATACATGGAAACACACGATAACTATGGAAGAAGAAATACATGGAAATGCACGATAACTATGGAACAAAAAATACATGGAAACACACATGGAGCAATCTAAAATTGCTTGGCATAACGTGACTATAACTAGACTGCCTTTCAAAAAACACATGAGGCAACCTAAGCACAAACAAAACAAGAGATACAAGCAAACACACATGGAGCAATCTAAAATTGCTCTGACTTGACTATGACTAGACTGTGGCCTTCCAAAAAGAAGAAACATGAGGCAATCTAAAATTGCTTTGACTTGACTATGACTATGACTACGTGAAACAACAAAAAAAAAAAATTGCTAAACGTACTTGACATGACTAGACACCGTATGGGCCCACGGATAATCCCACAAACACAGTACATGATCAGGTGGCCTGCCCCAGTCCCAGGCCCCCAGAAACAAGTCCTCTGGTGGCCGAACCAGGTCACCCCGTAGCAAACACAGTTTATTGGGTGGCCAACCCAAGACGCCGAACACACCAAGCAGTTCCTCAGGTGGCAGACCCGCATCCCACAACCACCAGGACCGTGGAGGAATTGCATGCAGCCGCCCGCCTAACGACGACAAGACAGGAGAGCGCCGATCTGCCAAACAAAACCCTCTAACGGCCCCCAGCTGGTGGCTTCTGAGAGGGGGACAACCAAAAACTTGGACCCCCTCGAATCCTGATTGGGTCACAGCCGCACCTGCGCTGGACCCCCACTGGACCTCGTTGGACCCCGATTGGGTCATCGCTGCACCCACGTCGGACCCCGACTGGGTCATCGCTGCACCCACGTCGGACCCCGACTGGGTCACCTCGGCCCACACGTCGGACCCCGACTGGGTCATCTCAGCCCACACGTCGGACCCCGACTGGGTCAGGACTGCACCGGCAACGACCTCCATCTCCGAACCTGGAACCCCCAGTCCCATGACCTTGACTGGCTCTGGACCGCTAACGCTGTGGAGGTGCTCAGAAAACAGAAGAGGACCGGGATCAGTTCCACCGGCAGCGCCAGAGCCCAGCGAGACGAGCTCGGGTGCAGCAGACGGCTGCCCCTCACTCGCCTCCACATGAGGCAGGCAAAAATGCTTTAACACACCATACAGGAAAACAAGGAAGAGCACTTGCCTGCACTCGGGCTCTGGAGCCGTCCAGGACTTTGCCGATCCAGGTTCAAGAAGACGCTCGTCATCGGGCTCCCACTCAGCTGCGTTGGGTTCCACAGCCGGCCTGATGGTCTCTGCAGCTGGATCCTCACACGCTGGCGTCCACGCCAATAACCCGTATGGCGTGGGGGCAGAGGACCCTCGACCTGCTGACTTGGGCTGCATCCCTGAGGACCCCTGAGGACCCCTGGGGATGCTCTCTCATCGGCACTGGCTCCTCATCGCAGTCCGTTCTCCTCCTCTGTCCAAAACAAGGCTGCAGGGCCGGGATATCTCCCAGAGCCGCAGGCCTCCCCCTCGTTCGACGGCGTGGGACTAACGCCGAGGACCGCTCAGCAGGAGGAGACACAGAGGCAGCAGGTTTAGTACAAAGGGCTACAGCTGGGGAAAGAAACTCAGGGAGCTGCGAACCCCGAGCTTCACCCCCAGGAGTCAGACAAGACAGATCACTATGATAAATAGGACAGTGAAATTGGACTTGCCTGTCTCCCGGAGGGAAGATGGTATCAGCTGTAGTGGACATTGCTCCTTCCCTCGCTCGCTGGGTGGTAGAAAAGGACCCATGGACGGAGCCCACCAGCACAGGACTCAGCTCACTCACAGCAGCTGGCTGATTGAGAGGGTCATCCTGGTGGCCCGGAACTGGATCTGGAGCAGGAGCTTGCCGAAGATGCGCCCGGCCGTGGCACCAACGCCTTCGCCGGCCCCCAGACGTTGCGAACTCCCGAAACGGATCGAGGACAGGATCGGGATCCATAGGCAAAGAGCAGGAGTGCCTCTTCTCCTGCTTCATGCCGCGTTCCTCCTCCATCATCAGGTATATTTCGCGTTGCGCGGCGATGTCTTCCCTCCTCGCGTCAACTTCCGGCTGGTCGGCGTAGCGGGGAGAGAGATGACAAAGAATATCTTCAGCAGCGTCCAGGTACCAGTGTATGCCGTGGTCATAATCCAGCAGGGAGGCGGAGATGAGCAGCTCATCCACGACTTCCAGCACACCCGTCAGCTCGTGGCTCGGACCCCAAACGCGGCCCCTCCGCGACGGCATTCTTCACATACACAGTACCCAGACAGGAAAAAGCAAATGTCCAAAAACTTGAACCCACTGGTGAATTGCGTCTCGGGTTGGCGTCACCGTAAACGCCGTTTTGGCAGCAGTGTACTGTCATGTGGTGGCCCTCGCGAGCCACCATAAGACGCCACACAGTCACCAGTGAGTTTCAGTGAGTTTTATTACGGTGAAAAGTAACAGCACAAGATGCAGGGGCAATGACACATAAGTCTACACACATCCGGAGGCGTAAGGCTAAACAGCTCTCTTACAGGTCCATAGGAGGAGACGGTCATACACAGGCAAGGTTGATGGAGTAATGACTACACAGGCTGCTGAGGCAGAGACACACAGCGGTCTACTCACACCGGGAGGGGTAAGGCTAACAGCTCACTTACTGGTCCAGGGGAAGCGACGGTCAACCACAGGCAGACGAGGTAGGTAACAGTCCAAAGCATCCGTAGCTCAGACGAAGAACGACTGACACTGCTGCGTCTTACCGCCGCCAGTGCCGGGCTTAAGAAGGTGAAGCACTAACGACGATAATTACAATCAGCTGACCGGCCGTTGACAGGCGGAAGCCCCACCGAGCACTTTCACAATAAGAGTCCGGTGAGGCCAGAATACAGCCCGCAACTGTCAAGGCCGGCAGCGAAACATAACTTAGCCCGAGCGCGATCAGAAGCCGCGCTCGGGTCATAACACTTTTCATCTTTTAGATGGCAACATTGACATGTTTAGATTAAGATGGGCCCAATACACAGAAAACAAATGAAGGAAAAAAAGTTAATTTTATTGAAAATGAGCAGAAGTAAAAGTGCCTGGTGCTGGCAACCATGTGGAGACAGAAGGGAGAATGGTGAGTATATTGGGACAGGGAACCAGGGTGAACTTGAATGTTATTTTCTTACTTTCACAGGTGCTGGGGTGAACGGTGAGTGTCTTGGCTTCAGCCAACGTCTTGCTGTGGAGGTCTTTGGGTGAGAAGTAGAGGAATACAATGCAAGATGTTAGGACAGGACCAAACCTTCATCCAAGAAACCCATATGGCCGGTACCCAGACTGTACATTTCCAAGATAGAGAGAGATTGCTAAATGGTCATTTATTAACTGATTTCCAAAGAAAAGCAGCTGCTGGAATTGGGATTGTACTATCTCCCCACACAAAGCTCCCGGAGAATGAAGTAGCTCTGGAAGGAAGGATTCTGGTTGCAAGACTGAAGGTGATGGGTACAAAAGTTACTTTGATTTGTGCATATCCTGATACTAGTGCTGAAGCTAGCAAAGAGCATTTTGACCACCTTTTAGACTGTACCATCAAGTACATGAAGAAAAAGCATCTGGGTTTTACACCGTATTCCAAATTATTATGCAAATGTTATTTGTCTCTGATTTTCCTAAATAGTCAATGCAAATAACAGTCAGTATAATTTTCAAGTCATCAGCCGTGAGAGCATAATTCAAATTTTATTGAACAAACCTCCCAATGATAACTATTTTTTTGCAAAAAAAACAAACAAAAAAAACCTCAAAATAAATTGTTCCAAATTATTATGCACAACAGAATTTCAAAACATTTTATTGGTTGTAAAGAACTGAAAATGATTATTTGTTGAATGTGCAGCATTAGCAGGTCATATTTACTGAAATCAAAAGCTATTTCAATCAAAAACATCTTCTCAGGCCGAGTTACATGTTAACATAGGACCCCTTCTTTGATATAACCTTCACAATTCTTGCATCCATTGAACTTGTGAGTTTTTGGAGAGTCTCCACATGAATTTCTTTGGAAGATGTCAGGATAGCCTCCCACAGCTGCTGTTTAGATGTGAACTGCCTCCCATCCTCATAGATCTTTTGCTTGAGGATGCTCCAAAGGTTCTTAATAGGGTTGAGGTCAGGGAAGGATGAGGGCCACACCATGAGTTTCTCTCCTTTTATGCCCATAGCAGCCAATGACACAGAGGTATTCTTTGCAGCATGAAATGGTGCATTGTCATGCATGAAGATAATTTTGCTACGGAAGGCACAGTTCTTCTTTTTGTACCATGGAAGAAAGTGGTCAGTCAGGAATTCTATATGCTTTACCAAGGTCATTTACACACCTTCAGGGACCCTAAAGGGGCCTACCAGCTCTCTCCCAATGATTCTGGCCCAAAACATGACTTCACTACCTCCTTGCTGATATCACAGCCTTGTTGGGACATGGTGACCATCCAACAACCATCCACTACTCCATCCATCTGGACCATCCAGGGTTGCACGGCACTCATCAGTAAACAAGACTGTTTGGAAATTATTCTTCATGTACTTCTGGGCCCACTGCAACCATTTTTGCTTGAGAACATTGGTTAGGGGTGGTCGAATAGTTTTATGCACAACTGCAAGTCTCTGGAGGATCCTACACCTTGAGGTTCATGGGACTCCAGAGGCACCAGCAGCTTCAAATACCTGTTTGTCACTTTATAAGGCTGCACGGTGGCGCAGTGGTTAGCACTGCGGCAGCACAGTTTACCCTTGGCCGGGGGATCGTGGCAATCATGGGATCGTGGGTTCGATCCCAGCCCCCAAACAACAGTGATCTGTGTGGAGTTTGCATGTTCTCCCCGTGTATACGTGGGTTTACCCTGGGATTTCTCCGGTTTCCTCCCACATGCCAAAAACATGCAGGTTAGGTTAATTGGAGACTCTAAAGTGGCCCTAGGTGTGAATGGTTAAGGGACAGCGCCGTATCGTGGCTGCTTCATCCATCCAGGTGGTGGCTGGCCCTCAATTTCCCCTCTGGGGATCAATAAAGTATACTAAATCTAAAATCTAAATCTAAAAAATAATGGCATTTTAGCAGCTGCTGTCTTAATCTGATGAATTTGTATGGCAGAAACCTTCCTCATTATGTCTTTATAAGATAAGATAAGATAAGATAAGCCTTTATTAGTCCCACAACGGGGAAATTCCAGGATTGCAACAGCACAGGGATAGCAACACTCAGAGCAACAATCAGAAGGCAAGAAAAAAAAAAAAAACAAGCAAGCAAGAGCAGCTAATATACATACGTACATATTACTATAAAATATATATATACACACACACACACAGAAACACAGTGCAGAGCATTGTAGCTGGATGGAATAAATATATGAATATATGAACACACAGTGCAGAGCATTGTAGCTAGATGGAATAAATATGTAAATATATAAACACCCACAGTACGGAGCATTGCAGCTAGGTGGAATAAATATGCAAGTATATAAACACACACAGTGCGGAGCAATGTAGCTAGATGGAATAATATGTAGATATATAAAAACACAGTGCGGAGCATTGTAGCTAGATGGAATAAATATATAGATATATAAATATAAACACACCCAGTGCTGAGCATTGTAGCTAGATGGAATAAATATGTAAATATATAAACACACACAGTGCAGAGCATTGTTGCTAGGTGGGATGAAACAGCATAACCGTCTATTTAGTTATCCTACATGGTATGATTATGTGCCCATACATATTCTCACCCTCCATAGCGACCGGTATGTTCCTAGTTGTATGCCGGAGAGGACCATTGTGTAAGTCTATTGCATCTTTTGCATTCAAAAAAACTATTAGTTTGTTACGTCTTTTTGCTATCTCTGCGAGCAGCCCTGCTTAGGTTGTACAGTCTGACAGCCGTTGGTAGGAAGGACCTACGAAACCTCTCGGTTGTGCACCTGGGATGATGTAGTCTGCTGCTAAATGAGCTCCTCAGTGCATCCAGTATGCACTTATCACTTATCCAGTATGCATTTATCTGCACTAACCCGTCTGTCCTCTGAACCAGCCACAAATTTTTTCACAGTACTATGATCACGCTTAAGTTTTTGTGAAATATCTAATGTTTTCATACCTTGTTCAAGGCATTGCACTAGTTTTTGGCAGCAGAGAGATCCTTTTTCTTTCCCATATTGCTTGAAACCTGTGGCATGCTTAATAATGTGGAACATCCTTCTTATGTTAGTTTTCCTTTAATTGAGCTCTCTTGGCAAACTAATTATGGCAGGTGTCTGAGATTGATAATGATCCAAAGAGCCCTGAGACACAATACCACCCATGGGTTTAATTGAAAAACCAAAAAATTGAATGTTTATGACACTAAAGTCCTATTTGCATAATAATTTGGAACACGGTGTAAAATAGTCATCAGCAGTGATATGAATGCTACCATGGGAAATGATTGTGCCGGAATGTGGAAAAGTCTTGGTCCAAACGATGATCTTAGTACAAACAATAATGGTAGACATCTACCGGTTTTATGTGAGAACAATAATCTATTCATCATGAATTTGATATTTCCAGCAAAGGCCATTCACACAGCCATACGGTACATGAGGACTGGTTTTAAGAAAAGAACTGATTATAGCCTGACCAAGGAGTATGTTAAGAAGAGCTCAAGCCAGTGTTTTGTCTTATCATCAGTAAAGTATTCCCTTTGAGTCTGACCACCGAATGGTGGTATTGTTCTCTAGATTACCAACTAAAGTTGAAAGAAAAGAACACTGGAGGCGTACACCAGCAATGAAGAAAAAATATCTAAATTGGAGACTGGTTGTTCAAGACAAACAGGTGGCAGAAAATCTCAGTTGTGCATCTGAAGAAACTCTAGTGGACAGTGCAGGGAAGATGAACATGTCAGATGTGGACGACACTGAAAGGAATATCATGGATTCCCTCTGTGAAGCAGCTGATATAGCTGTGCCAGAAAAATCCTTTGCTAAACAAGAATGGGTAGATGACAAATTCCACTCACTAATTAAAGAACACAGCACCTGTAAAAGGCCTGCCAGACTTAGAGATTTGATGTGTCAGATCAAAAAGCTGTCCAGAAACCTAAAAAACGATTTCTATGCCAGGAAAGCAAACACTCTTAATGCAGCAAGTGAGGCAAAAGATGCTGAACAGGAGTTCAAATTGCTAAAAGATTATAGCGCCGCAAAGAAATCACAACAACTTATGATACCACCCAAGAAACTAGAACAGCACTTCAGTGAACATTTCAACCAGTTGTCTGGTGACCAGCTTGATGAAGTCAAAAACCCACAAGAATATCCGCATGTACTATCACCAACTGAGTGTGGCTCACTGGATATTGATGAAAGCCCCCCCCCCCCCCCCGGTAAAAGAGGTTGTTGGAATTGTGATGCATCTGAAAAAGGGAAAATGTATGGGATCTGATGGACTGGTTGGTGAACAAATTAAGTATAACTCCTCAACAAGTCTGGTCTCCTTGCTGTATGCCCTGATGGCTCTCATTTGGGCAACGTGCACCGTACCAAAGTCCTGGCTCCACTCTCTGATCACCTGCCTTTACAAGAACAAAGGAGATAAGATGGACCCCAGGAACTATCGTGGACATTCTATCACTGTTACATGCTCCAAAGGTTTTGTCATAATAATAGTTGGACGATTAAGACCAATTTTTGAACTAATACTTCTTGTGACTCAGTTTTGCTTTAGAGCAAACAAATCTACAAACGGTGTGATTTTTGTTGTAAAGGATGTTATTGACAGCCATCAAGGTGAGCTTTTCTACTGTTTTATCGATCTGAAAGCAGCATATGACTGGATTGACAGAGGTATTCGCTTCAAGAGCCTGAAGATATGCACTGAAGCAAGAACGCTTGTCAAACTGCTGAAATGCATATACAGTGGGACTACTGCAGTAATCAAATATTCAGCATCAATGTTTGAAACAATTTCTGGTTGCAGGCAGGGAGGCCTGGAATCCCCATGTATTTTCAACATCATCCTTGACTTTGTTCTGAGATGTACTGTATTCTCAACTGGATGATTTCAAGACATCTCTCATCCTAGTGTCTTTATAAAGTATAGCATTCCATTTACTTGTACGAATCAAAGCCAGCAAAGAGAACACCCCTGTAATGGAGAGACATGGCTTAGTCAAATCAGCTACGTGGATGACAGTGTTCTCTTTTGTAAAAGTATATTTGAGTTAGAAGAAATGCTGAAGATGTTTGATGAGGAGTTTACATGGTTTCGACTAACCATCTCTGCAGCAAAAACAAAGACGATGTGTTTCAATGTTTCTCCTAAAATGAAATCAGTGAGCTCGCTTATTAAAATGAGAGACACATGCATTGAGAGTGTAACTAGTTTCACCTACCTGGGTCACACCATCTCCAACAAAGAAGGTCACTCTGCATTTACCATCCAACGCATCACCTCAGCCCATAAGAAGTGGAATGACCTTAAGACTGTACTTACAGACCGTCGAGTAAAACTTCTAATGCGAGTAAAATTTCTATCTGCTTGTGCACGTAGTCGACTTACCTACAGTTTCCAAGCATGTTGTCTTAATACAGGGGTATCCAATCATGTGCCATGGAGGGCCAAAACCCTGCAGGCTTTACCTCCAACCAGTGTCTTCAACAGCAGATTCCACCAAATTTCTTCCCACTGATTGCTGATAAATGAAAACACCTGCTGAAGAGACTGGGTAGAAGAGAAAACCTACAGGGTCTTGGCCCTCCATGGCACATGATTGAACACCCCTGTGTTAATGCATGCCAGCTGGCAAAACTGGAGTCCACATGGATAAATTTTCATAGGAAACTTGTTTATAATGGCTTTGAGCGTGTAAATGCTCCATTAAGATAAAGGAGCAGCTGCAATGCAACACCCATTGACAATGACAATGTGGACTGGCGTTAGATACTCCAGTAGCGACATACTTCTGCTCACCCACTCTATGCCAATCTGTAACTTCTACCTGTCTCATCACCTAAAATACTGTACATAGCCAATATAACTAGACTCCCTAACTCAGCGCTGCAAAAACAAATCCTGTTCCATTCAAACAAGAAGCCGTATAGTCGGGATATATGGAAGAAATATCAAATCCTAACAGGACTGTCCAAGACATAATTGCAGAGGGAGATGCAGGACAAAGAAAGGTTCCTACCATTGTTGGATCACCTCCTCTGCACCCAACCTGCTGCAGCAGCATATGGGGAATTTTGATCGTGATGACTGAGCCAGGCCCTTGGTCTTCAGGTGAGAATAATAGTTTTAATTTTGCTTGAGACTTACAGATGATGGTGAAGAGGTTCTAGGTAAGAATGGAGGTCTCCCAGGTTAAGTTCAAGGTCCACCTGTAGGATCCTATATTATATATTATATTATATTGTCGGTACCGTAGGCTATAGAGGGGTGACGTCCCGCCTCTGGGAGGTGGCGTCACCTGGAGTATATAAGCCGGCTGCGGGAGACATATTGTCTCTTCACTGTGGCTCCTGTACTCGTGGTAGGGACTCCTGTGTGTTTGGTTTGTGTCATAATAAAAAACCATAAAATGTCACCTCGCCTCCTCATTATTCGGACACAACATTTGGCGACGAGGATACATGGAGACAGAGAGGGCTGCGACCACGCTTTGTCCTTTTTTGGAGACTCCGGAAGAGCCGTTGGTCCCATGGGCCAGGTGGTTTATGGCCTTCAAGAACTATCTGTTGGCGTTGGACCTCAGCGACCTGGATAAATTGAGAACAAGGGCTATTCTGGTCCATAACCTCAGCATGGAGGGCCAGAAGGTCCTGAGCACGTTGGGAGGTGGTGACACATTCGACGACGTCGCAAGGCTCATGGCTGGCTACTTTTGAACCACGAAAATATCATCATGAGGTGCATTCAGTTCAGACAGTGGCGCCAGCGACCCAGAGAGTCAGTTCAGCAGTTCGTGGCAGACCTTTGGCAGCTGGAGAGTGAGTGCAGGTTTGGGGCTCTGGAGGACAAGATGGTCCGTGACCAGTTGGTCAAGCACGTGGCCTACTCCTCGGCGAGGGTTCGCCTGTTAACTCATGCTGGTGAGCTATCCTTGCTAGCGGCCTTGGAGCTAGCGCAGCAACATGAGGCAGCGGAGCAGCTTACAAGAGGCTCCAGCGGCAACAAAACCCTGCCTGAGAACGACACACAGAGGAAGGCCCTGGCCTTGGATCCGGACAATGGAAGTGACGACGAGTACGCGGCCATCGTTAAGATACGGTCCGCCCCAGGGATGCCGAGGTGCTATGGCTGCCGATCCAGAAGGCACCGTTATCGAGCCAGGGAGTGCATAGCGAGGGGCAAGCGTTGTGGACGGTGCGGTTTGCTCCATCACTTCGCCAGAGTTTGACGTAATTTCGACAAGGAAGAACGGAGGCCTGCTCGGGACAGTGGAAAGAAGAAGGTGCCTACAGTGGTCCACACTGTCTCGCCCAACACGGACGGTAGTGTCATTTGCAACATTTTGCTGGACAGGACACCGATACCGATGTTTGTGGACACGGGGTCGGCGACCTCCATTCTGAACTTGGAAACTGTTAAACTGTGTTTTCCCCACTACACAGTGAGAAAGACATCCATATCCTGTTACGGATACGGAAATAATCCCCTTGACATCGTGGGCTTGGTGTGGCTGTCTGTGAGGTATAAGGAGGCCTCTATGTGCGCAGTCGAGTTCATGGTGTCTCGAGATGGAAATAATCTCATGGGCTGTGATTTGTTTTACGGGCTAGGGTTCTCCATCACCTGCGGAGAAATGGAGGAGTGGTCAGGTGGTGGCCTGTAAGACCGGCCGTTTTATGTGGGAAGTGGCCCTGAAGTGTGGGACTTTGGGTGTCCCGTTCCGGGTGAAGAGGGACACCAACAGCTCCATAGTACTCTGACAAAGTGAGGGTCCTGTGCCAGTGTTTGTGGTCCTGCAGACGGTGGACTCAAACAGCGTGGTTTGACCCTCGCGGTGGCGGAAAGGTCCAAAGAGCGTGAGCTACAGGGCTCCGGTGGCCGACGGGATACGGCTGCTGAGCCAACAGTGGCTGGTGCCGTTCCGATGCAACAACATCATCTAGCGACCGGGGTACCATCAGGCAGCATGATCCCTAGCCGTGCCGAAAATAACAGCAAGGGACTTGGCTCGAGTCAACTTGGCGGATTGCTGAGGAGCCATAAGGGTGCCAGATCGCGGTGCACACAGCAGAGGAAGCCAGTGAGCACTCCCCTGGGCGAGGGTGATGACGTACGCCCTAGGGTTGAGCCTCGGCTTAGTCGCGTGCATAGTTCAAGAGAACTGAGAGCTGGAAAGGATAATCTGTGGGTGGTGCAGTCCGGCGGCGATGGGTAGCTGAGGTTGACTGATGGGTCGAGACGGCATGGGTCGAGACCCGGGTTAAATGTTGTGTTATGTGGCTTGCGGTGAGTCTGATTAAGTGCATCTGTGTAAGTGTCTGCTAAAGTTATGGTTAAATTGTTCAAGTTTTGTTCAAATACAGTGAGGCAAAAAAGTATTTAGTCAGCCACCAATTGTGCAAGTTCTCCCACTTAAAAGATGAGAGAGGTCTCCAATTTTCATCAAAGGTATACCTCAACTATGAGAGACAAAATGAGGAAAAAAAAAAATCCAGAAAATCACATTGAATGATTTTTAATGAATTAATTGGTAAATTCTTCGGTAAAATAAGTATTTGGTCAATAACAAAAGTTCATCTCAATACTTTGTTATATACCCTTTGTTGGCAATGACAGAGGTCAAACGTTTTCTGTAAGTCTTCACAAGGTTTTCACACACTGTTGCTGGTATTTTGGCCCATTCCTCCATGCAGATCTCCTCTAGAGCAGTGATGTTTTGGGGCTGTCGCTAGGTAACAGCGACTTTCAACTCCCTACGAAGATTTTCTATGAGGTTGAGATCTGGAGACTGGCTAGGCCACTCCAGGACCTTGAAATGCTTCTTACAAAGCCACTCCTTCGTTGCCCGTGTGGTGTGTTTGGGATCATTGTCATGCTGAAAGACCCAGCCACGTTTCATCTTCGATGCCCTTGCTGATGGAAGGAGGTTTTCACTCAAAATCTCACCATACATGGCGCCATTCATTCTTTCCTTTACACGGATCAGCCGTCCTGGTCCCTTTGCAGAAAAACAGCCCCAAAGCATGATGTTTCCACCCCCATGCTTCACAGTAGGTATGGTGATCTTTCTCCTCCAAACACGACAAGTTGAGTTTTTACAATAAAGTTCTATTTTGGTTTCATCTGACCATATGACATTCTCCCAATCCTCTTCTGGATCATCCAAATGCTCTCTAGCAAACTTCAGATGGGCCTGGACATGTACTGGCTTAAGCAGGGGGACACGTCTGGCACTGCAGGATTTGAGTCCCTGGCGGCGTAGTGTGTTACTGATGGTAGCCTTTGTTACTTTGGTCCCAGCTCTCTGCAGGTCATTCACTAGGTCCCCCCATGTGGTTCTGGGATTTTTGCTCACCCTTCTCGTGATCATTTTGACCCCACGGGGTGAGATCTTGCGTGGAGCTCCAGATCAAGGGAGATTATCAGTGGTCTTGTATGTCTTCCATTTTCTAATAATTGCTCCCACAGTTGATTTCTTCACACCAAGCTGCTTACCTATTGCAGATTCAGTCTTCCCAGCCTGGAGCAGGTCTACAATTTTGTTTCTGGTGTCCTTTGACAGCTCTTTGGTCTTGGCCATAGTGGAGTTTGGAGTCTGACTGTTTGAGGTTGTGGACAGGTGTTTTTTATACTGATAACGAGTTCAAACAGGTGCCATTAATACAGGTATCGAGTGGAGGACAGAGGAGCCTCTTAAAGAAGAAGTTACAGGTCTGTGAGAGCCAGAAATCTTGCTTGTTTGTAGGTGACCAAATACTTATTTTACTGAGGAATTTACCAATTAATTCATTAAAAATCCATCAATGTGATTTTCTGGATTTTTTTTTCTCATTTTGTCTCTCATAGTTGAGGTATACCTATGATGAAAATTGGAGACCTCGCTCATCTTTTAAGTGGGAGAACTTGCACAATTGGTGGCTGACTAAATACTTTTTTGCCCCACTGTAGTTAAGACACTTTCCCGTTATTGTGGCTGAAAGAAAAAGTGAAGAAATGTGAATATTTATTTTGCCTTGCAGTGCTGTTGATGTTGCGATTTTCTGCACTAAAACATTTTATGTACATGTATATGTGACTTTATTTTTTTTTCTCCCTTTGTTTTGGTACTGCATTGTGTATGATTGTGTGCCACTGACAAATTGTGAGGTCGTATGTTTATATGCACTTGACCACCGTTTCAGCTGTGTGTGTGTCTGACTGATGTATGTTATGTGTTGAGGGTGCAGTAACACCTGAGTGCGATGGCTCGTGTGGCGTGTGTGGTAATTTCCCTCATTGTGTGACTTGTATTGTGTAATTTTATCAGGAATCCCTGTGTGTGTGATTGAGTATATCCTGTGAGTTATGGGGTCGGGTACTGCCTTTGTTCATGTCTGTAATTATTTGTATATATATGTTTAGTTACTACGGGACTGATTTATTTTGGTGTGTGGCCCTTTTCTTTTCAGTGACTTTGTTTACATAGCGGGGAGCTCCGCTGGGCCAGTGTGGTGGGTCTCTGGATAGGCCTATCAGCATTTGTATTAGAGTGTGATTCGGGTATAAATTATATGGTTGGGTAATTTGTGTGCTTGCATTTTTTTCAAAGGGGGGGAGAATGGAGGATCTTATACTAAATTGTAGAGAGAGAAATAATCAGGCGAGGAGGTTCCAGAGTAGAGCAGACTTTATTAATCTCTCTAACATTCTCAAGAATCAGAAGCCATGAAAAACAGGTAGCGGGCACCTCTCTTTTTATACCATAACACATGCCCTGAAACCGGTGGTGTTCTCATTAGCATGAATGCATTTACCATGGCAATCCCCTTTGTCACTGCCTGCATTAACACACATGCATCCCCCCATGACAATTCCTTTTGTCACTCATCCCGTCTGCGCATCATAATGCAGACCGGAGGAGAATGCATATCCGTTTCTCCTCTCTTATGCATTTCCTCCTGCCCTGCCATTCAGTCTGAGTAGAGAACACACTGACTGGGTGCACCACAATATATTGTATTATATTGGCAGTACCATAGGCTGTAGAGGGGTGACGGCCCGCCTCTGGGAGGTGGTATCACCTGGCGTATATAAGCTGGCTGCGGGAGACATATTGTCTCTTCGCTGTGGCTCCCGTACTAGCGGTAGGGACTCCTGTGTACATAGTTTGAGTTATAATAAAAAACCATAAAACGTCACCTCACCTCCTCGTTATTCGGACACAACACCACCCACGGGAGTCCTTCATCCACTTTGAGAGAGAATCCAGGTAGGAAGTCCTGGGAGAAACAAGGAGGTGAGGAGACTGTGGCAAAGCATATTAAGGCTTACTAGGTTTCCCACAGAGGCAGAAGGCAAGAGGAAAGGCGCACAGAAGCAGGACAGCACACTCAGGAAGAGTTTCACTGCTGACAGCATGGAGAGAAGTACAACAGTCCTGCAATGAGAGTGAGTGCTGAGGTCATATTTAAAGGCAGAGGCTGATGAGGTACAGGTGGAGTAATTAGTGCGTGCTGAGTATGATCAGGTAATCAGCTATGGAAAGTGAGTGAGAGAGTGTGCTCAAACCTGGAATACTACAAAGTCCAGGTCCTCAACCTAGTTTATATATATATATATATATATATATATATATATATATATATACTGTATATATATACAGTATATATTCATAGTGTGGCTCATCAGCTTTGTGCTTCTGAAGTTGCAGCTCTATCACCCTTATTCCACAACACTTCTTCACTTCTCAGACATCCTCTCAGTTTCCAAGATTGTGTCAAACATCTGATTAAAAAGTTCACAGCCATCTCTCCTAAGCATCTCAGTCACACATTCTACCTGTATTACCAAGAGGGTTGACCCACTAGGCAAGCCAAGCAATGTTTTGCTGACTCTGGCTCACACATACACACATTACTTATCCCAGCAGACACAGATGAATTTTTTTTCGGGGGGGGGGGGGGGGGGGATCTATAGTAATGAGGAAGACAAATGTGGAACATCACAGTAGAACTTAAAAACCATACTCAGACTATGGAGATAAGATGAAATTGATAATATGAAACTGTCATTTAATGGACAGAGACCCAGATGCAAGACACAAGAGGCATCTTATGAAGCAAAGGTTTTGTTTTTGTTTTTTATTGAACTGGTAACTTAAGGTATGGAGCTCGTTCAGCAAGAAACTGCCTGCAGAAAGGAGAACAATGTGAGTTACAGCAGTGAGGAATTATTATTGCATAATCATGCAACCTACAGATGGCAGCAAGCTAGAAAACAGCTGGGGCTGCAGAGAGAGGAGCAGTATCCAGTCCTTGCAGGTGAGTGACATTTCTTTCCAGTTTTTCAGGGAGTTGCCAGTCAGCGAAGAAGTGAGTGTTTTCCTGGAACGGAGATGCAGTTGGATTGTGCAAAGAGTTCTTATTTGTTTTAATTCCAGGCAAGAGGGCTGATCCAGTAGGGTTTTCAGGCAAGACAGGCAAGAGGGGTTTGTTGGTGAGCGTGCAGGGACCAAGTAGTAGATGGCACAGACTGCCAACACTGAAGGCTTTCCTGCAGAGAACAACAGACAGTGAGCAGGAGTCACAACAAAACAGACTTGGCCATAGCATTCTAGGCTGAATGGTTTGCCACCTTTCGATCCCACACTGGCTGATCTCAGCTGAGACCCCTTTGTACCCCAGACGTAATCAGGCACAGGTGGAGGTAATCAGCTGGTTGTGCCTAATCACTCCTCTTTGGCCTATGGAGAGAGAGAGATGCAATGCCATAGATCTATGATGTTAGAGTGTGCAGGCTCACCAGACTCCCACAGAAATATATCTTCTCTATATGTCATGTCACAAGTACCACAAGAATCACAGCTTATTGTTATAGCTTGGCTGTAGGATGGCATGATGGTCAAACCTCAATACAGTATCAGGAGGACAAACAAGAGGTAGACATTAAAAGAAGTGGACAGACAACATTAAAAAAAGTGGACAAACCTTGATTTGTGTGTCTTGTAAAATTTAGATTTAGAATCCTTTATTAGTCCCCCAGTGGGGAAATTACAGGGCATCCACATGAGTGGATGAGGCAGCCACTGGTGCGGCGCCCAGCCTTTTCACCATTCTCACACCCATTCACACCTGGGGCCACTTTAGAGTCTCCATTTAACCTAACTTGCATGTTTTTGGCATGTGTGAGGAAACCGGAGAAATCCCGGAGTAAACCCATGCAGACACGGGGAGAACATGTAAACTCCACACAGATCCCTGTTGGTCAGGAGCTGAGCTCGAACCCGGGATCCCCTGGCCAAGGGTGAGTTGCCGTGCTGCCGCAGTGCTAACCACTCCACCACCGCGCTGCCCATAAAGGACTGAACACAGCAGAGGTGAGGGGTAAGTGTCTGAAGATCGCTGGTGGATCCATCCTAGTCTAGGGTTATGGATAAGTGAATTTGATTGAGCACTTTATTGATGTATTAAAGGTACTGTATAGAACCATTGGAAATACTGGGTTTTAGTGACACTTTGTGGCCTCATAGAAAACTGCAAGCCCCACTCATTCCATTGGTTTCTGAAGGCTGTGGTATCTCTGGCTGCAGCATGCAAGACAGAACAGGGCCAGATATGGGTGGGGCTGGACAACTGATAGCTTAAGCCTTATTCATGCTGCATTTCCCCTCTAGTCCGCTTAGGTCTGCATGCGCTTTGGACGAGCCCGGCACGCACATGGTGCTGTTCATGCTCACTTTTTTCATCTACCCAGGCCAAGCGGTTGACCCATGCGCACAACCCTCATTTGTAGTTTCACTCCCACCTGATAGGTAGCACCAATGCGCTGACGCACCAGGATTTTCACCAATGAAGAAATGCTACTTGCTTTCTGCTGCTTGACTTCCCAGTTTTCACTCCTTTTCCACAAAGATGCTGCTGCTGCTGAAGTATTTATGTATGTTTATTCTCATCTTCCGCTTCCTCGTTGTCTTCTTCATCTACTTTGTCTTGGTATGCTGTGCCGATATCGCCACTTCGTGAATGGGATGTTCAGTCTTGCGCATGCGCTTTTCAACGCATTCAAGTCGTGGGCAGGTGGCGTGGTCACAAAATTTGGGCTGCACTTGGTTGTCCGCAGTCGAGCACTGCGGACACTAGCGGAGTGGAGACGATGACATAAATTTTGTCACACAAGGTTTCCGGTTACATGTAGGCGGACAGCAGAGGTGCAGCATGAATCCAGCTTTAAGGTTAGGGCAGAGTTTGACATCCAACCGTACCTTTTTACACAAACTCACCCTAGTGAGAACCCTAGAGTCGAAGCTGTGATTATACACCATCTTCTTTTTCTTCTTCTCTGTCTCCTCTCCACTTCTCCCTTTAGGGGTCTCCACAACAGATCATCTCCCTACAAAGTCCTAGGTGGAGGTATGTGCTTTCCGTTCACCAAACTCTAATGGGTTCATCCTTAGGCCAAGGGCCACCTTTGGTGAAAATTTCATCCAAATTCGTCCACTACTTTTTGCATACAAACAGAGACACAAACAGAAAAACGCTGGCAAAAAACAACCTATTTTACAGAGGTAAAAATTAAAGAACTACAAATCAATCATCAATGAGTTTAGGGATATGGTATTCATTAACAAAATAATACTGGTTAATTGTGGCTCAAAGGCTCATTTTAAATATTTTATATTGTTATCTGAAGCAGACAGCATCCAAAAAACAGCCGTAAATCAATGTTTAACAAAAGGCTGTTTATTCCCACAGTTTTATTTGGGCAGGTTTGGGAAATCCAGGCTTTGACACTGACTCACAAACAGACACAAAGAACATAATATGCAGCTCCTCAAATGATAAGAGACAGACACTTTGCAAATAGGCTGTGGGAGTTCCTGAGGATGACTGACTAACCTTGACAGGGAAAACTGTAAGTCATCTTTACTGTCTCCATTGCAATCCTACAGGGAGTCATGAGCACAAAACATTTATTCTATCCTCACAAAGAAACATCTGTGATCAATCAATTCCACCCAGCCACAGAGCTATAGCCTCCAATAACTGCAAAAGTCAGCAGCCATTTGTTTTTATAATGTTGTTTTTCCCTGCTTGCCATAACTGAGTAACTACAGGGATGCACAGCAGAGGCTGGCACCAACTAAGTGGAGAATAAAAACTTGTACATTGCTAACCTCAATGGAGGAGCCACTGTTGAATTGCAATCATTGGTTTACTGTGGGGTCTTACACACACACACAGTGTGGTGGGATTGTCATCCTGGACAGAAGCCAGCACCTACTCACTCTTCTGAAACAAACACTCTTGGATCCCTACAGGAACTGAAGTGAGTCCATGTTGAACCAAGCCTCTTAAGCAAAGACCTGTGATGTGGTCATGTCACTTCCTGGCAGGCTGATGCCCCGTTTCTTATGTGTGTGTGTGTGGGGGGGGGGAGGAATGAGGAGGTGAGGTGATGCCCCCACTGTGTGGAAGTAAGTCAGAGGGAAACCAGAAAGGAAGCAGGGCAGTTAATGAGCACAGAAGCAGGAGGATGTTGTGGTCAGTCACTGTGCAGCTGCCTGGTTCACCAGACATTTCTTCCTCAGGACTCATAGGCAATGAAACAACTCAGCAGTAACAGAAATATTCAGGGAGTGTTCCAGGAGACTCGCTCACAATAAAGATGTCAGTGCAGAGCCTATAATTATTGGGAGGGAACTCCCATAGTTTCAAGCACACCTGGATTCTAAAACAATGACAGCACTGTCTTGGAAAAAGGGAGATGGGGCCACGTGTGGAAGCAGAGCGAACATGTCTGTGTGTACACGCACGTGAAATAAGTAGAGATGACAGAAACATGAAAACAGGTGGAGAGGACTGTGATCGAATTCCAGAGGTGACACTTCTGAACGTTGGTAACGAAGAAGCATTAAAACACACACGCACACACACTGAATCCATCTGGTTAAAAGGGCAAACTGGTCATGTAGATGCTATCTGATTCAAAAGCCCTGACGCACAAACTGATCTCAATAAAACAACAACAAAGGATCCCCCGGTGCCTCAGCTTTTAAGGTCTACTTAAATCCACCACAAAGAACAGCATACAGCACGCTGCCCAGAAGCTCTGTCATTATACTGCCGATAATTTGTTTGAGCTGTCACACTTTGACCTCAGAGAAGTAACTTTAAGTTAAATCTCAGAATAGTCCTGCTTTTCCTTTGCACTTGCTATTGACAACTCTGGGAAAAACAAGAACAAACAAGTAAAATTGCTTATTCCTTTAGCATTCCAGCAAGATTAATGAAAAACACCTAAATATAACCAGTGTTGGGCAAGTTACTAAAAAATAGTAACTAATTACAGTTACTAGTTACTTCTTTTCAAAACTAATTGAGATACTTTACCAATTACTGCATGATTAAAGTAATTAGTTACTTGGAAAAGTAACTTTCTCATTACTTTTAAATGCATACTGTCATAAACTGCTGAGTGTAGCAAAACACAGGATGCGAAACACAGGCAGTGAGGTTTGCAAGTTTAATAGCACAACACAAAAACAGAACAGAAAACTCAGACTACGCTCTCCCAGCAGAGGCTGGACATATGAAGAAATAAATAACTACAAAACCAGCAGCAGCTGGATTTACGTTTGGGTGCGCCAACAGGAACAGTGTGACAAAAAGGAGAAAATAACCCAGCGATTACCAAATGGAGAACCAAGGCTTGAATATGGTAGTAAGAATAATGACAATCAGAATCAGCTGTGAGTCACATGAGAAGAGAGGAATCAGGGCTGACAGCTGACAGGTGCACCGCCCCGAACAGAGCAACCCCAGAAGTGCACCCTGAAAGCTGTAGCCCTGACAGGGAGAGAGGGAGAGAGCAGGATCAGAAAATACAACTATGACGCTGGAAACAGGAAAGCTGAGCACGACAGACCCCCCCCCCCCCATGCTCAGTTTGTGATAGAGCCCCCCCTCAAGGAGTGGAACCCAGACACCTCACAAAAAAGACACCCCCCCAACAAAAAAAAAAAAAAAACCACCCCGTGTGGGAGGAGGGGAACCCTGGCACAGAGGGGCCAAAAACAACCAGAAGAAACACAAAAACACCCGTGACTCACATACTGACCCAGAGAAACAAAAAACAACTGCTGCTGGGAACTAATAGTCCATTTTGGGAGGTCCTCCAGAGTCCCAGCTCCACCCGATCAACAGGTAGCACATATCAGGTGGCCTTCCCAGTCTCCAGAGCCACCAAAATGAAAAGAAAAGTTCATCAGGTGGCCTTCCCGGTCTCCAAAGCCACCCATAACAACCAAAGAGTTTGTTGAGTGGTCTCCCTGAGTCCCTTAGCCACCCTTAGCAAACCAAAGAGTTCGTAGGGGAGACCTCCCTACACCCCTAGGCCAACGGACCTCAGGGCACGACTTGCCCCTGCCTGGGGGCGGCAGCTGGCGCAGCCCATAGGGTGGTCTCCCATAATCCCGGAGCCAACTGGCCACGGGGCACAATGTGCCCCCACCTGGAGGCGGTAGCTGAAATCAATGCCCCCAAAGGTGGCGCAGTGGTTTAGCACTGTGGCAGCACAGTTTTACCCTTGGCCGGGGGATCGCGGGGATCATGAGATCGTGGGTTCGATCCCAGCCCCCGACCAACAGTGAGCTGTGTGGAGTTTGCATGTTCTCCCCGTGTTGCGTGGGTTTACTCCGGGATTTCTCCGGTTTCCTCCCGCATACCAAAAACATGTAGGTTTAGGGCGCTCGCGCACGCAGCGACCGGCAGCCGGTGGCTTGTCACCAGACTGCAAACCGAATCTACCTACGGGTACAAATAAGTAACAAAAAAAAAAAAAAAAAGGCTCGCATGGCTAATTGCATGGAGGAGGTGGACCCAGGGCTGCGGCGTAGCACCCACAGCGGCACCGGACTGGGGAAAAGCATCCATGGCGGTCCCGGATGGAGGGGGAGCAGCACCCACGGAGACCCCGGACGGAGGAAGAGCAGCATCCACGGAGACCTCAGGTGGAGGGGGTGCAGCACCCACAGAGGCCCTGGACTAGGGCACAGCTCCCACGGAGGTCCCAGACTGGGGTGCAGCGGCTGGACCCATGGAGACCTCGGGCAGAGAGACTGGACCTACGGACACCTCGGGTGGAGAGGCTGGACCCACTGGGACCTCCGGTGGAGATGGAGGAGGATGCTCAGTGGACCCAGACGAGGATTCGTCCAGAGGAGAAGGCACATACACCGTGTTACTACCAATGGCAGCAGTTGAGCCCAATGAGGAGGGCCCAGAAGCAGTTGACAGCTGCGACTGACTCTCCCCACCATTAGCAGGACAAGAAATCTCAAGATCTGATGAGGTTATAACAGAAAAGAGCACTTGCCTTGTCTGGGACTCCACCACTGTCCAGGACTCCGGCGATCCAGGCAGGGGTGACTGGAGTCCCTCCATCTGGGTGTTCCCTCTTGGCATGGTCACCTTGGAAGAAAAACACAGAGAAGATGCCGGAGAAGAATCACCAGCAGCAGTGGAGCTCGGTGAGGAGACCTCAGAAGCAGAGGACATCTGCAACTTATTCTCCCCACCATGAGCCAAACAAGATTTCTCTGAATCTGCGAAAGGAGGAAGAGAACAGAGTACTTGCCTGGACTCAAGCTCCACCACCGTCCAGGACTCCGGCAAACCTGCTGCGGCGACCCCAGCAGCAGGTGTGATGGTGCGTGCAACCCCAGGACCTCCAGGCAAAGCGACCGACGCAGGTGGCTCATCCGTCATGGCAGCTGGAGGTCGCCTCACCGCTGGCACCGAATCCTGCACAGCTAAAGCCAGCGGACACTCCTCTGTCAGCACAGGCTTCAGGTCACAGGAAGCGCTCTCCCTCCATCTGGATCATGGCTGCGGGGCTGGAACCAAGTCCTCCAGGGCTGTAGGCTCCTCCATCATCCGGTGGCTCAATCCCGGGACCAGCGGACACTCAGGGAATTTGGAGGATGCACAGGGGTAGCAGGTGATGAGTTGGCATCAGCAGCAGGTGGTGAGAACTAAGTGAGCTGCAAGGACTGAGTCTTACCACCGGGAGTTAGGCAAGATTGTTCTTTATTATTGGGGAATGAATGAAAAAACACTTGCCTTTTCTCCCGGGGCGTGATGGAAACTGCTGCAGATGAACCAGATGTTGTTCTCCCTGGAGCGGCGGAGGTCATCTGGTGAAGTGCCAGAATCCAGGAACGCTGGATCGTCGGTGCAGACTTTGACATAGACAAGCCCCTAGCCCCGAGGAGCAGAGGCAGGGAACGCCTCACCAATGGCGCCGGGTCCCGCGACGCCGAAACTAGGGGACACTCACTCCTCGGCATATGCTTTGGGACACAGAAGGTGCTTTTCTCCCTCGCTGGGCATAGTTGTGGAGCTGGACCAAGGCCCTCGGGATCCACAGTCCCTCCCAGGACCGGTGGACATTTCAGAGAGACAGGAGAAGCAGGTGAGGAAGTGGTAACAGCAGCAGGTGGTGAAAGCTCAGCCAAATCGGGCCACTGCTGCTGAGCTTCACCGCCGGGAATAAGGCAAGACAATTCATTATTAGTCATTGATAAATGAAACGGTACTAGCCTTAATTCCCTGGGCTTGGTGGTGGCTGCTGTGGGGCCAGACGATGTCTCTTCAGGAGCTGTGACGATTGTCTGGCGAGATGGACAGAGCACCGGAGTCAGGGAACGCTCTGTCATTGGCTAAGACTCCTGATGAAGCTCCCTCCAGCTGCTACAAATACTCAGGAAGGAGACACGGCTTATATTCCAATATCAGCTCTGTCTCTGCCACCAAAACTTGCTGGCGCTTCTCCAGCTCATCTTCAGTGGGACCGTCGGGAGGCGCAAAGACAGTGTGCCCAAGCTGGGTGCCTGTGGGCTCTTGCAGTGTCAGATGGATGGCTGATGGTGCGGGCCATTGCTCAGGAGGAGGAGACAGGGCTGCAGCAGGATGACAACCATGGCCACGGGACTTCTGCATCCGGGGTCGCTTGTTCACGAGACCCTGTTGTGCCAAAGGGGAGTCCCTCACCCTCTCACTGAGACGCCGCTGGGAGTCAACCACCATGGCAAGGAGAGCAGCAAGGCCCGGGCAGCTCTGGAGATGGGGATGTGTCTCAATTACCCGAGTCGTGCTGTCCACGTATCCCAGAGTGACCTCGGGAGTGTGGGTGGCTCGAGCCTCCGAGGCAAAATTCACGATAAGTTCTACCACCCCACACTCCTCCTCACTGAGTCCAAACGCGCGGAGATCCCTGGTGGCAGCCATACCAGAAACCCCGGACAAAACAGAAAAAATACGGGAGGGAATCATCATCATCATCATCATAGCAGTCTGTCGGGGCCAACAATGACTGTTTCATTTAGGTCTGATCAGATTCCTCCACACAGCTCTGTCCTTCGCCTTCCGCTGCCACGAACTCCTGACCTTGTTAACCCGGGTGACATCCGAGCCGGTATGAGTTGCTTTCTGACTGACCATTTCATGAAACTGCTTGCAAAGTATTTGAGTACCGCTAGTTTTTGCTGGACTAACGGCACATTCTTGGCAGATAGAGGTATTATTAGTGGCATGGACAGGCCAAGACAAACTGACTCCAGTATCTGTTGCAGTGACTGACCAGATGATAGGTTTGTTTATCTCTCCTCTTTGTGTAGTGCATGTCAATGTCAATTAAAGCCTGTTTATCTGCACCCCATTCATCTCCAGCCACAGCCCCCATGAGACCAATGAGTCTCTGGCACTTTGTCTCCAGATTTTCAACATGAACTCTCCATGTGTATGCACTATCAAACCACAATCCTAGATATTTTATCTCACTCACTTTCTGTATTGGTTGATTATATAATGTTAATGGTTCTGTAGCAGTTCTGCGGGTTTTTTTTTGAAAATCATATAGCAGGTCCCACCGTTTGAAAATTCGAATCCCCACTCATATGACCACCCCTCCACCCTCTCCACCCCCCTCCCCGATGCTCCAGAACACAAATTTCTCATCTTCTACCCCGCCCACATAGCCCCACCATCCGCACACAGCGCTGTCCCGATGGATCCCTCCCGATCCCCAAACACGCCACCAATCACCATGCTGAACAAAACTGGGCCCACCACACTCCCCTGAGGAACATCACCCTCCGTCCCAAAGTCACCAGAAACCTCCGATCCCACCCCAACCCCAACTGTCCTGCATGTCAAAAAATCTAGTATTCAACTATACATCCAATGACCAGTGCCCATTCCATTCAACCTGACAAGAACTCCAACCCTCCACAGAGAGTCATAAGCCCCCTCAACATCCAGAAAAACTCCAACCACCACTTCCTAAAAAGAAAAAGGCAACCCCACGGCTGCTAGCATCAAAACTGGCTAGGTTATTCTGTCATAACCTGTCATAATTCTGTCATAGGTGGGGTTCCACCTAGCTGCAATGCTCCGTACTGTGGGTGTTTATATATCTACATATTTATTCCATCTAGCTATAATGCTCCGCACTGTGTGTTTATATACTCATATATTTATTCCATCCAGCTACAATGCTCTGCACTGTGTGTCTGTGTGTGTGTATATATATATATTTATAGTAATATGTACATATGTATATTAGCTGCTCTTGCTTGCTTGCTTTTTTTCTTGCCTTCTGATTGTTGCTCTGAGTGTTGCTATCCCTGTGCTGTTGCAATCCTGGAATTTCCCCGTTGTGGGACTAATAAAGGCTTATCTTATCTTATCTTATAAACTGGTGAGTGCAGCGAAACAGGACGCTAAACGCAGGCAATGAGGTTTGCAAGTTTAATAGCACAACACAAAAACAGAACAGAAAACTCAGACTACGCTCTCCCAGTGGAGGCTTGACATACGAAGAAATAAATAACTACGAAACCAGCCGCAGCTGGACTTACGTTTGGGTGCACCAATGGGAATAGTGTGACAAAAAGGAGAAAATAACCCAACGATTACCAAATGGAGAACCAAGGCTTAAATAAGGCAGTGAGAATAATCATCAGAATCAGCTGTGAGTCACATGAGTGGAGTGGAATCAGGGCTGACAGCTGACAGGTGTACCGCCCTGAACAGAGCAACTCCAGAAGTGCACCCTGAAAGCTGTAGCCCTGACAGGGAGAGAGGGAGAGAGCAGTGTCAGAAAATACAACGATGACGTTGGAACAGGAAGGCTGAACATGGCGGACCCCTCATGCTCAGCTCGTGACACATACTTACAGTAAATCATCGTTGCACACAAAGCAAGATAATTTAATTATTGGATTACATTACGGGCTTATTAATGTCAGGCTGAAAACAGACTGTTTCAGACAGAGCTTCTCAGACAGTTTTTAATGCTGGTGTTGCTGCACATATGTCAGTGTGTGACATGAAAGCTTTCCATGTTTATCTTACCTTTATGTTATGGATTCATCCAATGTGCAGTGATCCAAAGAAAATGTTAATTATCCACAGTCCAAACATCTGCTGTGACAAAGGCATGATCCAGTCTCTCAAATGCCTTTTGGAGATCAAAATCCATTTTTGAATAATCTTTATCCAGGTAACAGGTAAATGTGTTTTAACTTCAGTGGATCACAGTCCAACTGTTTGATGAAATGTGACTGTTATCACATCTTCATTCTGTAGCGCCATATCTTGTAATCAGTCGGTTTAATTCTTGCTTTGTCACAAACTGTCTAGATGCATACCTGTGATTGAAATGAAGCCGTGGGTGTTCAGATAACAGTATTTCCATTTTACATCCTGCTGTGAGATCCACTTCACGGTATTAGTTGTTAGCATAGCTAGCAGTTACTTAGCACTAGCTTTGTCAGAGCTTGTTGCTGTTTTCAGGTGCTTCTGAAGAGGACTCCAATGGCACTTAGAGTCATGTGAAAAAATTTGGACAACCCTTTAAATAGTCAGTTCTTTATTAAGAAATGTTCACATATCTATGTCTAACCTTATTTTTGTTTTTATTTGTATTTTTTAATTTATTTTAGCCATTTTAAGTGGGAATGAATGTAGGGGTGTCCTAATTTATTCCTCACTAATCATTTAGAATTACATTTTACAGAAAATTTGAAAAAAGTTTTTAATTCATTTTTAATTGTTTAGTTGTGTTACGGGAATCTCCCAGTATTTTTAATATTGATATCAAATATCCATTATGTCCAAATATGTTTAAAAAAAACTCAGGCTGATACAGGGTGCCTTAATTTTTTCACATGACCGTAGCTTGCAAATTACCAATATGCTTTTGTCCTTAAATTATATATGTGTGTGTGTGTGTGTGTGTGTGTGTGTGTGTGTTTATTTCAAACAGGTTCGTTTGGTCTTCTTAATGATAAAATTGATCTTTTTCTTCTATTAAGACAAAGCAAAGAGCAAAGAGATGTCTCATACCTTTTTAACATGTTTTGACTGTCATCTGCGGTCTTCTTCATAACACATAGACAACATACATCTATGATATATTTGCTGGAAAATTGATTAGGAATATAGCACCAAGTGTTACCAAGTTCAGGTTTAAATTTTGTAACAATACCACAAAAACTGCATATATTAGTTTTGCTTTGTTTTTGTTTGTTGGGGGGGGGGGGAATGAATCCAAGCATCTTTTAACTGTTTTGCACATACCATGAAAATATCAAAAACATGAAAAACTAAAAGATTTATAACTTTTGAATAATTACTTTTTTTGGAAAGTAATCATGGTTGGTGAGTGCGCACCCCCTCCTTCCCGTTTGTTTCTCCTCAGGTGATCAACGCACCTGAGTGAGGAGACGCACCTGCTGCCTCGCATCTGCCAGTGTTTAAAAGGATCAGCTCTTCAGTGCTTTGACACTGGCTCGTCTGGGTATACTGCTTAGCAGAATCCTAGGAAACAAGTGTTGTTTATGCCTTTAGGTGAAGTTTCCATACTCACCTGTCTCTTTCTCCCTTCTCCAGGTTGTTGCCACCGTGCGGGTGCGTCTTCAGGGACTGCGTGGGGTCACCTGCACCATCATCCTCACTCAGCTGCAACCATACTCCACCCAGTCAGGCACCACCAGCTCCACCAGTCTCACCCTGCTGGTTCGCCCTATTATTTCACATAAGTGGCAATTTGGCTCGCCCACATTCCCGATCTCCATTCCTTCTCTCACAGCTCTCGTTCTCTCTCCACAGGCTATTTCCTCTGGCAAGTGACGTTTTCCGTAGCTGTGCTTCTGACATTTTAAAATTCAATAAATCCTCAAAGGTGTTTTGTAGTTTTGATTATTCCTTTGTTGCTGCATTGTGCACATGGGCTGTCTTTATTGATTATCATGACACCAGTTGAGGTGGTTTGGTCATCTGATCAGGATGCCTCCTGGACACCTCCCACTTGAGGCTTTTTTGGGCACATCCCACTGGGAGGAGACCCCGGGGCAGACCTAGGACATGCTGGAGAGACTACATCGTCCAGCTTGTCTGGGAACGTCTAGGTATCCTCTCTGAAGAGCCCAAGCAGGTAGCCAGGGAGAGGGTAGTCTGGGCTTTTCTGCTTGAACTGCTGCCTCTGTGATCTGGACCTCCGGAAAAGCGGTAGAACATGGATGGATGGATGGATGGATGGATACTTGAGGTTTTTTGGATTAAATTTGGCATGACTCCCAAAACAGGGTTACTACACTTCACTCCGTGGCAGCAAAAAGTTGCACATGGTTGCATATATCCCATGAGCAGGATGGTGGAATTTCAAGAGGTTTTAAACTGTCCATTAAGGACAGAAGATTAAAATTGTCAGAAGTGATAACTCTTTCATTTAGTAGTTGTGACCATGTGTTCAGACGATAAATTCTGTATAAAAGTTGGATTTGTCAAGGTTTACAAGGAGCAGGTAAGGAGGACCCGGACACAGGCAAGAATCAATAGGAGGAGGATTTTATTAAAGACGCACTCCGGCGAACATCAATCCCTTATAAAAACAAATCTACATTTTCTAAAATGGTGATGATGATGATGATGATCTTATGACCTTTTTTCTACAAAAAACTTTCCTTGTCTTACAGTTTTATGTCAAAATCTTTTCACTTTTCCTCTTTCTTCAAACGCCAGGATCTGTGAATAGGCCCACCCACAGCCCAAAAGGCTAATAGTGGCTAGCGCTACACTAACAGAATAAATCCTGTGATAAAAAGACTTACCGGTTGAAGGATATGCCCAGTTTTATGTACAGTGACCCAGGGTAAACCCTGAAACTGCATCAGTCCTTAAAAGCAGTTGAATAGCAAAGCCCATCTTAATTTGAGTCAAGTTTTTGAAGCAGTTGTCCAAAAATGCTAACAGGCCCTGGAGGCTAACTTCAGTAAACTATAGTCTGAAAACTACAGTTCCAGAACTGCAGTGGTTAGCATTCAGCTACAGCACTGGCGAGCTCAGAAGAGGGGCATGATGGGCAAAGGGCCTCCCTGTCCCAAGGAAAAAAATCATCACTAAATTGCCCCCTAGAGTGATTAAAACAAGAGAAAGTTCCTTATTAGTTCTCATTCATATGGATAAAAATGATTGTGGACTCTATGATGGTCCTTTGAACGCTAAATTATGGTGACATGGCCTACAGAGTTAGCAGATTTGATGATGTAATAGACAGGATGGATTTTAAAAAAATGTGACACCTTGAGGCATATTTTGTTAAAAGTTGGTAACGTGGTGTTTTAACACAATTTGAGTATGCTGAACATGAATATGATGGTTACTATCCTCAATTTTTGGGTTTAAGCACTGAAAATGCAAATTTAAAGTAGACCCCTAAAATTTCTTAATTTTCATCTTGAAGTATCTTAAATTCCAATTAAGGGAAATTATTAATTTTCTGTGATGCATTAAATACTACTTTTTATAGTACCCATTGGTTTTAGAAGAAAACTGGAGTGAATAAAAATGTAAGGACCTCTTGGATGTACTTTTAGTGACACTCCGCCAAAAATAGAGTTTTTCTTCTTGCTAACATGTCTGTAACATTTTTTTATGACTTACTAGACATGAAACATTTGAGTGATTTCGCTCTTGATATGATATCTGTTTTTCGGCTGTCAAATTTCACTTAAGCCCCACCCCCTGCAAAAAGCTAGTAGAGAGCCTAAGTCATGCCCCCTCTACTTCCACAAATGGGACCTTAAATAAAATTTTTTAAAAAGTTACACGTGATGTAACTATGCATGGCAGCTGGCACGTGGGTAAGTGTTGAGTGAATCAGGACTCTGGCCTAACTGAAGTTAGCAACCAGGCTAGTTAGCATTTTTTAACAAACTGCTTTGAAAACTTGACCCAAAGTAAGATGGGTTTTACCATTATATTGTTGCAGTTTTAATCATTATCCTGGGCCACCATGTATACAACTGGGCATGTCCTTCAAGTGTTAAGTCTTTTTATGACAAGATTTATTCTGATAATGTAGTGCTAGCTACTATTAGCTTTGCGGGATGTGGGTGGGCCTAGATTTTTACGTGAAACTGTAAGACAATAAAAGGTTTTGTTTGAAACTGTACTGAAGTCACGGAGAGGGCTGATTTCCAACCAGCTGCAGCAGAAGACCACCCCCTGGGAGCTCAGGCAAGTGTTTTTTCACTCCCATTCAATTAAACATGATTTATCTTGCCTGATTCCTGGCAGTGAGATGCAAACTAGGCAGTCCTCTGAGTCCTCACTGACTGCTGCAGCCATAGACTGTTCACCTGCTCTCTCCGTGTCTCCTCCTCTTCCCCTTGAGTGTCCGCTAGCCCCAGGACTGAGCGGCCTGATGATGGAGGAGCCTGGAACACATGGTCTTCCAGGAGTCCTGGAAGACGTGGTTCCAGCCCTGCAGCCACAGTCTGGATGGAGGGAGAGCGCTGTGACCGAGTTGAAGCCTGTGCTGACGTTGGAGCATCCTTTGGACTCAGCAGAGCAGGTTCCAGTGCCAGAGGGGAACCAACCTCCCATATATAACCTCCCACCTGCGTGGGTCACTTCACTGGAGGATCCCGGGACTGCATCGACAACCATGCCTGCTGCTGGATTATCAAGCTCCTTTCCTGTGGAATCAGTTACCAATCTGGGTTCGGGAGTCAGACACGATCTCTGTTTTTAAGAGCAGGGTAAAAACCTTCCTCTTCAATAGGGAGGGATCTTGTGTCTCTTAACCCTCCCTTTGTTTTGCTGTTAATAGATTTAGACTGCCGGGTGACCTCCAATAATGTACTCGGCTTCTCTCCATTAATGTTTGCTCTCTTTATGTCTGTTCTCTCCATCTTCTCTATCCCCTCACCCCCAGTCAGTGGCAGCAGACGACTGCCCCTACCTGAGCCTGGTTCTGCTAGAGGTTTCTTCCTGTTAAAAGGGAGTTTTTCCTCTCCACCATCGCCAAGTGCTTGCTCACATGGCATCACCTGATTGCTGGGGTCTTTCTGCAATTATGGGGTTTCCCCTACATTTGAAAGTGCCATGAGATGACTGTTGTTGTGATATGGCGCTATATAGATCAAGTTGAATTGAATTGAATGTTGCAGAGGCGTGTCAACCATGACAGCCTAACAACATCCAGGGCCTTGAGGTACTCAGGACGAATCTCATCCACCCCCGGGGCCCGGCCACCAAAGAGATTTTTAGCCACCTTGGCGACCTCAGCCCCTGTGATAGGTGAGTCGTCCCCCTTATCCACAAGCCCTGCTTCCTCTGTGGAAGGTGTATCAGTGGGATTGAGGAGATCCTCGAAGTGTTCCTTCCACCACCCGACGATATCCCCAGTCAAAGTCAGCAGCGCCCCATCCGCACCATACACAGTGTGGACAGGGAGCTGCTTCCCCTTCCTGAGCCGCCGGACAATTTGCCAGAATCTCTTTGAGGCCGACCAAAAGTCTTGTTCCATGGCCTCACTGAACTCCTCCCATACCCAAGTTTTTGCTTCAGCAACCACCCGAGCTGCACTCCACTCCGCTTGGCCTGCCGGTACACCTCAGCTGCTTCGGGAGTCCCACAAGCCAACCAAGCTTGATAGGACTCCTTCTTCAGCTTAATGGCCCCCTCACCACTGGTGTCCACCACTTGGTTCAGAGGTTGCCACCACGAGATACCCCAACGACCTTGCGGCTGCAGCTCTAGGCTGCCGCATCAACAATGGAGGTGGAGAACATGGCCCATTCAGACTCCATGTCTCCAAACTCCCTCGGAATGTGGTTGAAGTTCTTCCAGAGGTGGGAGTTGAAGACCTCCCGGATAGGGGCCTCAGCCAGATGTTCCCAGCACACCCTCACTATACGTCTGGGTGTACCAGGTCTGAATGGCATTATCCCCTGCCATCGGATCCAAATCCCCACCGGGTGGTGATCAGTTGACAGCTCTGCACCTCTCCTTACCCGGGTGTCCAAGACATACGGTCGCAGGTCTGATGACACGATAGCAAAACCGAAAACCTGCGACCTAGGGTGTCCTGGTGGCAAGTGCACATATGGACACCCTTATGCTTGAACATGGTGTTCGTTATGGACAAATTGTGATTAGCACAGAAGTCCAATAACTGAACGCCATCGGGTTCAGATCGGGCAGGCCGTTCCTCCCAATCACCCCACTCCAGGTTTCACTGTTGTTGCCCACGTGTGCATTGAAGTCCCTCAGTAGGATAGTCTTCAAGAGGAGCATTCTCCAGCACCCCAGTCAGAGACTCCAGAAAGGATGGGTACTCTGAACCATCATTTGGTGCATAAGCACAAATGATGGTCAGGACCCATTTCCCAACCCAAAGGTGCAGTTAAACAACCTTTTCGTTCACCGGGGAAGACTCCAATATGTTCGTCACCTCTCCCCCGGGCACCGGGCGAGAGGTTCGTCACCTCTCGCCCCTCTCCAGGAGACTGGTTCTGAAACCAGAGCTGTGTGTTGAGGTGAGGCCAACTAAATCTAGCAGGTATCTCTCAACCTCATCCACCAGCTCAGGCTCCTTCCCCACCAGAGAGGTGGCATTCCACTTCCCAAAAGCCAGTTTATGAAACTTGGGATCAGACCGGCAAGGTCTCCGTCTTTGACCACCACCTGATCCACATAGCACCGGACCCCCATGATCCTCCTGCAGGTGGTGAGCCCACTAGAGGGTGGACCCATGTAACTCCTTTGGGCTGAGCCCGGCTGGGTCCCATGGGCAGAAACCCGGCCCCAGATGCTAGCCATCGAGCCCCTCCCTCAGGCCTGGCTCCAGGGTGGGGCCCCGGTAACCCCATACCGGGCGGGGTACACTGAATCCTTCTTCTAGTATTTATCATGAGAGTCTGTTGGATGGTTCTTAGTCTGGCCCTTCACCCAGGACCAGTTTGTCTTGGGTGACCCTACCAGAGGCAAATTGCCCCCGCACAACATAGCTTCTGGGATCACTAGGGCACGCAAACCACCCACCACGATAAGGTGACGATCCATGAGGGGTGCCCGGGGTGTCTGGTTCCAATCCTTGGGGGGCAGGGGGGGCTCTGTCATGATGTGAGCACGGGAGGATTTTGCCATGCTCTGTCTCCTTGCCTTTTTCCATATTTGTATAGTGTTGTTGTTTTGAGTTGTAATTCCTGTTATTTTATCTTTGGTAGGTTTTCACTTTTTCTGTATTGTTTCTTAGTATGATTTATTTTCCTGTTTACATTCATTGTAGTTTTTGTATTTACATATTTGGGTTTACTGTTCTTTATTTGTCAGCTCATTATATTCATATTCTGTTGCGTTTTCTCTCCTCCCGGGACTGCAGCTGTCAGTGGCACTTTCAGGTTTTTTGCTCTGTTGTGGGCGGTGCTCCTGTCAACTGTCAGTCCCGTCTTCTCCCTCTCATTGCTCCCAGCTGGCCCGAGATTATAATCATTGTTTCCTCCTGTTCGCTCATGGTATCCACACCTGCCATCATTTGTGTTCATTTGTTTCTTGCTCTATTTAAGAATTGTTATTTTCTTCCGTCATTGTCGGAGTCTCTTCGTTCGTCTCCACCAGAACCCTGCCCTTGTTCTGGTGTGTTTAGTCTGTAAGTTTGCTTTGTATATCAGTCTCGATTTTGTGTTGGTGCACTGTTTGGACTTTGTGTTTTGTTTTTACAGTAAATTTCACAAACTGCAGTTCAGCATTTGGGTCTTCCTCTCTGCCCCGAGGGGTAATTTATGACAAGACTGACCAGTAAATCGACAGCTTTGCCTTCGAGCTCAGCTCCCTCTTCACCACAACAGATGAGTACAACGTCCGCATCACTGCAGATGCTGTTCTGATCTGTCTGTCCAACTCTTGCTCCATTCTCCCCTCGCTCGTGAGTAAGACCTTGAGATACTTAAACTCTTCCACTTGGGGCAGGAGCTTGTCCCCAACCCAGAGAGGACAATCCACCTTTTTCCGGCTGAGGACCATGGACTTGAACTTGGAGTTGCTGATTCTCATCCCAGCTGCTTCACACTCAGCAGCGAACCATCCCAGTAAGACCTGTAGGTCATTACTGCGTGAAGCCAACAGGACAACATTTGCAGATGATGTTGTCCATGTTGATGTTATAAAAATTTATCCTCATCGCCATTGTTACGTCTGGAAATAGGACAGAGGGGGTGTTGGCTCTGCTGAACAGTAGCTTTAATAAAACAGTGGTAGCACACGTTACATACAGAACAGTAGCTTATACACTAACTAGAACCGGGTACAGGCTGGTGTGTTGACTAGAAGTGGAGAGCCAAAGAGGCCGTCTCCCACCTAATATAGGCACAACGTGAAGATGTCATCTGTGCCTGCACCATCACGTCCGTGCTGCTCATTGTTAATATGAGAATATTGTAGCATCATCGTCTCCTCAAACCAAGACAGAAGATCACTTCTCTCCAGTTTACAGGAATTTCATTTTATTCATTACACAGGAATATCACTTTTCTGCCTTTTAAGGAATATCACTGGCTTTTATGTCGACTCATGCCAGGCCTCTTCCGGGCCTGACCAAAGATGCTTGCTTTCCCAGGACCCCAATGTAAACAGTTGCCTCTTGCAGAGATTGTAAGGATCAGAATTTGCTTTTAAAGGCTCAAAGGAACATAAAACTCAGGAGACCAGACCTCTCAACATGAACACTGCATTTGATAACGTACCTTTTCACAGGAAACCAATGTTCTTAAGAGTCATAAACCACTTAATCTGACGGGTTTATAGCCGATGCTGTCCAGGTTTCTTCGCCCAGATACTAAAGGAAATCATCTACAGCTCAACAGTACCTCCTAGCGGATACCTACGGAATGTGTTTTCAGTATGTAGGATGACTTTTAATTTGTTCTAAACATTAAGTTTCTCTCAGCTTATCCTCTGGATCCTAAGGACACTGAAAATCATCCCTCTTTTATCACCAACCATGGTTTGCTGCATGTTTGCTGCATTTTGATCTAAATGTGAATGCATGTATTATAATTATGTATAAGAAATGTTATATTCATGAGCGTTATTTAAACACATATTGGAGTACAGTGATCCCTCACTTATCGCGGTTAATGGGTTCCAGAACCGACCGCGAAAAGTGAAAAACCGCGAAGTAGCGTCACCCCTAATGACGTCACCCATAAATAACACATACGTTCATTCTCTCACTCTCTCTCATATGATACGTGTGTGTGTGTGTGTGTGTGTGTGTGTGTGTGTAAGTGTACATACATACGTAGATGTAAATAAAGTGTACATAAATATGTTTTTAGAACTCTTTTATTTTTATAACAAGATACGTAACTCAAGATGAAGATGATTTACGTACTGCACAGGTTAATGAGGCGTCACCTGCTCCTCAGGTGACGCCTCATTGTCAGGTGCTCGAGGCGCAGGATTGTCGAGGGCAGCTGCAGGAGGCGGCGTAGTGGCTCGACGGGAAGACTATTTCACACAAAAAGGGACAAGAGAACAGCGAAAAGTTCCACGCTGCGAGACTAGCGATAAAGAACAATGAATGCGGTCTTCCTTCGGTGGGTATGGGCGCTCTGCAGGGAGAGAAGCTGGGTAAAACGTCTCGGCCAATCAGCTTGCGAGGTAAAACGTCTCGGCCAATCAGCTTGCGAGATTCCCGAGCAGTGAAGAGGTGGGCGGAGAGGAGTGGAGCGGTGGTCAGAGAGGTGGATTTTGAGTTGAGCGGCTCTCCGTGTTGATACCTGATGTTCTAATGTAGTCTCCCTGCCTTCTGCTAGCGCCCGCCCATTTTTTCTCAATTTTGAATTTTTGATGTATACAGTGATCCCTCGCTACTTCGCGCTTCACCTTTCGCGCCCTCAGTGCATCGCGGATTTTTCAAAAATATTCATCAAAAATTCAAAATTGAGAAATAATGGCCGGGCGCTAGCAGAAGGCAGGGAGACTACATTAGACCATCAGGTATCAACACGGAGAGCCGCACAACTCTCTGTTCGCTGTTGTTGTGTTGGCTGGGCTCGGAAATCTCGCAAGCTGATTGGCCGAGACGTTTCACCCCGCAAGCTGATTGGCCGAGACGTCTCACCCACCTCCTCTCCCTGCCAAGCACCCATGAAGGGAAGGAAGACCGCATTCATTGCTTTTTATCGCTCGTGTTACTTAGTCTCGCCGCATGGAACTTTTTGCTGTTCTCTTGTGCCATTTTGTGCGAAATAGTCTTCCTGTCGAGCCACTACGCCGCCTCCTGCAGCTTCAGCTCTATCGGAAGCTGCACTCGATGATCCTGCGCCTCCAGCACCTCACGATGAGGTGTCACCTGAGGAGCAGTAAAGCTCTCATTAACCTGTGCAGTAAATCATTTTCATCTTGAGTTATGTATCTTGTTATAAGAATAAAAGAGTTCTAAAAACATATTTATGTACACTTTGTTTACATCTACGTATGTATGTACACGTACACACACACACACGTATCATGTGAGAGAATGAACGTACGTATTGTTTATGGATGACGTCATTGGGGTGATGCTACTTCGCGGTTTTTCACTTTTCGCGGCCGGTTCTGGAACCCATTAACCGCGATAAGTGAGGGATCACTGTATTTCTGAAAAATCCGCAATGCACTGAGGGCGCGAAAGGTGAAGCGCGAAGTAGCGAGGGATCACTGTAGTGATATAAATGCATGATCACCAAATATTAGCCAAGTCATTTAATTTAGTTAGATTTTATATTGAGCATTTATTTCATAAGAACTGACTGAGTGTTAATTTTCCCTCTGAAATTTCATGGGATGGTGTCTTCATTTGATTGGCTGCTCTCAAACAAAGAAGTGTTCTCACATTGGATAGCAGCCATTTCAAACTGCTTCTGAAAAAGTAGATTGGTCAGTCTTGCGACTGACATCATCAGTTTTACGACCCTGCGAGGTAACTTTAAAAGAGAGAAGTTAGATTTGAGTTCAATTAAGAAAAAGTTAAGAAAAAGAGTAGAAAAAGAAACAACAGGCAGGAAGATTAGCAAGAAGCAAAATAGAAAACGGTGATAAGATTAAGAATTAGAAACACAGAAAGAAGAAAGAAAGAGATTTTGAGAAGGATTAGGAACTAAATTAAGATTAAAGAAGCAGAATAGTAATCTAGATCTCAGAAGAAGATTTTATTCCACCGTTTCAAGGCCCTGTGAAGTTTTATTTTATTCTCTGTGTGTTTGTCAAGTCTTTCCTTATATTCTGGTCACTGAGGAGAAACCATTTTTCTTTAGAGCTCGTTCCTTTTAGAGAATCAAATTCTCAAACTTTTTCCTTCACCTCAGAAGCCATTCTTATCCTAGTAAATGTTTTTCTAATATTTTTTTTTCATGACTTTTCACGCCATTAAAGTGGACCTCTAATTTGCCTAGTTTAAAGTGAACAGAGACTGAGAAGATTTTCCTTCAGTTTTTTTGGTCTATCCCGCTACAAGAGACCCCAAATTTGGACTCTTTTTCAAGGACTTTTCACGCCGCCCTGAGACAAACCCTCCACGTCTGCAAGTGTCTACTTGAAGGGCCCCCCAGCTGAGTTATCACCTCCACGGCTGTGAGTGAGGACAGCAGCCGCTTCCTCCGACGTCCTAACTTCAAAACCCAGCGGTACCGACCCGCGGAAACGTGGACCTACGGCTGTTGTATGAGTGAAACTCTTATTTCTCCTATCTGCTGGGTTAAAACGTGATGTCCTAACAATTAAATTACAATTGAATATGGCCCGTATTTCAGGGCTCAATTAGTCTCTCAGCCACAGGATAGAGCCATCAACTGAAGGAAAACTCTTAGTCATTTTTAAGTAACTGCCCTTAAATTTTTGTAGATTAATTCAGAATTCATTTTTTTTTTAGATAATTAGCTTATGAATTTTCCCCATAAAATTGCGTTGTTTTGTTAAAACATTCCAGCCTCATTTACCGTTGAAACATAAGTCTGTTCCTCCTTGGTTCTGCAGAGGTGTAATGCTGGAGTTTATGTTCAGGAACCCAATATCAGTTGATGTGATATATTACGCTGTTATCATCTGAATCTGTTTATTCATCATTTGAACGCTATGCCATGTAAACTGAATGAGTTTAATAAAAGAGTGAATGAGAGCAGTTGAAGCGTTTTCCTTTCGCATATACAGGTTTCCTAATCACGGCAGGACAGAAACTCACTGAAACTTTGAGACTGATTCATTAAGTAATTTAAGGTACAAAGTTAATTAAAATTAAAGTTAATATTATTGTCCGTTAGGCCTGGTGCCCCTTTTACGAGTGCTTTTATTTAATTTAGCGGGTGTAGAAGTGAAGGTTTAACTCCGCCTCCCTTTCACACCCACTATTAAATAAAATAAATAATTCCTGTACCTTATGACAAATATTTTTATAGGCAATTCACCCTACAATATCTAACAGGGGCATTGCAGCCAGATAGTATCAACAGCATTACAGTTAGTTAAATTACCCGGCAAAATATAAATATGGACCCAGACAGTATATTTCACATTTGAATAAACAGTGTTGTTGCCACCTTCGAAAATAATTGTAATTGTCTTAGTTTTGTATTGGAGGGGACGATCTCTATTGTGCAAAGTCCTGGATAAGTCCTCTGTGCTCTGCGTCATTCCCGTCAGAGACGAAGCCAATGACCACAGAGTTATCAGAGAACTTCTTTAGATTGCAGTGTGGCGTGTTGTGTGAAAAGTCAGCAGTGTAGAGGGTGAACAGGAAGGGAGCCAGAACTGCTCCCTGGGGGGGCCCCATACTGCAGATGATGGTGTTAGACACACAGCCCTGGGTTCTCACAAACTGTGGTTGGTCTGTGAGGTAGTCCAGGATCCACGATGACAGGTGCTGGTCCACCCCTGCACACAGCAGCTTGTCCCTCAGGATCACTGGTTGCATGATGTTGAAAGCATTGGAGAAATCAAAGAACATGATCCTCAGTGCTCCCAGGCTGTGAGCATCAAATATGGTGATATGTCTCTTTTGTTTTATGTTTCTTTTATTTCATATGTGTGTGTGAGAGAAGTGGGAAGTGGGTGCATGTGCTTGTGTGTGTGGGGGGGGGGGGGGGTGGGAGGGATGGGATGTTTCATGCAAATATACAGTGGGGCAAAAAAGTATTTAGTCAGCCACCAATTGTGCAAGTTCTCCCACTTAAAAGATGAGAGAGGTCTCCAATTTTCATCATAGGTATACTTCAACTATGAGAGACAAAATGAGAAAAAAAAAATCCAGAAAATCACATTGAAGGATTTTTAATGAATTAATTGGTAAATTCCTCAGTAAAATAAGTATTTGGTCAATAACAAAAGTTCATCTCAGTACTTTGTTATATACCCTTTGTTGGCAATGACAGAGGTCAAACGTTTTCTGTAAGTCGTCAGAAGGTTTTCACACACTGTTGCTGGTATTTTGGCCCATTCCTCCATGCAGATCTCCTCTAGAGCAGTGATGTTTTGGGGCTGTCGCTGTTATGACCCGAGCGCCGGTTCTGATCGCACTCGGGCTAAGTTCTACTCGCTGCCGGCCTTGACAGCTGCGGGCCGTATTCTGGCCTCACCGGGCTCTTACTGTGAAGGTGCTCGGTGGGGCTTCCGCCTGTCAAGGTTGGTCAGCTGTTTGTCATTACCGTCGTTAGTGCTTCGCCTTTTTAAGCCCAGCATTAGCGACGGTAAGACGCAGGAGTATCAGTCAACATCCCGTCTGATCTTGTCAGGAGTTATTGTCAGACTTTCTTTGCCAAGTCTTGGTCCACGCCTCGTCATGCTTGAGAGCGCCGTTGGCCTTCATATCAGGTTCGGTGTGTGTAGCATTGTCACAGTTTAGCTCGTAGTGGCTGGGGTTGGCCCTACGAGCTCAAGTCTCGTTTTGTGTGTTGCCCTGAGGGGTTCATAGCCTTGTTGTGTCACGTCTGTAAATAAAATAACATCTTAGCCAAACTCTCTGGTGAACTCTTTGGCGTCTCTTGGTGATCCACGAGGATCACCACATGACAGTCGCTGGGCAACACGGACTTTCAACTCCCTCCAAAGATTTTCTATGGGGTTGAAATCTGGAGACTGGCTAGGCCACTCCAGGACCTTGAAATGCTTCTTACGAAGCCACTCCTTCATTGTCCGGGCGGTGTGTTTGGGATCATTGTCATGCTGAGAGACCCAGCCACGTTTCATCTTCAATGCCCTTGCTGATGGAAGGAGGTTTTCACTCAAAATCTCACCATACATGGCCCCATTCATTCTTTCCTTTACACGGATCAGTCGTCCTGGTCCCTTTGCAGAAAAACAGCCCAAAGCATGATGTTTCCACCCCCATGCTTCACAGTAGGTATGGTGTTCTTTCTCCTCCAAACACGACAAGTTGAGTTTTTACCAAAAAGTTCTATTTTGGTTTCATCTGACCATATGACATTCTCCCAATCCTCTTCTGGATCATCCAAATGCTCTCTAGCAAACTTCAGACGGGCCTGGACGTGTACTGGCTTAAGCAGGGGGATATGTCTGGCACTACAGGATTTGAGTCCCTGGCGGCGTAATGTGTTACTGATGGTAGCCTTTGTTACTTTGGTCCCAGCTCTCTGCAGATCATTCACTAGGTCCCCCCATGTGGTTCTGGGATTTTTGCTCACCGTTCTCGTGATCATTTTGACCCTACAGGGTGAGATCTTGCGTGGAGCCCCAGATCGAGGGAGATTATCAGTGGTCTTGTATGTCTTCCATTTTCTAATAATTGCTCCCACAATTGATTTCTTCACACCAAGCTGCTTACCTATTGCAGATTCAGTCTTCCCAGTCTGGTGCAGGTCTACAATTTTGTTTCTGGTGTCCTTTGACAGCTCTTTGGTCTTGGCCATAGTGGAGTTTGGAGTCTGACTGTTTGAAGTTGTGGACAGGTGTCTTTTATACTGATAACGAGTTCAAACAGCTTCCATTAATACAAGTAACGAGTGGAGGACAGAGGAGCCTCTTAAAGAAGAAGTTATATGTCCGTGAGAGCCAGAAATCTTGCTTGTTTGTAGGTGACCAAATACTTATTTTACCGAGGAATTTACCAATTAATTCATTAAAAATCCTTCAATGTGATTTTCTGGATTTTTTTTTTCTCATTTTGTCTCTCATAGTTGAGGTATACCTGTGATGAAAATTGGAGACCTCTCTCATCTTTTAAGTGGGAGAACTTGCACAATTGGTGGCTGACTAAATACTTTTTTGCCCCACTGTATGTATTTAAATTTGTCTAATGACTGAAAGAATGAGATCACAGGTACAAGCGGCTGAAATGAGCTTTCTCTGTAGGATTGCTGGACTCCTCCTTAGAGACTGGGTGAGGAGCTCAGTCATCCGAGAGAGGCTCCGAGTAGAACCACTGTTCCTCCATATTGAAAGGAGCCAGTTGAGGTAGTATGGGCATCTGATCAGGATGCTTCCTGGACACCTCCCACTTGAGGTGTTTTGGGCACGTCCCACTGGAAGGAGACCCCGGGGCAGACCCAGGACACGCTGGAGAGACTATGTATCCCAGCTGACCTGGGACTGTCTTGGTATCCTCTCTGAAGAGCTGGTGTGGGTAGCCGGGGAGAGGGAAGTCTGGGATTCTCTGCTTGAACTGCAACCTCCATGAC
Organism: Pholidichthys leucotaenia; assembly: GCA_020510985.1. Classification (NCBI taxonomy): domain Eukaryota; kingdom Metazoa; phylum Chordata; class Actinopteri; order Cichliformes; family Pholidichthyidae; genus Pholidichthys; species Pholidichthys leucotaenia. The sequence goes on from CM035849.1 coordinate 271,426,920, forward strand.
CCGGACCTCTGGAAAAGCGGTAGAAAATGGATGGATGGATGGATAAATTTGTCTACTGCTTTTTTTTTTTTACATATGTAAAGCACTGTGCGCAGCAATCAATGTTTGAAAAGTGCTATAGAAATAAAAATTTGATTGATTGATTGAATATTTCAAAGTTAATTTTCAGGACTTCTATCTCAAGATCGTGATTGGTAACCACCAAATTCATAGATCAGCACACCCAAGTTGTGTTAAAACACATTGTTACCAACTTTTAACATAAAATGCCTCAGCTTTCTTTAAAATGGCCCTTTTCTGATTTTTTGTCCTGTCTATAATGAATGCCCTTCTAGTGGAGAAAGTCTAATGCTGTACAATATAAGGTGACCTGTAGGTGCCCTTCCAATGGAAAAAGAGTGACTTTGGGAAGGGACTGCCTTGCTGCTCCTACATGAAGGTCCCAAAAGGTGCCCTTACATGTTGAGAAAATGGTATGCAGACCTATTAAGGGTGCTCCTACTAGAGAGAAAACATTATGAAGTGTCCAGTTAGGTATTTGTCTAATAGTGATGTTCCCCTTTAATGGAAGCATCTCTACATCCTACAGTCCTCACATTGTCTTCTTCCTCTTCTTCTTTCACCTCCTGTCTTTTTCTCAGTGCCACCATCTCCAAACCAAGTTAAGATAAGAGATGAGATAAGCCTTTATTAGTCCCACAATGGGGAAATTCCAGGATTGCAGCAGCACAGGGATAGCAACACTCAGAGCAACAATCAGAAGACAAGAAAAAAAACAAGAGCAGCGAATATACATATGTACATATAAATATATAAATATATAAACACACAGTGCGGAGCATTGTAGCTAGATGGAATGAACAGCATAACCGTCTACTTAGTTATCCTACATGATATGATTATGTACCCATACATATTGTCACCCTCCGTAGCGACCGGTGTTTTCCTAGTTGTATACCGGAGGGGACCATTGTGTAAGTCTATTGCATCTTTTGCATTCAATACTATTAGGTTGTCATGGTTTTTTTTTTTTGCTATCTCTGCGAGCAGCCCTGCTTAGGTTATACAGTCTGACAGCCGTAGGTAGGAATGACCTGCGAAACCTCTCGGTTGCGCACCTAGGATGATGTAGTCTGCTGCTAAATGAGCTCCTCAGTGCGTTCAGTATGTCCTGCATAGGGTGGGACTCGGACTCCAGCAGAGATGACAGTTTAGCCACCATCCTTCTCTCTCCTATCTCCTCCACTGGGTCAAGGCGTTGCCCCAGGACAGAGCTAGCTTTCTTGATTAGTTTATTCAGTCTCTTCCTATCGGCTGCTGTAACGTCACTGCCCCAGCAGACCACTCCAAAAGTGATGGCTGATGCCACCACCATGTTGTAGAGTGTCTTCAGCAGCACCCCTTGTACACCAAAAGACCTGAGTCTCCTCAGTAGGAACAGCCTGCGCTGTCCCTTCTTGTAGAGTGCGTCAGTATTGTGTGACCAGTCTAGTTTATTGTTCAGATGAACACCCAGGTACTTGTAGGATGTCACCATCTCGATGTCTGTTCCCTGTATGTTTACTGGTGCTGTGAGGGGTTGTCCTTGCCTGCGGAAGTCCACCACCAGCTCCTTAGTTTTCCTCGCATTGATCTGGAGGCAGTTCCGATGGCACCAGTCCACAAAGTCCTGGATAAGTCCTCTGTACTCAGCTTCATCTCCGTTGGAGATGAGGCCAACGATCGCAGAGTCGTCAGAGAACTTCTGTAGATGGCAGTGTGTTGTGTTGAGTGAGAAGTCTGCAGTATAAAGGGTGAACAGGAAGGGAGCCAAAACCATTCCCTGGGGGGCCCCCGTGCTACTGATGATCGTGTCAGACACACAGTCCCGGGTTCTCACAAACTGTGGCCGGTTAGTGAGGTAGTCCAGGATCCATGATGACAGGTGCTGGTCCACCCCTGCGCACAGCAGCTTGTCCTTCAGGATCATCGGTTGGATGGTGTTGAAAGCACTGGAGAAGTCAAAGAACATGATCCTCACCATATTCCCGGGCTTCTCCAGGTGGGACAGAGAACGGTGAAGGAGGAAGATCACCGCATCCTCCACCCCAATGCCATGCTGGTAGGCAAACTGGAGTGGAGCCATCGCTGGTCCCACCAGGGGGCGGAGGTGAGCAAGGAGCAGTCTCTCCAGGGTCTTCATCATGTGGGACGTCAGGGCCACTGGTCTGTAGCTGTTCAGATCTTTGGGGTGGGAAGTCTTTGGTACAGGTACCACACAAGATGTTTTCCACAACTGTGGTACCCTCCCCAGCTTCAGGCTCAGGTTGAAGATGTGCTCCACAATCCCACACAGCTGGTCTGCACAGGACTTGAGGAGCTTTGCGCTGATGCCATCTGGTCCCGACGCCTTCCTCGCCTTGATCTTCCTCAGCTCCGTCCTCTCCTGGGGCTTAGTGAGGGTCATGTTGGGGGGCTGTGTGTTGGGAGTGGGGGGGTGATGGTGGAGTGGGGTGTGGGCAGCAGGACTCGGTGTCTTCAGAGGCAGCAGTGGTTGTTGTGCAGTCGGGGGGGAGGGCGGTTGGTCAAACCTATTAAAAAACAGGTTCAGATTGTTCGCCCACTCCCTGCCCCCCGTAGCCTGGGGGGAGGTATTCTGGAGCCCAGAGATGGTTTTAAGGTTTCTCCAGACCCCACCGATGTCGTTCTGTTGCAGCTTGTCCTCCATCTTCTTCTTGAAGCTGTCCTTGCCTTCTCTGATCTTCCTCCTCAGCTCCCTCTGTACGGACTTCAGCATCTCCCTGTTCCCCGACCTGAAGATCCTCTTCTTTTCTCTCAGAAGTGTTTTTATCTCAGGGTTGATCCAGGGTTTGTTGTTCGAGCAACACCGTATGGTCTTGGTGGGTACGGTGTTGTCCACACAGAAGCTGATGTAGTCCATGATGGTGTGAGTGAGGCCATCAATGTCCTCACCATGTGGCTCGCACAGCTGCTCCCAGGCAGTGGTTTCAAAACAGTCCTTTAGAGCGTCCATTGCCTCCTCAGACCATAACTTCACTGTGCGCATGACCGGAGGTTGTCTGTGCACTAGGGGTTTGTACACCGGCCGGAGATGAACCAAGTTGTGATCCGATCTCCCGAGTGGGGGGAGTGGTGATGAGGTGTACGCCTCCTTAGTGTTTGCGTAGAATAAGTCCAGTGTTTTATTGTCTCTAGTGTGGCATGTGACATACTGGGTGAACGTGGGTAGAATGGGAGACAGTGAAACATGGTTGAAGTCGCCTGAGATGTGGAGAAGAGCATTTGGGTGTTCTGTCTGCAGCCTGCCAGTTACTGAGTGGATGACGTCACGCGCTGTCCCAGCGTTCGCCGTCGGATTTGCATAAATAACAATGCAGATCACATGTGAGTATTCCCTCGGGAGATATGTAGGCCGCATGCTAACAGCTAGCAACTCCATGTCTTTGTTGCAGTGTTGTTGTTTAACCGTGATATGTCCCGGTCTGCACCAGTTGTTATTAACATAGATCATCACTCCACCGCCCCTTGCCTTCCCACTGTCTGGTGTACGGTCTGCCTGTATTGCGTGGAAACCCTCCTGTTCAATGTTAGCATCTGCTGCTAGTTCTGTTAGCCACGTCTCCGTGAATAGCGTAAGGCAGTATATGCTCTCGTAGCGGGAGATAGCCGCTAGCTCATCTGTTTTTCCTAGTATCGTACATTCCCCATAACAACGGATGGGAGGGTGGGTCTGTACCTTATATTCCTTGCCCGCCATCTTGCTCCAGCTCGACAACCACGCCGTTTCCGTCTTATATCTCCCGGTATGTCGAGTTTTTGCGTTAGCATCGTGGGCCGGTTAAGTGCTAACAGCTGGTCTCTATTATACTGCCTCCTGCACGAAACAGTGGCTCCGTCCACTGGCTCAGGAGGCATTTGGGCGATCTACATGTTCGGATGGAATAAAGGTGACGCTGGATCAGAAAGACTGGCAAGAGAGCCAGATAGTAAATAGAAATAGACAGAAATTGATCTGCTGTTGCAAAAGGCAGCCTACTCGTGTGGCGCCGGAAGTAGATTTTATTTACATTACAATTTCCAATCATGTGCACTTACTGAACAGACACACCCAAAATTGCAGTCAGTTCTAGCAAACAGTTCTCAGTGTCACAGTGGCTGATGATCAACTGTTCCTGCATCAGCAGTCTTACATTTTTGACTCGAATGTCAGAGGTAGTTGTAGTCTACTAGTGATCACACCTATTCCAGGAGGAGGAACAGAAAAACAACGGGGATGGGTCACATTCCACAGGGGGTCCTATTGTGCTCCAACAAAGCTTTGGTGCTTGGTCACATTCCCATAATCCACGCAAGTGCGGGGGGGGGGGGGGTAGTCGGTCGGAGAAGGAGTGATTATTTTTCACCCAGAGCCACAAGGCCACACAGCAACATCTCCATGACTCACACTCGGGGCGGAAAAGTGTTTACCTAATCACAACAGCCACCATTATCCCTCTGTCTCAATGACTGCAGCCAATCAGTCGGTCCAGAAATAAAAATCAGATCATTCGTCATGATGAGACCATACTGCGGTTGAATCAGCTTCGGCAGTGCTGAGTATGATAATTGCAGCCTATTACTAACCACCTCCATCTTTCAGCCAGTAGTTGAGTAGATTCTAGTCAAGCTCCGTGCATGGATAAGCTGTCTAAAGTGGGCTGTAGGGGCTTGACTTTGCTGCCTCGTGTCGGCTATGTGTGGTGTGTTGATGAGGACAAAGCAATCTGGAAGATGAGCAGTGGTGTAATGGGCCAAGATGAAAACTAGATGTCACCTCTTCTGATACCTGGGCTCAGCTCTTTCTTCCTCTTAAGTGTGTGCATGCGTGTTGGCAGAGAGCTCAGCTTTAACTCTGACAGCACCATCACCCATGACCTCATCCAAGAAAAAAAATCTCTCTCTCCTGCCCCCTCCAGCAGCTGAGCTCCAGCTCTCCTCCTGCATTCCTGCTTTCCGAACAGCTCCCACTCTGTGTCAAGGCCATAGCAGCAGAGAGGGAACACGCAGAAAAACAGTGGGTAGACAGAGAGGCACAGGGAAAATCTTAGTGAGGTCACACTCCCCACTGCTCAGGCAGCCTCAGTAGTAACTGTCAGTTTGGTGGGGGAGTAAATCAGTAGATATCAAAATGAATGTCTAGGATGGGGTTAATAAATGAACTGTGGAAGTGCAGATGTCCAACCTGGATTTTAAAATGAGAAATAATCCTGGACTCGTATCCTTTTCATAGTATGTAGTTTACAGTATAGTGAAAAATATAGGTCAGTCACAGGGGTGTGACAGGCAGTATATTTCATTGTAACTAATGCCAACATTCCAACTGCTAACTTACTATGGTTCTAAAATGATTCTCTGATATAATATCTTTCTTTAGGTGTTGAAGTGAATTCTGTTAGCTGCTAAAGAGCCCCTATTATTCTTTTTGGGGTTTCTCATTTATTTTAATGCATTATGTAAGAATTTTTGTGACATTATGGTCTGCAAAGACAAACAGCCCCAAGAATACTTATAAAGGAGTTTTCCTCTCTCACAAAAACTCAGACTAAGGGTGCTTTCACACCTACAGGCTTTAGTTCGTTTCAATCAAACTCAAGTTCATTTTCTCCGTTAGTGTGGTTCATTTTGTCTGGTGGGAACACGGTAATTGCACTCAAGTGCGCACCATAGCAACTGTACCGTGTACTGTGCTGTAACTGTAACTCTTTCAGGTGGTCTCGGTTCAAATCAAATGGCGAACTCTGGTGTGGTCCTGCAGGTGAGAAAGCGACCGCACTAAAACTGGACCAGCAGCAAATGTTATTGTACATACTGTCATGTGTCTGAGCTCAGGTTTTCTCTGAGCTCAGATCCTCACTTTATTTCTAAGTTTTATTGTCTGTTGTCATTGTTTTGTGGTTAGTTTTTGTCTATTTGTTTGGATTATGACAGAGTCCTTCCCCTCTCTCACCAGACTCTCCCCTTCAGCTGCCACTGCCTGCTTCTCTGCCAGCTCAGCTGTGGCAGCTTGGTAATTAGGTCTCGGCTCACCTGTGATGCGCACCTGCAGCTCATTTACTGTTGTGTATTTAAGCACTGCCTGTCCTCTATGTGTTTGCTGGACTATTGAATGTCTATTCTTATTGCGATGATCTCCTCCCGCGTCCGCTGGACGATGTTGGCCCAGGGATGCAAATTGTAAGTTTTCCCCAGTTTGTATTCTTGTCTGTTGCACAGTTTTTTGGGACTTTGTTTCTTTTATTAAATGCACGAGCACAATCCAGCGTGTGGGTCTGTCTCTTCTGCCCCGTAGGGGCACACATGACACATACCTGATAGATCTTTGAAAATATCTGTGGCTGAGCACGTCACAGTTCTGGAGGATTAATGAACGTTAACATGTTATTTTCCATCCATAGCAGCGCTTCATTTTCAAACTGTACAATTTGCCGAAAGTGGTATGTGCATGTACAGTGGTGTGAAAAAGTGTTTGCCCCCTTCCTGAGTTCTCTTTTTTTTGTATGTTTGTTTCAGATCATCAAACAGATTTAAATATTAGACAAAGATAACACAAGTAAACACAAAATACAGTTTTTAAATGAAGGTGTTTGTTATTAAGGGAAAAAAATCCAAACCTATATGGCCCTGTGTGAAAAAGTGATTGCCCCTAAACCTAATAACTGGTTGGGCCACCCTTAGCAGCAACAACTGCAATCAAGCGTTTGCAGTAACTGGCAATAAGTCTTTTACAGCGCTGTGGAGGAATTTTGGGCCACTTGTAGAATTGTTGTAATTCAGCCACATTGGAGGGTTTTTGAGCATGAACCGCCTTTTTAAGGTCATGCCATTCAGGGCAGGACTTTGATTAGGCCACTCCAAAGTCTTCATTTTGTTTTTCTTAAGACATTCAGATGTGGACTTGCTGGTTTGTTTTCAATCATTGTCCCGCTGCAGAATCCAAGTGCGCTTCAGCCTGAGATCACAAACAGACGGCCGGACATTGTCCTTCAGGATGTTTTGGTAGACAGCAGAATTCATGGTTCCATTTAGAACAGCAAGTCTTCCAGGTCCTGAAGCAGCAAAACAGCCCCACACCATCACACTACAACCACCATATTTTACTGTTGGTATGATGTTCCTTTTCTGAAATGCTGTGTTACTTTTACGCCGGATGTAATGGGACCCACACCTTCCAAAAAGTTCAACTTTTGTCTCGTCAGTCCACCGAGTATTTTCCCAAAAGTCTTGGGGGTCATCAGTATGTTTTCTGGACAAACTGAGACAAGCCTTTATGTTGTTTTTGCTCAGCAGTGGTTTTCATCTTGGAACTCTGCCATGCAGGCCATTTTTGCCCAGTCTCTTTCTTATGGTGGCGTCATAAACAGTGACTTTAACTGAGGCAAGTGAGGCTTGCAGTTCTTTGGATGTTGTTGTGGGGTCTTTTGTGACCTCTTGGATGAGTCGTCACTGCGCTCTTGGGGTAATTTTGGTCAGTTGGCCACTCCTGGGAAGGTTCACCACTGTTCCATGTTTTCGCCATTTGTGGATAATGGCTGTCACCGTGGTTCGCTGGAGTCCCAAAGCTTTAGAAATGGCTAGAAAACTGAACTCAGCTTTCAAAGGTCTGATAAACCACAGTTAATTTATGTTTTAACAGGGGGGCAATCCCTTTTTCACACGGGGCCGTGTAGGTTTGGGGTTTTTTTTACCCTTAATAAACACCTTCATTTAAAAACTGCATTTTGTGTTTGCCTGTGTTATCTTTGTCTAATATTTAAATCTGTTTGATGATCTGAAACATTTAAGTGTGACAAACACAAAAAAATGAGAAATCAGGAAGGGGCAAACACTTTTTCACACCACTGTATGTAATAAACGATAACCAGGGCAATGAAAACCCTCTGTAGATTACGTTACAATTTGTATTATTTTCTCACCAGAAATACGTAAATACACAGTAGTCATCCTACTACCTTACCTTACCTTTCCTGTTCTCGTGGCCAAAAATCTGACCAGTAAGAACAGAGAACATTCTGACGTAAGTCTCGTGGGATTTAACGTGACGCAGTTTGGTCTGCTTGAATTTTTGCCTGTGTGAAAGGGGACCAAACCAAGGAGAAAATGATACAAAGTAACAAACTTGTCAACTGATTCGGACCAAATTAAACAAATTTAGGTGTGAAAGAACCCTAAAACTCTGCCTGAAACATCTAGCTTGGATTTGCCACTCTTATTACTTGGCAGGCCCAATACAGACCTGGCGCAAGGCTAGTCTGGTGCACAGTGTCTTCAGAGGAGAAGATGAAGTTTCTCACTAAGCCTTGGAACTCAAGTAGCTACAGTAAAGCTAGTTTAGCTGCATAGATATCAAAACTAGATGTTGCCTGGGCTATTGCTGTTCATTGAAACTCTCCACATGCATTGCCACCTTATCGTGGTGGCGGGTTTGATTGCCCTAGTAATCCCAGTTGCTGTGTTGTCCAGGGCAATTTGCCTCTGGTAGGGTCTCCCAAGACAACTGGTCCTGGGTGAAGGGCCAGACTAAGAGTGATCCAATAGACTCTCATGATGAACGAACAACCAAGGATTCAGTGTACCCCGCCCGGTATGGGGTTACCAGAGCCCCGCTCTGGAGCCAGGCTCAAGGGAGGAGCTCGATGGCTAGTGCCTGGTGGCCGGGTTTCTGCCCCTGGGACCCGGCCAGGCGAGAGGTGGCAGCAGGGGTGGGTATTCTTGTATCCCCCCATCTTGATGCCTCTACATTGGCATTCTCCTCGGTGGATGAAAGGGTAGTTTCCCTACACCTTCGGGCTGGGAAATGGGTCCTGACCATCATTTGTGCCTATGCACCAAATGATGGTTCAGGGTACCCCCCCCTTTTTGGAGTCTCTGACTAGGGTGCTGTAAAACAGTTCTCTTAGGGACTCCATTGTCCTACTAGGGGACTTCAATGCACATGTGGGCAACAACAATTAAACCTGGAGGGATGTGATTAGGAGGAACGGCTTGCACCGATCTGAACCCAAGTGGTGTTCAATAATTGGACTTCTGTGCTAACCACAGTTTGTCCATAATGAACACCATGCTCAAGCATAAAGGTGCACATATGTGCACCTGGCACCAGGGTACCCTAGGCCACAGATTAATGATGGATTTTGTTATTGTATCATCAGTCCTGCGACTGTATGTCTTGGACACTTGGATAAAGAGAGGTGCAGAGCTGTCAACTGATCACCACCTGGTGATGAGCGGGATGTGATGTCAGGAGTGGATGCCATTCAAATCCGGTAGTTGGACCCAAGTGTGGGAGGAGTTCGGTGAAGCCATGGAACAAGACTTTCAGTTAGCCTCGAAGAGATTCTGGCAAACTGTCCAGCAACTCAGGAGGGGGAAACAGCTCCCTGTCCACACTGTGTATGGTGTGGATGGGGTGCTGCTGACTTTGACTGGGGACATCGTCAGGCAGTAGAAGGATTACTTTGAGGATCTCATCAATCCCACTGGCATGGGATTGATCTCAAAGAAATCATGAAGGAGGAGAGGTGAGGTTAATTAGCATTTAACGCAATATGCAATAAAAACAGCCCGTTTTGTGGAGCGTTCCTTTCCCATGTGCGAAATGGCAGTCCAATAATTAAACCCTGAGGTGTTCTGACCAAAGCCATGTCAGACATTTCATTAACACCTCTGGGAGTTGTGTCAGCATGTGGAAAAAAGTGCATAATAGGGGCACTGTAAATAAAGGTGGTGGAGGGAAGGAGGGACATCTGTTTTCTCCTCCAGTGTGACACACTGCACACCGTTAACTAAAGCATAAACTCAGCCATTAAAAGGCAGATGTGTGGCTACATCTGCCAGTCTGTCTGACACTTTTGTTTAGATTAAACATACCACTGTGATGCAGACAAGAGATGCAGGTGATTCTCAGACTTTTCTTTTATTGCCACTCACAGGTTGGTAAATTGTGAATCCCAAGGCAACTATAAACATTTAGGGTGGATTGGACCAAAAAGGTTTAAAGTGACACTTTAAACAGTTTTTTTTTTCTTGTTAACATGTCTTTAAAATGATTTTTTTTATGAATTAAGGCCTTTACATACTCCGCAAGAACAGAGAAATTTGTTCTTTTTGTTGAGGTGGCATGAACAAAAACAAATTTCTCTGTTCTTGTGGAGTATATTTAGGTTAGATTAGATTAGATTCAACTTTATTGTCATTACACATGTAAAAAAATACAAGGTAACGAAACACAGTTTAGCATCCAATCAGAAGTGCAAAGGACAGCAGTGCAGTATATACGGTAATTAACAGTATGTGCAATTTAAGCAAATATATGCAAATATATGCAGCAGTGCAGAAAGTTAAAAGTACTGTTATGTGCAAATAATGTGCAATAAGTTAGATGTAGTTATGTAGTTATGCAGTTATGTACAGGTGAGGATGGTAAAAGATGATTGTAAGAGAGTCAGCGGGGAACTAAGTTCAATAACGTGACAGCTGTTGGAAAGAAACTGTTCCTAAACCTGCTGGTTCTAGTCCGAAGGCTTCTGAAACGTCTTCTGGAGGGGAGAAGCTGGAACAGTCCATGAGCAGGATGGTTGGAGTCCCTAAGAATGCTGCGTGCCCGACGCAGACATCTTTTCCTGTAGACGTCCTCTATAGCTGGAAGTGGAGTCCCTGTGATGCGTTGGGCGGTTTTCACCACCCGCTGCAGCGCCTTGCGGTCAGCTACAGAGCAGCTCCCATACCAGAGTGTGATACAGTTGGTCAGGGTGCTCTCTATCACGCAGCGGTAGAAGTTGCCCAGGATGTCAGTTGACAGATGGTTCTTCTTCAATGTCCTCAAGAAGAAGATAAGATAAGATAAGATAAGCCTTTATTAGTCCCACAACGGGGAAATTCCAGGATTGCAACAGCACAGGGATAGCAACACTCAGAGCAACAATCAGAAGGCAAGAAAAAAAACAAGCAAGCAAGAGCAGCTAATATACATATGTACATATTACTATAAAATATATATATACACACACACAGACACACAGTGCAGAGCATTGTAGCTGGATGGAATAAATATATGAATATATAAACACACAGTGCAGAGCATTGTAGCTAGATGGAATAAATATGTAAATATATAAACACCCACAGTACGGAGCATTGCAGCTAGGTGGAATAAATATGTAAGTATATAAACACACACAGTGCGGAGCATTGTAGCTAGATGGAATAAATATATAGATATATAAAAACACAGTGCGGAGCATTGTAGCTAGATGGAATAAATATATAGATATATAAATATGAACACACCCAGTGCTGAGCATTGTAGCTAGATGGAATAAATATGTAAATATATAAACACACACAGTGCAGAGCATTGTTGCTAGATGGGATGAAACAGCATAACCCTCTACTTAGTTATCCTACATGGTATGATTATGTGCCCATACATATTCTCACCCTCCATAGCGACCGGTATTTTCCTAGTTGTATGCCGGAGGGGACCATTGTGTAAGTCTATTGCATCTTTTGCATTTAAAAACTATTAGTTTGTTACGTCTTTTTGCTATCTCTGCGAGCAGCCCTGCTTAGGTTGTACAGTCTGACAGCCGTTGGTAGGAAGGACCAACGAAACCTCTCGGTTGTGCACCTGGGATGATGTAGTCTGCTGCTAAATGAGCTCCTCAGTGCATTCAGTACGTCCTGCATAGGGTGGAACTCGGACTCCAGCAGAGATGACAGTTTAGCCACCGTCCTTCTCTCTCCTATCTCCTCCACCGGATCAAGGCGCTGCCCCAGGACAGAGCTAGCTTTCTTAATCAGTTTGTTCAGTCTCTTCCTATCGGCTGCTGTAATGCCACTGCCCCAGCAGACCACTCCAAAAGTGATGGCTTAAGCCACCACCGTGTCATAGAATGTCTTCAGCAGCGCCCCTTGTACACCAAAAGACCTGAGTCTCCTCAGCAGGAACAGCCTGCGCTGTCCCTTCTTGTAGAGTGCGTCAGTATTGTGTGACCAGTCTAGTTTATTGTTCAGATGAACACCCAGGTACTTATAGGATGTCACCATCTCGATGTCTGTTCCCTGTATATTTACTGGTGCTGTGAGGGGCTGCCCATGCCTGCAGCAGTCCACCACCAGCTCCTTAGTTTTCCTTGCGTTGATCTGGAGGCAGTTCCGATGGCACCAGTCTACGAAGTCCTGGATAAGCCCTCTGTACTCAGCTTCATCTCCATTGGAGATGAGGCCAACGATCGCAGAGTCATCAGAGAACTTCTGTAGATGGCAGTGTGTTGTGTTGTGTGAGAAGTCCGCAGTATAAAGAGTGAACAGGAAGGGAGCCAGCACCGTTCCCTGGGGGGCCCCCGTGCTACTGATGATCGTGTCGGACACACAGTCCCGGGTTCTCACAAACTGAGGCCAGTTCGTGAGGTAGTCCAGGATCCATGATGACAGGTGCTGGTCCACCCCTGCGCGCAGCAGCTTGTCCTTCAGGATCATCTTTTGGATGGTGTTGAAAGCACTGGAGAAGTCAAAGAACATGATCCTCACCATATTCCCGGGCTTCTCCAGGTGGGACAGAGAACGGTGAAGGAGGAAGATCACCGCATCCTCCACCCCAATGCCATGCTGGTAGGCAAACTGGAGTGGATCCATCGCTGGTTCCACCAGGGGGCGGAGGTGAGCAAGGAGCAGTCTCTCCAGGGTCTTCATCAAGTGGGACGTCAAGGCCACCGGTCTGTAGCTGTTCAGGTCTTTGGGGTGGGAAGTTTTTGGTACAGGTACCACACAAGATGTTTTCCACAGCTGTGGTACCCTCCCCAGCTTCAGGCTCAGGTTGAAGATGTACGTCACAATCCCACACAGCTGGTCTGCACAGGACTTGAGGAGCTTTGCGCTGATGCCGTCCGGTCCCGACGCCTTCCTCGCCTTGATCTTCCTCAGCTCCGTCCTCACCTGGGTCCTGGTCAGGGTCAGGATGGGGGGCTGTGTGTTGGGGGTGGGGGGGGTGTTGGTGGAGTGGGGAGTGGGCAGCAGGACTTGATTTCTTTAGAGGCAGCAGTGGTTGTTGTGCAGTCAGGGGGGAGGGCGGTTGGTCAAACCTATTGAAAAACAGATTCAGGTTGTTCGCCCACTCCCTGCCCCCCGTGGCCTGGGGGGAGGTATTCTGGAGCCCAGAGATGGTTTTGAGGTTTCTCCAGACCCCGCTGATGTCGCTCTGTTGCATCTTGTCCTCCATCTTCTTCCTGAAGCTGTCCTTGCCTTCTCTGATCTTTCTCCTCAGCTCCCTCTGTACGGACTTCAGCATCTCCCTATTCCCTGACCTGAAGATCCTCTTCTTCTCTCTCAGAAGTGTTTTAATCTCAGGGTTGATCCAGGGTTTGTTGTTTGAGCAACACCGTATGGTCTTGGTGGGAACGGATTTGTCCACACAGAAGCTGAGGTAGCCCGTGAAGGTGTGAATGAGGCCATCGATGTCCTCACCATGTGGATCGCAGAGCTGCTTCCAGGCAGTGGCTTCAAAACAGCCTTTTAGAGTGTCCATTGTCTCCTCAGACCATAACTCCACTGTGCGCATGGCCGGACGTTGTCTGTGCACTAGGGGTTTGTACACCGGCCGGAGATGAACCAAGTTGTGATCCGATCTCCCGAGTGTGGGGGAGTGGTGATGAGGTGTACGCCTCCTTAGTGTTTGCGTAGAATAAGTCCAGTGTTTTATTGTCTCTAGTGTGGCATGTGACATACTGGGTGAACGTGGGTAGAATGGGAGACAGTGAAACATGGTTGAAATCGCCTGAGATGAGGAGAAGAGCATCTGGGTGTTCTGTCTGCAGCCTGCCAGTTACTGAATGGATGACGTCACGCGCTGTCCCAGCGTTCGCCGTCGGATTTGCATAAACAACAATGCAGATCATGTGTGAGTGTTCTCTCAGGAGATATGTAGGCCTCATGCTAACAGCTAGCAACTCATTGTCTTTGCTGCAGTGTCGTTGTTTAACAGTGATATGTCCCGGTCTGCACCAGTTGTTGTTAACATACATTATCACTCCACCGCCCCTAGCTTTGCCACTGTCTGGTGTTCGGTCAGCCCGTATCATGTGGAAACCCTCCAGCTCAATGTTAGCATCTGCTGCTAGTTCAGTTAGCCACGTCTCAGTAAACAAAAGGAGAGAGCACTCGCGATATGTGCTATCGTAACGGCAGATAGCCGCTAGCTCATCTGCCTTTCCCAGTATAGAGCGTACATTTCCCATGACAACAGATGGAAGGGAGGGTCTGTACCTTATATTTTTTGTCCTCCGCCTTACTCCAGCCCGGCAGCCGCGGCGTTTTCGCCTCAGTTCTCTCGGTATGTCGAGTTTTTCCAATGGGACCGGGTGGCGGTTGAATGCTAGCAGCTCTTCCCTGCTGTATCGTATCCTGCTATAAACAGTGGCTCCGTCCACCGGCTCAGGAGACATTTGGGACGATCTGTGTGTCCGTGATATAAATGGAGTGAAAAAAAGGACGGATCAAAAAGAGAGAGGAAGGGAAAAAGACTCGGAATCGAGCCGCTGTTGCAAAAGGCAGCCGACTCGTGTGGCGCCGGGAGAGAAAAAAAAAAAAAAAAAAAAAAGAAGAGGCGCTGATGGGCCTTCTTGATCAGGCTGGTGGTGTTAACTGACCAGGACAGGTCCTCCGAGATGTGGGTCCCCAGGAATTTGAAGCTGGGGACACGTTCAACAGCTATGCCATTGATATGGATGGGGTCATGTGTCTCTTCCCTCTCCTTCCTGTAGTCCACTATGAGCTCCTTGGTTTTGCTGGTGTTAAGGAGCAGGTTATTGTCAGCGCACCAAGTAGCCAAGTGCTCAACCTCTGCCCTGTAATCTGACTCGTCGTTGTCCCTGATGAGTCCAATCACCGTGGTGTCATCTGCGAACTTTATGATGGAATTGGATCCATACATAGGCCTGCAGTCATGGGTGTAGAGGGAGTAGAGGAATGGGCTGAGCACACAGCCCTGTGGTACACCAGTGTTGAGTGTGATGACGGAAGAACGGTTGGGGCCTGACCTAACATGCTGGGGTCTGTTGGTCAGAAAATCCATGATCCAGTTGCAGGTGGAGGTACTGATTCCCAGGTCCCCAAGTTTGGTGAGCAACTTGGAGGGGATAACTGTGTTGAATGCTGAGCTGAAGTCAATAAACAGCATTCTTGCGTAGGTGTTCTTGTCATCCAGGTGTGAGAGTACATAGTGCAGCGCTGTAGAAACCGCATCCTCTGTACTCCTGTTGCTCCGGTAGGCGAACTGATGAGGGTCCAGTGTAGGGGGCAGGCCTTTTTTGAGCTGTGCCAAGACCAGTCGCTCAAAGCACTTCATGACTATGGGCGTCAGTGCCACAGGGCGATAGTCATTTAGGCACGATGGTGTTGAATGTTTCGGCACTGGTACTATTGAAGTGGTCTTGAAGCACGCTGGTACCACGGCCTGGGCCAGGGGCAGATTGAAGATGTCTGTGAAGACCCCTGCCAGCTGCTCAGCGCATGCCCTCAGCACACGCCCAGGAATGCCATCAGGGCCAGCAGCCTTACGTACGTTGACATGACTCAGTGCATTACAGACGTCGGTGTGGGTGAGTGTGAGGTGGTGGAGGTCATTAGAGGGTGGGAAATTGATGTTCTTTTCATTGTTGTCCTTGTCAAAACGAGCATAGAAGTTATTTAGCTCATTGAGAAAGGGCACAGTCATGGCTATAGATATGGAGTTGCTGGGCTTATAATCAGAGATAGCTTGAATGCCCTGCCACATACGTCGGGGGTCAGAGTCCCCAAAAATGTTCCTCCACCTTCAGCTTGTAGCTGTGCTTGGCCTTCTTGATGCCCCTCTTCAGATCTGCCCTGGATGAACTGTAGGCCTGTGCATCACCAGATCTAAAGGCATTGTTACGTGCTTTTAGCAGAAGTCGCACTTCTCTGTTCATCCACGGCTTCTGATTTGGGTACGTGGTGATCTGTCTTTCCGTGGTGACACTGTCAATAGTGGTGTTGATATGGTCCAGGACTGAGTGGGTGTAAGAGTTGATGTTTATGTGGGAGCCACAGGTAGCCTGAGAGGTGAACATACTCCAGTCTGTGTTCCTAAACTTCTCCTGGAGTACAGAGTCAACCCCCTCTGGCCACACTTTGATGGTCCTCACTGATGGCTTCACCCGGTTGATGAGCGGTACATACTTGGGGGTAAGGAACAAGGATAAATGATCAGACTGACCTAGGTGGGGGAGGGGAGTTGCTGTGTAGGCTCCCACAATATTGGTGTAAACATGGTCCAATGTTTTGTCCCCTCTTGTGTGACAGGAGACATGCTGGTAGAATTTAGGAAGCACTGTCTTGAGGTTAGAGTGGTTAAAATCACCCGCCACAATAAATGCTGCCTCTGGATGTGCAGTTTGTTGTTTGCTAATAGCTGCATGCAGTTCTTTCATAGCAAGCTTAGCATTAGCATCCGGAGAAATGTAAGCGGCTGTTATGATGGTACAAGTGAACTCGCATGGCAGATAGAAAGGTCTACATTTAACCATGAGAAATTCCAGGTTAGCTGAGCAGTGTCTCTCAACAGTGACAGAGTTCGTGCACCAAGCCTTGTTAATATAAATGCACAATCCCCCCCCCCTTGTCTTACCGGAGTCAACTGCTGCTCTGTCTGCCCGGAGCGTGTGTAGGCCGGCTAGCTCGATAGCATTGTCGGGTATTCCACTGTGAAGCCATGTTTCCGTAAAACAATAAGTTTCTTATTGTTGGTGATCCGAAGCCGTAGTTCACTCATTTTGCTCGCCAGAGACTGTACATTAGCAAGGAAAATACTGGGTAGCGATAGCCGGTGCGGTGTTAGCTTTAGCTTAGCTCTTAGCCCACCGCGTTTACCCCTCCTTTGTTTACGGTCCTTACGCCGCCTGCGAGCACTTCCGGTCGGCCGGGAAGCCTGCCGAGCGTCGGGAGTTCTCCAGAGCTCCGGGATGAGACATAGATTCAGACGTAGGTTGCTGATAAAAAGGTCGTTATCGTTGTTTTGTAAACCAATATTCAAAAGCTCATCTCGGGTGTAAGATGTAAAAGCAGAGCTGTTCTGAACGAACATACCCGAAATGAGCAGAAATAACACTGCTAGTCCCCAGAATCTGGTAGGACGCTGAGCCTCGCGTTGTGCACGCGCCGCCATCTTGCGCCAATATGTATATATTGGCGCATATATATATTGTATACATATATACCTGTATATATGTATAATATATACAGGTACATCTCAAAAAATTAGAATATCATGAAAAAGTTCAATGTTTTTTGTCACTCATTTCAGAAAGTGAAACCCATATTACACAACATAACAAACATAATTTTTTTGTAAGTTGTCTGTGTTTTTTCAACTGATTTAAGACAATTTTGCGCCGCTGAATCCAAAAATGACATCCGTTTCTCTCAATCAGGTCAGGATTTTATGCTAAGTTGTAAGCAGTTGTACAGTTTTACTGTAAACTGAATAGTAGACATTGATAAAGGTAAGTACATGTAAACTGAATGTTATGTCGTCATTTTTCAAAATTCTGAGAATTTCAAGAAATAAAAAAGAATTTTGCATCATATAAAGCAAAAATACCCGTACATGTAAACAAAAACGTGATTTTTGGATTCAGCACATCAAAATTGTCCTAAATCAGCTAAAAAATACTTAGACGATAAATTTGGTGTTGACCAGTGTTATATAGATTCATTACACAGAGAATAATATATTTCAAGTGTTTATTTATTTTAATTTTGATGATTATGGCTTACAGCCCATGAAAACCCCAAATTCAGTTTCTCAAAAAATTAAAATATTACATAAAATTAATTTTAAAAAATATTTTTTTAATAGAAATGTTGGCTGACTGAAAAGTATGTCCATGTACACACTCAATGCTTGGTCGGGGCTCCTTTTGGATTGATTACTGTATCAGTGTGATCAGTGGGGTTGTAACTGTCAACCCAGTCTCTGTCCCTCTGGCTGTCCCTCCTTCGCTCTGCATGTGTCCCACTTTTCATGTTTCCCTGGTAAAACCATTTGTTTCCAGTCCTCTGTGCCCTCCTCCCAAGCCTCCACCCCCTCTGATGATGGTGGTCCTGCCTACAGAGGCCCATGAAAACCCCAAATTCAGTTTCTCAAAAAAATTAGAATATTACATAAAATTAATCTTAGAACAGATGACCTCTGTTCAGATAAAAGTAAATTTTGCATTTCATTTGGAAATCAAAGTCCCAAAGTCTAGAGAAAGAGTGGAGAGGTACAGAATCTAAGTTGCTTGAGGTTTAGTGTGAAGTTTCCACAGTCAGTGATGATTTGAGGAACCATGTCATCTGCTGGTGTTGGTCCACTGTGTTTTATCAAGACCAAAGTTAGCGCAGTCGTCTACCAGATAATTTTAGAGCACTTCATGCTTCCCTGTGCTGACGAGCTTTATGGAGAAGCTGATTTCATTTTCCAGCAGGACTTGGCACCCCCTACACTGCTAAAAGTATCAAAACCTGGTTGAATGACCATGGCATCACTGTGATTGATTGGCCAGCAAACTCTCCTGACCTACGTAAATCCCATAGAGAATCTATGGAGTATTGTCAAGAGGAAGATGAGAGACACCAGACCCAACAATGCAAATGAGCTGAAGGTCACTATCAAAGCAACCTGGACCTTCATAACACCTCAGCAGTGCCACAGGTTCATCACCTCCATGCCATGCCACACTGATACAGTAATCAATCCAAAAGGAGCCCCGACCAAGCATTGAGTGTGTACGTGGACATACTTTTCAGTCGGCCAACATTTCTATTAAAAAACTATTTTTTTTAATTAATTTTTTGTAATATTTTAATTTTTTGAGAAACTGAATTTGGGGTTTTCATGGGCTGTAAGCCATAATCATCAAAATTAAAGTAAATACAGTAAACACTTGAAATATATCACTCTCTATGTAATGAATCTATATAACACTGGTCAACACCAGATTTATTGTCTAAGTTTTTTTTAGCTGATTTAGGACAATTTTGTGTGCTGAATCCAAAAATCACATTGGTTTTGCTCAATCAGGTCAACTTTTTGAACAATGGCCACATGTTGTTTTTTAAGTTTTTGTTTACGTGTGCGGGTATTTTTGCTTTATATGATGCAAAATTATTTTTTATTTCTTGAAATTTCTTGAACTCTGAAGAGTTTGCAAGCACCAGTTTATAGCATGTTGTCATAAATTGTCATAATGGCTGATTACTGTTGGACTCTGAAGAGAGACATCCCTGCCACTGAGCATTCTAGAGGTTCGAATAAACGGAATTTGAAGCTCTGAATTTTGAACAATGATGATGTAACATTTAATTTACATGTACAGTACTTACCTTTATCGATGTCTACTATTCAATTTACAGTAATCAAAGTGTGTAACATTTAATCAATAAATTGTGTTAGAAAACGATTTTTTCTCTTAAAAATCTATTTCAGATGAGAAATATTAACAAATCAACCGATAATGTCACAAAAATGTAATCGATTTAGTCAGAAGGTCAGATTTTTGAAAAATCAACTTAGCATAAAAACCTGACCTGATCAAGAGAAACAGATGTCATTTTTTGATTCAGCAGTGCAAAATTGTCTTAAATCAGTTGAAAAAGCACAGACAACTTACAAAAATATCATTTTTGTAACCCCGTGTTATCAATGCTAATGGCTAGGAAAATTAATTCATTCAATGTAGAGGGCTTGTCTGTTCGGGCCAATTCATCCCATAAACTGGGAGAGGCTGCAAGCCAAAGTACTGCACAAGGATGCATCCTCCCACCCAACCTCTGCCGCAACCACCCGGAAATCAACTGAGTAATCTGCCACCAATCTTACCCCCCGTCTAAGATTAAGTAACCGGGTGGTGAGAACACTATCAAAAACCTTGTTTGGTGGTGAGTGATCAAAAACCTTGTTAAACTCAGAGACAAAACGGTCATAAGTATAACTAGAGTAATTGGGGCTGGACATGATAGTATATGCCCAGGCTAAGGCCCACCCCTCCAGCAAATTAACCACATAACTGATACGACTGTGACAAGTAGGGAAATCTTGTGGCACCTGCTGAAACACAATGCTACACTGAAGTAAAAAGCCCCGAGCCTCCCCTAGCATACCGTTAATACGGGTGGAGATGAGAGCAGGAGTAACCCGGGAGTGCAGCGTAGGGGGAGAAGTGGGACCCTGTCGAGCCCCCGGAAGCCGATACTGGAGGCTGCGCAGGAGCAACTTGATCAAGCTTGGTGTTAATTTGGGACAGCTGGTTTAAGATCATCTGTTGTTGGTAAGTTAATTGGTCAATTTGAGCCTCCATGATATTAAGTCTTTGTGCCAAGGCACTGTCTGTTGGGTTTTCTACACAGAGACGTATTGACTTGTTTGTAGAAAAACCCAAGCACAGACAGACTCAAATAAACCACAGTGGTCTTTTATTAGAGAATGAATGTGAGTGAGTGTGTGTGTGTTTGTGTGGCTGTGTAGGCTGGAGCGAGCCGAGCAGGTCAAGTCAGGCAACCCTAAGGAGAGAGGAAGGACAAGAGAATTAGGGCTCAATTCACTCTGGGAAAGGGAAGAGATGAGTCAATTCTTATGGTGATAAGATGGCAGTTAGTACTCTGAAGAGTGAGCGATACTTCACCGGTCCTCTTAGTCCTGCAAGCTCGGTTGATGATGGTGCGTGTTAGCTGATTGTGAAGAAGTGCAGGGACAGGCAGAGCACACTGGTGGAGAAGGGAGTCCACAGCTGAGAGGTCCGCCACCAGGGTCAGGAGGAGGTCCGCCGCCGGGCTGGTCCACCTGTGCACAGGGGAAGGAGAGAGAGGAGAGCAGGTGCAGATAGTGCAGAAATCCAACTAATGCTTACAGCTGAGTTGGGGAGACAAAACTCCCATGCATCGTAACGCTGGTAGCAGGAAGACAAGACTTCCAGAAGTAGGTGTAGGCAGGAAGGCAAAACTTCAAAAAGCAGATGAGGCAGGATTCTGGCATAGAAGTTTCTCCCTGGAGAAGCATAGACGTCTCCGTGAAGATGGTAGGGCAGCCCTCCTTATAAAGGCTACTCAACTGGGAGAAGTAGGTGCATCCACAGCTGTGAAGATAATCAGAGAAAAAAAGGCAGCACAGCGCAGATCACCACACTACTTACCACTCGGGCAACAGGCGATCAGGGCTCGATATGAGAAGTCGCCACTGCCACGGCATTCCTCCCCACCGGGTTGTGATGTGAACTGAGACAGGAAACGGACCCGCGGAGGAGACTGTGTGATGGCTGCGTCAGTTACGGTAGGGTCAATTTATATTTATTTGCTTATTTATTTGCTTGCCTTTGCCTTTGGCATGACAACCTCCAGTGGCTTGAGGCTGGTGGTGGCACTGGGAATGGCAGTTGTCCCGCCAATAGCCACCGAAACTGCGTATTCATCCCCAGTTGGCAGCTGATGAGGAGGGTGTCTTGCAACTGCAAGTTGTATGATCGTCTATTTGCGCTAAAACATCTATCCATTTTAATAAAACGAATAACGCGAGTAACGCATCTGATCAAATTTCAGTAAGTAACGCTGTCGTGTCTGCTGCGTAATTTCACAGCTAACATATGAATTGGCAGCGAGCCCAAAACTCAGTGTAAGTAACGTGTTTATTTACAGTGGGAAAATGTACAAAATGTCCAAATAACAGTCACAGTGAAAATGGGTGAGACACCCGGCTACAAACTACGTTGGCTCACAGGAAATGCCTAATGCACTCCCAGCAGACAGGAGCAGAGAGAAAAGGCACAAAAGGAAGACTTACAACTGTGTTGGAGCGGAAAGGCTCTGAGGGAACAACACGATTTAGTCCAGGAAAAACCAACAGACGTGAGCCAGGATGTCCAAGGTTGACTTTAAGCTGCCACACTGGCTGAGCCCACCGCCTCCCAATAAATACTCAATATACAAATGAAGACAAGTGGACACAGCCGTGTGGTGAGCAGGTGCATGAATGATTGGCAGTGTGTGTATATGCATGTGTGAGTGTGTGTGTGTGCATGATTGTGTGAGTATGTATGTGGTGATGAGAAGCTTCCAGTGAATGTCTGGTAAGAGGAGGAGACGTGGCCGTAGGACTGTCAGAGAGCAAGGCTCAATGTGACAGCTGAAATTAATAAGCAATAATCAAAATCTACAACCACAGGTCATGGATGGGGTAACGACCCCGAACATGACAGTGCCCCCTCCTCAAGGGGTGGGAACCACACACCCACCGTACCATCAAAAACAGAAAATACAACCTCCCCCCCCCCACTCAAAAGGCCAACACACCAAACCAGGGCGGGAGGTGGGGGAAAACAGGTTAGGAGGGATCAAACAAGAATAGAAAAACACAATACAACAAAGAACATTCCTCAACCCCAAACTAACTAGCCCACCCCACCCCCAAGAGTCCCACAGTTCAGGGGGCCGGCCAGAATCCAAGGCCCAGCAGGCGGCCTGCAGAACAGTATCAGGCGGCCTGCCGGGGCATACGGGCCACCTGGCAAGGAAACCCTGTCTTTCAGACGGCCTGCCTACACAATTAGGCCATCAGGACAGAAAGGGTAAATGAGGCGGTGGCCTACCCGCTGGAAAACTGAGAGGTAGGTGGCCGGGCAGAGGAAGGCAAGCCCTTTCGGTCGCAGTTGGTGAGGAAAACAGGACCACTATGGTGCCCAGCAGAGGGAGAAGGAACACCCACAGGGCCTCCAGAAAGGAAGGGATGACCCTGGTGTCCCTAATCTGTCTGGTCGCATCCTCGGTGGTCCTCGCGTGGGACTGAGACCCCGTAGCACCAACAGTGGACCCGGGCTGGGCCATGGCTGCATCCGCGGTGGTCCCAGCCTGGGACAATGTTGCACCCACGGTGGACCCACGATGGAGTCCAGCTGAATCCCCAGCTGGACCCCAGCTGGACCCCAGGTGATCGATCACAGGCACCCTGGACTGGGACTGGGTGCCCCCGACAACCACCTCAACTGGAACCTCAGTGACCCCTGGTTGTGAACCTGGGTCCACAGACTCGTCCGGCGATGGAAGACTGTCTCCAATGACTCTGGAAACGGACTCAGAAAGAGAGGAGGAAGGGTCAGAGTCGCCGGCAGCGGTAGAGCACGGCAAGGCAAGCTCAGGTGCAGCGTTAGGCTGCAGCTGGCTCTCCTCGCCTAAAGCTAGGCAAAAATGCTCAATAATAGAAAAGAGAAAGACAAAAGAGAACACTTGCCTTAGCTTACGCTCCACCGCCATCCAGGACTTCGGCGATCCGGGCAATGTCTTCCCAGGTTCGGCCTCCAAGAGGCTCCACTCAGGCACTGACTCTGCTGTAGTGGCCTCCACAGCAGGCGTGATGGTCATAATAAAAAGTACAGTGAAAAAATAACCTGGTTGGCAGCAACAGGTTTACAGGTGCATCTCATTAAAATGTTATCGAAAAGTTATTATTTCAGTAATTCAATTCAAAAAGTGAAACTCATATATTATTATATATATATTATATCTTCCGGTTCCGCCGGACCGGTGGCGCCACACGAGTAGGCTGCCCGTTGCAACAGCCTTTTTTTTTATCTTCCTTCTTCTTTCTACACCTTTCACTCTGTATATATATCACGGACGCACGGATCGCCCCGGGGGTCTCCCGGGTCGGCGGACGGAGCCACGGTTTGCAGCGGGAGACGTTACAGCGGGGAGGAGCTAGTGCTAGCTAGCACTTGGCCGCCGTCCAGTGCTAATGGGAAACTCGACATACCGGGAGCTGTAGCAAAAACGACGCGGGTGCCGGGCTGGAGTTTAAGCGGCATGCAAGAAATATAAGACAGAATAATAAAGAGCGATGGCAAGAACCAAGCAGACCGCCCGTAAAATCTACTGGAGGAAGAAGCCCCCCAGGATGCAGCTAGCCACCAGGGCTGCTCGGTGAGGCGCTCTGGCCACTGGCAGAGTGAAGAGGCCTCGCCGTCAAAGGCCCGTGGCTCTGAGAGAGATCCGTCGCTACCAGAAATCCACGGAGCTGCTCATCCGTAAGCTGCCCATCCAGCGCCTGGTGAGGGAGATCGCTCAGGTCTTCAAGACCGTCCTGCGTTTCCTGAGCTTCGCCGTCATGGCTCTGCAGGAGACCAGCGAGGCCCACCTGGTGGTCTCTTCTTCGCTAAGGGGGTCACCATCATGCCCAAAGACTTCCAGCTGGCCCGCCGCATCCGCGGAGAGAGAGCTTAGACTTTCTGCTGCACATTCACCAACCAACCATAATGCTCTGCACTGTGTGTCTATATATATATACATTTATAGTAATATGGACATATGTTTACTAGATGTTGTTTTTTCTTGC
Source organism: Pholidichthys leucotaenia (assembly GCA_020510985.1). Classification (NCBI taxonomy): domain Eukaryota; kingdom Metazoa; phylum Chordata; class Actinopteri; order Cichliformes; family Pholidichthyidae; genus Pholidichthys; species Pholidichthys leucotaenia. Next base: position 271,451,329 of record CM035849.1, read on the forward strand.
CTTCTGATTGTTGCTCTGAGTGTTGCTATCCCTGTGCTGTTGCAATCCTGGAATTTCCCCATTGTGGGACTAATAAAGGCTTATCTTATCTTATCTTATCTTATTATATAGAATAGTTAGAGTGTGGTATATTTCAAGTGTTTATTTCTTTTAATTTTGATGATAATGGCTTACAACTAATGAAAACCCAAAACTCATTTCTCAAAAAATTAGAATATTACATAAGATAATTTTTAAAAAGTGGATTTTTAATTGAAATGTTGGCCAACTAAAAAGTATGTCCATATACACAGTCAATACTTGGGGCTCCTTTTGCCTGAATCACAGCATCAGTGTGGCGTGGCATGAAGGCAATCAAAGATGCCACTACAGAAAACTGCAGAAATCTATTTCCTTTGTATACTGGTAACTTAACAAAAAATTTCTTCACTATGAAAATCAAAGGGGCTGAGTCTTTCTCAATTTTCTTTGAGGCACTTGATTTGGGTCAATCTGTATCTTTGTTTAAAGTAAAAACTGGTTTTGTAAGGCTGTTATAGCCGGGAAGCGGGTTGTGAGGCTGGGCTGTCACAACCCCTTGAAATGCTTCCTATGGCATGCGACTCAAATAGCCTCTGACAGCCAAAGTCCAACTCCCGGCCTTCCCACGGCAAAACTGTTATCACTGACAGGAGTAGGGGCCTGTCAGAAGAAGAAGCCACTGGCACCTTAAAACCAGTTGTCCAAGATAGATGGAGCTCTCAGCCTGGGAAGGCAGTCCATCTAGGGGAAAGAAAACCCTGATTCTAAACCTCTGCAGCTTTGTGGCTATACCTGAAAGGCTTCGGCAGTAAACCCCAAGGACAAATCCGGAGTGGAGCCCTGAGGCGGATAGTAGTTGCTCTGCACTACTTTCCGGCAGCTCCTGCAGTGAATCTGGCACCAAATTGTATTGGTTCATCCTTTCCTTTGGATTCTGCCAGTGATGCCAAGAGGGGGACACTGACGTATGGGCAGGTCAGTGTCTCCATATTCACTTGCCCAGGCCTGAAACACAAACTGGAGAGGCCACTCCAGCAGCATTGCAAGATTCCAGCACAACATGGGACGAGGCAGTCTACTGGTTAAAAGCTCTGATCGATTGGTGTAGGAAGGAGCACCTGGATCTCGTTCGACGGTGGGAGAAGTCATCGTAGCTTTATTGGGCAGCTACCCCCCGCTTCAAGCTGGGCAGCCCCCAGCCAGTAAGGTGTTGCCCCGCCATGGCTTGCCTGCTCTACTGGGTGCATAGAGCTTAGGGAACCTTCCTGACAAGCAAGCGTCCACACCAGGCAGTTCAAAAGAAAAAACAACAAAGACTTCAGCTCTTCGATTCCCAAGCTGGAACATACACACAGTGTGCCCTGGAATCTCTGATGATCTCAAATGAATGGACAACTCACGTAAGACAGCCATCATCAACAAGGAACTTGCACGACTCAACATCAACGTTGCTTGTCTCAAGAAACTCGCCTAGCCGACAGTGGTTCACTTAGAGAAACAGACTACACCTTCTATTGGCAGGGCCTGTCTCAGGACGAGCCCTGGCAGCACAGTGTAGGATTTGCCGTGAGGAACTCGTTGATCGCTTCCACAGAAACTCCCACAGGAGGTTCTGAGAGGATACTCGCTATCCACATGAAGACAGCATCAGGATTTGTGAACATTATTTCTGTATATGCTCCAACCCTTTCATCCACCCCAGAGGTCAAAGATCGATTCTATGAGGCTGTCGAGGAAGAAATATCTAAAATCCCCAGCTCAGAAGGCATATACATGCTAGGTGACTTCAATGTTCATGTTGGAGCTGACTGGCAGGCCTGGCCATCCTGTCTCGGCCGCTTTGGCATTGGCAGGATGAACGAGAACGGACAGAGGTTGTTGGAAGTCTGTTGTCATCACGGCCTGTGTAATACCAACACCTACTTAAGATAAGATAAGATAAGATAAGCCTTTATTAGTCCCACAATGGGGAAATTCCAGGATTGCAACAGCACAGGGACAGCAACACTCAGAGCAACAATCAAGAAGACAAGAAAAACAAGAGCAGCGAATATACATATGTACACATAAATATATAAATATATATATACACACAATGCGGAGCATTGTAGCTAGATGGAATAAACAGCATAACCGTCTACTTAGTTATCCTACATAGTATGAATATGTACCCATACATATTGTCACCCTCCGTAGCGACTGATATTGTCCTAGTTGTATACTAGAGGGGACCACTGTGTAAGTCTATTGCGTCTTTTGCATTCAATACTATTAGGTTGTCACGTTTTTTTGCTATCTCTGCGAGCAGCCCTGCTTAGGTTATACAGTCTGACAGCCGTAGGTAGGAAGGACCTGCGAAACCTCTCGGTTGCGCACCTAGGATGATGTAGTCTGCTGCTAAATGAGCTCTTCAGTGCATTCAGTATGTCCTGCATAGGGTGGGACTCGGACTCCAGCAGAGATGACAGTTTAGCTACCATCCTTCTCTCTCCTATCTCCTCCACTGGGTCAAAGCGTTACCCCAGGACAGAGCTAGCTTTCTTGATCAGTTTGTTCAGTCTCTTCCTATCGGCTGCTGTAATGCCACTGCCCCAGCAGACCACTCCAAAAGTGATGGCTGATGCCACCACCGTGTCGTAGAATGTCTTCAGCAGTGCCCCTTGTACACCAAAAGACCTGAGTCTCCTCAGCAGGAACAGCCTGCGCTGTCCTTTCTTGTAGAGTGCATCGATATTGTGTGACCAGTCTAGTTTATTGCTCAGATGAACACCCAGGTACTTGTAGGATGTCACCATCTCGATGTCTGTTACCTGTATGTTTACTGGTGCTGTGAGGGGTTGTCCTTGCCTGCGGCAGTCCACCAACAGCTCCTTAGTTTTCCTTGTGCTGATCTGGAGGCAGTTCCGATGGCACCAGTCCACGAAGTCCTGGATAAGTCCTCTGTACTCAGCTTCATCTCTGTTGGAGATGAGGCCAACGATCACAGAGTCATCAGAGAACTTCTGTAGATGGCAGTGTGTTGTGTTGTGTGAGAAGTCAGCAGTATAAAGGGTGAACAGGAAGGGAGCCAAAACCGTTCCCAGGGGTGCCCCTGTGCTACTGATGATCGTGTCGGACACACAGTCCCGGGTTCTCACAAACTGTGGCCAGTTAGTGAGGTAGTCCAGGATCCATGATGACAGGTGCTGGTCCACCCCTGCACACAGCAGCTTGTCCTTCAGGATCATCGGTTGGATGGTGTTGAAAGCACTGGAGAAGTCAAAAAACATGATCCTCACTGCATTCCCGGGCTTCTCCAGGTGGGACAGAGAACAGTGAAGGAGGAAGATCACTGCATCCTCCACCCCAATGCCATGCTGGTAGGTGAACTGGAGTGGATCCATCGTTGGTCCCACCAGGGGGCGGAGGTGAGCAAGGAGCAGTCTCTCCAGAGTCTTCATCATGTGAGACGTCAGGGCCACTGGTCTGTAGCTGTTCAGGTCTTTGGGGTGGGAAGTCTTTGGTACAGGTACCACACAAGATGTTTTCCACAACTGTGGTACCCTCCCCAGCTTCAGGCTCAGGTTGAAGATGTGCTCCACAATCCCACACAGCTGGTCTGCACAAGACTTGAGGAGCTTTGCGCTGATGCCGTCTGGTCCCGAGGCCTTCCTCGCCTTGATCTTCCTCAGCTCCGTCCTCACCTGGGTCTTAATGGGGGTCATGTTGGGGGGCTGTGTGCTGGGAGTGGGGGGGGGGGGTGTTGGTGGAGTGGGGTGTGGGCAGCAGGACTTGATGACATTAGAGGCAGCAGTGGTTGTTGTGCAGTCGGGGGGGAGGGCGGTTGGTCACACCTATTAAAAAACAGGTTCAGATTGTTCGCCCACTCCCTGCCCCCCGTGGCCTGGGAGGAGGTATTCTGGATCCCAGAGATGGTTTTAAGGTTTCTCCAGACCCCATCGATGTCGCTCTGTTGCAGCTTGTCCTCCATCTTCTTCCTGAAGCTGTCTTACTTCACTTGTAAAGATCTGCAAAAAGTGTCCTGGAGACACCCCCGGTCCCGCCACTGGCACCAGCTAGACCTCATCATCACCAGAAGAGCCGACCTCCACAGCATCCTTTTTTTTTAATTTTAGCTGTTTACCAAAACATATTCAAGATACAGTTATATAATCAATATGGGCTTAAAGTTCAGACACTCAGCTTTAATTTGAGGGGTATTCACATCTGTAGCAATATTTAATAAAATATATTCATTCATCTTCTTCCGCTTAATCCTTTTCGGGTCGCGGGGGGGTGGGGGGGGCTGGAGCCTATCCCAGCATCTTTGGGTGAGAGGCAGGGTAATAGTGTAATAAGGTATAGGAATTATTTATTTTATTTAGAAGTGGATGTGCGTGGGGGACAGAGTTAAACAGTCACCACAACACTCACTAAATGAAATAGAAAAGCACTCGTAAAAGGGGGCACCAGTTCTAAAAGAATGAATTATTGATTAATTCATTATTGTACCTTAACTCACTTAATGAATCAGACTCAAAAGTTAGTGAGTTCTTTTACTGCCATGACCCAGGAAAGTGTATATGCAAGGGAAAACACTTCAACTTCTCTCGTTTACAAGTTTATTAATGAAAGTAATTCAGGTTACATGACATGGCATTCAAATGATTTGTAAGCAGATTCAAATGATCAACAGGTGTCAAATATCACATCAACTGTTAATGGATTCCTGAGCATAAAATCTATAGTTAAACCTTTGTGGAACCAAGAGGAAACCAGATTTTTATATTTCAATTGTAACACAATGGAAGGCTGGGGTAACTAACAAAATCAGAATACAATTTTATGGGGAAAAATTACATAAGCTGATTATCTGAAAAGGAGCTTCTGAATTAATCTACAAAAATGAAAGGCGGTTACTGAAAAAAAAGAATAAGAATTTTCCTTCAGTTTATAGCTTTGTCCTACGGCTGAGGGATTAATTGTACCATGAAATATTGGTTATGTTCAATTATAATTGATATTTAGGACATCTTGTTTAGACCCAGCAGATAGGAAAGTGGGAGTCTCACTTACAAACAGCTGTAGCTCCAGGTATTCAGCGGTGGTCGGCCGATTTCCAGCAGCAATCACAAGCCAGTAAAATGGCAAAACAGGGGAAAGCGATGGGGAAGTCATCTTTCAGGTCGTTCATAGCTGTGAGAAGTGTAGACTCAGCTGGGGGCTCCAGGAGCATGCAGCGCATAGCCAGCAGCAGGATGAATGGGGCTCCAGGGGCAGACCTGATGTCTTTTGGCAACCAGTCAGAAATTTAGGATGTCCCCAGCACACAAGACAACCCCAAAGGCTGAAGGAAAATGTATTTAGTCAGTTTCACCCACCAACTCATGGTTTCTTAACGTTGTCATACGTGGGTGAGGCAGGGAAAGAAGGTCCAAAAATCTCTATCGGTTCACTTTAAAGGCAGGGAAATTAAAAGTCCACTTTAATGGCAGGAAAAGTTAAAAGTCCAAGAAAAAAACGTTCAATAGAATAAGCATGGCTTCTGAGGTGAGGAAGAAAACAGATTTGAGAGTTTAACTCTCTTTAAAAGGTGAGCTCACAGAAAAAGGATGGTTTCCCCTCAGCTGCCAGAAAGGCAAAAGCTTATCAAAAGGCGATTTAAGAAACTACCACAGGACTTGACAAGGTTCAGACACACAGAACATACAGAACTCACAGAAACTTAGACTCACAGAAAAACTTAGACAAAAACTGAGCTGCCGGGGTGGCTCTGTTGGCATTTAACTGGAGCGCACTGCTAGGTCATAAACATAGGACTGGCAGCAAGACAGACCAATTATCTTCAATAAAGAGGAGTTTGGGATGTTGTCCAATGAGGGAACAGTTCTGTGTCTGTGAACAGCCAATCAAATGCTAGGGAGTTATACAACAGAGAGGCAGCCTGGGGATTGGTTAGAAATAACTGACTCATTTTCAGAAAACATTCATTCAGTTCCTATGAAATTCATTATATACTTAATATAAAATCTAACTAAATTAAGTGACTCAAGGCTAATATTCAGTGACCATGCATTTATACTGTTGCTAAGTTTAGCATTCATTTGAACAACATGCATGAAAAAAAACATTCCTAAGACATACACTCACATTTAAATCAAGGATTAATGAACTATTGCAAACCATTATTGTCCATCACAAAGGATGATTATCTTCTCAGTGTCCAGAGTTATCCTGTGGAATGTAAACTATAAAAGTGTTAATGTTCAGTCAGAAATAAACTGTTCCAGATTGCCCAAGTAACTAACGAAACATATTCCATAGATGTCCACTAGGAGGTACTGTTGAGCTGTAGATAATTTTTAGGTCTTGGTATATGAAGAGGGGGCAGCCTAGAGAGTTTTATGGGGCTTCTGGAAAGGGTCCAAGAGTTTATCAGCATAACCTGATGGGTTAAGGCAGGGGTGTCAAACTCACTCCATGGAGGGCCAAGACCCTGCAGGTTTTACCTCCACCCAGTGGCTTCAACAGGTGATTTCACTGAATTTCTTTCCACTGATTGCTGGTCAGTGAAAACACCTGCTGAAGACACTGGGTGGAAGTAAAACATACAGGGTCTTGGCCCTCCATGGAATGAGTTTGACACCCCTGGGTTAAGGAGTAAAATTTGGAAGTTTATGACTTTTTAAGAGTATCAGCTCCTGGTACGAACGGATGCTATCAGCATGAACTGTCTGGTTACAGGTTGACTCCAGAAGTTTTATAGTGCACTTAATCCTTTAAAAGCAAGCTTATCAGGTTTCTCTACAAAAGGGAAATTGTTTACACTGGGGTCCTGATGATGAAGAAACACAGCAATTCTTGACCAGACCTTGAGTGAGAGTTTCTTTTAAGATGAAGAGTGATCTCCTGAATTGGCCTGAGGAGAAGCTGATGCTACTCATTCAAGTTACGGTTTAGGAATTGCAGCCATTTTTATACAAAATCTCCCCATTTCAGGGGCTCAAAAGTAATTGGACAACTGACTCAAAAGCTCTTTCATGGGCTGCATGGGCTATTCCCTTGTTAATCTGTCATCATTCAAACAAATAAAAGGTCTGGAGTTGATTCCAGGTGTGGCATTTGCATTTAGAAGCTGTTGCTGTGAACCCACAACATGTGGTCAAAAAAACTCTCAATGGAATGAAACAGATCATTCTTGGGCTGAAAAAAAGAAATGTTTGGAACGGCCAAATGGTACATTCTGAGAAAAACAAGCGCACTGGTAAGCTCGGGAACTCAAAAGGGCTTGGATGTTCACAAAAGACAACTGTGGTGGATGTTTACAGGATCCTTTCCATAATGAAGAAAACCCCCTTCACAACATCCACCCAAGTGAAGAACACTCTCCAGGAAGTAGGTGTATCAGTATGTAAGTCTACCATAAAGAGGAAAAATTCATGAGAGCAAATACAGACAGTTCACCACAAGGTGCAAACCATTAATCAACTTCAAAAACAGAAAAGCCAGATTAGAGTTTGCCCCCCCCCCCAAAAAAAACAGTCAACCCAGTTCTAGAACAGCATTCTTTGAACAGATGAAACCAAGGTCAAACTATACCAGAATGATGGAAAGAAGATAGTATGGAGAAGTCTTGGAACGGTTCATGATCCAAAGCACACCACATCTACTGTAAAACATGGTGGAGATAGTGTGATACACGGGCATGCATGGCTTCCAATGGCACTGGGTCACTAATGTTTGATGACGTGACAGAAGCAGCCTGATGAATGCTGAAGCGTTTAGGGATGTACTTGTTATGTATGAATATGGAGCCAAGGACGAGGCCAGGTGTCGAATTGAACACAGGTTTATTAAAGGCCAAATGTCACGTAACAGGGTACTTTAAATATCTTGAAACTAGATATAAAAGGGAACCGATCCGTTCGGGTCTTGGTGCATATGCTTCAGTAACAACGGAATATTCGTTAATTTAAAACTGCCGCGCTTGGCCTGACACGGCCCCTGGAATCGCCTGGGGAAGAAGGCGGAAGTGACAAAATCGATTGCACCCTAGTTTGATGCTTGGGGTATTTCAATTGCTTGTTTATATGGAGACTGGAAGGTTGAAGTGAGCAACAAGAAAGAAAAAATTGGATATTTCACCCATACCTTAAAACGGGACTATCAGGGACAGCTGGGTAATAAGGGACACTTCTCTGGGAAATGTTTTCTTACCTGTCAAGTGAGACGTTTTCGCCGTACTTCAACACCGTAAAAAGCGGCTATAAGGAACGGCGGAGCAACAAGGCACACCTCTCTGGGATCTATCTGTTCCGCAACCGCTGCACAGCTCAACGTGTTAAACCATTGTCCTAATGACTTCTCATGGTAGTGAGAATAGCTGACGCTAAGCGATCAGCCCGCCCAGACAATTAAACTAATGAGTGACTCCACACTTCGAACAGTAGTGAGAAGAGCTCCCGCTGAGCGATCAGCCCGCCCCAGCTGTGAGTGATCACACACAGGACTGCTCCTCAAGACACTCAGTTTTTTTTCCAGTATATTTTTTCTTTTGGGCGTACAGAAATGGCAATACGCCCGTTTTTGCTAAAATTGCATTTTCCCCATATTTTCCTTAAAATATTTGACAATAACAACACAAACTACATTTAAAACATTTCCCAGAAAAGTGTCCCAAACCACTCTGCCGTCTCCCACAGCCGCGCTTGGCACCAAAATACGGTGAAAACGTCTCCCTTGACAGGTATGCGCCTCCATTTTCATATTGATCTGGTCAATTTCTTGACAGCAGCGGCTCTCCTCCACTGTAATAATAATGGCTTATGAAAAATCAATATTTATGGGGCGCCCTCGACAGACCCCCTCCGGCTTCGCAATTCTGGAGGCGATTAATGTCTAGTTCAATGACATTTTCCACTGGTTCTGCTCTCTGGTCATCGTTGGAACTGTTGTCATCAGACAAAGCATCTGATTCTGTCTCGGACGGCTCGAACCGGTAAGGTTCAGTGCCTCTGTCACTGTCTGAACCACTGACAAAAAAAAAAGACAAAACTAAACTAATTTGTTCACAATCGCTGTCACTTTCCGTCATGATTGTCCAATGTTGATAAGTGTGAATGTGGATAGGCAGGGCAGCCAGGGTACAACTGGTGATGTCAAAAACATGGGCGTGGTCTGGACTGGCTGTCACAAGCCAGCAAGCAAGGTGGGGCCTTCACCTGGTGTATTTTGTGCAATTATGTAAATACAGGTGGGTGATATGGTCTCCGGTATGAATATTTGGTTTAAGCTATGTGTATTTTATCTAAATTCGTTGTCATTTAGAAAAAAAAATTACGTGACATTTGGCCTTTAAAGAAGCACTCTACAGCATAATACAACCGTCAGGCAGAAGAGGTGGCCAAGACCGTCCCTCCTGCCCACTGCCCTCTTATAGCCCCGAGTGGTGGCGGAACCAGAAGATGGAGCCACCACCCATACCACACAAATAAGAGTCCAAACTATACACAACATTCTCACCCCCTTCACAAAAGTCCAAAACACACACACAACTGAGACCCTCCCAAATTTAGAACCGGAATCATGCACTAAGAAAACTAAACTGAAGTTCCTTAAAGGGGCCAATCACAGTCACACAAAACAACTAAAAACTAGGGGAGGACAGGTGGACTACCGTCCCACCCCCAACATGGCAAGACCGATTATTCTGCCATCTGTTCTAAAGAAAACAGTCCAACTAAAAGAAAATAACTGCTATGTTCCTAAACTAAAAGAAAATACACAAAATAATCCCCAGAAATATATACAATAAACAACAAAACAATTAAACTACATACACACAGCACGAGAAGATTACCCCGGGGGACCCCTGGACAGTCCTGTCATTAGCCCGCCCCTGAAAGCGGACCACCTCTCGGGCCGCAGCAGGTCGCCTCGGCACCGGTGCATCTCCTCTTCTTCACCCTCGGATGTCTTACTCGTCCAGGCCCACCACTTACAGTCTCCTCCACCTGCCATGGTTTCACCACCCCCCGAGCCCAAATCCAATCCGCGGCTCCCAGAAGGGTTTTGTTCAGCTTGCAGTGTCTCTGCTTGGCACTCGCTCCCTCAGCACCAATCGGTCCTGCCCTGACCTCTTTTAACTTCGCTGCCGCCATCTCCGTTGTGACCCCCTATTCACCAGTACCTTCCAGCCAAAATCCAGGAACAGATGGAGCCAGCCACTTGGTGCCACCCGCCATCACAGGCCTCTCACCATGCCGCTATTTCCCTCATCTAGGGCTACTTGGGCTCTGGCACAGGAACCCTCCTGTGATGGCCCTGGATGGTATTGGTCTTGCTCACTCTCCATGGTGCCAGGCAGTTCCTCATCCCACACTGCGCTGTCTGCCACGCTCAGTTTCAAATGGTGTCACGTCTCGGCCGATTCGCGCCAAGCCGTCAGTTCCAACGTTTCCACCATGGCCAGTTGTCCTCCTCCACAACCACAAAGCGGCGCCGGGTCCTTCTCAATTCTGACATGCGGGGAAAAACATCTCATGGTCGTCCAATCTAGTGCGGAGCCCACCGCTCCCACGTCAATCCACAACAACACTTCCATCCCGTCCAACTTGGTGCTCGGAGACACAGCATAAACAACCTTGAGGGCACGAAAGTCCACTTTGTGCCACGGACCTCCTTGCTCGGATCTGTGGCATGCCCTGGTGACATGAAGCAAGTAGCCACACGTGCCGCAGCGCTCCGCTCTTGCCGAACAACTCTTAGAATTGAAACGGTGCTTCGTGGACCCACAGCCCTCACCTTTGGGCTTTCATGGGGCGGACCTCACGTTCACAGCACTGGTGTTGTCCTCCACGCTTCTCACGCTGACTGGGTCCACTACATATGTGACAGACGGTGATCCCAGATGTTGGTGTGATAAGCGCTCACTCAGCTCCTGTGACAGTTCGTCTGCAGCTTCCAGCAGTTGAGCTAGCTCGATGGCAGTGGGCAGCACCAATTCACCCGAAAACATAAGCAGCTTCGACCCAATTATAGCGCCGTTGTTATAATCTGCCAACTGGTCGCAAATCATCCCTTTCTCCAATTGTCCAAGCTGGTACCCATTGACCAACAGCTCCACGTCTGTCACAAACCGCTGAATAAACCCACCTACCCATTGGTGGCGCTGTCAAAACCAAATCGTGCCAACCATGACGTTTTAAAGGGTGCGATAATAGTGCGCCATTAGCTTAATCCCTTCATCAAAACTATCACAGTCACCCAGTGTGCTTAGAACACATTGTTCCTTCACTGCAAAACTGCATAGCAATGACTCACGTGCCTTCCACTTTCCCAGGTTCCAAAGGTCCAGCGCCACCCTGCATGTCTGCAAAACAGCGCACCACCCTGGCCACAGGACCAGTGGAATGCCGGGGAGCTCCAAAACAGGCCGAATTTCAAACCCGCATACTTCCATATCTTGTTGCAATCCACTTTTATCCTCATTACCAAATGTTGTGTATTAATATGGAGCCTAGGACGAGGCTAGGTGTCGAACTGAACACAGGTTTATTAAAGAGGCACTCTACAACAAAATACAACCGTCAGGTACAAGAAGTGGCCAAGAGACCGTCCCTCCTGCCCACTTCCCTCCTATAGCCCCAGGTGATGGCAGAACCGGAAGGTGGAGCCACCACCCATACCACACAAACAAGAGTCCAAACTATACACAACAGTACTGTCTGCCCAGATTCAGCCGCATGCAACAAAGCTGATTGGACGGTGCTTCACAGAACAGTTGGACAATGACCCAAAACATACTGAGAAAGCTACCCAGGAGTTTTTTAGGGCAAAGAAGTGAAATATTCTGCAATGGTCAATTCAGTCATCAGATCTCATCCTGATCCAGCAGCATTTCACTTTCTTAAGACAAAACTTAATGTGGAAAGACACACAAACAAGCAATAAATGAAGACAGCTACAGTAAAGGCCTAGCAAAGCATCACAAAGGAGGAAACCTAACATTTGGTGATGTCTATGGGTTCCAGACTTCAGGCAGTCACTGGCTGCAAAGAATTCTCAACAAAGTATTAAAAATGAACTTTTATTGATGATAATGTTAATTTGTTAATTAATTTGTTAGTTAATTTGTCCAATTTTGAGCAGCTGAAACGGGGAGTTTTTGTATTCAAAATGGTTCATTCATTCATCTTCAACCCCTTAATCCTTTTCAGGTTATGGGGGGCTGGAGCCTATTCCAGCATCTTTAGGTGAGAGGCAGGTTACACCCTGGACAGATTGCCAGTCCATCACAGGGCCAACACAGAGAAACAGACAACCAGTCACTCTCACATTCATCCTAAGGACAATTTAGAATCCCCAGTTGATGCCAATTAACCTTACCTACATACTGTACAGCCGTGGACAAAATTGTTGGTACCCCTCTGTTAATGAAAGAAAAACCCACAGTGGTCACAGAAATAACTTGAATCTGACAAAAGTGGTAATAAATAAAAATTCTATGAAAATTAACAAATGAAAATCAGACGGTGCTTTTGAATTGTGGTTCAACAGAATTACTTTAAAAAAACAAACTCATGAAACATGCCTGGACAAAAATGATGGTACCCTTAGAAAAGATTGAAAATAATGTGACCATAGGGACATGTTCAACCAAGATGTGTCCTCTAATTAACGTAACAGGTGTCTACAAACTTGTAATCAGTCAGTCGGCTTATTTAAAGGGTGACAAGTAGTCACTGTGCTGTTTGGTGACATGGTGTGTACCATACTAAACATGGACTAGAGGAAGCAAAGGAAAGAGTTGTCTCGGGAGATTAGAAAGAAAATTATAGACAAGCATGTTAAAGGTAAAGGCTATAAGACCATCTCCAAGCAGCTTGATGTTCCTATGACTACAGTTGCACATATTATTTAGAAATTTAAGATCCACGGGACTGTAGCCAACCTCCCTGGACGTGGCCGCAGGAGGAGACGGATAATACAAATGGTAACAAAAGACCCCAGAACAACCTCTAAACACATTCATGGTGAGCTCCAAGGTCAAGGCACATCAGTGTCAGATCGCACCATCCGTCGTTGTTTGAGCCAAAGTGGACTTCATGGGAGACAACCAAGGAGGACACCACTGTTGAAAACAAATCATAAAAAAGCCAGACTGGAATTTGCCAAACTGCATGTTGACAAGCCACAAAGCTTCTGGGAGAATGTCCTATGGACAGACAAGACAAAACTGGAACTTTTTTGGCAAGGCACATCAGCTCTATGTTCACAGACGCAAAAATGAAGCATACCAAGAAAAGAACACTGTCCCTACTGTGAAACATGGAGGAGGTTCTGTTATGTTCTGGGGCTGCTTCGCTGCATCTGGCACAGGGTGTCTTGAATCTGTGCAGGGTACAATGAAATCTCAAGACTATCAAGGTATTCTAGAGAGAAATGTGCTGCCCAGTGTCAGACAGCTTGGTCTCAGTCGCAGGTCATGGGTCTTGCAACAGGATAATGACCCAGAACACACAGCTAAAAACACCCAAGAATGGCTAAGAGCGAAACATTGGACTATTCTACAGTGGCCTTCTATGAGCCCTGATCTAAATCCTATTGAACATCTGTGGAAGGAGCTGAAACATGCCGTCTGGAGAAGGCACCCTTCAAACCTGAGACAACTGGAAGAGTTTGCTGATGAGGAGTGGGCCAAAATACCTGCTGAGAGGTGCAGAAGTCTCATTGACAGTTACAGAAATCGTTTGATTGCAGTGATTGCCTCAAAAGGTTGTGCAACAAAATATTAAGTTAAGGGTACCATCATTTTTGTCCAGGCCTGTTTCATGAGTTTGTTTTTTAAAATAATTCTGTTGAACCACAATTCAAAAGCATTGTCTGATTTTCATTGGTTAATTTTCAAAGAATTTTTATTTATTACCACTTTTGTCAGATTCAAGTTATTTCTGTGACTATTGTGGGTTTTTCTTTCATTAACAGAGGGGTACCAACAATTTTGTCCACATGTGTATCTTTGGGCTGTGGGAGGAAACTGGAGTCCCAGAAATAACCCACACAGACATGGGAAGAACATGCAAACTCCACACTGAGGGGTCACTGATGGCCAGGGGTGGGATCAAACCCACAACCTTCTTACTGTGCTGCCACAGTGCTAACCACTGCTCTACTGATATGCCGATAAAACCATAAAAGTGGTTGCAGTTCTGTCAGGAATCTCTGAAAACACTTAGAATATGATCGTATTGTGGAGATTGTGTGGAAAGGATGAGGCAGAGTTATTTCTCAGGTTCCATTTTATTCACAACACATTCTCCAACATTCAAAAGCAGAAGAAGGAAAAAACCCCAACATCTGCCAGTCTTATACCCCTGACATCAAAGTACAAAATCCCATTGTCTTTAAATCCCAAACACAATGCATCCCCCCTGCAGCTCCTCTCTCTTCCACCCAAACCTGGGTGGTCAGGAAATCATTCATGTCCATCTCTTTGCATATCAAAAGACCAACTCTCTCGTCCTCCTCTTATCCCCAGGAGGTCCAGACCTTTTGTTCCTCTTCAGACGTGAAGCCAAAATAAGCACACAGGAATATACATGAGAGAATATGAACAGTCATATACATGTGAGCCCGTGAAACTACATATGTGCACCACATATAACCCCCCCCCCCCCCCCAAACGTCTAAGATGGAACAAACAAACACAGATTGCATGTCATAATAAAATCGCCACACATCAGTCCACATGCTGTCTTGGTCTCAACCGTCTGCTGTATCTGCTGCAGGCGGGCTTAACCTCTTCCGCGTCCTCCTGCTGTGGAGCTGCTGTCTGGGGATTAAAACTGTTAGTCAATCTCTGTGAGTGTACTGGGGAATGCTCCCTAGGGGGTCTACCTCATCGCGGGGCCCTCGCCAACTGCACAGTTTCGTCAGCCATCACAAAAGCAGGTTTGAGTCTGTCTATGCCAATCATCTCCTTTCTGCCCCCTAAATCTAGCAAAAAATGCTTATCACCTGTTTCTAGCACTCTAAATGGTCCATCGTAAGGCGGTCGCAGAGCTGTGCGGTGGGCATCATGTCTGACAAAAACAAACTCCGCATTTTTTAAAGCTTTAGGCACAGAAACACGCGGAAAACTGTGGTGAACAGGGCCTGGTAGGACACTCGGGCCATTGCTATTCTGCAACCGCTGAGCCGAGGAGAACTCTGGCGCTGGGTTGTCAGGGAGAAATTCTCCAGGCAGCCGAAGTGGCTGTGCGAACACTAGCTCCACTGGGGAGGCGTCTAAATCCTCTTTAGGTGCAGAACGCAACCCCAATAGAACCCATGGTAGTTTGTCAACCCAATTTGCATCCATAAGCGACGCTCTGAGAGCCGCCTTCAGCGACCTGTGAAAACGTTCGCATAACCCGTTAGCCTGCGGGTGGTACGCGGACGTGCGGTGGATCGTTGCCCCCAGGCTGCGGGCCATCGCTGACCAAAGTTCGGAAACAAATTGTGGGCCTCTGTCAGACGTAATATCCGACAGAACTCCAAAACGCGCTACCCATGCAGTTAAAAAAGCGCGTGCCACCTCCTCGGCTGTGGTTGATAACAGGGGAACCACTTCTGGCCAGCGCGTGGTGCGGTCAACCATTGTCAGAAGATGTGTGCACCCTTGCGAGGGCGGTAGGGGGCCTACGAGGTCCACATGGGCATGATCAAACCTTTTAGCTGGAATATGAAACGGCTCCAAAGGAGCTCTCGTGTGTCTATGCACTTTGGCCCGCTGACAGGCCATGCAGGCTGTCGCCCACTCTCTAACTTGCTTGCGCAGGCCCGGCCATACAAATTTCTCCCCTACCATTTTGACCGAAGCGCGCACCCCCGGGTGCGCCAGCGAATGAATCGAGTCAAAAACGCGGCGGCGCCATGAGGCCGGAACCACCGGACGGGGTCGCCCGGTGGAAACATCGCAGATTAGGGGGGGCATACCGTCTTGCAGCACCCTGTCCTCCAGCCTTAACCCTGTTGGTCCAGACTGGAGCGCGCGCACGTCCGCGTCGCCGGCCTGCTCCACGGCCATGGCTGCGTAATCTATCCCTACGCGGACTGGGGCCGCGCGCACTTCTGCGCCGCTACCCTGGTCCGCGGCAACAGCTGCGAAATCTACCTCTACGCGGGCTGGAGCAGCCACGGCACGCGAGAGGCAGTCTGCCACTACGTTAAGTTTACCCGCTACATGCTGGATATCGGTAGTGAACTCCGAAATTGCGGCCAGCTGTCTCTGCTGCCGGCCCAACCAAGGTTCCGAAATCTTGGCCATCGCAAAAGTCAGCGGCTTGTGGTCAACGAACACGGTGAAACGGCATCCCTCCAGCCAAAACTGGAAGTGACGAATAGCCAAATGGAGAGCTAACAACTCCCTGTCGAATGCGTTGTATTTTCGCTCACTATCGCACAAAGTCTTGCTGAAAAACGCGAGCGGCTGCCAGGCTCCAGCCACATACTGTTCCACAACCGTCCCTATGGCCACATCTGACGCGTCAGTAGTGAGCGCCATGCGGGCCGTTGGGACTGGATGCGCTAACAACGCAGCGTTTGCCAAGGCTGTTTTGACTTCAGAGAATGCGCGCTCCCGCTCGGGAGACCATTCGATTTTATTTGCGGGTTTTTGTTTTTTAAGCGCAGCGTACAATGGTTGCATGAGCTGCGCCGCGCGGGGGAGGAAACGGTTATAAAAATTCACCATTCCCAAAAACTCCTGTAACGCTTTGACCATCTGTGGCTGGGAAAATTTGCCACCGCGCTCACCTTGTCAGGCAGAGGAACTGCTCCTTCGGGAGAGACGTGATGCCCCAAAAAATCAATCTGTGCCACCCCGAACTGACACTTCGCTGGGTTGATTATTAGCCCGTGCTCCGCCAACCTCCGGAAAACTGCCGTGAGGTGGTTTTCGTGTTCGTCTTCGGACGCACTGGCTACCAAAACGTCGTCCAGGTAGACGAACACGAAAGGGAGATCGCACAACACCGCGTCCATCATGCGTTGGAAAGTCTGCGCTGCGCCTTTAAGCCCAAACGGCATGCGCAAAAACTCAAAAAGCCCGAAAGGAGTTATTACCGCTGTTTTGGGTATGTCCTCAGCACGGACTGGGACCTGATGATAACCGCATACCAGGTCTATCTTAGAAAAAATGCGCGTCCCCGCCAAATGAACTGAAAAATCCTGGATATGTGGGATTGGGTAGCGGTCGTGTGCTGTAGCATTGTTCAGCCTGCAAAAATCACCGCACGGCCGCCACGAGCCATCAGTTTTAGGGACCATGTGAAGCGGTGAAGCCCAAGGGCTCTTTGAACGTCGGATGATGCCCAATTTTTCCAGGTTGGCGAACTCCTCGCACGCTATGGCCAGTTTAGCTGAATCCAAGCGCCGAGCTTTTGCAAAAACGGGCGGCCCGGTGGTAGTAATAAAATGCTCCACCCCGTGTTTAGCCACGGACGCCGAAAACGTTGGCACCGTGAGTGCTGGAAACTGAGTGAGGAGTGTGTGGAACTTACCACCTGCAGCTGTGACGTTGGCTTGTGCTGCTGGCGGGGCCACTCGCGCTGTACAGGGAATAGAAGAAAAAGAGAGTGCATTAACCAGGCGTCTGTTAGCAAGATCGACCAACAAACCATGTGAGCACAAAAAATCAGCACCTAACATGTTGAAATTGACTGCCGCTATGACGAAAGTCCACTCGAATGTGCGGCCGTGTAACGACAGAGACAGGGTCTTCTCCCCGAAGGTCTTAATCGCTGAGCCGTTCGCTGCTGACACCACAGGGCCACTGGAAGACGCCAGCCGGTCAGCGTAGGAAGGTGTGATGAAACTCAGCTGGGAGCCTGTGTCCACGAGGAAGTGCCTCTCCGATCGCGCGTCCCTCAAGTAGAGCAGCTTGTTCTCCTCACCAAGAGCCGCAGCTGCTACCGACTTCCGGTCTTGGCGTTTCCCGAGCGCTTGAATTGGCACGGTGGAATGCACTTGCGTGCCCTCTCGGCGAAACGGCGATGGTAAAAGCAAAGGACGTCGTCCGCTCCGCGCCTCCTGGCCCCCGTCGCTGCCGTCGTCGGTGAGTCTGGTGCTGCAGCCTCTGGCCCCCTGCCATCTCCGGATGTTGCACCCAGCTCCGCTGCTGCGGTCGTGGCCGTGTGTCGTCTATGGGCGTCGACGAGTCGTTGCGCCTCCTGGCCTAGCTCGTGGTAGTCTTGGTGGGCCAGCAGCTGTGAACTGGCCAGGGTAACTCTCACCGCTGGCGGTAGTGTCCTGAGGAAAAGGTGGGCGAAAATAAAGCCATCATCTTCGGCGTCTCTCAAACTCAGCATCTTCGCCATCAGGTCTGCAGGTCTGTCGACCTCACACTCAGTCAACGCCAGGAGCTTCTCTGCTTGCTCTCCCAGCGAGGGGGTGAAAAAACGGATGAGAGCAGCCTTCAAAATGCCGTACTTGTCGTTGTCTGGCGGGTGGTTGATCAGGCTCTCTACTGGGCTGTGTGGTTGTCCAGCTTTGCAACTACATGGTAGAACTTCGTGGCATCTGCCGAAACCTTCCGAAGATGGAACTGTGCCTCAACTGCGTTAAACCAGGAGCGCGGACTGTTCTGCCAGAAGTCCGGAAGCTGGACTGTGGTAGCTGCATTAGCTTGGCTGGCTCCTGATGAGTGGTGTAGGAGAATCGTCTCTGGCCATAATACGTCTTAAGGTCACCAGTGTGGAGATTGTGTGGAAAGGATGAGGCAGAGTTATTTCTCAGGTTCCATTTTATTCACAACACACTCTCCAACATTCAAAAACAGAAGAAGGAAAAACCCCCAACATCTGCCAGTCTTATACCCCTGACATCAAAGTACAAAATCCCATTGTCTTTAAATCCCAAACACAATGCATCTCCCCTGCAGTTCCCCTCTCTTCCATCCAAACCTGGGTGGTCAGGAAATCATTCATGTCCATCTCTTTGCATATCAAAAGGCCAACTCTCTTGTCCTCCTCTTATCCCCAGGAGGTCCAGACCTTTTGTTCCTCTTCAGACGTGAAGCCAAAATAAGCACACAGGAATATACATGAGAGAATATGAACAGTCATATACATGTGAGCCCATGAAACTACATATGTGCACCACAGTATATTAGTTCATTACCTCAATAAAGATTCGAGACACAAGAATATTCTTTTTAAAAGCTTTACTTGTACAAGGAGCACGAACCTGAGTACAGGAAGTCAGTGCTGAAGACTGGCTTCAGCAAGCAGGCTTATATGTGAGAGACAGTTGCAATACACAAACGGTTTCAGCTGAATACATCACAGACAGAAAGGGGTGAAACAAGTCTGGCACATTATTAGCAGTGTTGACAGAGTTTGTTAATCCGGAATCAGGTGTATTGACCTTCTTAAAAGAACAAAGGGGGCCCTGCTCCCTTTCTCGCTCCGCAGGGGGCTCTTTGTGTCCTCTTGCTCCACAGGGGGCTTCCTGTACCTTTCCGGCAGAACTGGCTTCCTGCATTCAGTCTTAGTGTTAATCCAGAGGAACACGCTTCTCCGGTACTTTTCCACACTTCTACACTTGTATAAGGCTTAGACATAAAAAATGATAACATATGTGTACATTTTTCTGACAATTCCCTCCTGTTTATCATTTTTATCATTGTTGTATTCACATGCAAACATCAGTACAATGTATCTTCTCATGATTTTCTACATTGTCATCATTGAGCATCACTTCCAAATCTAAACAGTAGTTCTGTCATCACAATCACCATCACTTCGTTGTCTCAAGGCAGTATATTGTACAGGAACTTCCCTTTGGAGCATAACAGATTGTAACATGAAAGTGTGTTGAGTAAGAGCTCTACTTATCATGGAATGACACACATGAATAGTACACAAGATAGAATCAATGCAACTGTTACTAGAGTTAACCACTTCAAGAGAACTTGCCACCATCGACCAGAAAGGAACCAAGAGGACAGGTCCCAATTTTGTGGCACATCCTTCAAGCCATTCAAGTGTTGTTGCAGTCCTCTCAGCCAATCGATTACGCCTCCTTTCTCTCAGTGAGGTCCTCCAAGGCCCAAAATACACCATTCATTCTGCGACTCAAATAGGCCACTCCAAATGAGGAGAATGCTGTCATAGGCTGTCGTCTCCCTCTTGGTTATCAAGTTGGCGTCGGGGGAAGTGATCCATATTATTCCTGCAAACACACCTGTCACACCAGTGGCAAGTAGCAGTGCCTTCATTTTTACTTCCACCTGAGAGAGTACCCCTCCGGGCCTCTGTCTTCACCAGGTTTGAGACGGCCGTGTCCTTAAAAGGACACATCCCCCTTTGTAACTGGACTTACTCAGGGAAGCAGGTTAGTTCACTTGCAGGCACTTTTAGTCTCTTCACGTGTGAAAGGTGGATCCAGGATGGTCGTTCAGCGACCCTCACTGAGTCCCAATGCTGCCGGTGATGATTTTTCATGAAGATAAAGTCACCAGGCTGCAATGGGTTGATCACTTCCTCCTGTGGAGTGGAGAGAGCTTCGACAGAGTCAATGTATTCCTTGGTGTTGACTAAGAGCCTTATGTTTGTGTGGTATTAGTAATGACAGACCCATCAGTACATAAGGGCGGTGAAAAGCACCGTCCCGTTTTCTTATCTGGGATGGTATTAATTATTAATTTCACTATCTTAAGAGCTTCAGGCCACGTAATGGCCTTACCATGCATGGTTTTTGCCAGCATTTGTCTGATTGTCTGCATACCATGCGTGGTTTTTGACAGCATTTGTCTGATTGTCTGCATACCATGCGTGGTTTTTGCCAGCATTTGTCTGATTGTCTGCATAAATGATCTCTGGTATTCCAAAAGTTGGGAATATGCTATTTTGCAAAAACCTTACAGAAAAACTTTTGCATCTGCCTTAGCAGTAGGATGTATTTCTGTCCATTTTGTAAATGTGTCAATGAGAACAAGGCAGTGTTGGAGTTGACCCACTATAAAATCCATGCACCATTGAGAAAAGGGTGCTTTTGGTAGTTGAAAACTCCTCTGGCTAGTTCTCATTGCACCTTGGGCATTATTTTGTCATTTCTTTTAGAATTCCTGGACAGAAGAAGTGTTTTTCAGCTATGTTTTTCAGCTATCTTAATCATCCTATGTTTTTCAGCTATCTTAATCATCCCTCCTGTTGGCACATGGCGGAGCCAGTGCCACCCAGCGGTACAGTGAGGGAGGGAGAACAATTTTGTCATTGGCAGTGCAGTAAAGTTTGTTGGCATTTAAGTATGTGTGGGGTGGCATAGTCATGTTTTTCAGCTCATCCTAGCATGCAAATTTCCTTGTGGGCCCTGAAGTAGTGCATACAGTGGAGCCGTGTTGTGAGAGGTTTGGCAACCACTGGCGGCAGTAGTTCAGGGTACCTAATAGTGCCTTTTTTGTTGTAAAGTTGCCACTTTTTCACATGAATCTGCTACTTATTTTCATAAATTTGCAACTTTTTTCTCATAAATTCACACATTTTTTCATCATAAATCTACAACTTTTTTGTTGTAAATTTATAACTTTCTTTTAAATTTGCTGATTAAGTTTGCTTTTTTTGTGTCTGTGGCAAAGGTAAGTTTTGAATGGTCTTTATTCTTTCTGGTTCCAATGTTTTCCCGTCAGCAATAAGCATATGGTCAGCGAATTTAACTTCAGGTTGACAAAACTGCAGTTTTTTCTTGCTGTGGAGCCCATAGTTATAACCTATGTAACTCACATGTGGCTGGCTGAATTCAGCCAAGAGAGACTTTGAGCTAGCCATGTGTATTGACTTCACACCTCAAGAGGAAGACGTGTCTGCACCCCCTGGGGACTCAGGAGAGGGGAGAAGATTACCCGGCCTGACCTTTGGGGGTCGGAAAGGAGAACAGAAGGACTCCGGGTGTTCTATTACAGATGAAAGGATGTAACTGAGTATTGAGACTTTTGTGTGATGTATTGTTAGAAGATGAGTGTATAAATGTATGTGTGTGACTGCGTCCTGTCTCTTTTCACTCCGATCGAGAGAGGACGTAGGATGAATGGGGGATTAAAGCAGTTACTGGAAAAATCATCCAGTCTCCTCAATTCTTGACTCCTACATTGCTACATTTTAGTCCATGTTCACACAGGAAGTGCAGCAGGGCCAAAGAGTCCTGTTGACATTGTTCCTCAGTGGGGGAGGCAACCAAAATGTCATCCACATATAACATAATTTTTGAACCGGCTGGTGGGCTAAATTTGGCCATTAGAGCAGTCATTTCCTGTGAGAAAATGGTCGGACTTTCACAATAACCTTGAGGTAATCTGGTGTATGCGTATCTTTTTCCCTCAGACGTAAATGCAAACTAAAACTGGCTTTCTTCATGCACAGGGATAGTAAAAAATGCATTACTCAAATCTACCACAGAGAAAATGGGTGAATCGTGACCCAAAGGGTCATGACCACCTGTAAAGGCGTCATAAATAGTCCTGTGGATTGTGAGTATTGCACATTTTGCTTAGGAGTTTTCACCCAATCGGTTACATGATTTGCCTTCTCAACCATTTGTCCACAAGCAGCCCAAAAGTAATTGTCTGGTCCCCATAGGGAGTGTTAACATCATGCAAGGAGGTAACATCTTTGGGCAATTTCACCGACAGTGCAGCTGCTCCTTGCTCATTGAAAATCAAATTGTCCACTGCACTGTGATGACATCTATGTCATACAATTTGTCAGCCAAGGCACAATCAAAAAGTTCAAAACATCTGATATATTTTATAGTAACGTGCAGTGGCTGTGGACTTCCTAGTCCTTCAAGGATATGACCTGGCAGTACAGCAGCCATGAGGGCGGTGCCTTTTTTTTTTTTTTTTTTTGTACGCAATGTCGTGACTGCTGCACTGTCTTAGCCAAACCATGTGCCTCACCCTTGATCATTGGGTTTGTCATTGTTTGCCAGAAATGGCTGCTCTGTTCTTAAAACGGTATAATCATCTTTTAATTTATATAGAAAATCTTTTAGAAAGGATAAAACAAGTCATTATCAGTTATTGATCATTTTTATGTATTACCTATTTTTCTGAGTATTGCTAATTATTTGCTAATTAAGTCCCCTGATACCCCCTGTTTTGATACATGGAGACACACATGCAGCAAAGTTACAGGGTATTTGCTTGATTCTTCTGCTGAAAGGAAGTATGCTATCATTTTTAATTTTAGATAAAATTTGCGGGTAGCCCAGTTCCCTCAAAAATAAGATTTCAATAGTCACAGCTTGGGATCAGTCCGCCAAGGTCTCCGCCTTTGACTGCCACCTAATCCACATAGCACCGGACTTCCATGATCCCTCCTGCAGGTGGTGAACCTACTGGAGGGCGGACCCATGTAACTCCTTCGGGCTGAGCCCGGCCGGGTCCCATGGGTGGAAACCCGGCCACCAGACGCTAGCCTTCGAGCCCCTCCCCCAGGCCTGGCTCCAGGGTGGGGCCCCGGTAACCCCATACCGGGCGGGGTACACTGAATCCTTGATATACAATTCATGAGAGTCTGTTGGATCGTTCTTAGTCTGGCCCTTCACCCAGGACCAGTTTGTCTTGGGAGACCCTATCAGAGGCAAATTGCCCCGGACAACATAGCTCCTGGGATCACTGGGGCACGCAAACCCCCCCACCACGATAAGGTGACGATCCATGAGGGGATCCATGAGGTATCGGGGTATCGGGCTTGTTGTTACGAGCTATTCGGTCTCTGTACGACCGTTGTGAGAGTTTAGTTCGTATCGCCAACACTCGGTCGGAGTCATTCCCAGTGAGAGTTGGACTCCGCCAGGGCTGCCCTTTGTCACCGGTCCTGTTCATAATTTTTATGGACAGGATTTCTAGGCGCAGCCAGGGAATGGAGGGTGTCATGCTTGGTGACCACAGGATCTCATCTCTGTTGTTTGCAGATGATGTTGTCCTGTTGGCTTCATCCAGCAATGACCTACAGCTCTTGCTGGGACAGTTTGCCGCTGAGTGTGAAGCGGCTGGGATGAGAATCAGCACCTCCAAGTCCGAGTCCATGGTCCTCAGCCGGAAAAAGGTGGATTGTCCTCTCCGGGTTGGGGACAGGCTCCTGCCCCAAGTGGAGGAGTTTAAGTATCTTGGGGTCTTGTTCACGAGTGAGGGGAAAATGGAGCGAGAGATCGACAGACGGATTGGAGCAGCATCTGCAGTGATGCGGACGTTGTACCGGTCTGTTGTGGTGAAGAGGGAGCTTAGTTCTAAGGCAAAGCTGTCAATTTACCAGTCAATCTACGTTCCTACTCTCACCTATGGTCACGAGCTTTGGGTAATGACCGAAAGAACGAGATCGCGGATACAAGCGGCTGAAATGAGCTTTCTCCGTAGGATTGCTGGACTCACCCTCAGAGATAGGGTGAGGAGCTCAGTCATCCGGGAGAGGCTCAGAGTAGAACCGCTGCTCCTCCACATTGAAAGGAGTCAGTTGAGGTGGTATGGGCATCTGATTAGGATGCCTCCTGGACGCCTCCCACTTGAGGTGTTTCAGGCACGTCCCACTGGGAGGAGACCCCGGGGCAGACCCAGGACTCGGTGGAGAGACTATGTCTCCCAGCTAGTCTGGGAACGCCTTGGTATCCCCTCTGAAGAGCTGGAGCAGGTGGCTGGGGAGAGGGAAGTCTGGGCTTCTCTGCTTGAACTGCTGCCTCCGCGACCCGGACCTCCGGAAAAGCGGTAGAAGATGGATGGATGGATGGATGGATAGTCACAGCTTCTTTTGTGACAAATTTCATTTAAGAAAAACAAAATAACCATCTGTGCATTTTTGATATGCTTCAGCATTGATAAATAAGATCAGTTTGTCCAGTTGAAAACAGACGGGTTGAATTTGAATAAATTAATAAAAGTTGTGTCACACTCTTTCAGTCAACGGAAAGGTGGACGTTTTGCCTAATTAGAATTTGATTCAAATTTTTCCTTGAATGCCTCATTTTATATATTCCTTGGTAAATTGTGGAGTGAATGTAGTTTACCCTGGCCCAGCTTGGCCACCGCCGAATCAGGAAAAAACACATTCCTCATTCCTCCTCACATTCCTCATTACTGTCATATTCCTGAAATATCCCAATCGCCTGATTGCTGGGGTCTTTCTGCAACTGTGGGGGTTCCCCCTACAGTTGATAGTGCTATGAGATGACTGTTTTTGTGAAATGGCGCTATATAAATAAAGTTGAATTGAATTGGATTGAAATATGACATATCATATATCACATATATCACATATCACACCATTATGTGGTGAGTAACATCAAATGCATACCCTCTGTTGGGGAGGAACATAACTAGGGTGTTAAGATTGATTTTAAATAACCGAGTATATAGTAAGGCTATAATCTTCGCTGTGAGTGTTTGCTCATTACTAAATAAATGTTAATATTCACAATTAAGGAAATGCACTGAAAGAATGGACACCTAATGCCTCATTGCTGCTTTAAGTATTTGGAAACATTTAAGACGGCTGCCTGCATTTGTGCCTTCTTCCTGGCACTCTTAGCCAAAAATTTAACTTATTTATTGTTGGTTTTCTGTTTGTTTGGTTTTTAAAGCTACAGCTTCAAATCTTACGTGGATCCTTATTTTTCTTTGGTTACACATGCTCTGCTTTCATTTCTTTTTCCATTTCCATCTCAACATTAGACATATTTTCTACACTTGCTAAACCCACCGTTCTTCTTCTCTTCCCCTACGTACTTTTTCCATCAGAAACACTCACTCAATTTGTTTCCATCCACTATCCATCTGTGTACAAGGCTTCACCTTCCCCCTGGACTAGCTGATGAAACATCTCACATCTATAATCTCTTTCAGTATTAAAACTTCCTTCATCCATCTGGTCTCCGTTCTCTTCAGCCTTCATCAACATTCTGTTACCACCTGCTTGTCTTATTCATGATTCACTGTCCCGTCATTCATACTACTGACTACTGTCCACAGCAAATGCTCCATGCAAGATCCTGAACATAAAAGTGATCGGTTTCATTCTGGAAAGTCAGCTTTATACCAAACCAACATGGCTCAATTCAAAATTCTGTTTTGTGACAAAACTCATCTCTTGATTTCTACCCTGGCATTGGGTGCCTTTCCTTTTGAATTTGTTTTGGAATTAAATAATGCCTCTGGGTCTGAACATCTGTCTTTCAAGGAATGTATTAAAATAAGACATCTGCTGGTTGCTCTGAAAATTAAAGTTAACAGAGTCATCTGTATCTTGGTGTGGTGGAGTCTTGTCTTTTTCTCCTGAACAGATAACTCCATATGAGCTAACACCATGCCTAAAAAACTATAACCTGGTGAGTAAGGTACAATCTGACCCTGCCCCTGTATTTATCGGGGGTGTTTGTAGCACTTTCTAGAAATTCCTTAATTTTCTCACTACCTTCAGGCTCCCACTTAGCTGTTTGTGACGGCCCGTTTTTAATCACCATCAGGGGGCCAGTTTTCACATCCTGCAAACATTCCTCTGTCCTGCATTTGTTTGACCCATCTGGCAAATCTCTTCCTTCCTTTCTTTTGATCTATGACTGGGACCTTTGTCTGATAATCCATAGCCTCTGGCAGATAATATGCACAGCCACATTAATTATCAATCTCTTTTAAACCTCTGTGCTCTAAATCTCACGTTGTCACACGTCAGTCCTTCCCATAAAGTGCACTGTCATGCTTCAGTCAAAGAAAAAGGTCAGTTACAGCACTTCAAAACCTGCTCCTTCAGCCTCTGAGGCAAAAAGGGGACAGAGAGAGAGAGAGAGAGAGAGAGAGAGAGAGAGAGAGAGAGAGAGAGAGAGAGAGAGAGAGAGAGAGAGAGAGAGAGAGAGCTGCTCATTCAGCAGCCCCTCCTTTCACATTTACTGTTCATGCTTCTATTTTTTACAGAGCAAGCCTGTCGCTCGCCTCTCTGATCATTCTGAAATCTTCTTCTACCTCTACTTGGTGTCCTGCCTCCAAATCCACCTCTTTGGCCAAACCTGCAATCACGGGCCCAGTGACCAGGTTTGCCACAGTTAAAACAAACATCCCAATTTCCATCATTCATTTGCATTGACTTGCCTGTCTTGGGTCTAACCCCACAGAGTTATTGAAAAAATAAAAACCCAAAACCTTGTAAAAGTACCCATATTTAGACCACTTTCTTCACAGATCAACCACACACACACAAACAGAAAACAGAGGAGTTTTGTTCTCTCTACACTGCCTCTATCTAAGGCTCACACACAAAGAACAGATAAAATAACTTTCTCATTGTCCATTTTAACGTTATCCGGTTTTGTTGCCATTTAATCTGTCCGTCTTTAAATATTATGGTCTAATTATTATGATTTTATTTGCTTCCTCCTTTTCCCAACCTCTTGGGCTTCTTTTAATGATTTCCTGTATGGACCCTCCTTAGGATCGCAGCATTGATTAGTTGGGGGAGGATTATCTTTTTCATTTAATAATGGTTCGATGCTCGGTTGGTTTTGATATTTATCTCTTTTTGTTGTAAGTTTTTCCGTCAACGCTAAGACTGTGCATTCATCCACATCCAGTGTGGGTTTAAGGAATAATCTTTTTTCCCCATTTGTTTAAATATTTTTCAGGATCCTTTATCTGATCTTTTTCTTTTAACCGGTTATTGTAATTTTTTTGCCGTTCGGCGCGCAGTTTCCTCTTTTTTCTATTGCTTATTTTTCGCTTTATTTGTTTTTCCTGTACAGTTACCCATTTTTTTTTCTTATATAGTCAGGAACGTTGTCAGTCCGCCCACTGCAACACTATTACTGCCCAATAGGTGCACTCAACTTTCGCTGGAACTAGATGCTCACGCAGCTTTTTTTTTTCCTTCTTTTTTTTTTATTTTTTAGAATGCGCTCACCTTTCGCTGGGACTAGATGCTCACGCTTCTAGGATGCGCTCACCTTTCACTGGAACTAGATGCTCACGCAACCTGTATTAGGACTCCTGTAATTTCTTACAGGATCATTACCTGGTATGATCAGATAGGAAAAATATATAGGACGCCGCCTTATATTACCATTACTTAGCTAAAGCTTGACCTATCAGTCAATACACAGCACCTTTTACTTTTCTTTTACTTTTTTGAAACCTGACTCTTCGGCCGGAAAACAACACAATCGGGACTTTAACCCGGACAAAACCTTTTTTTTTTTTTTTTTTAGAATGCGCTCACCTTTCGATGGAACTAGATGCTCACACTTTTTTTCTCGTTGCAACTACTCGTCTGCGCGCTTCACTCTCTTATCGCGTTAGTCACTCGTGGTTGGATTTAGGAGGATCTTGTAACATATTTAGGAGCACATCCTATTTTACATTAGTAATATGTTGGAGCGGCCTATTTCACATTAGTAATATTTTTAGGAGCGCATCCAATTTTTCATATTGAAGCAGCCTATTTTTCATTAGTAATATATTTAGGAGCGCATCCCATTTACATTAGTAACATATTGGAGTGGCCTATTTTACATTACTCACTCAAGGCTGGATTTGGGAGGATCTTCTAACACATGTAGTGTATACTATATCCTTTTTCTTTAATAATAAAAAGATGTCACTTACTTTATGACCCTACTAGTGAGGATGACCGTCACTTAGACAGAGTCAGGAGCCAGTCTCCTCCCCGGCGTTCCCTGAAGGCGGGTTTCCAAAACTGACCGTTGGTCAGACCATGCATGGGTTTGAAGACCGGGGAAGGCTTGGTTGTCCTGGCCCGTCTAGGGTATTGGTCATCCGGGTCACAGCACCACGTATGTCAGGAATCTCTGAAAACACTTAGAATATGATCGTATATTAGTTCATTACCTCAATAAAGATTCGAGACACAAGAATATTCTTTTTAAAAGCTTTACTTGTACAAGGAGCACGAACCTGAGTACAGGAAGTCAGTGCTGAAGACTGGCTTCAGCGAGCAGGCTTATATGTGAGAGACAGTTGCAATACACAAACGGTTTCAGCTGAATACATCACAGACAGAAAGGGGTGAAACAAGTCTGGCACATTATTAGCAGTGTTGACAGAGTTTGTTAATCCGGAATCAGGTGTATTGACCTTCTTAAAAGAACAAAGGAGGCCCTGCTCCCTTTCTCGCTCCGCAGGGGGCTCTTTGTGTCCTCTTGCTCCACAGGGGGCTTCCTGTACCTTTCCGGCAGAACTGGCTTCCTGCATTCAGTCTTAGTGTTAATCCAGAGGAACACGCTTCTCTGGTACTTTTCCACACTTCTACACTTGTATAAGGCTTAGACATAAAAAATGATAACATATGTGTACATTTTTCTGACAAGTTCTTAAACCATGACTCCAGTATGGATGTCAATATCCTCAAATTAAAGCTGAGAGTCTGCACTTTAAGGCCATATTGATTATATGATTGTATCCTGAATATGTTTTGGTAAACAGCGAAAATAGCAAAACTTGTTTCAGTGTCCAAATATATATGGACCTAACTTATCCACTCCTCTGTATGATGTAGGGATGTAACAGTATGCATACTCCTACTGAATCATTTCAGTACAGCTTTCTCATGGTGCAAACATACATAGGTTTGCCACCCATTATGTAAATGTCATGCGCTGCCATCCAGGCAGATGAGGGTTTAGTAGCAGGACCCATTAGCGCAGGCAGGATTTTGGTGCAAAACAATAATTTATTAACAAAAACACTATGAACAAAGAAATGAAGCACAGGGGTTGAACTCAAAACCACCAAGGAAAACTTACAAATGTTAATACTTTATTTAAACAATGATTAAGTTATGATAAATCACAACTAGCGCCCCACACATCACCTTGGGGGGTCCTTTATTTTACTGCACTGAATGTGGCAACCCTAGACATATGTATGTACATAACAAATGAGTACAGCTGATAGTAAAGAGGGTTTTTTCAACCTACAGAACCTACAAAGGAGTTACACAATGACGTGTGCTCGTGTGATGCGGTGACGTGTGATGCGGTGACGTGTGATGCAGTGACGTGTGATGCAGTGAGGTGTTTTTATGTTAGTTTTTGTGAAAGTTTGTCATGTTTGTTGCCTTTGTATTCTTCTTCTGGGCACAAGTACAGTTGTCAGTTTCTGTTAAGTATCAACAAAACTGTCTATTATAACGTTTTGGAGACCACACAAGTAAAGTCTTACTGCAACATGCTTGACTGCTGCTCCCCACTAGAGACAAGTCACCTCTGACAAGGTACAGAAGCTTAGACCCAAAAGCAACATAGTTGGAAACTGTTGGCAGTGACATGTTTCAGGACCCAGGAGACGGACACTGACACGAGTAGATAGTGACAATAATCCCTTTATTGTAATGTGAGAGAGTGTAGTGCGTGAGTGAGTGCAAGTATGGTATTCTGGTCGCTGGAACTGAGCAGTCCGGATGGTGACCTGGCAACCCTGTAACACACAAGCAGATACAATTACCGCTGTTCAGTACTCGTGAGTAATTGTAGATGATGGGGCTTACTTGGGTGATCCACAGGTAGCGTCCTGCTGACTTCCAGCGGCCGTGCAGCGTGGCGGTAAATGTGCTCGTGGCCGTGGTGGTGAATACACCTGTTGCTGTGACGATGACAGTTCTTGTGATGGTGATGGCAGTGATTCCACAGACCGTGACGATGACAGTTCCTGTAGCTGTAACAATAACAGCTCTTGCAGCTGTGGTGATAGACGTACCCGTAGCTGAGGTGGTAGCAAGGAGCTACGTGGCTGAGGTGGCAACGCCCCGTCGGCTGGGGAAGTTGGTCCGCCGCCTGGGAGGTCCACCTGTGCACAGGGGTAAAGGCAAGGGGTAGAATAACAAACTGTTCTCTTACGTGGCAGTTCCTGACGAGACGTTCTTGACTGAGCTTGGGGACAAAGTTCTGGTTCATGCTCCGATGAGGAGGACAGACGACTCCGTCTGGGCTGTCAGCAACACTGGCTTTTAATAGCCGCTGATTGGCACCTGTTGGTCTGTGCGCAGCTGGGACTGATGAGACAGATGATGGCCCAGAGGCCGCCATGACAGTACTCCCCCCTCTAGCAGTGCCTCCAGGCACCTGCCCAATTCTACCTGGATTCGCCCGATGGAAGTCGTGGATCAGCTGCTTATCCAGGATCAACGCTGGGCGAATCCAAGAACGATCCTCCGGTCCAAAGCCCTCCCAGTCCACCAAATACTGAAGACCACGACCTTGCCTGCGAACGTCCAGGATGGCAGTCACCCCCCAGGCCGGATGGCCATCGATCATCCTCGGGAGGGCAGGGGCCGCGGGAGGCGGGCACAGGGGATCAGAGATGTACGGTTTGACCTGGGAGACATGAAAGGTGGGGCAGATGTGCATCGAAGAGGGGAGAGACAGGCGCACAGACACAGGATTAATAATACAAGAGATGGTGTAAGGACCAATGAAGCGCTTAGTAAGCTTACGCTTCTCAGCCGGTACACCAATATTCCGGGTAGACAACCAAACCTTCTGACCCACCTTGTAGTCCGGGGCGGGTCTCCTATGCCGGTTGGCCACCTGGATGTTGCGTTTCGTGGTCCTTAACAGGGCACGGCGGGCGATGAGCCAAACTCGCCGACAGCGCTTGATGTGAGCTTGGACCGATGGAACCGCTACCTCCCTCTCCTCCTCCAGGAACAGCGGTGGATCAAAACCAGATGACGCCTTGAAAGGGGAGACGCCCATAGCCGTAGAGACCGTGGTGTTACGCGCGTACTCAATCCAAGGAAGATGCTTGCTCCAGGAGGATGAGCAGGAGGAGATGCCACAAGCGCAACACGGCCTCAAGCTCCTGGTTCGCCCGCTCACACTGGCCATTACTCTGGGGATGATAACCAGAGGAGAGGCTGGCTGTGGCTCCCAGCGCCGCGCAGAACGCCTTCCAGACCTGCGAGACAAACTGTGGTCCCCGGTCCGACACTATGTCGGAGGGGATGCCGTGGAGACGGACCACATGCTGAACGAGGAGGTCTGCTGTTTCCTGAGCTGAAGGCAAACCCCGAAGAGGCACAAAATGGGCTGCCTTCGAGAAACAGTCCACTATGGTCAAAACTGTGGTGAAGTTATCTGAGGGGGGCAAACCAGTCACAAAATCCATAGCAACATGGGACCAGGGGCGAGAAGGGACCGGCAACGGATGTAACAGGCCCGCCGGGGGGGATGATGTCGTCTTCCCGGTGGCGCACTGAGCGCAAGCCCAGATGTAGCCCACCACGTCCTTCTGTAGCCCTGGCCACCAGAAAGTCCTCTGGAGAAGGTCCACAGTCCGACCCACCCCTGGATGACAAGCCAACTTGGAGGCATGACCCCACTCAATCACTTGGCCCCGAATGGCGCGTGGAACAAACAGGCGGCCCGGGGTCCCCCTCCCGGGTCCGGCTCCGTCCTCAGAGCTCTACGAACTGTTTTGCAAATACCCCAGGACGGAGCGCCCACGACACAGGAGGGCGGCAAGATGGGAGTTTCCTGATCCTCAGAGGATGGTGCGTCAAACTGCCGCGAGAGGGCATCCGGCTTACCGTTCTTGCTTCCCAGCCGGTAAGTGATGGAAAAATTGAACCGGCCGAAGAAGAGGGACCAACGAGCCTGGCGTGCATTCAGGCGCTTCGCCGTCCTGAGGTACTCCAGGTTACGGTGATCAGTCCATACCACAAACGGCTGAGCAGCCCCCTCCAGCCAGTGTCTCCATTCCTCCAAAGCGAGCTTCACTGCCAGCAGCTCCCTGTCTCCTATGTTGTAATTTCTCTCTGCTGGGGACAGACGATGAGAGAAGTAAGCACATGGGCGAATCTTACCATCCTCGGGAGAGCGTTGAGAGAGCACCGCTCCTACCCCCGAATCAGAGGCGTCCACTTCCACCAAGCACTGCAGCTTCGGATCCACCTGAGTCAGGACACGGGCCAAAGCAAACTCCTTCCTCAACCTCTCAAACGCCCCGGCTGCCTCCTTACTCCAGCAAAACAGGGTCTTAGGGGAGGTGAGCACAGTCAGAGGGCGAGCAATATTACCAAAGTTGGGCACAAACCTCCGATAGAAATTAGCAAAACCCAAGAATCCCTGAAGCTGCTTCCTAGAGGAGGGTGCGGGCCAATCCACTACTGCCTTGACCTTGGCCGGGTCAGGAAGCACCTGGTTCCGGGCTATTATGAACCCTAGGAAGGAGGTCTGGTCAGTATGGAACTCACATTTCTCTGCCTTGACGAACAGTTGATTCTCCAAGAGGCGCTGTAGCACCTTGCGGACGTGCACCTGGTGCTTTTCTAGTGTGCGAGAGAAGATAAGTATGTCATCAAGATATACAAACACAAACGAGTTCAGGAAGTCCCGTAAAATGTCATTTATTAACCGCTGGAAGACGGCCGGAGCGTTGGTTAACCCAAACGGCATTACTAGGTACTCAAAATGCCCGCTTGGGGTCCGGAACGCCGTCTTCCACTCGTCACCTTCTCTAATGCGCACTAGGTGATAAGCATTCCTGAGATCTAGCTTAGTAAACCAGGATGCCCCCTGGAGGGAGTCAAAGGCTGTGTTCATCAAGGGCAGAGTGTATTTGTCTTTTACCGTGATCTCGTTGAGACCCCGGAAGTCGATGCAGGGGCGTAATGAGCCGTCCTTCTTCCCGATGAAGAAGAACCCGGCACCCACAGCCGAAGACGACGGGCGGATGATTCCAGAGGCCAGGGACTCCTTGATGTAAGCGTCCATAGCCTCGCGCTCCGGGGCTGATAGGCTATACAGGCGGCTAGCAGGAAGAGGGGTCCCAGCCTTCAGATTGATAGCGCAGTCATAAGGGTGATGGGGGGGGGGGTAGAGACAACGCCCGTGACTTGCTGAAGGCTAACCCCAAGTCATGGTAAACCTCTGGTACCTTGGACAGGTCCGGTGGTGACGAAGAGGGTGGAGGCACCTTGACAGATGGGGCGCACGCCGCAGATTGGAGACAGGCACTCAAACAGAACGTACTCCATGCTGAAATGCTCCCCGCTTGCCAGTCAATGGTGGGATTATGCAGCCGAAGCCAGGGGTACCCCAGGATGACGGGCGAAGAAGAGACGGGCAGGACCAGGAACCTAATCTTCTCCCTGTGATTTCCTGACACAATTACAGAAACTGGGGCCGTCTGATGGGCGACGGTGGTCAGTGACGCTTTGGACAGGGTGATGAGTTTGACAGGGGGATCTAGAGTCTGACAGCTGAGGCCCATCCGGGTTGCCAGGTCCCTAGAAACAAAATTCTGCTCAGCTCCTGAGTCTATTAATGCCAATGTGGAGTGTTCTGTATGTGCATGGATCAATCTAATGGGTAAACAGCAACTGGTAAGGGGCTTTTCTGAGTTCTTGCCCGTGAATCCCCCTACTGCGATCCACGGGCCTTCCCTTTTAACCGGCTGGGACATTCGAAAACCCCATGTGACTCTTTCCCACAGTAGAAACAAAGGCCAAGATCCCTGCGGCGCTGTCTCTCAGCCGCTGACACTTTAGACTGGCCTACAACCATGGCCTCTTGATCCAGGGATTCCTCTGACGCGGGTAGAGCGAGCAGAGGAGAGCTAGAGACGCGGGGGCGGGGTTTAACTGAACGGGAAGTAGCTCGCCGTTCGGCCGCCCGCTCCCTTAATCTACTATCTAGGCTAACAGTTAAGGCAATTAATTCACGCAAATTGTCCAGTTTGTCCCGTGCCGCTAATTCATCCTTTAACTCATCATTAAGACTGCGGAGGAAGATACCACACAGTGACGGCTCCCCCCACCCAATCTCTGCGGCCAGGACCCGGAAGTCAATAGCGTAGTCAGCAGCTGATCTATTACCCTGCTGCAGACTCAACAGCCGTTCTGTCAACACCTCACCCCTATCTGTATGATCAAACACGGACATGAATTCTGCCACAAACTCCTGGTAAGTTAACATGGGGTAGCTTGGTTTAGCCATGACGGAATATGCCCAATCTAAAGCTCTTCCCCCCAACAAGTTGATGACATAACCAATCCTATTAGAGTCTATGGCGAAATCTCCTGGAACGCGGAGAAAAACTGATTCACATTGTAAGATGAATCCTCGGGCTTCCCCGAGTTTTCCGCTGAACCGGGCAGGCGTGGGAACAGGGGTGAGGCGAGGGGTCGATGAGATGTTAGCTTGACCTGACGCTAAGCCTGCAGGGGCTGAAACACTTGCGGTCGGGGAGAACGTCTGGTGTCCTTCCAGACGATCCAGCCGACTGTTTATTTGGGTTAGTTGATTTAGGATTACTGTCTGCTGGTGTGATAACATGTCTACCCGAGCGCTAAGTGTGTTCAATTTGCGTGGCAGTGAACTGTCCGCTGGGTCAACGTGACGGAATCGTACTGACATGTTTCAGGACCCAGGAGACAGACACTGACACGAGTAGATAGTGACAATAATCCCTTTATTGTAATGTGAGAGAGTGTAGTGCGTGAGTGAGTGCAAGTATGGTATTCTGGTCGCTGGAACTGAGCAGTCCGGATGGTGACCTGGCAACCCTGTAACACACAAGCAGATACAATTACCGCTGTTCAGTACTCGTGAGTAATTGTAGATGATGGGGCTTACTTGGGTGATCCACAGGTAGCGTCCTGCTGACTTCCAGTGGCCATGCAGCGTGGAGGTGAATGTGCTCGTGGCCGTGGTGATGAATACACCTGTTGCTGTGACGATGACAGTTCTTGTGATGGTGATGGCAGTGATTCCACAGACCGTGACGATGACAGTTCCTGTAGCTGTAACAATAACAGCTCTTGCAGCTGTGGTGATAGACGTACTCGTAGCTGAGGTGGTAGCGAGGAGCTACGTGGCTGAGGTGGCAACGCCCCGTCGGCTGGGGAAGTTGGTCTGCCGCCTGGGAGGTCCACCTGTGCACAGGGGTAAAGGCAAGGGGTAGAATAACAAACTGTTCTCTTACGTGGCAGTTCCTGACGAGACGTTCTTGACTGAGCTTGGGAACAAAGTTCTGGTTCATGCTCCGATGAGGAGGACAGACGACTCCGTCCGGGCTGTCAGCAACACTGGCTTTTAACAGCCGCTGATTGGCACCTGTTGGTCTGTGCGCAGCTGGGACTGATGAGACAGATGACGGCCCAGAGGCCGCCATGACAGGCAGAGTGAAACAATGATCTTTATTACAATAATAGTGCAAATATGTACAGTGCAGCAAGGATCTGGCAACCCTGCGGGGAGAGTGCAGAAACAGGGGTAAGTATGGGTAAATAGATTTTGATATTGAGCTTAATACTGTGTTTGTGCTTACAGGGTCTTCGGGGTCTGCAGCAGGGAGCAGGTAGAAGATCCTTAAGAGCTGGAACACTGGTTGCCGAGGAGAGGGGAACACCAGTGAAGAGAAGTTACAGAGAGAATGAGACCCCTGCACTCGAACGTGGAGGCGGTCCTGTGTCTCCCCGACCCCAAAACACCTGTGAAAATTTTCTAGTTTCTGGGCATAGTGAAGTTCTACGGGCATTTCATTCCCCATTATTCAGAGACTATTGCACCTCTCCGAGCTCTCCTGAAGCAGGACGCTTTGTGGCAATGGACCCTGGCCTGCTCAGTGGCGGTCACTAAACTGAAGTCTCAACTCACTATCCGCCGGCATTGCCGCACTTTGATCCCAAATGGCCCACTTTTGTGACTTGTGATGCGTCTGGTTCAGCTGTGGGGTTGGTTATGTCTCAAGTGCAAAATGGTGCGGAGCGCCCAGTGGCGTTCGCATCGAGGTCCCTCACGCCAGTTGAACAGAAGTACGCCGTGGGTGAGAGAGAGGCGCTTGCATGTGTTTGGGCATGTGACTGGTGGCACCTCTACGGATGCCATTTTACCCTGTGCACAGACCACCGGGTGCTGACGACGCTGCTGAAGATGTCTGGTTCGGGACACAGGCCCCTGCGGATCCACATGCAGATGGAATGGCTGCAGGCCTACAACTTCACTACTCAGTTCACCCCTGGCAAAGAAAACATAGTGGCGGACCGCCTGTCCCGTGCCACAACCAACACCATACAACCGAACGACAGGGATTCTTTGGAGCCGGACCTGGTCAACATGTTGCACGGGCCCCTCCGGGACATGGTGTCACTCCAGGAACTCCAGGTGAAGTCGGAACAGGACCTGACATTGTCACAGCTTTGCTCTTTCATCGGTGGGGTTGGCCCATGAAAATGTAGGGTGACCTGGCACCTTTTCACAGGTTCAGGGACGAACTGAGTTGCTGGAATTGTTGTTCACCAGGTGGGGGTTCCCAGACGCCATCACAATGAACAATGGCCCATAGTTCACCTCTGGGGGTTTGAGGAGTTTTGGGGAGAAAGGGGCATGAGGCACGTTAGAACTGCGTTTTATCATCCACAGGCTAATGGGGGTGTAGAACGTTTCAATAAGACACTGAAAAATGGTCTGCGGGCCCGTCTGCAGACGGCTTCACGTTCTCTGATGCCCTTCAAAACACGGTCCTCCAATACAGGACAACAGCCCATGCCACGACGGGGTGTTCTCCAGCAAAGCTCATGCTGGGGCACAAATTACGTCTGTCCCTGGACCGGCTGCGGCCCCCCGTGACCTCCCCTCAGGCAGACACGGAACCATCACAAGACCAAGCCAAGTCATTGATCAACAGCAGATAATGAAACAATGTTTCGACAGAAAGCACAGGGTGAGGGCTCATGGACTCAATGTGTCGGACTGGGTCAGGATCAAGCATCCCAACTGTACACATAAGCTGCAACCTTTCTGGACAGGACCACTGCAGATCGTGAAGCAGCTGGGCCTGAACACATTCTGGCTCTCAGACGGGTCACGGTGGCATTCCAGCCGCCTCAGGAAGTCGTTGCTGACCCAGAGTCCGGGAGCTGCAGCAGATGTGACTGATGAGGGTTGGGACTTGACTAATAGGGATGTTGGGGACACTCAGGTGTGGCCAACGGGGCCTGGAGCAGGTCCTCCACCTGTGAGACGCTCGGCTAGAATGCATCAGAGGCCCAGACACCTTGATGACTTTGTGGTAGGCCTAGCTTTAGGTGAAGCATGTTGGTCATGGGCGGCAGAATAATTCGCCCCAACACAGGGGAGTACTCTTGTAGTCTACCCAGGTGCCCATTTAACAATTAGACGTGTTAGTTTCTGGCCCAAATGTTAAAAATAAAAAAGGGTGGGGGGTTCTTGCTAAATTTACGGGGGGGGGGGGGGTATTTCATATTGTGTTGTCATGTTTTGTAAAGGGGGGGTATGTGTGGGGATTCGGCCCTTGGGGATTGCTGTAGCCGACACCAGGCAGTCAACGTGGTGACGTCAGGCAGGCTACGGCCAGTATGCATATTGAGCCAGAATCTCAATAAAGTTCAGTTCGTTACTTTACACAACATGGCTCATGTCTTGCTTTGTTAAGACATAACACAGCCGTTACACCATGTCTTGTAATTCGTATTGCTACATAACTTCCTTCATACAACAGTAAAAAAGTGAGTAGAATAAGCAAAAACAAACATAAGAATGAACATAAAGATAAATTGTGCTGTTTCTTGTGCAAATGGGCAGTGGGTGCGCTGAGTTCTTGTGGGGGGCACAAACAAAAGTCAGAGTCGAGGAGGATAGAGGTGGGGGATGAAGCATTGAGGGGGTGGTTTATTGTTCAGGAATCTGATGGCCTGTGAGTAGAAGCTGGTTGACAGCCTGGATGTGTGGGATTTCACACTCCTATAGCTCCTTCCTAAGATAAGATAAGATAAGCCTTTATTAGTCCCACAACGGGGAAATTCCAGGATTGCAACAGCACAGGGATAGCAACATTCACAGCAACAATCAGAAGGCAAGAAAAAAAAAAAAGTCGTTGCTGATGGTAGGCGTGAGAACAGACTGTGTTGTGGATGGGAAAATCCTTGATGGTGTTGTGGGCCCTCTTGATGAAGTATTATTTTAATTAAATTAAATTCTTGACATTTTTTTTTTGAGTTTTTGTATTTTCTTCTTTTTTATGGCCCTATAGGGGGTTTTCACGTGACGTCACAGGTCTGAGTCACCGCCGGCCGCCGCCATATTGGCGGTCAAGCGCTGGAGGTCTCTGTGCATATGCCTATGTAAACAAACCAGTTCTACACGTGTTTTGGTGCCTGTCATTGCTGCTTTGTTTTTTTTTTGTTACTTATTTGTACCCGTAGGTAGATTTGGTTTGCAGTCTGGTGACAAGCCACTGGCTGCCGGTCGCTGCGTGCGCGAGCGCCCTAAACCTACATGTTTTTGGTATGCGGGAGGAAACCGGAGAAATCCCGGAGTAAACCCACGCAACACGGGGAGAACATGCAAACTCCACACAGCTCACTGTTGGTCGGGGGCTGGGATCGAACCCACGATCTCACGATCCCCGCGATCCCCCGGCCGAGGGTAAACTGTGCTGCCGCAGTGCTAAACCACTGCGCCACCGTGCAGTGGTTCTCGCCGTTATCATGCCGGACACGTGATGTGCAGTTCACTGCTACAACAGGCGTGGACAAAAGGATCATGTACATACTGCTAGTCAATTAATAAAATTTTAGATTTGATAATAAGAAATATTAGCCCTGTGACAATGCAATGGAAGATAATAATTCACAATCTAGTGAAAATTACCAGACAGTGTATACACATAATTATAGTCCCATAGACTCTACAGAGGATATTATATTTTAAAAGTATATCTAGTAATTAGTACACTTACACGTGCAGTGATGACATGGAGCTCTTTGGCCTTGAGGTGCCAGATCTTAGGTTCATTCACCCATCCTGCCCTAAAGAATTTGAACGCATCCTTGCTCTTGTGAGCACTGAAGTTCTCCAATGAGTAAGGTGAAGGACTGACAATCAGGTAAATCATCAGATCACTAAATTCAAAGTCTGGCAATGTCACATCTGATGCAGTCAAAGGAGTAAACAGTACACCGGGTGCAGTGTAGGGATCACAACCCCCTAGAATGGCCAATTTCTCCTTGTACCTCTTCAACTCGACTCCAGAGAGATGCCTCGTCTGCTCACTGAGACCATTGTCAGGCTCTGCCATCGTAGTTTATCACCTAACTTATCACACACTTCAGAAAACCTCGCAGGACTCATCTCTTTGTCATGTAAACAAGTCTGGCGGGCGATACGCTTGACCGTCGGCGTCGCTAGGCACAGTCGGCGTCGCTAGGCGCGCGGGTCACGTGACTGAAACCCCTCTATTCCT
The DNA here is from genome assembly GCA_020510985.1 of Pholidichthys leucotaenia. NCBI lineage: Eukaryota > Metazoa > Chordata > Actinopteri > Cichliformes > Pholidichthyidae > Pholidichthys > Pholidichthys leucotaenia. Next base: position 271,491,569 of record CM035849.1, read on the forward strand.
CCATGTGAAAAAAAGATAGGCACCGCCCCATACATCACATGGTGTCCCACATGCTGTGGAAGGGATTCCTCCATGTAGATTGTAAAGTAGGATTTCATGAACTCTTTGCCAGTCCATTTTGTACAGAGTCCAGCAGCCCAATACAAATCACAGGAGCTTGAAAGGACAGTTTCTCCACCTTTTGACTTTTCTTTCTACAAAAATACTATTTCAACTTTTTTTTTCTCTCAAAATACCTGCATTCAACTTTCTTATCCAAATTTTGACTTTATTTTCAAAATGCATTTTCTTTTTGGGTAATTTTCAGTGTGATCCCAATGCTCCATATCGTGGCGTGCATCAAACACAACATAGTCCAGAACAGTTAGTTCTCCATGAGAAAAAAACCCTGTAATTTATTCTCAGAACCCACCCTGGTTATCTGTAACAATAAAGATGGCTTAAAAGTGTTTGGTGAGGGTCTAGCCGCGGTTGAGGGGTGAGATGTTTGCTCAGTTTCAACAGCAGCCGACCACAGAGGAAATGCAGAGAAGAAGAATGTGTATATTCCACTCCTTGCGGTAATAAGACCGCGCTTCCATTCTCTGGCATCTACTCGCCTCTCTTTTGTCATAAGCTGTGGTGTCAGCCAGCTCAGCTAGCCCGCACGTGTTGGGCTGATCCTCTGAAACCGCCATTAGATCACACACACACACACACAGAGGGTGGGTTTTTTTTTTCATTTCAGAGAACTGCGAGGCATACTGTAAGAGGCAGAGAAAACACATGAGTCAAGCATGCGGTCATCCCAACTTCCTGTCCGTTGGGCTGCGTGCTCCTGTTTGTGTGAGTTATTTTCTTCTGTGCATGTGCCTGGCAATCTGGTTATTAATTGCTTTCTTTTGTTCCTTTCTTTCTTCTCCCCCCATACCTTGTACCCTACTGAACCCTCATATTGCTCTCTTTCTCTCTGTCTTCAACGCTCTCTTCTCATCTTACCCGGTCGGTAATGTAATGCCACCATCAGCCTCCTAGGGCCTAAATAGATCTCAGTGAGAATTTAATAGTGTGACCATGATACATAACAAGAGTCCGTCCAGCAGAATGACATCAGCAGCGGGGAACTGCCGGCATCCCTGCTGAGTGTAGAGGGGCAGAACTGAGCTGAGCTGCTGTTTCAGCTCACATAAAGAGGCAGCGTGGGTAGAGTCCAACTTGGTCATTTGGGCCCAATTTATGCATGATTTTTATACCTTTAACTGACAAACATCTTTTTTATAGCATTTGTGCTAGTCTTTGTTTCTGTGAATGTATAAATTCCTCTGAGCTCATATCTCTTTTGGAACAACCTCTGGACACAGTCTGGAAGCAAATTATTCTTTATCTTATACATCATTTAGGCAATACTGTAGTCTACAAGGTCTTTAAACTTTAGAGCATTTGCATTAATGGATAAATGATTTGTTGTGGTGATCCAAGCGCTGAGTTTATCCGCGCCCGGGCCACTCAGCATTCTCCCTTTTTTCTCTTTCATTTCTACGTAGTTTATTATTGGTGCTCCCAGGGCTTTTACTGTGACAGCGCCGTGGCCGAACGTCCGGCTGTCAAAGTCTAGCCGGCACTGTCACAGCTGATCATGATTTTGGTCATGACGTTTCCTCCTGTCCTGTTTGGTTTATGGCTTTTTGTTGTCAGTATTTAAGGGAGCAGCTGAGGCTCACTCCTCGCTGCGACCTACGTCTACCAGGACTGGAGTCCCTATCCCCGGCTCCAGTCTTCCTTTCGTGTTTGGTTCGTCCTCGCTTCATCATTCGTAAGTGTTTATTCTTTAGCGTCAGGTTCCGCCCTCGCTACGCTCTTGCATTGACGTTAGTGTTCTTTATTTTGTGTTCTAGTTTAGTGTAGCTCTTTATTTTGTTCTTTCTGTAAATAAACTAGCCAACTCTCTGTTGGCATCTGGTGCCTCATTAATGCCCTGAAAGGGGCAAACACGACAGTAGGTCGCAGCCAAGCGAGGTGCCAGCCACAGTGTTTGTTTTTGGGCTTGAGTTTTTCCCCTTTTACGGGTGCCAGTGTTATTTGGAGAGATGGCATATTGTATTGAGTATCTTATGGAGGTTGACCTCCTGTCCAATGCCCGTCTGTTCACCCCCTCAGACACCGCACACTGGTACCTGGACCTCGCATAAAAGGCGTTAAAGCTCTATCACCTGACCTTGTATCCAGAGGGCAGGGAGAGGTTGAGGGAGTTGACGGTTTTACATCAGAGGAACTGGGAACCGATGGAGAATCCGGCCAAGAAGCCTCCATCTCCTCCCCGGGACACGATCGTTCCGACGAGGGGGAAGCCTCCTGATCGGGCTGGTCCTCCACAAGGTTCCCGTCCGGATCCTGTCCCGGGTTGCCAGAAGAATTCCGCCTCCCAGCCAGCTGTTTCCCCCGCGCCACGACGAAAGGTAAAGACAGCAGCCCCGGCCTCCAGATCATCTTGTCCCACTGTTCCGTCAGCTTCACATCCCCGGACTGCCCCGGCTGCTCCTCCCTCCTCCTCAGCGCGCCTTCCAGCTGCGGTGAGCCCAGCGAGTCCTCATCTGGCTCCACCCGTCACCGTTCCTCCGCGAGGGTTCCCGTCCCGATCCTGTCCCGGGCCGCCAAAGAAACTCCGCCTCCCAGCCAACTGTTTTCCCTGCGTCACGACGGAAGGTGAAAATAGCAGCCTCAGCCTCCGGGTCATCTTTTCCCGCTGTTCCGTCAGCTCCACGTCCCCGGACTGCCTAGGCTGCTCCTCCCTCTTCCTCAGCACTCCCTTCTGCTGCTGTGAGCTCTGTGATTCCTGGTCTGGCTCCACCCATCATCGATCCTGTTGGGGAAACTCCTCGTTGTCTTCCGGGGGGGTCATCCGTCACCATCCCTACGGGAAAAGGAAGAATCAATCCCGCTGCAGCAGTCACCATCGTTCCCCGGGAAAGCAGGCAAGTGTTTTTTCATTCTAAACCTCTGTCTGATGAATTTCCTTGTCTGATTCCTGGGGGTGGAGCTCAGAATTCACAGTCCTCTGAGCTCCCACCACCTGCTGCAGCCATTGAAATTGAACCTGCTACCTCTGTGTTTCCTCCCCTTCTCTCCAAGCGTCCTCCAGTGCCAGGAGTAGACCGTTGGACGGAGGAGGAGCCTGCGGCTCTGGAGAGCCTGGTTCCAGCTCTACAGCTGTGTCATGGGCAGAGGAGGAGGACTGACTGTCGTTTGGAGCCTGCGCTGACAATAAAATATCTCTGTGTCTCCGCGGAGCACCAGTCAGCTCCAGCAGGCAATCGATCCCCTGCCACAACGCCGAGTAGGCCATCGGCATTGGTTTCAGCGCCAGGGGGTTATCTGACTGTGGAGACCATCATGACGGCTGTGGAGGCCACCACAGTCGAGTGGGAACCGGAAATGGACCTCCAGATCTTCAAGCCTGGATTGTCAGAGTCCTGGACGGTGGTAGAGCTCGAGCTCAGGTAAGTGCTCTATTTTGTCTTCTTACTTTCTGTCTTGGAGCATTCTTGTCTGTCTCTTGGGGAGAAGAGCCAGGTGCAGCCGGCCGCTACATCCAAGCTCGTCTCGCCGGGCTCTGCCGCTGCCGGTGGCCCTGACCCCTGTTCTCCCTCTTTGTCCGAGCCTTCTCCCAGGGTCACCAGAAATGAGTCAGCTCCGGTCGTTTTCGTTGAAGCTCCGGGTTCATGTTTGGAGGTCATCCCAGGAGCTGCGCTGGCCCGGTCAGGGTCCACCAAGGGTGCTGCACCAGCCCTGTTCGAGGTTGGTGAGGGAGCTGCAGATCCCCTTCCACCTAGAACCAGACTGGTTCCCCGTGTCCCCCCTATTCCACCACCGGATGCTGCTGGGGTCCCTTTCATTCGGTTTGGCTTCCCCTTGCTGTGCCTCTCGGTAGGGAAGCCGCCTCCGAGCTCCCCCCTCCTGTCCTGGTGGTCTAAGGACACAGATCGGCCACTTGACAGACTGCTTCGCTGGTTGGGCGACCTGGGTCGGCAGCCTGAGGTACGGTTTCCCCGGTTCTGGGACTTGGGCAGGCCACCCGAACTGTTTTTTTTCCCCTTATCTTCTGATGTGGTCAGGATGTCGGTAGGGCACCTGAACTGCCTTCTTTTCCTGTCTGCCTGCCAGTATCCCCTATACTTGTGTTTGTGTGGTGTTTTTTTTTCTCTCTCTCGTATATTGCTAAAAAAAAAAAAAAAAATTCCTGCCTTGTGATTGAGTTGCAGTGTACTTATATATTTTTGTGTTTGCCTATTCTGCTGTATTTGAGCATTTTCTAAGTTGAAGTGTACATGTATTTTTGTTTTCACTTGTTTATCTGGTTTTGGGCATTCTGTTTCGTTATTCGTGTTGTATGCGTGTATTAGCCACTCTATTTTGTGCTTGAGCCTTTGTTTTTCATTCTGCTCTTTGTGGGTTTTTTTTTTTCTTTTAGACATTTTGGGCCTGTTTTCTTTCTGGTTTCTCTCCCTCCTAGCCTGTTTCCCCCTCCGCCCTCTTGTTAGCCTTCTGGTTGGGAGGGGCTCTTTGGCTGTTTCTTTCTTTCTTTCAAAGGTCTTTTTATTATTATTAATTGAAGTATCAATACAATACAAAGTATTAGAAATTTTCATTTTTGTTTTAACCAAACAGTGAAAAACTAGAACTTAAAGCTAACAAATGTAAATACTTCAAAGCACAAAAACCTTTAAATAAGCAATAATTAAAAAAAAAATACAAAGAAAAATTGTGTGTGTGAAGTGGGGGTGGGGTAAAGGGGATATGAGCTACTCAGAAACTATAATCGTGGGTCTTTCAAAGAAATCAAGAAACGGGCGCCATAACTTATAGAATTTGTTTTCAGAGCCACAGACTGTATATCTGATTTTTTCTAAATCCAAACAGGACATTATATCTTTTATCCACTGTAAATGTGAAGGGGGCGAAGAGTCTTTCCACTTCAGTAATACAGCACGTCTGGCCAATAATAATGAAAATTTGAATACTTTTAATTTGGAATTTGGCAAGACAAGTTCTGGAGCCACACCAAAAATGGCACATAATGGATCAGGTTTAATTTGATATTGCAGGACTTCAGACATAGTGATAAAAACAGAATGCCAAAAATTCATCAATGCAGGGCAGGACCAATACATGTGAAGCAAAGTGCCAGGAGCGCTACCACACTTTTCACAAGTTGGGTCTATATCCGAGTAAATACGTGCTAACTTAACCTTAGACAGGTGCATCCGGTGTACAATCTTAAATTGAATAAGAGCGTGACGAGCACACATTAATACAGTGTGAACCTGGCCAAGAATAGAGTCCCACAGTTCATCAGTAAAAGTAAAATTAAGATCTTGTTCCCAATTCAATTTGATAGCGGCCAGAGAAGAAGATTGTAAATTTGAAATTAAATTATATAAAACTGACATTACCCCCTTAGAAGTTGGTTTAACTAATAAAAAATCATCTAGAGGATTATCAGAAGGTCTTTGAGGGAATTGTTTTGTCATGGTTTGCACATAATGTCTGACCTGGAGGAAGCGGGAAAAAATGTGTAGAAGTGATGTCGAATTTAGTGGAAAGTTGAGAAAAACTTGCAAACTGACCATCAAAATATAAATCCGCAAAAGATTTTAAACCTTTTCTGTGCCATATATGAAATGCGCTATCAATAGTTGATGGGGTAAATAAATGATTTGCAGCAATTGGACTTCTAATGGAGAAAAACTGAAGACCGAAGTTTTTCCTGAATTGAGACCAAATTCTAAGAGACTGACGAACTACTTTATTATTACCCAGTGTAGACAAAGCAAGGGGAAGTGGTGAACCTAAAATTGCCGGTAGGGAGGTTTGATTGTCCACATGTGACTCCATAAGGATCCAAATGGGTGATTTGGGTTCCAGATAAAAATGTTTCCAATATAACATGCACCTGATATTTGCTGCCCAGTAGTAATATTGAAAGTTAGGCAGAGCCATGCCACCCACTGATTTGGGTCTTTGAAGAAAAACTTTCCTCAGTCTCGGATGTTTACCATTCCAAATAAATGAGGTGATCAGAGAGTCCAAAGACTTAAAAAAGGATTTAGGAATAAAAATGGGGAGACATTGAAACAAATATAAAAACTTTGGAAGTAACATCATTTTTACAGAATTGATTCTGCCAATTAAAGACAAGGATAATGGGGACCATTTGGAAAGTATTAGCTTGCACTGGTCAAGTAAGGGGAGAAAATTATTTTTAAACAAGTAATTAAATTGTTTAGTGACACATATCCCAAGATAATTAAACTGATCAATAACGACCTTGAAGGGAAAATTTTCAAAATCCTGAACTTGAATCTTTTCATTAATCAGAAACAGTTCACTCTTATTAAGATTAATTTTATAACCAGAAAACCTACTAAAACTATCCAAAATGTTGAGTATAGCGGGTAATGAAGTAAGTGGGTTGGAGAGAAATAGTAAAAGATCGTCAGCATAGAGTGAAACCCTATGCTCAATGCCACCCCTACGAATGCCTAGAAAGTCCCGGCTCCCGCGGATTGCAATAGCTAACGGCTCAACTGCCAAGGCAAAGAGCAACGGGCTCAAAGGACAGCCTTGCCTCGTACCACGGTAAAGTCTAAAATAGTCAGAATAGCGACAATTAGTTAACACTGAAGCTAAAGGACTAGCATAGAGAAGTTTAATCCAGGAACAGAAGGAAGGACCAAAACCGAACCTCTCCAAAGTAAAAAACAAATACTCCCACTCAACCCTATCGAATGCCTTTTCAGCATCCAAACTAATAAGACATTCAGGTATGTTGTGGTGAGGAGTATAAATAATATTAAACAACCGCCGCAAGTTAAAAAAAGAATGGCGATTTTTAATGAAACCGGTTTGGTCCTGTGAAATTATAAAAGGAAGAATCTTTTCCAACCTTGAAGCTAACAACTTTGACAAAATTTTAACATCGGTATTTAACAAGGAAATAGGCCTGTAAGAAGCACAATCAACAGGATCCTTATCTTTTTTAAGCAACACAGTGATACAGGCCTGATAGCATGAAGGAGGAAGTGTACCGGAGTCAAGTGACTCTGTAAAAACTTGACAAAGGAAAGGGGCGAGGTCGTCAGAGAATTTTTTGAAAAAATCAGGGGAAAACCCATCGGGTCCTGGAGATTTTCCTGATTGCATGGATGATATTGCCAGCTGAATTTCTTCTTTTGTGATGGGAGCTTCTAAAATTTGCTGAGATTCTGAAGAAATCGAAGGAATATCAATAGAATCAAAAAAAAATTCCAAATCCTTTAAGTTTGTTGTATATTCTGAGGTATATAATTTGGAATAAAATGACTTGAAAATATCATTAATCACTTGTTGGTCTGATGTCACCTCTCCTTTATCTGTCCTAACTCCAGTAATAATTTGCTTAGCTCTAATACCACGCAGTTGATTAGCTAGAAGTTTACTGTTTTTTTCGCCATGTTCATAAAATTCACTCTTGTTCCTTATTAAACAACCTTCAATTTGTCGAGTAGAAAGTAAATTAAGTTTAGTTTGTAATATCATACGTTCCTTGTACAGAGCGGGTGATGGAGATTGAGCATATTGTCTGTCAATGTCCAGGATTTGATCTAAAATAGCCTTCTGTTCCTGTATTAAGGATCGTCTTTTAAATGCTGCCAATGAAATAAATTCCCCCCTAAGAAATGCCTTCATGGCCTCCCATATCGTTTTATTTGGCATACCAGGAGTTTTATTTTCTTTCAAAAAAAAATTAATTTTAGAAGAAATATTCGCAACCAATTTTTCATCTGTAAGTAATAATGGATCCAATCTCCAATGCTTTCTCATGGAGTCACATCCATGGAGGATCATTTTAAGTACAAGAGGGGCATGATCAGAAACCGAGATGCTATCATAACTGCAAGAGCAAAGGTTATTAATTAATAAATTGTCAACAAAAAAATAATCTATTCTGGTATAAGTATGGTGTACGTGAGAGAAAAAAGAATAGTCCCTGCCGTTAGGATGTAAAAAACGCCAAGGATCTGTAAGGCTATATTCCTCAAGAAAAGACTTAACATAAGTTGCAGATTTATTAAGACTAGCAGGTTTTGAGGATGAGCGGTCTAAGATCGGATCCATATACAAATTAAAGTCACCCCCAAGAATTAGAGAATGAGTATTTAAATCCAGAAGTTGCGAAAAAAGGTTGCGAAAAAAGTGCACATCATCAAAATTCGGTGCATACAGATTAGCCAAGGTGACATGTTTATTGCCAAGTTTACCTGATACTATTACAAATCGTCCATTTTTATCTAATACAACATTAGAGGGAATAAATGGGATATTTCGATCAATAAGAATAGCAGCGCCCCTGGCCTTAGCTTTAAAATTTGAATGAAAAAATTGTCCTGACCAACATTTTGACAAACGCAAGTGGTCGGAATCCTGCAAATGGGTTTTCTGCAAAAATAGTACCCCAGGCTTAAACTGCTTTAGACGTGACATGACTCTTTCGTTTAATTGGATGGTTCAACCCCTTCACATTCCAGCTTACCAAAGTAAGATTACTATTCATTCAAAGAGTAAAATTTATGTATTATGTTGTGTAGCCCAAAGAAGAGTAAAGTGAGGTACGGGTAAAAAAAAAGAAAAAAAAGGAGGGGGTAAGGGGGGTGTAAATAAATCCATAACAAAAAACAAAACAAAACAAAAAAAAATAAAAAAAAAAATAAAAAAAAAATAAAAAAATCCAACAACCAAACCTATAACAACACTCCAGCCGGTTGCAAAAAAACAGCAACCGCTCCATCTCCTGCTCTATTTTCATCCTAATAGAATGCTCCCATACAACTGGCTTCAATCCTGCATAATATGAACGTTTTACCCTAAAAAAAAAAAATTAAATTAAATAAAATTAAAAAAGAATTAAGTAAACAACAACGTATAGGGAGCCAATTTTACCTTGTTTTTGAACATCTAAAAATGCATCAATGTCCAGTCAGTGCAGCTTCAATGAAGTTACAATCAAGCAGTCCAGCGCGGCAGCTGGTCAACCCAGAAATGTCCAGTTCAAGGCGAAAATTGCTGGTTTCTCTCCCTGGTTTGCATGAAGCGGGTGGCCTCTGAGACGGACGCCAGCCACTGGTTTTGGCCGTCTGGAAGAGTTATCCGGAGCCTGGCGGGGAAAAGAAGAGAAGGACGAAAACCTCTCTTGTACAACTCGGACATAACCTCCTTATATTCGGCTCGTTGCTTCTGAACGTCGGCGTTATAATCCTCGTAGAACTGAAGTTTATGTCCACGATATTCCAAAGTCCCACGGCGTCTCCGCGCTTCTCTCATCACCAAGTCTTTGGTCCAAAACCGGTGGAAACAAATAATGACAGCGCGCGGCTTCCCATTCAGACTCAGCTTGGGCATGAGGCTGCAGTGGGCCCTATCCAGCTCTGGGGGAGATGGCAAAGTTTGTGCGCCAAAGACGTCCACCAACAGCCGAGAAAAAAATTCAGATGGCCGTGGACCCACATCAAAGGACTCCGGCAGACCCACCAGACGAATATTCAGCCTCCTGCTTCTTCCCTCCAGGTCAGAAAGTTTGTTTTTCAAAAGTTTGTTCTCCTCCTGCATTGACTCACATGTAACTTCAAGCGCCGCTAGGCGCTGGCTGACGTCCTCCGCGTTGTTTTCAAGGTCGCCAATGCGTTGCTCCTGGTTCGCCACATCTGCTTGAATCTTGTCTAGCTTACCATTAATAAGCTCAAATGAAGCTTTGAAGTCAGCAGCTATGGACATTCTGTGTTGCTCTAGCAAGGCAACAAGTGCAGAGTTAAGGCTGATATTAGCATCCTCAGCTAAGCTGGTGTTAGTATTGTTCCCTGCTGCCTCCTTTTCAGTCTGCTTTCTTGTTTTGGACATATTTCACAACTCAAAACAAATTCTGCGCGTATTAAATGTCCAAAACATTAACAGCTTACAGCAAAATAGGGTTTAAAAAGTAAGGAAAAAAAATATAGCAGGAGCCAGCAACGCACACACCTACTCCATTGCCAGCACACCTGATGCCCGTTTGTTCTGGCTGTTTCTTTGGACACCTGGAATGCATCCTTTGAACGGGGGGTGCTGTGGTGATCCGAGCGCTGAGTTTATCCGCGCCCGGGCTACTCAGCATTCTCCCTTTTTTCTCCTTCATTTCTGCGTAGTTTATTATTGGTGCTCCCAGGGCTTTTACTGTGACAGCACCGCGGCCGAACTTCTGGCTGTCAGAGTCTAGCTGGCACTGTCACAGCTGATCATGATTTCGGTCATTACATTTCCTCCTGTCCTGTTTGGTTTATGGCTTTTTGTTATCAGTATTTAAGGGAACAGCTGAGGCTCAGTCCTCGCTGCGACCTACGTCTACCAGGACTGGAGTCCCTATCCCAGGCTCCAGTCTTCTTTCAGTGTTTGATTCGTCCTCGCTTCATCATTCGTAAGTGTTTATTCTTTAGCGTCAGGTTCCGCCCTCACTACGCTCTTGCATTGGTGTTAGTGTTCTTTATTTTGTGTTCTAGTTTAGTGTATGTGTTTTGCCCCATGTGGCTCTTTATTTTGTTCTTTCAGTAGATAAATAAACTCTCTGTTGGCATCTGGTGCCTCATTTATGCCCTGAAAGGGGCAAACACGACATTTGTGTGTCATAATAGTTTTATTCACAGTCATTATTGCTCTTTTCTGCATTATAACAATAGCATTTATGTTTGTTTTATATGTTTTTTTTATTTTTCACCATTACTCCACACAATAAGACATGTATGGAACTACTAGGGAGTTGTATAGTATATGTAATGAATATATTTTTTTAATGTCTTTAAGGGGGTCATTGACTGCACTTTTTCCACATTTTAAGAGCTCACACATGTCTTAACTGTTATGTTTTGGGCATGGTTTGGGGACCATGCCCATGCTTTAAGTTGATGTGATGTCAATATGTTTTCCTTGTTATTATTATTTCCACTATTTGCCCTGTGTGTTACCATTAGTATTATTATTATAGGTATTGTCTTCTGTGTTTCTCCTGGTGGGTTGTGTCATCTGCTGTTTGTCTTTGTCATTATTGTGGTCTGATGTGTATATTTGTTTACCTATTGTCCCCAGTTCCTCTTGTTTTCTGTACCTATAGCCATTTTCCCTCTTGTATGCTCTGTTTAGCCCTTGATTGTTGTCCCAGCTGTCCTGCATCTGTGATCATTAGTTCCCCTGTATATGTCAGTCTGTGTTGGTGCTCTGTGTGGCGTTATTGTCGATCTTCCCTGGCGGCTTCCTAGTGTCCCAAGTTACCACCGTGAGTGTTTTGCCTTTAGAAGAAGAAGAAGAAGCCACTTCTATTGTCATTCAGTCCATACAGCCAATCATGTACAGTAGAACGAAATCACGTTTCTCCTATCTACAATGTTAATCAGAGGGGTCGCTGTCATACAAGGCGCCACCACAAGCAGCTTCTCGTTTCCCCATTCTATTACGCTGAGCACCAAGCTAGAAAGCGGGAAGTACCATTTTTATATGGTCTTTGGTATGACCCTGCCAGGATTTGAACCCCCAACTTCCCGGTTGTGGGGTGGATGCTCTATCAACTAGTCACCACTCCGGTGGTCCACTTTAGACTCCTGAGTTATTTTCCAGCCCCTGTGCTGTCTATTGTTTCTCTGAGTTTTCTGTTAATAAATCATGTTGCACTTGAGTACTGTCTGCACTCTGAGTCCTTTTTCTTACCTGCTCGCCAGAGGTAGCCATGACATTAATGAAGTGTTTGTAACATATTTTGTTTGCATTTTCTTAATTTTTTTAATTATTGAAGTAAATTTGCTTTGTATTTTTCCTGGCTTTCTTGAAACACTCTGATTTAAAGCCTATCACTTTAAGAAACATCCTTCACCTATTCAGCTCTGCCATTAGCTGACTAGCTTCTAGCCTTTAACTTTTAGCCTCCTTCTAGCTCAGATGAGCAGTGCTGGTTCACTGATCCATAGACACTGTATCCCATGTCGCTCCCGCCCATCTCCCAATAATTTTGTTGTAATTCCACAACAAATCGCTAGCACAGTGCGTCGGTCGGCACACCCATCGCCGCAACCGACCTGGCCCGGGACCTGAGGCTGCTGGCCAAGCTGAGGCAAAGCTTACAGAGCTGATCTGCTGATCCACGGGATCTCAAAGGGTCAGCGAGCGAGACACTGCTCCGCTCCCGCAGCCAGCTGGGGGACGGCCCGTCATGAGGTGGCTCCCCTATGCTGCCCATGAGAGTGGAGTGGAGTCAGGCTGAGCCCCGGAGGACAGTGGGGGAGCTGGCCATGACAGCCAGCAGCCTTGGGTCCCAGGTCAGTTGCCATGACTGGCATGCCAGTGCTGGCAATCTGCTGTGAAATCACAGCAACATTATTGGGAGATGGGCAGGAGTGACGCGAGGTATTTTGTCGACTGTGGACTGATGAACCAGGTGGTAACAGGGATGGTTATTGGGGTGACTAAGATCTGAAGAAAATAATATATGCAACACTTGGTCCGAGCCTCCTGGTACCAGTGTTAGCTGGGGGAATAATAGCTCAGGGGCTAATAGGCTACCTTTAGGACTCCTTATATCTACATGACAGACAGCTTGGCTAGCCAATTATAGAGCAGTGGGTGGATCTCAAGGACAGTGGTGGGTTTGCTTCCTCAAATCATGACGTTGTGGAGGAAAAATAGGTTCAGGCGAGATGTGACGAGCTGGAAGGTTTCAGAGTTTTATTTCCTCCATCATCATGAAACATACTTGTAGCGCTGTGAGCTGTGTTGTGCTGTGCTGTGCTGTGCTGTGCTGTTGAGGCATGTATAGCAAGCTCTTTTATACATGTTATGCCAACAGAGAGAATGCATGGCACATTTGCATATTGATATACATATCAGTCAATACATATCATTCGCGTGACCAACTGGCGCCAGGACGTCCCCTCCTTAATCCGGGGATGTATAACAATAGTCCATTGTTCTGATTGTCTCCTAGGGGCTCTCTGTCCATATGCAAATTGTCCTCTGCTTCCTGCCGGCTAGCTGAGTGTGAGGATTGAATGTCCATGTAGATTGTGGTGGGTCACCACAACGTATAGGATTTACCCGGAGGGAGTCAAAAACGTTTTTGGCATTTCTGGGAAAGAAAAACAAAATAAAGACTCTGTGTGTGTGTGTGTGTGTGTGTGTGTGTGTGTGTGTGTGTGTGTGTGTGTGTGTGTGTGTGTGTGTGTGTGTGTGTGTGTTTTAAGAGAATTTACTGTTTTGATATTTTTGGGATAATTATGTGACCAATAGACATGTTTCAGACAGTTAAAACCTACAAACACACCATTTCTCAGTTAATGACCCCTTTCACTCTATGTAATATTGCAATTGACTTTGGCATTTTTGTCTTTACATACATTGCATCATGTTTCCAACACAATTTATGGTCAATAACAACCCCTAAAAATTAGCTTTAAACACTCTTTCTATTTCAATATTATTTATTTTTAGGTTTCCTTGTTTTTCAACTGTTGTTTCCCAAAAAATTCTAGTTCAGTTCTTACCATGTCCAAAAGTTGTTCAAAATTGTTTTGAGAATAAAACATATTTGTATCATCTGCAAAGAAAACAAATTTTTACAGTCGTGATACATTGCAAATGTCAGTCTTGGTCTTGACTTGATCTCAGCTTGGTCTTGAACCATCAATGTCTTGACTACACTTACATAAAAACTTTTAGGGTCACTGCTTGGTTATAATTAGGTTTATGGGTAATAGACACTCTTTTCAAGATTATTTACACATCATAAGTCAAATACATCAAAATTAACATTTCAACAATGGGTGGATGTGTGAGAGGGTCACCCCAAGGAAGCTACTTAAAGCAGACGGACAGTGACATTTTTTTATTGAACCAATCAACAGATTGTATGAAAATATTCTATTCTGTCTATTCCCGCGATTTAATATGTGTCACCAGCTTCCATAAATGACCTTATTTGCTCATAGCTCAGCCTTCACTTAGTGAGGCTGCAGTACCGCCATCTCTCGATAGGTGCGGGCATTGGTGACGTCACAACAGCAATAGAAAATGGCAGAACAAGAGCAAAGTGATTCGGACAGCGATTATTTTCTCGAGTTTGACGACCTCAATATAAATGATGACATTGAAAATGAAGAATCGGATGATGAAGTAGTTTTGGGTGGTGCTGAGGGGGTAGTCAGCCTTATGTGTGGGAAAGAAGTGAGGGTTATATTGCCTGCCTGTGCGGTGAGCCTCATCAGAGAAACATTCCCATCTGATCACTTCAAGGGATTTTGCCTACCAAGATTAGATTTGTGAACAATGATATGTAAATAAAGTTTTGTAAAATCATATATTGAGTTTATTAATGTTCATGTCAATGTTATAATTCTCATAGTTCAGCAGTCATCAAAGTCGCATGTCATATACATTTGAATAATTTGAACGCACTAAATTCTTCTCAATTTGAAAAGAAATATTACATACTATACCACCTTTGTATGAATGTTTGAAAACACAGCAGAAATATACAAAGAAATCCAAAAATCAATGGAGTATCACTACAGATTAAGAAAATAACTAGTTTCCAGATATAGCAATTATTATTCCAATAAATAACATTTCACAGTTATAATGGGCACCATTTTATGGTAGAAAATTGGGGTTCCATTTTTAAAAGCACATTTCTCTTACAATCTTAGGCTTATATTTGTTTTTCTTAGCAAATATGTTGCTTCCCTAAAAATTGAAAGCTGAACTGTCATTGGTAATTGGTAATTTCTTCTACTTTTACATGTTTGATTTTGAAAATCATCCATTGCTTGGAATTCATTTAAAATGTTTAGTAAACATTTGCAGTGAATATTAAAAATACCAAACTTACCCTGTTTACTTCTCGTTTTCTGACAGCTGATCGCCTCGGTAGATCACCCTTGCTTTTCACGCCACTGTCACTGACACTTGTCTCAGAGTCAGACTTGGGAATCGAGGGATATATAGTTGGAATAGCCGTTTTCTTTATCACCAATCTTTTTGCAAATTGCATCTTATTCTCGAAATCGCTGTAAACGAAATGTCTACTGCACATGTAGGGCGCTAACGAGGTGCAGGTGTGCGCGCAGCTGAGCTGATGCCTGAGAGCGGCGAGCCGTGACACCTGCAAAATATATGTGGACAAGAAAGACTGACAAACCTGGGTACTATTTCACTGCAGTCTGCTTTAATACAGAAGCTGAAGCAATAGGGGACACTGTATGTCTCTGTAATTGAGAACTTTGCTTCTAAAAAACACAGGAGGATGGACTTCCAATATAAGTAACCGGTGAGTTAAACTGTCTTTCTTCAGCATGTTTTTTCCCCCTAACCGTTCTTATAATCATGAAAATATTTGGTAATTCCGAGAAATATCCGTAATCGCCAATTTTAAAACGTAAACATCAAGTGTTGCATGAAGCAAAACACAGCAGGACCATCGCACCTGTAGACAACACAACGCCAAACCATATTAATTCGATTCCTGAAATCCTAATCTTCATAAATAATCTATTTGTAATCCACAAGTATTCCGAGAAATATCCGTAATCGCCATTTCAAGACGTAAACATCAAGTGTTGCATGAAGCAAAACACAGCACTGGCCGCCGACCGTGTGCGTGTGTTTGCCGGTGGTGACGTCACACAGTCAGTGGCCATCTTAGCCGCTGATCGCTTGGCTGGGTCAGACAGCTCTGCACGACAGCGTACTTCAAGAGCGCATTGTCACCTTATGCGACATTCGTTGACACCAAAACATGTGCAGTTCGACTTAGCTCGTCTCAGACAACAATTTGAGATAAGAATTAGCGATATTGAATTTTCGTCTGTCCGTCTGCTTTAAACTTATAATGGGGGGCCTAATTACACACATTTGCAACAAACATACAAACACATACAATAGACAATACAATAGACAACCCCAGTATTCTCTGCATGTTTAACAGCCACAGATTATTCAAATCCACAATAAGTAAGTAAATTAATACTTAACTTACTTAATCCTCGCCAGGCCACTTCGGTGACCGTTGCATTCAATCGTCTGAAGCCAGGGCAATCTTGGGCTAGGGCAGTGAGGTCAGCCAGAGGGCTTATCATTGCAACTTGGGTTGTCCAGGACAGTCTGGGCTGACCTCGGGGGCGATGCCAGCCCTGGGGCAGCGGACAAGCACTGGCGGAGAGGGCCTACTTGGCTGGTGTCCCATCTTCCAGCCTGGCCACGTGGCCGAGGAGCCGCAGCCTCCCTCTTCTGATGATCTCATCGTTTGTGGTGTGGTGGAACCATCAGATGCCGGGGATATTACCGAGGCAGGTCCGATGGTATGTATCCAGATGGTGGGTGGTTGTGGTGGAGAGGGTCCAGATCTCGGACTCGTAAAGGAGGACAGGGATTACACAGGTGTTAAAGATTTGCAACTTTGTGGTCGTGCGGATCTTCCCGCTCTGCCAGATTCTCTGGAGGTGGCTGAAAGCACTGCAAGGCAGCTGCAAGCAGCGAGTAATCTCTGGGTCTGACGAGCAGGAGCTGGTGATCTTAGATCCGAGGTAGACAAAGTCGCTGACAATTTTAACTAGCTCATTGTTGATGGTGATGACTTGTGGTGGTGGTGGCAAGAAGTCTGACAGCGACTGGATCTTTGTCTTTGCCCAGCTGATGCTAAGGCCCAGGGGTGATGCTTCCTCTGCAAGCAGCTCCAGTGCCTCAGCAATTATGTCTATATGCATGGCGAAAAGCACCACGTCGTCCGCATAGCACAGGCCTGCGAACTGGGAGTGGAAGTCAACTCTGAGACTGGGGCACTGTTCCGTCGCGTTCTTGACCCCGTAGTCAACCGGAGCATTAAAGAGGTTTGGCGCAGTGACACATCCCTACTGGACTCCAGAGGTGGTGACAAAAAGGTCTGACACGTCACCCTTGTTGCGTACCCTGCACATGGTGTTGGAGTAGAAGTCCCAGAGAATGTTGATGTACTTGGACATGACTCCAATGCCACGGAGGAGTTGCCAGAGGGTGTTCCTGTCTAAGGAGTCGAAGGCAGTTTTGAAGTCAACATAGGCTGCATATAGAGATTGGCGATACTCCCTCCGTTGCTGTGCCAGGACACTCAAGGCAAAGATGCAGTCCACTGTGGATTGGCGAGGGGTGAAGCCGGCCTGCTGGCAGCGGCGCTTGACGAGGAGCAGGAGGCGGATGCGGCTCAGGATGACAGCGGTGATTACCTTGTCGGGGATGGACAGCAGCATGATGGGACGATAGCTGGCTATGCTCCAATGGTCACCCTTGTTCTTGTAGAAGGACAGAATGACCCCATCCCTGCATTCTCCAGGGATGCGTTCTTCTGCCCAGATGAAGTAACACAGATGTTCCAGCAGAGGGATGACAGAGGTGAGGGCGGCTCTATGGCGTAACTCCATCAGCGCTGGGGGCTCACCCAGAGGGGAGCTTCATGACGATATCTGACAGCTCATTGACTGAGCTGTCAGATACCGCAAAGAGAAAAAGAACAAATAAATAAGTAAATACTAATGTAGTTAGGTAAACACGTGGATAATTTTTGTTGTTTATGTGGATAATTTTTTGTTATTTTTTTAGATTTTTCTTGAAGGTGGGTATGGAGTGTGACATTTTTATCCCCCCAAGGGGGGATTATGTTATGGGTCAGTCCATCTGACCGTCTGTCTGTCCGTCTGTCCCACTTTTATGAAATCAGCTCCTACAGTTTTGGTCCAATTGTTTTGAAACTTGATACCATGGTTTGATATATACTGAGAATGTGCATATTGTATTTGATTCTGATCGGATGACTTTTGCAGGAATTGTAGCCCCTGACCTATGACCTCATGTTTCACCTCACTTAATACACAGTAACTGTCTTGTGAAATCAACTCCTCCTACAGTTTTGTTCCGATTGTTTTGAAACTTTTTACTATGGTTTGAGATACTCTGATGATGCACATATTGCAATTTCACTCTCATTGGATGACCTTGTGGTCAAAGGTCAGAGCATATTGCAATTTCTGTCTAATTGGATGACCTTGAGGTCAAAGGTCAGAGGTCAAATTTTTCCCTAAATCTTCTGAACACAATAACAACTGAAAGAAATGATGTAGGCTTTTCAAATCAGTAATGGAGTTGTATCTAATACACATCTTAGATGACTTACACCCTCACCTAACTATGGATTTGGGGTCAAAGGTCAGAATTCAAAGTTAACATTGCAGTTGCACTGTTGTAAACGATAAATGCTACATTTACTATTACTATAAAATGAGTAAAGCTAGGGCCACCAAACCTGGTATACAGGTTCACCTTGGAATCCTGACCTCTGACTATGGGTTTTGGCTCAAAAGGTCAAAGGTCAAGGTTACCATTCCTTATGCCTTATTACTGTACAATGCATACATTGATAAACCCCACCCTGATAGCCGGGGAGGCGGTGTTGCTGTTATTCACCAAAAAACATCAAAATATCCAACATTCCCACCCCCACAGTCCACTCATTTGAACAGCTTGCCTTCAAACTCTCTGGTCCCACCCCCCGATCACCGCTGTTATCTACCGCCCGCCCCCCCACAAAAGCTAAATCCTTCCTTTCTACCACAAGTCTCGGATCTGTTGACCCAGCTCTCCACCATCCCACCCTCTATTTTTCTCCTCGGAGACTTTAAACTCCACATCGATACCACTGACTGCAAATCTTCCTGGAACTTCTTCAGTGCTTCACCTTCACTCAACACGTTGACTGCCTGACTCACTCACATGGACACATTTTGGATCTGGTCTGCTCAACTGGACTAACAATACTCAAACTCAGCAGCATCAACCTCCATATCTCTGACCACCTGGCAATCATCATGGACATCAACATCCCCATCCCTTCCCTAAAGAAAAGCACACAATATTCTTCAGAAATGTCAAAACCATCACTCCTCTAGTTCTCTCAGGCCTGGTGCACACAACAATGTTTTCATTTAGACCCAGAGAGAAACATCTGAGTACACATGACACCTCACAGGAGCAACCGCACGTGCACATGGATCCATCAGCGGTGTGAAAACTGCTGTTGGAACTAATGGATGATAAGTAGAAGTTTTACTTGGAACTTTGGATTATTACTATAAACGCCAAATTCCATCTGCAATAAATATTTATATTCATTTTCTTTAAGCTGAAATGATGAGGGAGTAATAAATAAATAAATAAATAGCACATTGAGATGACGTTTGTTGTGATTAGGTGCTATACAAATAAAGTTGAATTTAATAAATAACCTACACTACTCACAAAAAGTTAGGGATATTTGGCTTTTGGGTGAAATTTATGAAAAATGTGAAAAGTTCACGCTACAGAGATATTATATTGTGAAAGTAGGGCATTTAAGTAGACGCATGCAATGGTGATTTCCTCATCTCAAACAATTTATTGAAACAAAAGCCAACAACAGTGGTGGGTATACTACAGCAAAAAATGTCAATGCCTCAGTAACTTGTCATGTGCCCTTGAGTATCAATTACAGTTTGACAAAGATGTCTCATGCTGTTCACAGGTCAACTTATTGTCTGCTGAGGCATGGCATTCCACTCTTTTTGAAGAGTGGCCCTCAGGTCATTGAGGTTGTGGGGTGCAAGGTTACGAGCCTCTACACGGTGACTCAGCTGATCCCATAGGTTTTCTATGGGATTCAGGTCTGGAGAAAGTGGAGGCCACTCCATTTGAGATACCCCAGCCTCCAGCAGCCAGTTCCTTAGGCTGTGCATCCCCCAAATGCATTTTTTCCACTCTGGGCGATGGTTTTCTATTCATTCTCTATGTAGTAGATAGACGGACGGACGGACGGACAGATTGTGATGATCTGGTGAGCATGCTCCCCCTCCTGTGGGAGGTTCCTTTGTCTGTCTCCTGGCTCCGCAGGTCATCAGTGCACCTGCGTGAGTGGGCGCACCTGCTGCTTCCTCGCTGCCAGCGTATAAAGGAACCAGTTAGTGAATACTCCAGCTCTGGACCGTTAGGTATTGCGATCTCTAATTTGGTCAAGCTCTTGAAACCCAGACCCATGACTAATCTTCCTTCTTCCTTCTTTCTTCAGGTTGCTGCCATCTCAGCGGTGTGCTCCCAGGATTGGCGCGCACTCAGCTGCTTTCCATCACCCTCGCCTGAGGCTCTCCTACTCCATGCAGTCAGTCCTCAGCTCAGCTCCACTCCTCCTCCACTTCCCTCATCTGCTCCTCCTGCCGGCTCAACCCCGCTGGCTTCTTCATCTCCCTCCACTGGGTTTCGCTGCCAGGTCCTCTGCTCGTTTTTGTAAGTCTTCCCCTGCTCATAGTCTATTTATCTCAGTTCCATTACCTGGCTCTAACCGGCTCTCTGTCTCTCTGTCTCTCTCTCTCTCTCACTCTCTCTCTCCCTCTCTCTCTCTCTCTCTTTCTCTCTCTCTCTCTCTCTCCCCCTAGGCTGTGTGTCCTCCAGTGTGTGTTATTGTCTGTACATTTGTGTTGTTTAATAAACCCCATGAAACGTCTCCCCAGTGTCTGTGTGCTTCCTCTGGTGATAGCTGCCTAGCGTTTGAGCCTTAGGCTAAACTAATTATGACAGAACGGTCCAGCCAGGATCGAGGCTCAGCAGGCGCTTCACCAGGGGAGCATTCAGCTCTCATCCGGTTAGACGCCATGGAGCATCAGGTTGCCGTTCTCACCAATCAGTTACAAACCATTACACAACAATTGGCCACCGTCTTGGAGCACCTGAGTCATCTGTCTCGTTCGGGGCCCTCCCCTTCTCCCGCTGCCCCGACAGTGTCGATCACCCACTGGACCATTACTGTTCTGTCACCCGCCCCGTACACGGGGAAGGGGGGGGGTAGATGTAAGGGTTTCCTGCTTCACTGCCGACTCTTCTTCAGCAGGTGGGAGGGGAGTACCCGGACAACACGTCCACAATTCATTTTATGAATGACCTGCTGTTCCGGGATTGGGCACCAAATTGGACTTGTCTGTTCTGAGCAGTTCTGAGGGCCCCCAGTACACATTCGAGCGCTTCGTTCAGGAGTCCTCCCGAGCATTTGACCATTCAGAGAGTGAGGGGAATATTATGAGCCAATTCATGCTGCTTCAACAGGGAAATCAGTCTGTCGCCGATTTCTCGGTTGAATTCCGGGTCATCGGGGCAGACTCCAGGTGAAATGACATTGCTTTACGCAGCGCCTTCCTCCAGGGCCTTAATGCCAACCTCTGCGATGACCTGGCCATCCATGCCAGCCCCTCCTCTCTGGATGAGTTGATGGAGCAGGCCATAAGCCTTGGAAACCATTATGGCGAGCACGCGAGGGAACAGAAGGCCTTCTCTGCCTCGTCCTCTGCGTGATCATCCTCCCCGTCTATGTGCCCTACCAAATCGGCTTCCTCCGCCGAGCCAATGGTCCTGGACCAGGCCCATTTGACTCTGGAGGAGCACCGGCGCCGAAGAAAAGCAGGCGCCTCTATGTACTGCGGCTCCATGAAGCACATGCTGTCAAACTGTCCTATTAAACCAAAAGATTCGGCCTGTCAGTAGCCATGGGGGGTCTGGCAGATGGGTCTCCTGTTAATCCACCGGGTAACTTTTCTCTGCCGGCCCTCATTCTGTTACCGGGGGCCGAGAAGAAGGTCTCGGCGCTAATTGATTCATGGGCCGAACAAAACTTTGTCTCGCAGGGGCTCCTCCAGAGTTAAGGTATCCTCACAAAAAAACTACCGGCTCCATTATATGTCTTGGCCCTTTCCGGTTGTAGGCTAGCCTCCGTGTCCCTTCAGACTGAGCAGGTGTCTGTCCTTTTTTCCGGGAACCATCTGGATGTCCTCTCTTTTTCATGCTGCCCAGTTCCTCCTCTCCCATGGTCTTATCCCTGGCTCCAAAAGCACAGTCCCATTATCAGTTGGGTGCACAACTCAATTTCCTCTTGGAGCCCCTTTTGCCTATCTTCGTGCCTCCGTTCGGCCTCCTGTTCGCCTACACTCCCCATCTCCTCTCCTCCAGCCGAGCCGCCGGACCTCAGCCTTGTGCCCAAGGTCTCTCATGACCTTGGGGAGGTCTTTAGCAAGTCAAGAGCCCTCTCATTACCACCTCACCGGTCCTACAATTGTGCTATAGACCTTCTCCCGGGCGCGCGGTTGCCATCCAGCCAGCTCTACAGCTTGTTGGGGCCGGAGAGGGAGACAACGATGGAGAGCTATATTAAAGATTCTTTGAACGCCGGCCTCATTCGGCCCTCCTCGGCTCCACTCAGAGCAGGATTTTTCTTCATCGGGAAAAAGGATGGCTCTCTGCGGCCCTGTATCGACTACTGTGAGTTAAATGCAATAATGATTAAGGATAAATATCCATTGCTCCTGATCAATTCAGCTTTTGAGCTCCTTCAGCACATGCGGGTTTTCACCAATCTTGATTTCCACAACACCTCTGGTGCACATTCGGGAGGGGGACAAATGGAAGACAGTGTTTAAAAATCACTTAGGCCAATTCGAGTACCTAGTGATGCCCTTCGGGCTGACCAACACCCCCGCCGTCTTCCAACACATGATTAATGACATCCTCCATGACATGGTGAACCAATTCATTTTTGTTTACATGGATGATATTTTGATTTTTTCCCGCACGCTGGTGGAACACACAGTCCATGTCCGGGCTGTGTTATAACAGCTACTGGAGAACCAGATCTATGTGAAGGTTGAAAAGTGTGAGTTTTCCTCTCCCTCCACTTCCTTCCTGGGCTTTATTGTAACTGAAGGTGAGCTGAGGGCTGACCAGGCCAAGGTGAAGGTGGTGCTAGACTGGCCTACCCCCCCAATCCAGGAAACACCTCCAGCATTTCCTGGGTTTCGCAAATTTTTTCCACCAGTTTATCCGGAATTATAGCAAAGTAGCCCACCCCTTGACTCAGCTGACCTCAACCAAAAATCCATTCAAATGGTCTGAGGCAGCGGAGCAGGCCTTTGCCGAACTGAAGGCTCCATTCTCCGGCACGCCCATCTTGGCGCATGTCGACCCTCAGCTACAGTTTGTGGTAGAGGTGGATGCTTCTGATTCGGGGTGGGCGCTGTCCTCTTGCAGTGCTCAGCCTCTGATCAGAAGCTGCACCTATGTGCGTATTTCTCTCGGCGGTTGACCCCAGCCGAGAGGAATTACGACATAAGTGATTGAGAGCTGTTAGCCATAAAGTTGGAGTTAGAGGAATGAAGGCAATGGCTAGAGGGAGCCACTCATCCCATCATTGTGTGGACTGATCACATAAACTTAGGATATTTAAGATCAGCCGTAGACTAAATTCCAGGCTGGTCTGCTGGGCCTTATTTTTCCTCAGATTTAATCTTTCCATCACTTACCAGTCTGGATCTCGTAACATTAAGCCCGATGCTCTCTCTCGTCAGTTCACCTCCTACCAGCCATCTTCCTCTCTTCATCCCTCTTCCTCCTCTCCTCCCGAACTTATCCTGCCTTTTTCTTGAATTCTTGGCATCCTCTCTTGGGAGATTGAGCAGAGGATCCAGCAGGCCCAGGCCACAGAGCCCATTCCTGAAGGAGGCCCTAGTGACCGCCTGTTTGTCCCCTCTGCCCTACAAAGTGACGTCATCCGGTGGGGGCACACCAGCCACTTCACTTGTCATCCATGAATCACCTGCACCATCGAACTCTTGCAGCGAGTGTTTTGATGGCCCACTCTGCAGGCAGATGTGCGGGACTATGTTAGAGCATGCCAGGTTTGTGTGACTAATAAATCAGACTCCTCACCACCAGCCGGCCTTCTGCACCCCCTGCCTGTTCTGAGTTGCCCCTGGTCACACATCACAATGGACTTCGTTACGGGTCTCCCTCCTTCACAGGGCAACACTGTGATTCTCACTATCATCGATCATTTCTCCAAAGCAGTCCACTTAGTGCCCCTACCCAAACTGCCCTCTGCTGCCGAGACTGCCAATCTGCTCACCCTAGACACCATCCGCCTTCACAGTATACCTATGGACATTGTGTCTGACCAGGGTCCCCAGTTCACATCTCAAGTCTGGAAGTCCTTCTGTTATTCTCTCAGCACCACAGTCAGCCTCACCTCCGGATACCACCCACAGAGCAACGGGCAGGCTGAGCGTGCCAACCAATCCCTGGAGGCCGCCCTGAGATGTGTGGCTTCCTGTAATCCCACCACCTGGAGCTTCCACCTGACTTGGGTGGAGTATACCCATAATTCGGCCATCTCCTCTTCTACTGAACTGACGCCATTTGAGACCTCTATGGGCTATACCCCCCCCCCCCGGGTTGCCTATGGCGGGGAGAGAGGTTGCTGTCCCATCCATGGAGGCCCACGCTCGCCGCTGCTGCTGGCTATGGAGATCTACCCAGGCTGCTCTTCTCTGCTCGTCCAAGCAGAACCGAAAGTATGCCAACCACAGGCGGGTACCAGCGCCTAAATACTTCGTTGGCCAGATGGTGTAGTTGTCAGCAGATCAGATTCTTTAGAGGGCCAAATCGAGGAAACTGTCACCCTGCTTCCTGGGTCCCTTTCCCATCACAAGGATCATTAACGATGTGAGGGTTCGTCTCAAGGTACCTCTGACACTCCACATCCATCCTACGTTCCATGTCTCCCAGATAAAGCCCCTCTTCACCAGCCCCCTTTGCCCCCCCGAAACCTCCTCCTCCTCCCCGGATCCTTGATGGCCAGACCACATACACTGTGCAGAGGATTCTGGATGTTCGTAGTTGGGGCCAAGGTTTACAGTGCTTGGTACATTGGAAAGGTTATGGAAAAGAGGAAAGATCATGGATCCCGGGCTCCAACTTCAATGACAAGGGGATGGTCCAAGCCTTTCACCGGGTGCATCCCAACAAGCCCGGAGGGACGACAGGAGGCGCCCCTTGCGGGGGGGGGGGCATTGTGATGATCTGGTGAGCACGCTCCCCCTCCCCTCCTGTGGGAAGTTCCTTTGTCTGTCTCCTGGCTCCGCAGGTCATCAGTGCACCTGCGTGAGTGGGCACACCTCCTGCTTCCTCGCTGCCAGCATATAAATGAATCAGTTTGTGAATGCTCTGATGTTGGACCGTTGGGTATTGCTATCTCTAATTTGGTTAAGCTCCTGAAACTCAGACCCACAACTAATTTTCCTTCTCCCTTCTCTCCTCAGGTTGCTGCCATCTGAGCGGTGTGCTCCCGGGATTGGTGGGCTCTCACCTGCTCTCCATCACCCTTGCCTGAGGCTCTCCTACTCCACGCAGTTAGTCCTCTACTCAGCTCCATTCCTCCTCCACTTCCCTTGTCTGCTCATCCTGCCGATTCAACCCCGCTGGCTTCTTCATCTCCCTCCGCTGGGTTTCACAGCCAGGTCCTCTGCTCATTTTTGTAAGTCTTCCCCTGCTCACAGTCTTCTTATCTCAGTTCCATTACCTGACTCTAACCGGCTCTCTGTCTCTCTCTCTCTCTAGGCTGTGTGTCCTCCAGTGTGTGTTAGTTTCTGTACATTTGTGTTGTTTAATAAACCTCGTGAATCGTCTCCCCAATGTCTGCGTGCTTCCTCTGGTGATAGCTGCCGAGCGTCTGAGCCTTAGGCTAAACTAATTATGACATAGATAGATGAATGTTTTTATTAATCCCCATGGGGAAATTCAGGTATCTTGTGGCTCACAGTATACAACAGATCATCATTAAAAATGTATCAACCAAAATATCTCTATAAATAAAATAAAATAATGCGTAATCAGTCAATCAATCAATCAACCTTTATTGTCATGACGCTATGCATACAACTGTAGTGCAAGCAAGATGAAATTGTGTTTCTCTAGGCATCCGTATTGTAAAAAGAACATAATTTAAAAACCCACTCACACCCCCCACCCCGACAGCCATTCACACATCCCTGAGACACATTTGGATATTACAGTAATGTTAACTCATTACAGTTGCAGTTAAAATTATAATAACTGCCTATGTACATATAAAACAATTAAAATGGCTAAGTGAATCTAAGTAGCTAAGAGAAATAAATACTTAAAACTGACTAAAACTATAATATACATATAATATACATAATGTCCATAAAGTGCAGTAATACACTACCATTCAAAAGTTTGGGGTCACTTAGAAATTTCCTTATTTTTGAAAGAAAAGCACTTTTTTTCAATGAAGATAACTTTAAACTAATCAGAAATACACTCTATACATTGCTAATGTGGTAAATGACTATTCTAGCTGCAAATGTCTGGTTTTTGGTGCAATATCTACATAGGTGTATAGAGGCCCATTTCCAGCAACTATCACTCCAGTGTTCTAATGGCACAATGTGTTTGCTCATTGCGTCAGAAGGCTAATGGATGATTAGAAAACCCTTGTGCAATCATGTTAGGTCTGCAATGCTGTAATTGCTGCAAATGGAGGATTCTTTGACGAAAGCAAAGTTTGAAGGAAAAAATTATTATTTCAAATACAAATCATTATTTCTAACATTGTCAATGTCTTGACTATATTTTCTATTCATTTTACAACTCATGGTGGTAAATAAGTGTGACTTTTCATGGAAAACACAAAATAATTGTCTGGGTGACCCAAAACTTTTGAACGGTAGTGTTGAGG
The DNA here is from genome assembly GCA_020510985.1 of Pholidichthys leucotaenia. Taxonomy (NCBI): domain Eukaryota; kingdom Metazoa; phylum Chordata; class Actinopteri; order Cichliformes; family Pholidichthyidae; genus Pholidichthys; species Pholidichthys leucotaenia. The sequence continues at coordinate 271,518,222 of CM035849.1, forward strand.
CAACATGAAATAATAAGGCGAACTGATAGTTTAAAAGGGAGTTTATTAATCATACCGCCATCACAGACTCACTCCGGCACCGTGCATGCGCGCCAGAGCGAGCCCGGAGGCTCTCCAGCAGATAAGCAATGCGTGCGGTAAGATGAGCAGTGAGAGAGTGAGCATGAATTTCAGTAAGCTTATATACCCAGTTACAGACAATACATGAAAGGCATGGGACATTTGCATCAGAGTAAGAGCAGGAAGCTTGAACACAATGCATGAATGGCACATTAACATCACAGTACTGAGCAGGAAAGAGCCAGACGAAGCGAGGCTGCCTGTTGACATTAATACACACATTTCACTGTTATGTTAATTGCTCTAGCCGAGCGCTCTGTTTGTCCCAGTCTGTTGTGGGGGTGCCCCACACACTCCCCCCCCCCCCCAGAGGGCCCAGCGGGAAGCTGAGGCCTTGATAGTCCAGCTTTGGGAGCGAGCTGCGGGGGAGGCTCGCTGCAGGTGGCGGTGGAGGGAGGGGGGTGGGGGTAGCAAGTGCCGGCCCGGGACGGTGAAATTGTCTGGGTCGCGCAAAAATTGCCTGTGGATCCGCGATGCTGAGGGGCTGTCCCATTGAACGTGCGGAGGTCCACAGCAGCTGTAAGAAGAAAAAATTAGTCACTGACTCCTCCCGCGGTTAAGTCCTGTGAGGATTAATAGAGGCCATGAAGAAAAACAGGAGCTGCGAGGCTGCGTAGCGGCTGTTAGAAAAAAACAAAAGCAGAGGGACTTCGCGTGTTGACCTTAGGTGCGGGCGCAGCCCTAAAGCCCTTGGGAACCGCTGACGGCTGAATTCCCTTTGTGCGCCGTGGCTGAGACCCATACAAAATCCTGTGAGCAAGCTGCGTGTGATGCTTCAGGTGTGTGAGCAGCCCTGAAGGTTCCGTGTGCAGCGGCGAAGGACGCTGGCGGTCTGTGAAGAGCCGGTATGTCCCGTGCGTGGTGCGCTGTCCTCATAACCCCCCGGTGCGTGTGCAGGGGTTCGGTGCGTGGGTGGGTCCGCTGTAGAGGCGAGTCAGGGTCAGGGAGCTTGCTGGAGATCAGCGTAGTAGGCGCTGATAATCATCCCGGTTCAGTGTGTTGCTGTAGATTGGTCATGGTGCGTTCAGGTCCACACGCTGCGTTCTCCGTCGGCCCTGGAGGCCGCCTTCGTGGAGAGAGGACGAGGTGCGTGCGCTCTCGTGTGGAGGGGCTGTGAGAGCGGCCGGTCCCAGCGTGGATGTGCAGATCCGTTGGCGCGATGAGAGGGAGTAGGCGATCTCTGTCCCTCGGGCTCATGCAGATGCGTTGGAGCGATGAGAGGGAGGAGACAATCTCTGTTCCTCGGGCTCGTGTCGATGCATTGGAGCGGTGAGAGGGAGTAGACGATCTTTGTGTCCCTCGGCCGGTTCCAGCGTGGATGTTGGGGTCAGAAGGTTGCTTTGCACAAAGCGTGTGCTTTCTCGGGGTCACCAGTGCAGCTGTCCAGACCAGAAGGTTGCGTTGCACAAAGCGTGTGCATTCTCGGGGTCACCAATGCGGCGGCATGAAATAATAAGGCAAACTGATAGTTTAAAAGGGAGTTTATTAATCATACCGCCATTACAGACTCACTCCGGCGCCGTGCATGCGCGCCAGAGTGAGCCCGGAGGCTCTCCAGCAGATAAGCAATGCGTGCGGTAAGATGAGCAGTGAGAGAGTGAGCATGAATTTCAGTAAGCTTATATACCCAGTTACAGACAATACATGAAAGGCATGGGACATTTGCATCAGAGTAAGAGCAGGAAGCTTGAACACAATGCATGAATGGCACATTAACATCACAGTACTGAGCAGGAAAGAGCCAGACGAAGCAAAGCTGCCTGTTGACATTAATACACACATTTCACTGTTATGTTAATTGCTCTAGCCGAGCGCTCTGTTTGTCCCAGTCTGTTGTGGGGGTGCCCCACAGTGTATGTGTAAAGGATTCCGGATCAACTGTTCAGCATCCTAACAGCTTGTGGAAGGAAGCTGTTGATCTGTCTGGTGGTTCTGCCTCTGATGCTCCAGAATCGTTTGCCAGATGGCAGCAGTTCAAAGTGTTTGTGCAGAAGGTGAGAGTGGTCCTTAACAATGTTCAGTGCCCTGCTCCTACAACGGCTCTGAAAAAGTTCTTGAACAGAGGGGAGGGAAACTCCAATTACCTTCTCAGCTCCCTAAATTATCCTCTGCAAAGCTTTTTTGTCTGACATACTGCAACTGGAGTACCATGTTGCAATGCAGTATGTCAGAACACTCTCCACCACACCTCTGTAGAAGGTCCTGAGGATGCAGATGGGGAGAGAGGCCTGTTTGAGTTTTCTCAAGAAGTGCAGTCTCTGCTGGGCCCGCTTCCTGATCCCCAAGGAATTCTTGCTCCAGGTCAGGTCCTGCGAGATCTGCACTCCGAGGAATTTGATGTTCTCCACTCTCTCCACCGAACGGCCGCTGATGCAGAGAGGGACGTGTTCAGGCCATGACCAACGGAAGTCGATAATCATCTCCTTCGTTTTGTCCACGTTGAGCACCAGATTGTTCTCCCTGCACCAGCCCTCCAGGTCTCTACCTTCTTCCCTGTACATTGATTCCTCATCCTTCTGAATAAGTCCCACCGCTGTGGTGTCATCCGCAAACTTAATAATCTGGTTCCCCTCGTGTCTGGACACAGTCATGTGTTAAAAGTGTAAACAACAGTGAACTGAGTACACAGCCTTGAGGGGATCCAGTGCCCAGTGTGATGGAGTTGGAGGTGTTGTTTCCAACCCAGACAGACTGAGGTCTCTCGGTCAGGAAATCCAGGATCCAGAGACATGTGGCGGTTTTCAGACCGAGAAGGAGTAATTTCTCCATCAGTCTCTGGGGAATAATGGTGTTATGCTGAAATGAAATCAATGTACAGGAGTCAGGCATAGGTGTCTTTCTGATCCAGGTGGGTAATGACAGAGTGCAGGGTGGTGACTATAGAGTCCTCTGTGGAGCGATTTGAACAATATGCAAACTGGAGCAGGTCATGTGATGCAGGGAGGCAGGCTGTGATGTGCGGTTTAACAAGCCATTCAAAACACTTCATCACAATTGGTGTCAGTGTGACAGGATGATAGTCATTCAGACAGGACACAACCACTTTCTTTGCCACTGGTACTATGATAGAGGTCTTAAAGCATCTAAGGACGATGGCCTGACTCAGGGAAATGTTATATATGTCAGTCAGGACATCCGCCAACTCACTCGCGCAGACTCGGAGCACACGTCCCACGATGTTGTCCGGACCTGCAGCTTTACGTGGGTTAACCCTGATTAGGGTCCTCCATGTGTCCGCTGCATTGATGGTGATAGCTGGCCCCACAGATGGTGAAGATGGGTCAGCCCTCCCTCTGATTGTTGGGTTTGATGCTTCAAAATGTGCAAAGAAGTTATTGAGCCTGTCTGGAAGCAAAGCGTCATCATCATCAACCCCCTGCCTAGACTTATAATCCGTCAACGCCCGTACTCCCTGCCACATCTGTTTGGTGTTCCCTGTGTCACAGAAATGTCCCTAGATTTTCTCCGTGTAGGCGTGTTTTGCCATCTTTAATTCCCTTTGTGAGCGCAGACCTGGCTGAGCAGAGGGCGATCCTGTTCTTCTCTCTGAAGGCTGCATCTCTGGATGTGAGCAGCAAGCACACCTCTGCAGTCATCCAGGGTTTATAGTTACCCCGTGCAGTGAAGGTCTTCAATATAGTGACATCCTCTGTGCACTTCGCGATGTAGCTGGTGACCGTTTCAGCATACTCCTCCACATCAATCCTGTCTCCCTGAGAGGCTGCTATTTTGAAAACCTCCCAGTCTGCATGCAGAAAACAGTCCTGAAGTGCCGAGGCTGCACCCTCTGGCCAAGTCCTGAATTGTTTCTCTACTGGCCTGTTGTGCTTCAGTAAGGGTTTGTAGGCAGGCACCAGCATCACAGATAGCATGATACATTGGTGTTACATTGGTAACGCCAATATATTGCATTTAGTCCATTCCAGACAACCTGGCAGGCACTCTATATGTACAGACATGAAAGCATGTGTATCTACATGCATGTATGTGCATGCTGATGGTGGTGGTGATGGGGGGGGTGTAGGATCTCTGCTTTCTAAGATACTGTTAAACATCCTGATGGCTGTTGGAACAAAGGACCTCCTGTACCACCCAGTCCACGAGCGCAGCAAGATCAGTTGCTCACTACGGCCGCTTCTCTGTCCTACCAAGCTGTAATAAAAGGGGTTGTTGGCATTGTCTATTATAACCCGCAACTTGTCCCTTATCCGCCTATCCACCACAGCCCCCAGCAGGTCGAATTTCCTCCCCAACACTGAGCCAGCCTTCTTGACCAGCCACGAAGAAGGTGAGTGAAAGTTGTTCAAAAAGCAAAAAGGTTATGTGTCGGTGTAACTCACTAAATCCTCTGCCGGCTGGGTCTTTCTGTCATAAACCCTCCCGTGCGCTTTTATGCAGCACATGGAGAGGGGAGGAATAACGAGGATTTATGTGCGAGGATACACCAACACATTTATTAACATAAAGTCAAACAGTTCAAAAGGGAGAAGACTTACAAAAGCACACTGATGACTTTCAGTTGGTGTTCGGGGGCCAGCATCGCCCAGCAAATGCATGAGGAGAGACAGATTAGCCCCAATGGCGTCCTGGAGCCGACATCGCTCAGGGGACGCCGGAGAACCACAGCAAATGTGGAGGGGCTAACCCGCCGTGGCACACAGGTGAGTAGACTGCTGCATGGTGGCGCAGTGGTTAGCACTGTGGCAGCACAGTTTTACCCTCGGCCGGGGGATCGCGGGGACCGTGAGATCGTGGGTTCGATCCCTGCCCCCGGCCAACAGTGATCTGTGTGGAGTTTGCATGTTCTCCCCGTGTTTGCGTGGGTTTACTCCGGGATTTCTCCGGTTTCCTCCCACATGCCAAAAACATGCAGGTTAGGGAGTTAAGGGGCGCTTGCGCACGCAGCGACCGGCAGCTGGTGGTTTGTCACCAGACTGCAAAACAAATCTACCTACGGGTACAAAATAAGTAATTAAAAAAATAAATAAATAAATAAATAAAAAAGAATTGACTACAGACAATGCAGCAGAGAATGCATTCAGGTAGTCAAAGACCTAGTAGTGCATGACTGGCAAAAGGTTGCTAAAGTACACGCACTGCTGGTAATGATGAGATTGCGGCCACCTGGGCGAGAGCGGAGAGATGGCACAGGGAGTAGGAACAGCTGGTGATAATGAGTGAGTGGAGTGTGGTCGGACCGGCCGCCTGTCAGCCAGCGCTCACAGGAGAGTGAAGCAAAGAGAGCTGGCTCACAGCTGCCGGCCAGAGAGCAGAGACTATGGTATGGAAGCACACTGAAATACATAGTAAACACACATAAACAGTGGCACCTAAACCCACAGGGAGGTCAGGACTGAGCCGGGGAAACCAAGCCGGCTCGGCTCCTGACAATCTCATCATTTCACATCTATTTTGTAAAAAAAACGTTTTACAGATACTGTTAAGAGCCCACTTTTAACCTGATCCTAACTATAAACACATCAGGCTTAAAGTTTAATCACAGAGCTTGTATTTCTTTGAGAAATACAGAAAGCTCCATATTTGTATTTCTCTGTGAAAAACACATGCTCCTTGGTGTATGGATTGGCTGAAATCTGTTGTAAACTGGGGCCATAGCTCTTTATTTCCATATACAGACGCGCTTAAACAGTGCCGGGAAACCCTCTCCACTCTGGAGGCTGGTTTCAAATCTCTACACTTTCACACCTCCAAATACCTGGCGTAATATGCACGGTCAGCTAAACTGGACAGCCACTGTCTCATTTCCCCACACTGACCCCTCTAGAACTCAATAAAATTACCACAAGCATGAGAAGCCCCAAGGCCGTACTGGACCCCGTCCCCTCCACACTTATCAAATCCTGCTTCCCATCCCTCTCTCCACTCATCTGCACCATCCTCAATGCCCCCCTCACCTCCGGCTCTGTTCTTGACCCCCTGAAATTCTCCACTGTCACCCCAATCCTCAAAAAACCTGGACTAAACCCCAACATCATGAATACCTTCCAACCCTTCTCCAACCTACCCTTCCTATCAAAAATCCTAGAATGTGTTGTTGCCACCCATCTCAAAACCCACCTCACCTCCAATGACCTCTTTGAGACATTCCAATCTGGATTCCGCTCACAACATAGCACCGAAACAGCCCTTCTCAAAGTGATAAGCAACCTCCTCCTTTCAGCAGACTCTGGACTCCTGAACATTCTCATTATGCTCAACTTCACAGCTGCCTTCGATACAGTCAACCACTCCATTCTCCTCTCCCATCTGGAAATCTTCCTCAACATCACTGGTACAGCTCTCTCCTGGTTCCATTCATATCTCACCAACAGACAGCAATTCATCCACATCAACAACTGCACCTCTCTCACAGCCCCCCTCTCCAATGGTGTTTGTCATAACCTTGGACTCAGGGAACACACGCACACGGGCTCGGGAAGATTTAATGCTTTTATTAACAGTTAAGGGTGTATGAGTGCGTGAGTGGGAATGGAGATGTGGTGTGGGTGCGCGGAACATGTCGCCGTTCGACCAGGTAACCCTGAGGGGAGAGCAGAGCAGGAGGTTAGATGTAGCCGACCACACCGTGGGAATAATCTGTTACGTTTGCTCACGTGCAGGGGGATGCGTGGCTGGCGTTGGCTTGACAGCTGTGTCCTGGAAGACAGCGCGGCTGTGCGCCCTTGACGCGTCAGAGCCATGCAGGCGGAGATGAGGCAAGGAGGAGGAAAAGCCGCCGCCTGGGAATCCACCTGTGCACAGGGGAAGGACTGAAGAGAAGGTAAGGGTATGATGAGTTGCTTACGTGTAGAGAGCGATGTCGGTAGAGACCGGATCTGTCGCCGTGTAGAGGAGTAGATGCGAAGACGACTCCAGGCCGAAGCAGAGGGCAGAGGGGAAGATATAGCTCACCGCCGATGAGGCGCAGGTGTGCGCGCAGCTGGTGATAATGATCGGTGAGAGCCAGGTGTAACAGTGTTCCCCAGGGTTCTGTGCTTGGCCCTCTCCTCTTCATCATCTATATACTCCCGCTTGGCAACATCATCCACCGACATGGCCTTAACTTCCATTGTTATGCCGACGACATTCAAATCTACATTTCTACTAACTGCATATCCACCGTAACCTGCTCCATACTAGAAAACTGTCTCTCTGAAATAAAATCCTGGATGCAAAAGAACTTTCTACAACTTAACTATGATAAGTCTGACATGATGATCATCAGCCCAGAATCTTTCATCAATACCACCCACAACTTCAACATCACTGTTGCCAACCCCACACTTTCCCCATCCCCACAGATATGAAACCTTGGAGTCATCTTTGACAGCCACCTGACTTTAGAACCGCACATCAATCATGTCACCAAAACTGCCTTCTTTCACCTAAAAAGCATAGCCCGACTCCATCCCTCACTAACCTTCTCCACCGCAGAAACCCTCATACATGCATTTATCACATCCAGACTCGACTACAGCAATAGCGTTCTTTATGGCTCATCATCCAAAGTCCTCCAAAAACTTCAATACATTCAGAACTCAGCCGCTCGTCTCCTTACCCAGTCCCGCTCCAGCGGCCACATCACCCCTGTCCTCCAGAACCTCCACTGGCTCCCAATCTCACAACACATACAGTTCAAAGTCCTTCTCCTCACCTTTAAAGCCCTCCATCACCAGGCCCTTTCCTATCTCACTGACCTGTTGCACTGGCATGCCCTCCTTCCCCCGCTGCCTCCACTCCTCTGATGCAAACCTCTTCTCTCCACCACACAGAACCAAGAACAGAACCTGGGGGGCCAAAGCCTCTTCCATTGCAACATGCTCCCTCTGAAACTTTCTGCCCCAACACATCCGTGACTGCACAGACTTAAACTACTTCAAATCATTACTCAAAACCCACCTGTTCAGACTTGCTTTTAATTAGGGCCTGAGCCACTGACAACGTCAGTCAGCGAAAGACCTATTGTATCTGCTCCGTTTATTAGGGCCTGAGCCACTGACAATGTCAGTCGGCGAAAGTCCTATTGTATCTGCTCTTTATTATTATTTTTCCGTCTAAATGACTGCATTTTTCACCCTCTGAACGTTAACCAAAATGCAATTTTTTTTAGCAAACCCCTCAGACCCGGCAAAAAATTTGATAAACTGGAAAACGTATGTGCCCCCCCCACCCCTCATTTTTGTGGGTGGGGCCAAACATACACAAATGCTCAAGGTCGATGGAGACTTGAGACCGTAAACTTTGCCGGAGAGACATAAAATTTGTGTGAAGTGTGCATCACCTCAAGACATGCAAAAAATATAATTGTGGCCAATACCCACCACCAACAGTAAGGCTGCTATCTTGCCTCAAAGTCACCCCGCCTCCAATTCAGAAAAAAGTCACACCTCGCATTTGAATGAACTAGTCCTAGGGACCTGCAACAATTGAGCTCATTTTTACATGGCGGCATCTATAGGTATTGGCCATAAAAAATTGTATAAATTAAGTCAAAAGCTCAAAAGGTATGGCCTGGGCACCATGGCGAAGTTTGACTCCTCCCCTTACAACTTCAACCACCTGTAACTCAAGCAAATCTTGTCCGATGTGCACCAAACCTTCCATGATGGAAAATAGTCCCGCCCCAAACGCAACTACGTCAAAATACCTGACAACAGATATAGTGCCACATAGTGGTTAACAAAAGAATTGCTGAAAACTGTTTTATTACTCATGCGCCGCTCACCAGAATGACATGAAATTTTCTGAGATAAATCAGACCACAGCGATGATCATAACTGCACAACAACTTTAGCATGACATCACACGTGTTACCATTGACACGCCCTCCTCGCCATTCAATCCATGAGCTTATGGGGAGGGGTGAGAAGGTCCTGGAGTCATGAAATTTGGAACATAGGTTGCAGTGACTGTCCTTTATAGTCCTATATGGGTGAACAACACACAACTGACAGGGACGTGTTGCCATGGCGCCATGACGAACTTTGGCTCCTCCCCTTACAAAATCAAGCAGCTGTAACTCAGGCAAAACTTGTCAGATGTGCACCAAAGTTTCCATGATGGAAAAGAGTCCAGCCCCAAACGCGTCTACATCAAAAGACCTGACAAAACATATAGGGCCACCTACTGGTTAACGAAAGGATTGCTGAAAACTTTTATTTATTGCTCACATACCGCTTGCCAGAATGATGTGAAATTTTCTGAGATTCATCAGACCACAGCAATGTTCATAAGTGAACATCAACTTTAGCATGATGTCATACGTGTTACCATGGACATGCCCTCCTCGCCATTCAATCCATGAGCTTATGGGGAGGGGTGGGAAGGTCCTGGAGTCATGAAATTTGGACCATAGGTTGAGGTCACTGTCATGTATAGTCTTATATGGGTGGACAACACATAACTGACAGGTAAGTGTTGCCATGCTAAGCACAGTGTCCATGGAAACCCACTCCTTGCCTTTCAATAACGGAAACTTGTACATTGGACAAACTTTGTACAATTTTCACCAAATTTTCTACGATCGATGTTAGTCCTGCACTGAACATGTCTATAAAAAATAAAAGTTTTAGCGCCCCTATTGATTAAAGGAAGAATTGCTGAAAACTGTTTTGTTTATTTTCTCTCACCAGCAGAAAAAATGACATGAAGAAATGACTAGGGCTCATTGACAGTACATGTACATAGTAAAGAACTTTTCCCTGGTGACCGGCATGCTTCAATGGCTTTCTCAGCATGCAAAAAATGACAGTTACAGCTTAGACAATCCTCGTCTGATTTGGACCAAACTTTGCACAAATCAGACTGATCCCACTCTGAACATGTCTGCATATCAATAATCACAAAACTGTCACACCAGCACCTACTGTTGGCATGAGGTACTGCACAAAATTGTATCAAATTTTGCACAAAGACAAGTAGTCACAATGACATGACATTTTCACTGGTTTCTCAGAGTGCATTGGACTATCCTCAGTGGAAGTCACTTTTGTCCTATGATAGGAACAGTTGCCATGGAAACCCATTCCTTGCCATTCAAGATATTTTTTACTTTGGAGGCTTCGGGAAGTCCAAGGGTCGCCAAATGTGGAAAGAAAGTCAAGGTGACTCTCTTCTTTAGTTCTGTATCAGTCTGCAACATATACTTAAAATGTTAAGTGCTACAAGGGACAAATGTCCAAGTTTAACTTATCACCATACATTGGACAGTTCGAAATTGGACAAACTGTGTCAGATTTTCACAGTATTTGCCATGATGGACTTTAGTCCAACTCTGCACGCACCTACATAAGAATATTTGATAAAAGTTATAGCACCACTTACTGCTCAAAGGAAGTTCTTGCCAAAAGGTTTACTTTATTATTCCCACAGCCCTTGCAGTGACAGCGGGAAATTTTCCGAGACAGCAAGGGACGACGGGCGCTGGGTTGCACAGGTGCGTGGGGAGTGAAGGCCCGCTTACACCTGCTTGCAGGTTTAATTAGGGCCTGAGCCGCTGACAACGTCAGTCGGCGAAAGCCCTATTGTAATTGCTCAGCTTGAAGAAATTCTTCCGCCTAAACAAATGAATTTTTCACACTCTGAACGTTAACCAAAACGCGATTTTTTTTTGGCAGACCCCTCAGACCTGGCAAAAAATTAGATGAACTGTAAAACATATGTGTTCCCCCACCCCTAATTTTTGTGGGTGGGGCCAAACGTACAAGGTCTATGGAGAATGGAGACAATAAACTTTGCCGTACATATACCGACATAAAATTTGGGTGAGGTGTGCATCACCTCAAGACATGCAAAAAACATAATTGTGGCCAATACCCACCACCAACAGGAAGGCCGCCATCTTGCCTCATCTTGTCTCCCAACCTCTAATTCGGAAAAAAGTCACACCTTGCATTTGAACGAACTAGTCCTAGGGACCTGCTCCGATTGAGCTCATTTTTACATGGTGGCATCTATAGGCATTGGCTATTAAAAACAGTATAAATTAAGTCAAAATCTCAAAAGGTGTGGCCAGGGCACCATGACGAAGGTTGACTCCTCCCCTTACAACTTCAAACAGCTGTCACTTGGGAAAAAATTGTCCAATGTCCCCCAAACTTTCCATGATGGAAAATAGTCCCGCCCCAAACGCATCAAAATTAAAATACCTGACAAAAGGTATAGCGCCACATAGTGGTTAATGAAAGAATTGCTGAAAACTGTTTTATTTATTACTCACGCGTCACTTGCCAGACTGACGTGAAATTTTCTGAGATTAATCACACCACAGGGATGATCATAACTGCACATCAACTTTCGCATGATGTCACACGTGTTACCATGGACATGCCCTCCTCGCCATTCAGTCCTTGATCTTTTTTACAGGATTAGGAATGATCTGGAGTCATGAAATCTTGAACATTGGTTGAGGTGACTGTAATATATAGTCCTATATGGGTGGACAACACATAACTGATAGGTAAGTGTTGCCATGGTGATCGATTGATATTCCATGCCATCTCTTCACCATGGAATATCAAAAACTTGCAAACTGGAGAAACTTCATCTGATTTCCACCAAATTTTCGACAATGGATATGATTCCCGCCCCGAATGCGTCTATGTAAAAATAACAAACAAATGTTATAGCGCCACCTTGTGGTTAGAGCAACAGACACTTGTAAATTGGACAAACTTTGTATGATTTTCACATAATTTTGCTTATTTATTACTCACGCACTGCTGGCCAGAATGACATGAAATTTTCTGAGATTCATTAGACCAAAGGGATAATCATAAGTGTACATCAATTTTAGCATGACGTCACATGTGTTACCAAGGACACGCCCTCCTCACCATTCAATCCGTGAGTTTATGGGGAGGGGTGGGAAGGTCCCAGAGTCATGAAATCTGGAACATACGTTGACATGACTGTCATATATAGTCCTATATGGGTGGACCACACATAACTGACAGGGAAGAGTTGCCATGGCACCATGGCGAAGCTTGACTCCTCCCCTTAGAAAATCAAGCAGCTGTAAGTCTGGCAAAACTTATCCGATGTGCGCTAAAGTTTCCATGATGGAAAATATTCCCGCCCGGAATGCGTCTAAATCAAAATACCTGACAAAAGATATAGCGCCACCTACTGGTTAATGAAAGAATTGCTTAAAACTGTTTTATTTATTACTCACGCGCCACTGGCCAGAATGATGTGAAATTTTCTGAGATTCATCAGACCTAAGCGATGATCATAACTGCACATTAACTTTAGCATGATGTTACACGTGCTACCATGGACACGCCCTCCTTGCCATTCAATCCCTGAACTTGGTTGCAGGATTAGAAATGACCTGGAGTCATAAAATCTTGAAAAATGGTTGAGGTGACTGTCATATATAGTCCTATATGGGTGGACAACACATAACTGGCAGGGAAGTGTTGCCATGGCTACATGGCGAAGGTTGACTCCTCACCATGAAATATCAGAAAATTGTATCTTGGACAAACTTTGTCTGATTGTCACCAAATTTTTGACAATGGATAATAGTCCCACCCTGAACACTCCTATATAAAAATAACAAAAGTTAGAGTGCCGCCTAGTGGTTACAACACCGGACCCTTGTAAATTGGACAAACTTTGTACGATTTGCACCAAATTTTCTACGATCAATATTCGTCCTGCCCTGAACGTGTCTATATAAAAATAATAAATCAAAGTTTTAGTGCCCCTATTGATTAAAGGAAGAATTGCTGATGACTTTTTCTTTATTTTTCTCTCACCAGCAGAAAAAAATGACATGAAGGAATGACTAGGGCTCATTGAAAGTACATGTACATAGTACAGAACTGTTTCCATGGCGACCAGCATGCTTCATTGGCTTCCTCGCAATGCAAAACATGACAGTTACAGCTCAGACAGTCCTCGTCTGATTTGGCCCAAGCTTTGCACAAATCATACTGATCCCATTCCGAACATGTCTGCATATCAATATTCACAAAACTGCACACCAGAATCTACTGCTGACGTGAGGTACTGCACAAAATTGTATCAAGTTTTGCACAAAGACCAGTAGTCACAATGACATGACATTTTCAGTGGTTTCTCAGAGTGCATTGGGCTACCCTCAGTGGAAGTTGCTTTTGTCCTGCGATAAGCACAGTGTCCATGGAAACCCACTCCTTGTCTTTCAATAACGGACACTTGTACATTGGACAAACTTGGTACAAATTGTACCAAATTTTCTATGATCGATATTAGTCCCGCACCGAACGTGTCTACATAAAAATAATAAACAAAAGTTTTAGCGCCCCTATTGATTAAAGGAAGAATTGCTGAAAACTGTTTTCTTTCTTTTTCTCTCACCAGCAGAAAAAAATGACATGTAGGAATGACTATGGCTCATTGACAGTACATGTACATTGTACAGAACTGCTTCAATGGCGACCCGCATGCTTCAATGGCTTCCTCACATTGCAAATCTTGATCTTTATAGCTTGAGCTTTATAGACTCGTCTGATTTGGACCAAGCTTTGCACAAATCATACTGATCCCACTCTGAACATGTCTGCATATCAATATTCACAAAACTGTCACACCAGCACCTACTGTTGACATGAGGTACTGCACAAAATTGTATCAAATTTTGCACAAAGATAAGTAGTCACAATGACATGACATTTTCACTGGTTTCTCAGAGTGCATTGGACTAAGCTCGCTGGAAGTCACTTTTGTCCTGCAATAAGCACAGTTGCCACGGAAACCCATTCCTTGCCATTCAAGATGTTTTTTACTTTTGAGGCTTGGGGAAGTCCAAGGGCCCCCAAATGTGAAACGTAAGTCAAGGTGACTCTCTTCTTTAGTTCTGTATTGGTCTGCAACATGTACTTAAAATGTTAAGTGTTACAAGGGACACATGTCCAAGTTTACCTTATCACCATACATTGGAAAGTTCTTAATTGGACAAACTGTGTCAGATTTTCACTGTAATTGCCATGATGGACTTTAGTCCAACTCTGCATGCACCTACATAAGATAAGATAAGATAAGATAAGATAAGCCTTTATTAGTCCCACAATGGGGAAATTCCAGGATTGCAACAGCACAGGGATAGCAACACTCAGAGCAACAATCAGAAGGCAAGAAAAAACAACATCTAGTAAACATATGTCCATATTACTACAAATGTATATACTGTATATAGACACACAGCGCAGAGCATTATGGTTGGTGAATGTGCAGCAGAAAGTCTAAGCTCTCTCTCCGCGGATGCAGCGGGCCAGCTGGAAGTCTTTGGGCATGATGGTGACCCCCTTAGCGAAGAAGAGACCCACCAGGTGGGCCTCGCTGGTCTCCTGCAGAGCCATGACGGCGAAGCTCAGGAAATGCAGGACGGTCTTGAAGTCCTGAGCGATCTCCCTCACCAGGCGCTGGACGGGCAGCCTACGGATGAGCAGCTCCGTGGATTTCTGGTAGCAACGGATCTCTCTCAGAGCCACGGGCCTGTGACGGCGAGGCCTCTTCACTCTGCCGGTGGCCAGAGCGCCTCTCCGAGCAGCCCTGGTGGCTAGCCGTCTCCTGGGGGGCTTCTTCCTCCAGTAGATTTTACGGGCGGTCTGCTTGGTTCTTGCCATCGCTCTTCATTATTCTGTCTTATATTTTTTTCATGCCGCCTAAACTCCAGCCCGGCACCCGCGTCGTTTTCGCTACAGCTCCCGGTATGTCGAGTTTCCCATTAGCACCGGGCGGCGGCCAAGTGCTAGCTAGCACTAGCTCCTCCCTGCTGTAACGTCTCCCGCTGCAAACCGTGGCTCCGTCCGCCGACCCGGGAGACCCCCGGGGCGATCCGTGCGTCCGTGATATATATACAGAGTGAAAGGTGTAGAAAGAAGAAGGAAGATAAAAAAAAGGGCTGTTGCAACAGGCAGCCGACTCGTGTGGCGCCGCCGGTTCGGCGGAGTTTTATCAAATAAGAATATTTGATAAAAGTTATAGCACCACTTACTGCTCAAAGGAAGTTCTTTCCAAATGGTTTACTTTATTATTCCCACAGCCTTTGCAGCGACAACGGGAAATTTTCCGAGACAGCAAAGTACAACAGGCGCTTGGTTGCGTGGGTGCGTGGGGGGTGAAGGTCCGCTTACACCTGCTTGCAGGTTTAATTTCTAATTTTAATCTGTAATTTTAATGGGGGTTTTTATGTAAAGCGTCTTTGAGTGCCTTGGAAAGCGCTATACAAATGTATTATTTATTATTATAAAGCTTGAGCCACCAAACCTGGTACACAGGTTCACCTTCTGATCATGACCTCAGACTATGGGTTTGGGGTCAAAAGGTCAAAGGTAAAGGCTAACATTCCCTATGCCTTATTACTGTACAACAAGTAAAGATAGGGTTACCACATTTGGTACACAGGTTCACCCTGTGACCCTGAAGTGTGACTGTGGTTTTGGGATTGCAAGGTCAAAGGTCAACATAAAAAAGCATTATAAAGTATATCTCAACAACAAAGAGAGCTAGGGCCACCAAACCTGGTACACAGATTCACTCTGAGACCATAACCTTTGATTATAGGTTTGTGGTCAAAAGGGCAAAGGTCAGTGTTGGCATTCCCTATGTCCTCTTACTATAGAACATGTAACTCTCTCTAGGGTCACCGTACTTGCTACACGGGTTCACCTCAGGATCCTGACCTACAACTATGAGTTGTATACTTTGTTGTATATTTGTGGATGATGGGCTTATCATAATTTGATTCTGCCACAGTAATTATATTGAAGAGTTTAAAACTGCTCTATGTCAGTAAGTATTAGGATCTTAAAAGAAAACAGAGGTGGGGAATATTGCACTCGCTTAGAGTGCTCTTGTGGTTATTGTTGAGACTTTCTTTGTGATTATCTTCATGGTCATTATGTTTTGTATTGTTATTCCTGTCGTGATCTTGGTTTTGAGTTTGAACTTTTGTTTTGACGATGTCTTTTGTTTATTTCTGGTTTACCTGGTACACAGGTTCACCTTGGAATCCTTATAAACTATATCTCAACAACAAAGAAAGATAAGATAAGATAAAATAAGATAAGCCTTTGTTATTCCCACAATAGGGAAATTCCAGAATTGCAGCAGCACAGGGATAGCAGCAATCAGAGCATTAGTAAATCAGATAATAAGATAAGAATTATTTAACCAAGGCAGTAATTAAATATACACATTTACACAGTGCAGGAGCATTGCAACTAGATGGTATCAACAGCATTACAGTTAGTTAAATTTGCGGCAAAATATAAATATGGCCCCAGACAGTATATTTCACATTTGAATGAACAATGTTGTTGCCACCCTCGATAATAATTGTAATTGACAGTTGTGTATTGGAGGGGACGATCTCTATTGTGCAAAGTTGTGACGTTTAATACGGCCTCTATGAGCAGCACCGGTTAGATTATAAAGTCTGACGACTGTAGGTAGGAAGGACCTGCGGAACCTCTCCCTCGAGCACTTAGGATGGCACAGCCTACTGCTAAATGAGCTCCTCAGTGCATTCAGCATGTCCCACATGGGGTGAGACTTGGACTCCAGCAGAGATGACAGCTTAGCCACCATCCTCCTTTCTCCTATCTTCTCCACTGAGTTGAGGCGTCACCCCAGACCATTGCTAGCTTTTTTGATCAGCCTGTTCAGTCTCTTCCTGTTGGCTGCCATGATGCCACTACCCCAACAACACACCACTCCAAACGTGATGGCTGATGCCACCACAGAATCATAGAAGGTCTTCAGGATTGCCCCTCGCACTCCAAAAGACCTGAATGTCCTCAGGAGGAACAGCCTGCACTGCCCCTTCTTGTAGAGCGTGTTGGAGCTGTGTGACCAGTCCAGTTTATTGTTTAGGTGAACACCCAGGTACTTGTAAGATGTCACCATCTCAATGTCTATTCCTTGGATGTTTACCAGTGTTGTGGGGGGTTGTCCACTCCTGCAGCAGTCCACCACCAGTTCCTTGGTTTTCCTCACATTGATCTGGAGGCAGTTCTGCAGGTACCAGTCCACAAAGTCCTGGATAAGTCCTCAGTACTCTGCATTATTCCCATTGGAGATGAGGCCGACAATCGCAGAGTCATCAGATAACTTCTGTAGATGGCAGTGTGGTGGGTGCGAAAAGTCAGCAGTGTAGAGGGTGAACAGGAAGGGAGCCAGAACTGTTCCTTGGGGGGCCCCAGTACTGTAGATCAGTGGTCCCCAACCCCCGGGCCACGGACCGATACTGGTCCATGGGTCATTTGATACCGGGCCGCACAGAAAAAATAAATAACTTACATTACGTCTGTAATGTTCTCCTGGAACATGTAATGATGAGGCGCACACACACCGGGTGTCAGTTAGGACTTTTTACTTGTCACTTCAAGTGCAACTAACAACTAACCACACAGTGGCACATGTACATCTCCTTTTATAGTCAGGTCATGGCCGGGGTCATACTGCCCTCTAGTGGTGACTCTATAGGAACTTCACATATCAATACATCTCCCTTTTTTTTTTTTAGTAAAGTCATGTCCAACTATAAACTTTTTCTCAAATTTCTATATACAAAATAAACTCCATTTCTATTTACATTTCTTTCACCTTGTACACTGAATCACAAGTTCAATTTTTTTTTTCTTTTCTGTTTACAATTCAACATCAACACATTTTTTCCTCTGTTTACAATTCAACATCAACACATTTTTTTTTTTTTTTCAGTACTCCTTACATTTCCTCAATCAATCTTTTCGGTTTCACAATTTGCCTTTGTGATCTTCTGATTTGTGTCACCTCAGTCTGTTCGTTATTGTCTGTCTCTAAGTTTTGGTTCTCAGCCATTTCTGGTTGTTCGGTTTGGCTGGAAATTAGCATGTCGCTTATTTCACTGTCTGTGACTCTCATTTTTGTCTGAGGCACTTTCAGTAAGTGACGTCGGTTTCGCCTCATTGTTTTCCCATGCTCTGTGATGACTTCATATGATCTGGGAGTTGTTTCTTTAACCACTTTTGCCAGCGGTCCCCATTCTCCATCACATCTCACTCGCACTATGTCCTCATGTGCAAGTGGTCTCAGAGGTCGTGCTGTTCTGTTGTACAGTTCAGTTTGCCTCTCATCACGCCTCACATCTCTCTTTTCCATCACCTGAGATGCTGATGGAAGTCGCGTTCTGAGTTTTCTGTTCATGAGCATTTCTGCTGGGGACAGTCCATTCTCCAGTGGTGATGCTCGGTAATTCAGGATCGCCAGATGTGGGTCTTCTGCATTGTCTGCAGCCTTTTTCAGTATGCGCTTCACAATTTGCACCCCTTTCTCTGCTAACCCATTTGACTGTGGGTACAGAGGGCTTGAGGTCACGTGCTTGAACCCATATGTGTCTGCAAATTCTTTGAAGCACTGACTCGTGAATTGTGGTCCGTTATCACTTACAACAGTCATTGGAATTCCATGGCGTGCGAACATTGTCTTTGTATGTGCAATCACCTTTTCTGCTGTTGTGTCACTCAACCCTGCAAACTCTGGGTAGGTGGAATGATAGTCCATGACTAACAGATAGTCCTTGCCCTTAAGCTGAAATAGATCCATGCCCACTTTTCTCCATGGCCCTTGAGGCTTCTCATGGGGCCTCATAGGCTCCTTTGGCTGATGATACCTGTGGCGCTGGCAAATGTCACAGCGCTGCACATGTGCCTCAATGTCCTTGTGCATGTTGGGCCAATACAAAACATCACGTGCACGTCTTTTGCACTTTTCAATACCCAAATGCCCCTCATGCACTAATTTAACCATTTCTGATCTCATGGAGGTAGGTATGACTATCCTTGTACCTTTTAACAGAACCCCATCTAACACAGACAGTTCACCTTTAAAGTGTTGGTAAGGCTTGTCAATCATAACCTGTCCTGGCTGATGTATCTGTTCCATTACTCTTTTTAGTTTCTCATCCTTTTGTGTTTCTTTCACTATCTTCGTCCATTTTGCATCTGACACTGGCATGTGTGCCTTAATAGAGTCTACATGTATTTGCACAGCTTCCTCTGTTGTGCTGCTGGTGTTGCTCAAGCTAGCCCTACTCAGCGCATCGGCTACAATTAGTTGCTTGCCTGGTGTAAACTCAAATTTCAAGTCATATTTCTGTAATCTTAACATTAGACGCTGGATGCGCGGTGGTGCGTCACCCAGTGGCTTCTGTGAGATCGCAATCAGTGGTTTGTGGTCTGTTTCTAGTATTACTGACCTTCCATACACATATTCATGAAACTTCTCACATCCAAACACTGCACCTAGAGTCTCTTTCTCTATTTGCGCGTAATTTTTTTCTGCGCTTGTCATGGTGCGCGATGCGTATGCGACTGGATACCACTCTGTGTCATGTTTTGGCAATAGCACAGCTCCTAGGCCGGCTTTGGACGCATCTGTGGACACTTTTAGCAGTTTGTCCTGATCATAGAATTTTAACACTGGCTCCTGTATTAGACTGCTTTTGAGCCACTCCCATTCTCTGGCATGCTCTGCCATCCACTGCCACATTGTATTGGTCTCTAACAAGCTTCTAAGAGCTATTGTGTTAGCTGATAAATTTGGGATAAATTTTCCCATGTAATTGACTAGTCCTAGGGCTCTTTGCAAGTCATTTTTGTTCTGCGGTACTGGCAGCTCTGCTATGGCCCGCACTTTTTCCGGATCTGGTTGCACGCCTGCCCCAGATAATTTTTCTCCCAGGTATGTAATCTCCCGTACCCCGAATTGGCACTTACTCTTATTCAGTTTCATACCTGACTTTTGCGCCTGTGTGAGAACTCTAGCCAACCTTTCGTCGTGCTCCTCTTTTGTTTTTCCCCAGACTACCACATCATCAAGAAAAACTCCCACCCCTTCTATTCCGTCAAACAATTGCTGCACAGTTCTATGGAAAATTTCAGGGGCTGAGCTAATCCCGAACGGCATTCGTAGAAAGCAATGCCTTCCGAATGGCGTATTAAATGTGCACAATTTAGCGCTTTCCTCATCTAGCACTATTTGGTAAAACCCAGATTTGGCATCTAATTTTGTGAAGTAATTTGCTCCACTCATTGTGCTGGTTATGTCAGATTTTGTTGGTAGCCTGTAATGCTCCCACTGTATTACTTTATTTAGATCTTTTGGATCTATGCACAATCTCAAATCTCCATTTGGCTTCTCCACTATAACTAGTGAGTTAACCCATTCAGTTGGTTCCTCTATTTTTCTGACCACTCCGTCTGCTATCAGTGAGTCTAGTGTTTCTCTCAGCCTCTTTTTAAGAGCTATTGGCACTTTTCTTGCTGCATGTATGACTGGCTCTGCATTCTCTTTCAGCCTAATTTTTTGTTTGCCTGGTAGGCGGCCTATTCCTTTGAACACCTCTTTGTATTCTTTCACCCAGCCTCTGTATTTTCTCGTGTTGTCACTTTGTCTGTATCAATGACATTCACCCTTTTGATCAGACCTAGCTGATCGCATGTTTTTAAACCCAAAATTGCTTGTCTATTTCCATCAACAAGTACAAACAATGCATTCACTGTTTTACCTTTGTTTGACAGTGTAACCCTGCACATTCCTTTAGTGGGCATTGGCTTATCGTCGTATGTTCTCAGATTAATCTTTTTATTTCTTATTTTCGGCTTGTTTTTCAGTCTTTTAAAATCTTTCATTGGCAGGATGTTTACCTGCGCACCTGTGTCGAGCTTCAGTGACATGTCCGTGCCATTCATCTCCAGGCACACTATCCATTCGTCAGCGCTCGTCTCTCCCTCGATGGCGTCCACGTAAAACTGATCCTCCTCGCTGTCGCTCTTTTTCTCCACGAGTTGCACCCTCCTCTTTGAGAAGCAGGTCTTTGCGAAGTGATTTTTTCCGCCACACTTGCGACATTCCTTCCCGAGTGCTGGACACTGTTTCAGCGCGTGTTGCCTTCCACACCGCTCGCAGTTCCCGCGCGCGCGCTCTGGGTTTGCCTCCCTTTTTTTTGCCTGCAACGTTCCTTTCGGCTTCGCGAGCTGCACTGCACCGACCTCAGCAGTCTCCTTTTCCTTGCTGCTAAAAGTCTTTAATTGTGCCTTTATACTCTCAGACGCTTGGCAAATCTGTATCGCTTTCTCCAGCGTTAAGTTAGTCTCTTTCAGTAATTGCATCCGCAATTTGTTGTCTTGGACCCCAATTACAATTTGGTCCCGTATCATTGACTCACTCACTGTTCCAAAGTTGCATGACTGACATTTCAACCGTAGGTCTGTGACATACAGCTCGATGGACTCTGACTCTTTCTGAAGTCTTTTTCTGAACACATACCTCTCGTACGTTTCATTCTTTCTCGGTGTGCAATAATCGTCAAATTTCTTCATCACGGCGTCGAAGTTGCCTTTTTCTTCTTCCGTGAAGATGAATGTGTTGAACACATTTAGCGCCGCTCGCCCTGCTACTGTTAGCAGTAATGCTATTTTCCTCTCCTCGTCACGGAGACCGATAGCAAGCGAATAAAGTTCAAAACTCTGTTTGAATACTTTCCAGTTCTCGTTGACGTTACCGGTCAACTTTAACTCGTCCGGCTGTCGAAGAGCGTTCATCTTCGCCGTCGGTTCGTAGTTTTATATCCTGGTATCATGTAATTTACTCCTGGTACCATGTAATGTTCTCCTGGAACATGTAATGACGAGGCGCACACACACCGGGTGTCAGTTAGGACTTTTTACTTGTCACTTCAAGTGCAACTAACAACTAACCACACAGTGGCACATGTACATCTCCTTTTATAGTCAGGTCATGGCCGGGGTCATACTGCCCTCTAGTGGTGACTCTATAGGAACTTCACATATCAATACAACGTCTTTTTTATTTATTATCAGAGTCTGAATGATGTTTTATTTTGAAAAATTACCAGATTCTCTCCATTACATCCGTCTATGGCTTACGCTTGACGCACGTCAAGACGCTTGTCTCGGTGACGTGATATGTTACCGCTAAAATGAAAGGCCGTTGCTGGACGGCAGACATTACGAGAGCCGCTGCAGAGATTTCTCTCAGAAAAGGAGTCACTGCTGGCAGCACATTTCAGTGATGGGGAATCAGTCGCAAAACTCGCTTACTTGTGCGACATATTCAGCCTGCTCAATGAACTCAATCTGTCACTTCAGGGGAAAATGAGAGCTGTCTTCAAGTTGGCAGATAAAGTAGCTGTATTTAAAACCAAATTGGGTTTGTGGGGACGACGCGTGAATGGAGGTATATTTGACATGTTTCAGACATTAGCGGGGATTTTGGAAGAGACTGAGCCCGAGCCTTCATTCTCCCAGCTGGTGCACGATCACCTGTCTTTGCTTTTAAAATAGTTTGAGCGCTACTTCCCAACAACAAAAAATACACAAACTGCCAAAGAATGGATGCGCGACCCATTTCTCAACAAACCAGGTGAATCCATCATGTCTGTGCAAGAAAATCAACTGCTGGAGATCGCAAATGATGGCGGCCTTAAAAGTATGTTCGAGACAACAGCTCTGCCGGTGTTCTGGATTAAAGTCATGGCTGAATACCCTGAGATGGCCACAACAACACTGAAAACCCTGTTGCCATTTCCAACGTCATATCTGTGGGAAGCGGGGTTTTCTGCAGTGACAGCAACTAAAACAAAATTACGAAGTAGACTGGACATAAGCAACACACTTCGGGTGTCATTGTCTCCCATTACCCCTAGATGGGACTGTCTTGTTGCAGAGAAACAAGCTCAGGGCTCCCACTGATTCAGCGTTGTGGCGAGTTTTATTTTTCATGCACTTTATATTTGTGTTTGTGGTGTATCTTATTTTGAAGGCATGTTTAAATGTTACCATAGCAACCAGACAGCGTTGTGGGCAGAGAGGATGTTACTCATGTTATGTTGTTGTTGCGATGTTAAGAGGACGCTGCTAAAGTTGCAAATGACTACACAGTGGATTCATGTTTATTATTATATTTAGAAAATACCACAGTTTTTATGCCGGTCGTATCATGTTCTTTTGTGTATTTATCCGCCACACCTTAAAGGCCGGTCCCTGAAAATATTGTGTGACATTAAACCGGTCCGTGGCGCAAAAAAGGTTGGGGACCACTGCTGTAGATGATGATGTCAGACACACGGTCCTGGGTTCTCTCAAACTGTGGTCGGTTTGTGAGGTAGACCAGGATCCACGATGACAGGGACTGATCCACCCCTGCACACAGCAGCTTGTCCCTCAGGATCACAGGTTGGATGGTGTTGAAAGCACTGGAGAAATCAAAGAACATGATCCTCATAGTGCTCCCAGGCTTCTCCAGGTGGGACAGGAAATGATGTAGGAGGAAAATCACTACATTCTCCACCTCGATGCCATGCTGGTGGATAAACTGAAGTGGGTCCATTGCTGGTCCCACCAGGGGGCGGAGGTAGGTGAGGAGCAGCCTCTCCAGGGTCTTCATCAGGTGTGAGTCTTTGGTACGGGTACTACACAGGATGTTTTCCACAGCTGTGGTACCCTCCCTAGCTTCAGGCTCAGGCTGAAGATGTGCTCCATGATCCCACACAGCTGGTTTGCACAGGACTTGAGGAGTGTAGAGCTGATGCCGTCCGGACCTGCAGCCTTCCTCACCTTGATCTTCTTCAGTTCAGCTCTCGCCTTAGTCTTATGGCCCTTTTCCACTAGTACCTGTTTGGTTCTTATTCACTTTGACTTGGCATGCTTTGTAGGCTTTTCCATTAGTACCTGGTACCAGCTTCCAGGTACTTTTTTCGTACCCATCTGATTCAGGTCAACAGATTGCAGGCCACTAATTGGTCAGGGTGTAACGTCATAAGAGCAGCGTCTTCAACAGAATTTCCAGTCACCATTTGCAATTCGTGTGTGAGCCAGCAAGCAAGCATCAGTATAAACAACAACGATAGAATGGCTTCACAGAAATAAACACCGTGGTCCAGCAGACTTTTCTGTGCCTTTGGCTGATGAGAGAATCCAGAGGGAACTAGACGGAGCCACCCAAAATGCATTTACGGCCACCAACCGGCAAATAATGGAAGCACCCGACCACGGCAGTTGAAAGCCGTGATATTAGGATATAGAGGATGGTGAGTGATGTGATATGATGTGATATTATGTATCTTTTACATTATTTATCCCAGTGGTGGAAAGCTCACATTGAACAAACAACACCATTGTCTCCTTTATGCAGACAATGTGCTAGCTAGTTAGCCATCAATGCTAACTCCGGTTAAAAAACTCCGGGTAAATCCTGGTTAAAAAGGTGTTTTTCTTGCATGTTGCACTTTCGTGTTGGCATGTACTTAAGTTGTGTGTATTTTCGTTCAAGAGTCCAACCAGCATCTGCTTTGACACCGCAATGTAGCACGACACAGCAATGTGTTATGACTGGTAAGTTGCACACTCCATTGTTTTTTAGTCGTGGTGGACAAAAAAGTACTCAAATCCTTTGCTTTTTAAGTTAAAGTATAGATAAAGTGCCAAAATTAAAGTAGCACAATTTCCACTTAATATGAAAGGGACTGAACTGAGATTTATTTGATTGTGTGAATATTAATTACAGAATAATTGAAAATGAAAGGGAAATCTTATTTTTTGTCACATCACTTGTGTGATCCTTTATGAATTATATTCATAATAGTGTATCTTGCACTTTGGGGAATGGGAGTGGTTCAGTCACCATTATAATTTAGTTTATATGTGTAGTTTATAGTCTGTCACCAATAAACTCATGCAGTAACAGGACACATTACAAATATTTGAGACCCATTGTAGTGCATCCTTTTATATTTTAGCAGTAGAAGTACAAAACACCCCCCACACTTGAAGCCAGGGCAAGAAGAGACACAGCAATGACAGAGCGGTGGCTAAACTTTTATTGATAAAAATTAGATACTTTGACTGAGCGACTCCATACTCGGGAATGCACACCCTCAGTTAAAGTAATAGATTCCATTCAACTGAAGGTATTAACTCATTCTGATTGTTGAGGCCACAATAAAAAACGATTTTAAACGAAACGTAGCCCTGGTAAAATCTACTTTACTGAAGCGCAGCTACATGAAAATTGTGGTTAAATACAACAACAAAGCACTTTTTTGTCACATTCCACCACCGGCTTTTAGCAACAAGTGTATTTCCCAAATATGTTTTAAATTTGCTTTGATTAACCACCACCCGCTTCTCTCTTTTTGTCTAGGCAAGAGGAAAATGATCCACACCAAACCCAACCTTGCGTCACTATTTACAGAGATGCAGGTTGAAGATCTGCTGAACCGGGACTCGTGTGAGCGGAACATCCAGTTGCTTCTCAATGAGGCAGCGTGGCTGGCGTGTGTGACCCATTCTAAGTTTTTTGTTTTTTGTTTTCGTTTCTTTTCTTTCTTTTTTTTTTCCAGTTTAGTTTGAATTTTGCACATACTAAATAATCTGGATTTTGCTGCTGATTGCAATAAACAATTTAGTGACTTATGTGTTTGCATCATGATTTTCTATTTTGTCTGTTAAGATGTCAGTGGGAAAAGAGTCAACGGTACAAGCCATTTATCAGTGATGTTAAAAATAATGGCTCATTATTAAGAAAAAGCAACAAAAAACAATTATTTTATTTACTGAAGACTGTATTGTTGGATGTGCCACCGCAGAAGACACTGCACACTTTAGTGATAGTATCAGTATATGGAGGAATTCCGGGCCATATTAGCATCTGTATTTTCTAATGATGGATTAAGGTAGGGGTGTCCAATCATGTGCCGTGGAGGGCCAAGACCTGCAGGCTTTACCTGCAACCAGTGTCTTCATCAGCAGATTCCACTGAATTTCTTCCCACTGATTGCTGATCAGTGAAAACACTCACTGAAGAGACTGGGTAGAAGAGAGAACCTGCAGGGTCTTGGCCCTCCATGGCACATGATTGGACACCCCTGGGTTAGGGTTTAATGAGATTTAACATTTTAACACAAACTGCTTTATGGTTCATAATTCTGTTGACAGACTTACACCAAACCAAAAGTGATTTCTCAAACTGCTGGATTGTTCTTAGACAGCTTTTCCAGTGTTTTAGTATTTAATTTATGTCACTTGGTGGTAACCTTCACACATCTAACAAAAGTGGAAAAACATCTGCAAAAAGTACAAAGGTTTATTGTCAAAATTCCCAGTGCAATACTAAATGAATACATGTATAGTACATTGTTGATGCAGAAAATATATATTTATACAGTATCTACATGTATATATCCAGTAAATCCAAGCATTTTCCATGTAACCTTATGACTGTATTATTTTAATTGTTTTTAATCCTAGATCAAGTTTGTTTTGGCTTAAAAATGCATCATAATTGTTAAATATATCTTATCATGCCTAACTCAGTACTGTTTACCTGTTGAAATATATATTGTACGGCTAATATAACCCCATAACTACAATATGGCACCTGGCGATCAAGTTTTGGCAGCTGATCACTTTTTGCCATGACACCACCATAGACTCAGTGCTGCTAGAGCAGGTACATCCCTTGATGTCTCAACAGTCTCTCTGTGATTTTCACACAGATCAGAGGAATTTGTTGCACAGGAAGCTAAACATTTCTACAGACATTCTGAAGTTATGTAACCACTGAGCGTTTGTGAAGCTGGGGTGACATCAGTGAGAGGCTGTGTTGAACGCCCAGACCCACGGTTTGAAGAGGTAATTTTGCCACAAGAGAGCCATCTGAAACACATACATATTTTAATACCTAATAGTGATAATTTGCAACATTACAATGTAGTCATCATCATCATCATCATAGCAGCCTGTCATGGGCGACAACGACTGTTTCATTTAGGTCTGATCAGATTCCTCCACACAGCTCTGTCCTTAGCCTTCTGCTGCCAGGAACTCCTGTCTATGCCCAACTTCTTCAAGTTTCTTTTTACAGTGTCTTTAAATCTGAGCCTTGGTCTACCCTGATTGCATTTGCCCTCACATAACTGTGAGTAGAGTAACTGCTGAGGGAGACGCTGGTGGTCCATCCTCTCAACATGTCCGAGCCATCTCAGGTTCATCTGTACTAGCATGTCCTCCATTAATGGTAGACCAGCTCGTTTCAACACTTCTATGTTGGTTATCTTGTCTTTCCATGAGATGTTCATTATGGCTCGAAGGTGTCTCATCATGTACCTGTGGAGTTTCTTCACCTGCACTCTGTAGGCAGTCCAAGTTTCAGCACCGTACAATAGAGTAGCCAGTACTGTCGCTCTGTACACTTTGCATTTCACACGGAGAGACACATGTCGTCAGGAGTATACATTCAAACAAGGAAAGAAGCAGACTTGCTCAGTGTGGCACAGTTTAAAGCCAAGAGTAAGACATTGATAAAGGTAGTAAGAGAAATGCTCTTTGCCGATGACAGTGCTCTAGTTGCACACAGTGTGGAAGATATGCACTCTTTAGTGGAGAAATTTGCAAGAGCAGCTAGCCAATTCAGCCTCAAAATCAACAACAAGAAGACAGAGTGCCTTTACCAACCGTTATCAACATCACTATCAGAAGAGATCAGCATTGGTACAGAGCCACTAGTCAAGTGCAAGACTTTAAAGTACCTAGAGAGTACTGTTTCAGAGAATGCTAGGCTGGAGGATGAACTATCTTTCAGAATGGGAAGAGCAAGTGCTGTGTTTGGAAACTTGAGGGAGAGACTATGGAACAATGACTTAAAGCAAACTAGCATTAACAATCATTAGCTTACCTTCATATGTGATCTAGTTTGTATCCTCAAATCTTTGGGTTTATGGCTCTATGGCTTCCTAAACGCTCCAGTACTTTCCAGAATGTTTCGTCTCACTGCCTGTAGCCTTCTCTGGCTCTCCTTTTTTGCCTTTACTCTGACAAAAAGCCAGAGACCGAGCAGTCGCCTCATAATCCGCCACCTTGTGTTTTGCTTGTGTCACATGTTTTATGTCACAGGAGTGTGGCGTCGCCTTGCTATTAAAAAATCCCACCCATCCCAGGCGGTACTCAGCTATAATGGAAACAAAAGGGAAGTGAGTTGAGTAAAGCCGTGTCAAAGTGAGCAGGGCTATATAGGTCCTAGTGGAAAAGGGGCTTTAGTAAGGGAAAGACTGGGGCAGGGGGGCTGTGTGCTGGGGGGTAGGGGTGGATGTTGGGTCTGTGAGAGGGAAAACAGCAGGGGGTGTGCACTAAGATGGGGGGGTGGAGGGGGCAGTGGACAGGGGGACTAGATGAAGGTGAAGGGAGGCAGCAGGGGTTGGTGAGCAGGCGGAGAAGAGGGTGGTTGGTTAACCCTGTTAAAGAACAGGTTCAGGTCATTCACCCACTCCTTTCCCCCCACGGCCTGGGAGGAGGTATTCTGGTGCCCAGAGATAGTTTTGAGGCCTCTCCAGACACCGCTGACGTCACTCTTCTTCAGCTTGTCCTCCATCTTCTTCCTCTAACTGTCCTTCCACTGTCTAATCTTCCTCCTTAGCTCCCTCTGTACGGACCTCAGCTCCTCCTTGCTCATCAAACTTGCTACACAGGTTTACCTTGGGATCCTGACCTTTGACTAGAGCAGGGGTGGGCAATCATGTGCCATGGAGGGCCATTCTACTGCAGGTTTTCTGTTCCACCCAGTCTCTTCAGCAGGTGTTTTCAGTGATTAGCAATCCTTGAAGGTGATCAGAGCAAACACCTGCTGAAGAGACTGGGTGGAACAGAAAACCTGCAGTGGAATGGCCCTCACTGCCCACCCCTGGACTAGAGGTTTGGGGTCAAAAGGTCAAGGTTAACATTCCTTATGCCTTATTCCTATACAATGAAAAAAGTTAGGGTCACCAAATTTGGTACACGGGTTCACCCTGTGACCCTGAAGTGTGACTGTGTTTTTGGTATTGCAAGGTCAAAGGTCAACATCAAAATACCTTATAAAGTGTATCTCAACAACAAAGAAACCTATGGTCACCAAACCTGGTACACAGGTTCACTCTGACACCATAACTTCTGACTACAGGTTTGGGGTCAAAGGGTCAAAGGTCAAGGTTGGCACTCTCAATGATCTCTTGCTATAGAACATGTAAATCTCTCTAGGGTCATCATACTTACTAAACAGGTTCACCTCAGGATCCTGACCTACAACTATGGGTTGTATACTTTGTTGTATATTCGTGGATGATGGGGAATATTGCACTCACTTAGAGTGCTCTTGTGGTTATTATTAAGACTTTCTGTTATTATTTTCATGGTCATTATGTCTTGTATTGTTATTCCTGTCATCACCTTGGTTTTGAGTTTGGGCTTTTGTTTTGACAATGTCTTGTTTATTTCCAGTTTTACGTAGTTGGTTTCTGTTAATTGTTCATGGCTGTGTTTTATGCTCTGATTATTGCTTATTCACGGATGTAGCGGTATGTGATTTATAGTTATGATCAGGTATAAGATTATTTAATTTGTATTAATATATTGGGATTTAATTTGAATTAATGTATTAAGATTTACTCCGGGTCCACACACTGAAAAAGTTTATAGTAGGCACTCTCATAAGGGGCACCAGCTCACCTCTTTAGTGAGCAAATAGTCACTGATTTGACTTTATACCTGTTTAATCACTCAAAGAATTAATTAATAATCAGTCTCAAAATTTTAGTGAATTCAATACTGGGGCTTTGAAACCAGACTCAGAATGAAATAAATTCCCAATAACTTCTCTCAATTTCATGTATTTATTAAATGAAATGATGATTAATGGACACTGAAATGATTTGCATTAACCATTAAATTAAACTTATAAATGATAGCGTAACAATGTGAACATTTGCAGAACCAGGGTGAAAATGTAAGCAGAATTTAGATCAGTTTGAAGTTGACAGGTTATGAAAAACTGAACGCAAATTTATGGGGAAAATTAAACTAATTATATGGAAAATTCTGGATTGCTCTTAAGAAAATGAAAACAGAATTTTAATGAAAAGAAGAGTTACATTAATTGCTCTTTAATTTTGTATTTAAGATAAGATAAGATAAGATAAGCCTTTATTAGTCCCACAATGGGGAAATTCCAGGATTGCAACAGCACAGGGATAGCAACACTCAGAGCAACAATCAGAAGGCAAGAAAAAACAACATCTAGTAAACATATGTCCATATTACTATAAATGTATATATATAGACACACAGTGCAGAGCATTATGGTTGGTGAATGTGCAGCAGAAAGTCTAAGCTGTCTCTCCGCGGATGCAGCGGGCCAGCTGGAAGTCTTTGGGCATGATGGTGACCCCCTTAGCGAAGAAGAGACCCACCAGGTGGGCCTCGCTGGTCTCCTGCAGAGCCATGACGGCGAAGCTCAGGAAACGCAGGACGGTCTTGAAGTCCTGAGCGATCTCCCTCACCAGGCGCTGGACGGGCAGCTTACGGATGAGCAGCTCCGTGGATTTCTGATAGCGATGGATCTCTCTCAGAGCCACGGGCCTGTGACGGCGAGGCCTCTTCACTCTGCCGGTGGCCAGAGCGCCTCTCCGAGCAGCCCTGGTGGCTCGCTGTCTCCTGGGGGGCTTCTTCCTCCAGTAGATTTTACGGGCAGTCTGCTTGGTTCTTGCCATCGCTCTTTATTATTCTGTCTTATATTTCTTTCACGCCGCCTAAACTCCAGCCCGGCACCCGCGTCGTTTTCGCTACAGCTCCCGGTATGTCGAGTTTCCCATTAGCACCGGGCGGCGGCCAAGTGCTAGCTAGCACTAGCTCCTCCCCGCTGTAACGTCTCCCGCTGCAAACCGTGGCTCCGTCCGCCGACCCGGGAGACCCCCGGGGCGATCCGTGCGTCCGTGATATATATACAGAGTGAAAGGTGTAGAAAGAAGAAGGAAGATAAAAAAAAAGGCTGTTGCAACAGGCAGCCGACTCGTGTGGCGCCACCGGTCCGGCGGAACCGGAACCGGAAAATATTACCGAAAAATACCGAAAAATATTTGATCAGATACTGAATTATTCTCAAATCTCTGACGTTTTATTCAGCAGATGAATAAAGAATGCAGCTCATGTGACACATTGCGTGTTCTTTCAACGTCTTCAAGAAGCTTTAGTTGTAGATGGTGCCCAAAACCAGAATATCTTGCCAGCAGATATTCGGACAGGGTATGGCAGCTTTCCAGTCTATTGTCACAAGATGAGATTTTGAATGTATCGATCACAGTTGGGCTGAAGTCCAGCCAAGATGGCGGCAGTGTATCCTCTTCTCTGTGGTGATGTTAATTTCTTCAGTGGTGCGTGATGGCCTTCATGGATTAGCTCTTGTCCCAAGGGAATTCGAGAATAATTACAAAATCTGATCCCAATACAAAATCAAACGACAACTTTCTGACTTAGTGGAGTGAAAATAGCTTCTAGTGTGGAGATGGTCACTCAAAGGTCTTTAAGAAAAATATATAAAATAAAAAGAATGGAAAGTGAGTTTACTACTACTACTACTACTACTAACCTGCACTTATATAGCGCTTTTCTAGTCACAAAGACCACTCAAAGCGCTTTCATTAATACTAACCCTCTATTCTAAGGGCCTATAGGAAACAAATATCAAGGGACAATTTAGAACAGCCAATTAACCTAACATGCATGTTTTTGGCATGTGGGAGGAAACCGGAGAAATCCCGGAGTAAACCCACGCAACACGGGGAGAACATGCAAACTCCACACAGATCACTGTTGGTCGGGGGCTGGGATCGAACCCACGATCCCACGATCCCCACAATCCCCCGGCCAAGGGTAAACTGTGCTGCCGCAGTGCTAACCCCTTGAACTCTGTGAATTCCGCGGGTGGTCATGTCTCTGCATCTTAGTGCGTCTCAGTGCGCACTGAAAAAAAAAAGCTGTATTTCTGGTCTTCCAGTACAGACACAGCCTTGTTACAACTTGAGAAAAAAGTTGTGTAATATATTATTTTTTGTGGTATTTTTACAAAATTTTGACCTGAGCTTGAAAACACTTGGTTCTACATTTCTGTTGTGTTTTCCAGCGAGTATCTGACAGCTGTATGTTATTTGCAAGTATTTGTATCTAAAAAAAACACCCAGGCGAACTTTCTTGTTACTCAGTGGCAGGAGCACTTAGAGAGATTATGACTGTTTTGCCAAAAAATTCAGAGTGTTTTCTTTTAAATGAGACTAACCCCATGAAGATGCTGCAAAGGGTTGAAGAACAGCTTTTGATTTACTTTGGGCATGTTATTTTTAGGTGTTTTTAGGGAAGTTGAACAGAGTTCAACAGGTTAAAGAAAGTTTAAGAGGGAAAAAGTTAGAAAAAGACATCTAGGAATGGGAGTTTGACTCTGAATTAAGATGTGAGCTCAGGAAAGGTAGAATTAATTCCTAGACAGTCTGCAACTCTCAAGAAGTCCGTAGAAGAAGTGTGCGAGAAGTCTTCTTTGTTCTGTAGAAGTGAAGTGATCTGCAGGAGGGCATCTCCCCCTCCTTATAACTCCAGCCGAGTTTCGCGGGCTTCTGGGGATTGACAGAAGCTCAAGCCAATAGTGTTCCTTCATGGGCAGGCTTTATGAACTTTAGTCCAGTGAACAAACAGGCTTTTGTCTGTAACAACCAATAATATTGAAAGTGCTGTAACTCAGCATTATGCTGGGTGATGACTGGCTAATACCAGTCCTCACAGAATGACACATACAATTTTAATACTGAAGATTCATCAATATACTTATGTATAAAGTCTAACCTACTTCAGTGATTCATGCAACTTTATAACTAGTGCTTTTTAAATTAGCATGCAAGAATAAAACATTCATTTAAACATTTTAACATGGCAATATTTAAAATCAAGGATTAATATATTTCAAACCCATTATTGATTGTCCACACCGAACATCAGAGTCTATTTGCTTTTCCATGGTGTCCCGAAAAAGAAGATAATCTGAGAATTGAGTTTTGTAACACGAATGCAGTCCTTTCAAAAAGTTCACTGATTAAAGCATGTCCCGGAGTTGCCAGTAGAGGGCAATGTTGAGCTGTGGATATTTTGTAGTGACCATATGAGGCACTCCACAAAGGTCTGTTCTTTGTTCTTTGTCCATGTTTTATTAGCCAATAAATGGTCAGGAGAAAAGTGCATCAGAAGGAATTCCGGAGACTGGTTTAACAAAGGAAGCTGTGGTCCCGGGATGAAAGAGCAGTTCTTGACTGTCCTTTTCCTGGGTGAAACAATGTCTTTAAGATGAAGAATAATTTTATTGATTGTGGCGTAACCCCCACAACAGACTGGGACAGACACAACGCTCGGCTAGAGCAAATAACAGAACAGGGAAATGTGTGTATTAATGTCTACAGGCAGCCCCGCTCCTTCTGGCTTTTTCCGGCTCAGTACTGTGATGTTAATGCGCCATTCATGCATTGTGTTCATGCTGCCTGTCCTTACTGTGTCTCTGAAATGCAAATGCCCATACCTACTGCTGTGAACGCCTTTCATGCATTGTCTGTAACTGGGTATAAATACCGCACGTATTCTGTAACTCACTCTCTCTTTGCCACTGCTCATCTGACTACTGCTGCTGAGAGCATGAGGACACACACCAGCCCGCCTGCACAAGGGCTGGGGTGGAGTTCCTATGATGGCGGTATGATTTAATAAACCTACTTAAAACCCTCACATCGCCTTTATTTTATCATTCGCCTCATTGGTGACCCCGAGAATGCACACGCTTTGCGCATCGCAACCTTCTGGTTTGGACAGCCACGCTGATGTCCTGATGGCAACGAACGCAGCACCCGGCGGTGATTCTCCGACGACAAGCGAACGCGGCAGCCTGACTGATCTGCCCTCCCTTCTGCTTCAGGGAGACCTCGACGCAGAGTTTCCAGGCGAAACTCTCCGGAGACCACCCACGACCGGGAAAGCTGAGGAACATTTCATGGTGAGATCTGCACGCCTAGATCGGCACATCCACGCTTGGACCAGCCGCTCTCACAGCTTCTGACACACGATTCTGTGTCTCCTTACAAGAGCGCACGCACCTCGTCCTTTCTCCACGACGGCGACCTCCACGGCCGATGGAGTACACGTGGACCTGAACGCACCATGACCCATCTACTGCAACTACAACAGGGATGATTAAGCTCCCTGACCCTGGCTCTTCCTCTCCAGCTGGCCCACCCATGCACGGAGCCCCGGCACACGCACCGGGGAGTTACAAAGATGGCGCACCACACACGGGACGCATACGGCTCTACAGACCCCCATCCTCCTTCGCCACTGCACGCAGGCCCTTCAGGGTTGCTCGTACACCTGAGGTACGCACGCAGCATGCTTGAAGGATTTGCTAATGGTCTCAGCCACGGCGCACATAGGGAATTCGGCAGTCTGAGGTTCCCGACGGCTTTAAGGTTGTGCCCGCACCTAAAGTCAACACACCAAGTCCCTTTGCTTTTGTTTTTTTCTTACAGCCGCCCCTGTTTTCTTCATGGCCGCTGTTAATCCTCGCCGCTTCTTTTTTTCTTCACGGCCACTATTAATCCTTGCAGGACTTAATCGCGGGAGTAGCCAGTGACTAATTTTTCTTCTTGTGGTTCTCCGCACGTTCAATGGGACAGCCCCTCGACATCGCGGACCAACAAGCAATTTTTGCGCGGCTCAGACGATTTCACCGTCCCTGGCCGGCATTTACTGCCCCCACCCCCCTCCACCTTCGCCTGCACAGAACTTTCCCTGCTCGCTGCCAAAGCTGGACTATCGAGGCCTCGGCCGCCTGCCAAGCCCTCTGGGGGGGAGCGTGTGGCGTAACCCCCACAACAGACTGGGACAGACACAACGCTCGGCTAGAGCAAATAACAGAACAGGGAAATGTGTGTATTAATGTCTACAGGCAGCCCCGCTACTTCTGGCTTTTTCCGGCTCAGTACTGTGATGTTAATGCGCCATTCATGCATTGTGTTCATGCTTCCTGTCCTTACTGTGTCTCTCCAATGCAAATGCCCATACCTACTGCTGTGAATGCCTTTCATGCATTGTCTGTAACTGGGTATAAATACCGCACGTATTCTGTAACTCACTCTCTCTTTGCCACTGCTCATCTGACTACTGCTGCTGAGAGCCTGAGGACACACACCAGCCCGCCTGCACAAGAGCTGGGGTGGAGTTCCTATGATGGCGGTATGATTTAGTGTGGCGTAACCCCCACAACAGACTGGGACAGACACAACGCTTGGCTAGAGCAAATAACAGAACAGGGAAATGTGTGTATTAATGTCTACAGGCAGCCCCGCTCCTTCTGGCTTTTTCCGGCTCAGTACTGTGATGTTAATGCGCCATTCATGCATTGTGTTCATGCTTCCTGTCCTTACTGTGTCTCTCCAATGCAAATGCCCATACCTACTGCTGTGAATGCCTTTCATGCATTGTCTGTAACTGGGTATAAATACCGCACGTATTCTGTAACTCCCTCTCTCTTTGCCACTGCTCATCTGACTACTGCTGCTGAGAGCCTGAGGACACACACCAGCCCGCCTGCACAAGGGCTGGGGTGGAGTTCCTATGATGGCGGTATGATTTAATAAACCTACTTAAAACCCTCACGTCGCCTTTATTTTATCATCCGCCTCATTGATGAGCAAAAGCAAGACAATGCTACACGGATGTGCCTGATTGTTTGGTGTTTATTTATACACACTGCACTGATGGCAGAGCGCAGCATTCTAGGCTTTGCAAGTTAAGTCATGGGTTCATGTAACATGCCAAGTTATGTCATGATAAGGGCTTTTGCTAAAATTTTGTCATGTTAAATAAGGGTTTTGCCGAGTTTTGTCACGTCAAGGATTTTGTCAAGTTTTATCTTGATTGGACTGCCTTATGTTACATGCTCCAAGTCTACGAGTATTTTGCCATTCCGGCATTCAGTATTTGGGTCCTGTCTTCGTGACCCAAAGGGGCCCCCGTCTGTGACATCAACTTAGAAAACAAACCAATAAATTTGAATAGTTTTTGAACACTAAACTCGGTTAAGGTTAGGGTAATGGTTAGGGTTAGGGTTACAAAAAGATGAGGGTCTACTTTAAACCCATTACAACTGTAACTCCACCTTGTCACACCTTGTCCTTTCAACTACATGGAAGCCACAGCCAACTTTCTAAAGCCAAAGTGCTAACTCTACATCAGTCCTGTAATGCAGAAGGACCCTCCAAAAATGGAAACATACTGCTTTCACAGTTTGAGACTACACACAGCTGGCTCAGATAAGGATGGCTGTCATTGTTCCTGCTCCTGCAGTTGGCTGGTAAGCACAAAAGTACTTTGCAAGAAATAACTTTTTATAGTTCAGTGAATAAAGCCTTACATGCTGCATTTCCCCTCTAGTCTGCTTTGGTTTGCATATGCTTTGGACGAGCCCGGCACGCATGCGGCGCCATTCATGCTCACTTTTTTCATCTACCCAGGCCAAGTGGTTGACACATGTGCACAGCTATCAATTGTAGTTTCACTCCCGCCCGATTGGTAGCGCCAATGCTCTGACGCACCAGGATTTTCACCAACGAAGAAACGCTGCTTGCTTTTTGCTGCTTGACTTCCCGGTTTTCTCTCCTTTTCCATGAAGATGCTGCTGCTGCTGCTACTACTGAAGTATTTATGTATGATTCATGTATGTTTATTCTCGTCTTCCACTTCCTCATTGTCTTCTTCATCTACTTTGTCTTGGTATGCTGTGCCGATATTGCCACCTCGTGAATGGGATATTCAGTCTTGTGCATGCGCTTTTCAACGCGTTCAGGTCATGGGCAGGCGACGCGGTCATCCTCAGTCAAGCACTACGGACCCTAGCGGAGTGGGGACAATGACGTAAATTTCGTCACACGAGGTTTCCGGTTACACGTACACGGACAGCAGAGGTGCAGCATGAATCCAGCTTAATGTCATTCAGTGGAAAAAAATATTTTGGATCAGTAAAACTAGTCCATTACCCATAGAACACAAGTATTCCTGTCTGAAACAGGTATCCCAATTAGGCTTTACAGGCCCAAATGTAGGGTGTGTTTGAAAGTGGAGTAAAGAGGTGCCTATATGTAGGCAATCACACATGGCAATCACATACAGTATGTAGGCAATCACACATGTTCAATTTTGACAAATATGAAAGGGACTGAATGGCACTAAGATTTATTACCTCCGCCAAGAGGAGGAGGTTATGTGATCATCAGCGTTGGTTTGTCTGTTTGTTTGTTTGTTTGTTTGTTTGTTTGTCTGTTTGTTTGTTTGTTTGTTTGTTTGTTTGTCTGTTAGCAAGATAACTCAAAAACTTATGGACGGATTTTCATTAAATTTTCACAGATTGTCAGAAATGGGGTATCCTACAGATGATTAGATTTTGGTGCTGATCCGGATCACCGTCTGGATCCAGGAATTTTTTAAAGGATTCTTTTTTTTAATTTTTTTTTTTTTTTGCAAAAAGTTATGGACGGATTTTCATGAAATTTTCAGATTGTCAGAAATGTGGTATCCTACAGATGATTACGTTTTGGAGGTCATCCGGATCACCATCTGGATCCAGGAATTTTTTATTTAAAGGATTCTTTTTTTTTTCTTTTTTTCAGGTTCTATAATATATAATATTACGAAGACTGATCCGGATAACCCATGGCAGTCTGTCTACCCAATTTGGATCCGTCAATGAAGCCTAGAGTCCTGCTTTAAGTGATCTATGAAAACGCTCACATAACCCATTGGCCTGTGGGTTGTATGCCGTTGTGCGGTGAATTGTAACACCCAGCCAAATCCGGATAACCCATGGCAGTCTGTCTACCCAATTTGGATCCGTCAATGAAGCCTAGAGTGCTGCTTTAAGTGATCTATGAAAACGCTCGCATAACCCATTGGCCTGTGGGTTGTACGCGGTTGTGCGGTGAATTGTAACACCCAGCCAAATTTAGCGGGGGAGTGTGTAACCCAGCTGACAAAATGACATGCAACGGGACGTGCATAATAATTAGCGGGGGAGAGTGTAACCCAGCTGACAAGGAATCTATAAACTTAGACAAAATAAATGTAGGATTAATATTTATGATGTTAAACACTGTATGGGGGGAACTGTGGCGCTTGGCGGAGGTCTGCGCTCTCCGAGCGCTTTTCTAGTTTGATTATGTGAATATTAATTACAGAATATCTAATTATAGAAAATGAATGGGACATCCAATATTAGCGACAGTTTCAGATCCCTTGTTTATTTGTTAGTCAGATCCTTTATTTGTGTGATCTTTTATTACTTATACTCATAATAGTGTATCTTGCACTTTAAGGAATGTGAGTTGTTCAGTCACCATTATAATTATTTTAGTTTAGTTTATATCACTGTTCAGTGATGGAGTTTTTAATTTTTAGATACTCGCGCGGGATGGGGGACTCACGGTCCTGCAAAGGACAGTAGTACCACACGGGTGAAATCAGCAGCCGAGCCTCCCGTCTACCACTGACCGGGTAGGTTGGACGTGCCTTCCCGCGAAGGACCGTGGTCCGCCCAGACGGGCCACTGCTTCTCCCAGTGTGTGTTGAATACACCGATGTTCTTTGTCAGACCTGGGTCCCCGCTGACGCTCCTGCCAGTCTGCTCGTGCGCCTTGTGTTCTCCACATACTGTATGCCGACTTATCCTTTAGACCTATGCAATCACAGCAAATTTATGGTATAATTTTTTAAGCATTATATTGTCAGTATCCTCTTTTCCTGGTCAAATTTGTCACTTTTGACTTCCTTTTTTTGTTTGCAGAGTGCTGTGGTGAGTGGCTGGTCGTGAGGCCGTGTATTATCCAATAGCACGGAGTCCATCCGAAACCCTGCCCACACTTCCAGAAGCCAGAGGAAGAGGAAACACAGTGGTGGCTAAACTTTTTTTGATAAAAATTACATATTTTGACTGAACAACTCCATATTCTGGGACGCACACCCCCATAACCCAGCAAAACACGTATGAAATCTTAGGTCAGTCTGATGAACGGTTCAAGAGATATGTGCGGAACACACACACACACACAGATTCCTTGCATTTATAGATAGATAGATGAAGGGTGCGAAGGGATGTAAGGGGTGCTGCCAAAAGAAGAAGATTGTTATGGTTCTGAGTTATGGTATTTTGTCATGTCTGTTATGAAACCACCTCATCAGGTAATCAGGTGCAACAAGTGCTTCTCTCACTGATTAAGGAAGCTCCACATCTTTTTAAGATCCACTCAGTTGGTGGATCGACGCAGGACCGTGATGCTGAAGAAACTGTTTCTCTGTGACTTTAGCTGAGTGAGTTTCCACAGCCTCTGTTTCTGACTCCTGCTCCAGATCACACCAGTGCCTGCCACCCTGCCAATGAACTCACTCACTCAGTATCTACACTCTCTCTCTGGCTCCCCATGTTGCATTTCTCTCCTGTCCTCTGGCTCAACGGACTTCCAAGCATTATTAAATCCACTAACCTCTGTGCTCCAGGATCTCCTACTTCTTGTGCCCCTCTCTGTGAACCCTCCTTGCTGGACTTGTGGCCTTCTTGTGAATCCCAAGTAAGAACTCTGAATCTCCCACATTCTGCAACTACATTCAAAAACTCAAGATTCAAAGATTTTATTTGTCAATACTACTATACATACAGGACATACAGGAGAATTGAAATGGCATTTCTCTCTCTCTTCAGTGGTGTGTACAATATAAAAAAAAGGAAAAACGCTGGAAAAACAACAACAGCAGTCTATGTACAGTAATGCTACCCATAGTGCAAATGGTGACAAAAGATAGACCCGTACCTCCCTAAGTGCAGATAAAGATAAACGGTAAACGATAAGACATAGCAATCTTATATACAGAAAAGTAGAGCAGTAATACTTGTAGTACCAAGTTCCATGCAGTAGTGTAGATGCAGACAGTGTCAGATAGGACTGCACATGATCAATATTGCAATGACAGATAGCAGCAGATATGGCATTTGCGCAAATGGCTGCAGTAAAGTGTAAAGACATACAGCAGCAAATGTATTACTGTTGGTGTGCCAGTCTTTCTTCTGTGCCAACAGCTGAGGTAGTTATTGTGTGTGTGTGAGTGCATTGTGGTCCAGGAGGGACAGAGTTCAGGGTCCTGATGGCCTGATGAACAAAGCTGTTTAGCAGTGTTGTGGAGCAGGCCCGGAGGTTCCAGTACATTTTTCCCAAGGGAAGGGGGCTGAAGAGGGAGTGTGGGGGTGGGAGGTGTCGCCTGCAATGTTGATGGCTCTGCGGGTGAGGCAGGTAAGTTAGATGTCCAAGAAGGGGGCAGAGGGGCACCGATGACCTTGCTGGCTGCTTTCACTGTGCGTTGTAGTGTCTTCTGGCAGGAGGCGGTGCAGCTTCCATACCACACCGTGATGCAGCTGGGGAGGATACTCTCAACGGTGCCCCAGTAGAATGAGCACATGATGGGGGGTGGGACTCATGCTCTCCTCAGTTTGCAGAGGAAATGAAGGTGACTTTGAGCCTTCTTGGCCAGTGATGTGGTGTTGTTGAACCAAGTGAGGTCCTCAGAGATGTGCACCCCCAGGAACTTGGTGCTGCTCACCCTCTCCACAGTTGCTCCATCGATGATCATAGGGGGATGCTGTGTGTGTCCCCTCCTGAAGTTGACCACAATCTCTTGGTTTTTCCCACTTTCAGGAAGAGGTTATTGTCTTTACTAACTCCTTGCTTCTCAGAATCTCTGGTTTCTCGCTCCTATCCCCCCTGGATTTGGAACTCCTTGACTGTCCCTCTATGAACCTCCTTGCTCTTTGGCCCTCTAGCCATAGATCTTCACCCAAGTAAGACTTTGAGCAGTATTTAAGCCTCTAATGAACTCTTGTCTCAGGAATCTCCTTGGCCCATTACCTTTGGGTTTTTGACCTTAGTCCTTCCAAAACTGGTCAAAACCATGGGGCTGTCTTCCCTGCTACAAGATTCATACTCCCCACACTTGCCTCAGTTTTGGTCTCTGTGTGTTATGTCTTGCATTTGTGAACCCATGACAAGGACCAGTAAGTACTATTAGTAGAACAAAGTTAATGCTGCCAGAACAACCGTAGAACATAATGTGGGGCTATCAATGTGAAATCATTGAGAAATCTTACTGCAAATGATTGCTTTGATTATTCTCAACTATTTCTTTTTACAGTGTGGGTTACCTTGAATGTTGAAAACAAAATCTTGGACTCACACACACACACACACACACACACACACACACACACACACACATACACACTTATTAATTCAAAGTAATCCTGTGTTGCCATTGATGATGTCCGGTAAAAAAAAAAATGATTACATTACCAACTGTTGGCGTGTGCACTTCTATAATGGTGTGGAAACCACCTATTGTTGCTACACAGCGGGACAGGAAGCACCTTTGACAACAAACTCAACATCCACACTGATTCAGCCCACAGCAGCTGTTATACCTCCTGATGAGACATGTCTATTTGGAAATGCATCATGAACAGATGATTTCATAAAAGGAGAAACAACAGATTAAGACTCTTCAATAAATAATTTTTTTTGTTTAGTTTATTTCACCTTCATATTGTCACCTCGGTTGGTGATTACATGTCTTAGTTTATTTACAGATACTATGGGACGAACTGCTACTTCTGACATGTTTAATATAAATTAAACAGAAATAACACTGCAACTGTTTTGAACGAAATTCAAGGAAGACCCACAATGCATTAAAAGAATTAAGAACAATAGCAATCCTGGTATTTCCCACAAGGCATGACACACAACAGACATTTAAATTTGGCCAGCCTGTGAGGAAATGCCTTTTTTCTGTGGAAAATTCCACATGGAGACTTTCTAGGAACACAAAACTGAAACATTGAGGAGAATGGAGCTGTTGTGGGTCTACATGGAAAACAGAAATGGTGAAACACTGATGCCTAATAATGGGCCACCATACTGGACATTATTTCCTGGCTGTGGTCCAGGAGATGTCTGAAAACGAGAATGCCGTGAACTCCCTTCTCTTTCAGCATTCTGCCTCTACGGCCATCGGTCCCGGGAATAGCAGCTATGTGAGCATGACTGCATGGAACTATTTCTGTTGACATTGAGAGACCAGGATTAGGTGGCTCCACTACTAGAAGCGAATAGCTCTTACCACACAAACACACACATGTGTGTGCCTTGTAAATACACAGTTACTGTGTGCCCTGGATGTTCTGCATATGAAATAATTTGCCTGATATTGAGGAAAAAAAATTAAATTTGTGACAACTTTTTTGTAACTTTCACCTTACAATTGCATGGAAATGCTGAAAGTTTTGCTGTGCTCTTTTTTTTTCTTCTAATTATTATTTGTCAGCAATTGGTGTATGAGGAAAGTTCTGAATCAGGCACCACACCCATATGGTTGAGCTGAACATCTGTCAACTATCATGCCTCTGAACGTAGCTCGCTTATTCATTACAGTGGTGTGAAAAGGTGTTTGCCCCTTCCTGATTTCTTTTTTTTTTTTTGTATGTTTGTCACACTTAAATGTTTTAGATCCATCCATCCATCCATCCATCCATCCATCTTCTTCCGCTTAATCCTTTACGGGTCGCGGGGGGGCTGGAGCCTATCCCAGCATCTTTGGGCGAGAGGCAGGGTACACCCTGGACAGATAGCCAGTCCATCGCAGGGCCAACACAGAGAGACAGACAACCATTCACTCTCACAGTCATACCTAAGGACAGTTTAGAATCTCCAGTTTGATGCCAATTAACCTAACTTGCATGTTTTTGGCATGTGGGAAGAAACCGGAGAAATCCCGGAGTAAACCCAAGCAGACACGGGGAGAACATGCAAACTCCACACAGATCACTGTTGGTCGGGGGCTGGGATCGAACCCAGGATCCCCCGGCCAAGGGTGAGTTGCTATGTTGCCGCAGTGCTAACCACTCCGCCACCGCGCTGCCCATGTTTTAGATCATTAAACAAATTTAAATATTAGACAAAGATAACACAAGTAAACACAAAATGCAGTTTTTAAATGAAGGTGTTTATTATTAAGGGTAAAAAAAAAAAAATCCAAACCTACATGGTCCTGTGTGAAAAAGTGATTGCCCCCCATGTTAAAACATAAATTAACTGTGGCTTAGCAAATCTTTGGGAAGCTGAGTCCAATTTCTCTAGCCACATCCAGGCCTGATTACTGCCACACCTGGTCTCAATCAAGAAATCACTTAAATAGGACCTACCTGACAAAGGGAAGTAGATCAAAAGATCCTCAAAAGCTGGACATCATGCTGCAATCCAAAGAAATTCAGGAATAAATGAGAAACCAAGTAATTGAGAGCTATCAGTCTGGAAAATGTTATAAAGGCATTTCTAAAGCTTTGGGACTCCAGCAAACCACAGTGAGAGCCATTATCCACAAATGGCGAAAACATGGAACAGTGGCGAACCTTCCCAGGAGTGGCCGGCCGACCAAAATTACCCCAAAAGCACAGCGACGACTCATCCAAGAGGTTACAAAAGACCCCACAACAACATCCAAAGAACTGCAGACTTCACTTGCCTCAGTTAAAGGCCAAATGTCACGTAATTTTTTTTTTCTAAATGACAACGAATTTAGATAAAATACACATAGCTTAAACCAAATATTCATACCGGAGACCATATCACCCACCTGTATTTACATAATTGCACAAAATACACCAGGTGAAGGCCCCACCTTGCTTGCTGGCTTGTGACAGCCAGTCCAGACCACGCCCATGTTTTTGACATCACCAGTTGTACCCTGGCTGCCCTGCCTATCCACATTCACACTTATCAACATTGGACAATCATGACGGAAAGTGACAGCGATTGTGAACAAATTAGTTTAGTTTTGTCTCTTTTTTTTTTTGTCTTTTTTTTTGTCAGTGGTTCAGACAGTGACAGAGGCATAGAACCTTACCGGTTCGAGCCGTCCGAGACGGAATCAGATGCTTTGTCTGATGACAACAGTTCCAACGATGACCAGAGAGCAGAACCAGTGGAAAATGTCATTGAACTGGACATTAATCGCCTCCAGAATTGCGAAGCCGAAGGGGGTCTGTCGAGGGCGCCCCATAAATATTGATTTTTCGGAAGCCATTATTATTACAGTGGAGGAGAGCTGCTGCTGTCAAGAAATTGACCAGATCAATATGAAAATGGAGGCGCATACCTGTCAAGTGAGACGTTTTCGCCGTATTTTGGTGCCAAGCGCGGCTGTGGGGGACGGCGGAGTGGTGGGGGACAATTTTCTGGGAAATGTTTTAAATGTAGTTCGTTTTGTTATTGTCAAATATTTTAAGGAAAATACGGGGAAAATGCAATTTTAGCAAAAACGGGCGTATTGCCATTTCTGTACGCCCAAAAGAAAAATATACGGGAAAAAAAATTGAGTGTCTTGAGGAGCACTCCTGTGTGTGATCCCCCACAGCTGGTGCTGGCAGATCGCTCAGCGTGAGCTATTCTCACTACAATGAGAAGTGTGGAGTCAATCATTTAGTCTGATTGTCGGGGCGGGCTGATCGCTCAGCGTGAGCTATTCTCACTACAATGAGAAGTCATTAGGACAATGGTTTAACATGTTCAGCTGTGCAGTGGTTGCGGAACAGAGAGAGATCGCCTGCTTTTTTTCTGCTTTTTTTTTTTATTTTGCGCCGGACGCTGAGTTGTGTTGTTATTGTCAAATATCCATGAATCCTTAAAATATTTGACAATAACAACACGAGTTGCATTTGGGGCATTTCCCAGAGAGGTGTCCCTTGTTGCTCCGCCGTCCCTTATAGCCGCTTTTTACGGTGTTGAAGTACGGCGAAAACGTCTCACTTGACAGGTATGAAAACATTTCCCAGAGAAGTGTCCCTTATTACCCAGCTGTCCCTGATAGTC
Organism: Pholidichthys leucotaenia; assembly: GCA_020510985.1. Classification (NCBI taxonomy): domain Eukaryota; kingdom Metazoa; phylum Chordata; class Actinopteri; order Cichliformes; family Pholidichthyidae; genus Pholidichthys; species Pholidichthys leucotaenia. The sequence goes on from CM035849.1 coordinate 271,563,184, forward strand.
CCGTTTTAAGGTATGGGTGAAATATCCAATTTTTTCTTTCTTGTTGCTCACTTCAACCTTCCAGTCTCCATATAAACAATCAATTGAAATACCCCAAGCATCAAACTCGGGTACAATCGTTTTCGTCACTTCCGCCTTCTTCCCCAGGCGATTCCAGGGGCCGTGTCAGGCCAAGCGCGGCAGTTTTAAATTAACGAATATTCCGTTGTTACTGAAGCATATGCACCAAGACCCGAACGGATCGGTTCCCTTTTATATCTAGTTTCAAGATATTTAAAGTACCCTGTTACATGACATTTGGCCTTTAAGGTCAGTGTTCATGATTCCACCATAAGAAAGAGACTGGGCAAAAATGGCCTGCATGACAGAGTTCTAAGATGAAAACCACTGCTGAGCAAAAAGGACATAAAGACTCATCTCAGTTTTGCCAGAAAACATCTTGATGATCCCCAAGATTTTTGGGAAAATACTCTGTGGACTGACGAGACAAAAGTTGAACTTTTTGGAAAGTGTGTGTCCCATTACATCCGCCGTAAAAGTAACACAGCATTTCAGAAAAGGAACATCATACCAACAGTAAACTATGGTGGTGGTAATGTGATGGTCTGGGGCTGTTTTGCTGCTTCAGGACCTGGAAGACTTGCTATGGTAAATGGAACCATGAATTCTGCTGCCTACCAAAAAATCCTGAAGGAGAATGTCCAGCCATCTGTTTGTGACCTCAAGCTGAAGAGCAGTTGGGTTCTGCAGCAGGACAATGATCCAAAACACACCAGCAAGTCCCCCTTTGAATGGCTTAAAAAAAACAAAATGAACACTTTGAAGTGGTCTAGTAAAAAGTCCTGACCTGAATCCAATTGAGATGCTGTGGCATAACCTTAAAAAGGTGGTTCATGCTTGAAAACCCTCCAATGTGGCTGAATTACAACAATTCTGCAAAGATGATTGGGCCAAAATTCCTCCACAGTGCTGTAAAAGACTCATTGTCAGTTATCGCAAATGCTTGATAGCAGTTGTTGCTGCTAAAGGTGGCCCAACCAGTTATTAGGTTTAGGGGGAAATCACTTTTTCACACAGGGCCATGAAGTTTTGGATTTTTTCTCCTTAATAATAAACATTTTCATTTAAAAACTGTATTCTGTGTTTACTTGTGTTATCTTTGTCTAATATTTAAATTTGTTTGATGGTCTGAAACATTTAAATGAGACAAACTTACAAAAAAAATGAGAAATCAGGAAGGGGCAAACACTTTTTCACACCAATTCAATTCAATTCAATTCAATTCAACTTTATTTATATAGCGCCATTTCACAACAGTCATGTCATAGCACTTTCAACTGTAGGAGGAACCCCCACAGCTGCAGAAAGACCCCAGCAATCAGGCGATCCCCTGTGAGCAAGCGCTTGGCAACGGTGGAGGGGAAAAACTCCCTTTTAACAGGAAGAAACCTCCAGCAGAACCAGGCGCAGGGAGGGGCAGTCATCTGCTGCGACTGGCTGGGGGGTGAGGGTGAGGGGGGTGACACAGGTGTGTCCAATCTTCCAGAGCGGGAGAACCAGAACAGGAGGCGAGGAGGAGCATGCTCACCTGATCATCACAGTGCTCCCCACACACACACACACACACACACACACAAGGGATCCCTCCTGGCGTCCCACTGGGCTTGTGTTGATGGGTTTGATGGAATGCCCAAATCATGCGCTTGTCCACGATGTATGACCCCGGGATCCATGACCTCTCCTCTGGACCGTATCCTTGATTATCACAGAAATCCACCTACAAAGCTTCATTAATTAGTGTCTTCAGTTCCTAAACACTTACTGAGTGTTGTTAAAAGGAAAGGTGATGTAACGCAGTGGTAAACATACTCCTGTCCCAGCTTTTTAGGAATGTGTTGCGGGCATCAAATTCAACAGGGCCGACGGGGGTGAAAAGTTCATGGTCTGAAAAGTTCATAGTTGTCAAATTTGACCAAATGTAGTATATTTTTCAAGCGCAAGGATCGAAGTGCTGTAACACTGATGGAAGAACTGTGTGCACCGATGGGGAGACTGTTGAAAAATAACCACATTTGGACAAATTTGACCACTATATGAACTTTTCAGCCAATGAACTTTTCAGCCCCGGCACCAGCGGAGCGCTCTGAAGTAAAATACTAGGAGGTCTCCAAGCTGATGGCTGCTCACGGGGAAGATGGTGAGCGTTTTGTGACGGTGTTGATTTGTGTGTAGCCATTTATTTCATTGATTATCACAGAAATAATAAAAACTCACAATTTCCGAATGGTGGTTTTGAATCTTGTGAAGACATTGCTCTCATCCATTGACGTTATGCCCTGGCCAATCAGTGGCCTGCAATCTGTTGATGCCACATTTTCAGCTCGTTGGAATCTCACTGAAGTAGGTCCCAAAAATAAAGGAAAACCCTACAAACCGAGTAGAGTTGAGGAGAGTAGAGCTGAGTAGGTACTAATGGAAAAGGGCCAATAGTGATAGATCCATGGTTCATCTTGCATGATTAGGCTGTCAAAGAAGTCCTCCTGGTTTTCTTGGCACATGGCCAAAAGAAACTGGGAATACCTGACTTGTTCCTGTTTCTGGAAAGTTGTGAGCAGCCAAGGAATTCATCATGCAAACAACTTCCATATGTGCAAATGGTCATGGATGATTTTTTTTTTTCTACAGACCCCACACTGATCTTGACATCTTAGGCTAGTTAGCAAATAGCTGTTTTTTGTTTGCTTGTTTTACTTACGTTGTTCCTATGGCATTCGTACAGCCCTATGATGAGGGGTTTTCATGGGGGAAATCTTGGACAAGACCATCGACCTGGCCATGAATTTACGAACGGTCTACAAACACTGGATTCTCCTACTGCCGCCTTAAGAAGGTCATATGAAATGATCCGAAAATCATTCATATGGTGTTCGCAGCCGTTCATAAAGGTATTTGTGACTGTAGCTTTAGATTCAAGAGATTTTTCAACAGTACAGGTTAAGTTTGTTATCTATACATGTGATAACTTATTTTATGGAGCTGGTCAAAACTAAAATAAAAAAACTGTTGACTTAAATGTATATTGATTTTGAATGAATAGGTCTTTCATCACCTAACAATAGCAAAGTTTTAAGTTAGTGCAGCTTGTATATCTACCAAGCATCCTTCAAAAGAAGGAACAAGAAAGAGCTTTGCTGCCATGATTGGGCCTGCGACCTGAGAAATGTTGCTCTTTTATCTTCAATGGCAACTTTTTGGTAAAAGACTGTAAATATCTGACTTATTGGATTCATTAGTGAGCTCCCAAAACACAGTGTTGGGGCTGGTAAAAACTTATTTGGGAGTGGATTAATTTATATTTTGATTAAATATTTTTGACGTGTTGGTATCTGTTTTGTGGACAGATGATATATAAAAACAAAAACAACCTCTGAGAACTGGTTTTGCAATTAGCAGTCTATCAAAACTACCCAGCCAGTGTGCCCATGTGGGCCCCACGACTGGTTTAACTGGGCTGTCTTATGGGTCCCATGTGGGTTTGTCCACAGGTTCCATGTTGGCTCCATCTGTGTTTGCCCTCATCTACTGTGGCTTACCCACATGGCTTACCTGTGGTACAGGTAAGCAGGTAATCTGTTTACCAGCTTTAAAACCACCTGGGCCCTACATGGGTTTAATATGGGTGAGCGGGTTTCAGTAACACTGGTCCCATAGGCAAAATTATGCAAAAAAAAAAAGTCACAAATTTATGAGAAAAAATTACAAAATTAATAAGAAAAAAGTGACAAATTTACAAAAAATATAGCAGCAAATTTATGAGAAAAAAGTCACAAATTTACTTGAAAAAAGTTGCAAATTTATGAGAAAAAAGGTGAAAATTTAGGAGAAAAATGTTACAAATTTACAAGAAAAGAAACTGTAAAAACACAAACTTACAAGAACAATTTTGCAAATTTACAAGAAAAAAGTCACAAATTCATGAGGAAAAAAATTAGAAAAAGTTGCAAATTAAAAAAAATGTATCAAATGCATGAGTAAATAAATTGAAAATTTATGAGGAAAAAAGTTCCAAGTTTATGAGCAAACACTGGAAGTTTACAATAAAAAAAGGTTGAAAATTTTTGAAAGTTCCAAATTTACAAGAAAATGTTATCAAATTTATGGGGAAAAGTCACAAATTTGCAAGAAAAAAAAAATCAAAAATTTATGAGAAAAAGTTGCATGTTTACAGTAAAAAAAAAGTTGCAAATTTATGAGAAAGTTTCAAATTTTCAAGAAAAAATGATCAAATTAAGGGCAAAAATGTCATGATTAGGTGAGCGCACGCTCTCCTCCCTTCCTGTGAAAGTTTCCCCGGCTCTGCAGGTAATCACTACACTTGCGTGAGTGGACGCACCTGCCGTCTCCGCCTAGCCAGTGCTTATAAGGATCCACCTGCAAAGGCTTCAGCGCTGGCTTGTTGGGTATACTGCCTGTGAAACTAGCAAGCGAGTTATATTTCTACTGCAAGGATTATACCCAATTCCTCTTTTTCTCCTCTTCCCAGGTTGCTACCATTTGTGCGGTGCGTCTCCGGAGATCGTTGTGCTCTCACCTGCTCCATCATCCTCTTCTCCACCTCTGGGCGCATGCACACGCAGCGACCGGCAGCTGGTGAAATAGTGCGTGCGCGTGTGTGTGTTTTTATGTACTTTTATATGTTTTTATAAAATCATCTGTGTCGTTTCTGCCCTGGAGTGTTTGTGGAATATATGGCGAAGAGCTCCCTGGTATCTACAATATGGATTTCCTTCCCTTTCTCGCACTGCTGCTATCTGTCCTCTGGCTCTTTGTCTCTGAAGTAAACGTGTTTGGCTCCATGGCGGGCAGAATAGTGGGCAGAATACATTATTCCAGGGACATGTTGCTGCATTTAAACACGGCTGATGCAGCGGCTGTGACTGAGTCTAAGCCGCAACTGCCGGACTTTATTTTGAGAGACGAACATAGCGGTGAAAAGAGAGACGGGAGAGGCGGCAGAAGGAAGCGCGGAAGGCGTGGAGGTGTGAAATTGCGCCTTAGGAGATGGCAGTTTGGTAACATTCCTCTTCCTTCAATAATTTTTGGGAACGTACAGTCTGTGAGAAACAAGGTGGATGAAATTCAAGGGAATGTACGCTACCAGAAGGACTTTAAGAACTGCTGCGTCATGGCCTTCACCGAATCTTGGCTTACTGCGCATGATCAAGATGCAGACCTGTGGATTGACGGCTTTGGAGCCCCCCTGCGCTCGGATCGGCAGGAAGAGGTAACGGTGAAACGTCAGGGGGGCGGAGTATGTTTATATATTAATAAGCAGTACTGCACATCTGTCACGATCAGAGAGTGCATCTGTACACCCGATGTGGAGCTGCTGTCTGTGTCACTACGCCCCTTTTATTTGCCTCGCGAGTTCCCCCAACTTTTCATCACAATTGTGTACATTCATCCGAGGGCAGACGCTGACTCCGCCTCCAGAACCATCTTTGATGTGATCCAGCAGCTGCAATCAATTTCTCCAGAGGCGCCAAACTTCATTCTTGGGGATTTTAACCATGTTTCTTTAAAGAAAACACTTAAAAACTTTTATCAGTATGTCTCCTGCCCAACCAGGCGAAAAAAGACATTGGACCTGTGCTATGGATCCATAGAGAGGGCCTATAAATCACTCCCCCTTCCTCCTGTAGGATCCTCAGATCACAACTGTGTACATTTGCTGCCCACATATAAAACTGCTCTCAGAAGAGGCAAGGTGGAGACGAGAGACATCGATGTGTGGACAGAAGATTCAGAGCACAGCCTCCAGGAATGCTTTGACTGTACAGACTGGGAGATGTTCAAACTGGCCTGCAGGGATGATTTGGACTCTCTGGTTGACGTCACATGCTCATACATGTCTTTCTGTAAAAATAAGATTGTTCCACGTAAACGTGTCAAAATATATCCCAACAACAAACCATGGGTTACAAAATCAGTTAAATCCTGCTTAAAGAGGAAAGCACTTGCCTTTAAACAGGGGTCTGTTTCTGAGCTACAGGTTGCCACAAAGGAGCTGAAGGCTGAAATTTTAAGAGCAAAACAGAATTATAAATCAGAGTTGGAAAGAAAGATGGCAACAAAGAAACTTGGTTCAGCCTGGGCCAGTATGAAAACTACTGCAGGCCTTCAGAGCACAGAGCGCAGTAATCGTGTGTTTTTAGATGGTTTTAATTCAGACACAGAGCTGGCTAATGCTCTTAATTGTTTTTATGGTCGTTTTGACTCCTTTGATTTCAGCACAGAAATCCAAGATTTGAAACAGAAACTCAAAGACAATCAGCACTTTAATATTGAGGTGCAGGATGTTAAAAGGAGTTCTGCGCTGTAAAAGTGAACAAAAGTCAGGGCCCTGATAATATATGTGGGCGCTTGGTAAAGTCCTGTGCACATGAACTGAGTCCTATATTTCATTACATTTTCAATAAGTCCTTACAGACACAACATGTGCCTAAGATCTGGAAAGAAGCCGTGGTTGTTCCCATTCCAAAATCCAGCTGTCCTAAAACGGTAAACGACTTTAGACCAGTTGCTTTGACTTCAATTTTAATGAAAATTTTTGAAAAACTGGTCAGATGTGAGGTCCTAAGGCAGACTGAACATGCATTGGATCCTCTGCAGTTTGCCTATAGGCCTCACAGAGGAGTGGAGGATGCCACTGTCACTCTGTTTAACATGCTTTTTAAACATCTGGATTTTAATGGGACACATGCCAGGCTTTTATTTGTGGACTTTTCTTCCGCCTTTAATACAATTCAACCTCATATCTTAGTTGAAAGGCTCCTGCAACAATTTGACTTGAGCAATAATCTGGTGGGTTGGATTCTGGATTTCTTAACCAACAGGACGCAGAGAGTAAGGGTCAATGGTACATTGTCTGACCTAAAGTGCTCTTCTACTGGCTCTCCTCAGGGGTGTGTGTTGTCACCACTACTCTTCATCCTGTACACAAACATGTGTCGGAGCAGACATGACAACAGACACATTATAAAGTATGCTGATGACTCAGTTATTGTCAGTCTCCTCCAGGATGGTGAGAGTGGCCACGGCCCAGTAGTTGATGATTTTGTTCACTGGTGTGAGGATTCCTACCTGCAGCTGAATACGACAAAATCTAAAGACATGATTATTGACTTTAGGAGGAAAAATCCCAGGCACAAAGTCACCATACTAAAAGGCCAGACCACCGAATGTGTACAATCGTACGAATATCTTGGGACGATTATTGATAGTAATTTAAACTTTGAAGTGAACTGTGAAAGGGTGTGCAAAAAGGGTCAGCAACATTTGCATTGCTTGAGAAAACTTGCACGCTTCCAAGTTGACCGAACCATAATGACAATGTTTTATTGGGCTTTTATTGAATCTGTTTTATCCTTTTCTTTAGTGTCATGGTTTGGTCAGATAAAACTGAAACAGAGGAAATCCTTGGATCAGGTAGTTAGATGGTCCAGTCGCTTGCTTGGTGAGTCACAGCTGAGCCTGACATCCCTGTACACCAGACAAGTTCAGAGGATTGCTACCTCCATTTCCTAAATGATGACTCCCACCCTTTGCACTGCCACTTTCAGCTTCTTCCCTCAAGACGGAGGTTTGCTGTCCCAAAAAGTACAACCCAGCGCTACAAAAAAAGCTTTGTCCCTGCTGCTGTCAAAGAGTTGAACAAGCTGTAAAAATATATTGTACATAATTTAGGTACCTATTTATTAACTTCATTTTATATTTACTTATTTTTGTAGGATGTCACTTGGGTTCTAAATATTTTATTGGGTTTTAGACCTTTGAGTTTTTTAACCTCTTCGACTAGTTTTTAACTTTTAATATGACCCTCCTCTCTTACCTTACTCCTCTCTTCATGTTTGGGTTAGCAGAGCCACTCTTCTGCTTCTCCTCTCGGCGCCACACCAGTAGGCTGCCTTTTGCAACAGCGGCTTGATTCCGAGTTTTTTTTTTCCCTTCCTCTCTCTTTTGATCACTTTTTTTTTTTCACCCCACTTATATCACGGACACACAGATCGTCCCAAATGTCTCCTGAGCCGGTGGACGGAGCCACTGTTTATAGCAGGATACGATACAACAGGGAAGAGCTGCTAGCATTTAACCGCCACCCGGTCCCACTGGAAAAACTCGACATACCGAGAGAATTGAGGCGAAAGCGTCGCGGCTGCCGGGCTGGAGTAAGGCGGAGGACAAAAAATATAAGGTACAGACCCTCCCTTCCATCTGTTGTCATGGGAAATGTACGGTCGATACTGGGAAAGTTAGATGAGTTAGCGGCTATCTCCCGTTATGATAGCACTTACCGGGAGTGCTCTCTCCTTTTGTTTACTGAGACGTGGCTAACTGAACTAGCAGCAGATGCTAACATTGAGCTGGAGGGTTTTCACATGATACGAGCTGACCGAACACCAGAGAGTGGCAAAGCTAGGGGCGGTGGAGTGATAATGTATGTTAACAACAACTGGTGCAGACCGGGACATATCACTGTTAAACAACGACACTGCAGCAAAGACATTGAGTTGCTAGCTGTTAGCATGAGGCCTACATATCTCCCGAGAGAACACTCACACGTGATCTGCATTGTTGTTTATGCAAATCCGACGGCGAACGCTGGGACAGCGCGTGACGTCATCCATTCAGTAACCAGCAGGCTGCAGACAGAACACCCAGATGCTCTTCTCCTCATCTCAGGCGATTTCAACCACGTTTCACTGTCTCCCATTCTGCCCACTTTCACCCAGTATGTCACATGCCACACTAGAGACAATAAAACACTGGATTTGTTCTACGCAAACACTAAGGAGGCGTACACCTCATCACAACTCCCCCCACTTGGGAGATCGGATCACAACTTGGTTCATCTCCGACCGGTGTACAAACCCCTAGTGCACAGACAACCTCCGGCCATGCACACTGTGGAGTTATGGTCTGAGGAGACAATGGACACTCTAAAGGACTGTTTTGAAGCCACTGCCTGGAAGCAGCTCTGCGATCCACATGGTGAGGACATCGATGGCCTCATTCACACCTTCACGGGCTACCTCAGCTTCTGTGTGGACAAATCCGTTCCCACCAAGACCATTCGGCGTCACTCAAACAACAAACCCTGGATCAACCCTGAGATAAAAACACTTCTGAGAGAGAAGAAGAGGATCTTCAGGTCGGGGAACAGGGAGATGCTGAAGTCCGTACAGAGGGAGCTGAGGAGAAAGATCAGAGAAGGCAAGGACAGCTTCAGGAAGAAGATGGAGGACAAGCTGCAACAGAGCGACATCAGCGGGGTCTGGAGAAACCTCAAAGCCATCTCGGGGCTCCAGAATACCTCCCCCCAGGCCACGGGGGGCAGGGAGTGGGCGAACAACCTGAATCTGTTTTTCAATAGATTTGACCAACCGCCCTCCCCCCTGTCTACACAACAACCACTGCTGCCTCTAAGAAATCAAGTCCTGCTGCCCACTCCCCACTCCACCGACACCCCCCCCCCCACTCCCAACACACAGCCCCCCATCCTGACCCTGACCAAGACCCAGGTGAGGACGGAGCTGAGGAAGATCAAGGCGAGGAAGGCGTCGGGACCGGACGGCATCAGCGCAAAGCTCCTCAAGTCCTGTGCAGACCAGCTGTGTGGGATTGTGACGTACTGTATATCTTCAACATGAGCCTGAAACTGGGGAGGGTACCACAGCTGTGGAAAACATCTTGTGTGGTACCTGTACCAAAAACTTCCCACCCCAAAGACCTGAACAGCTACAGACCGGTGGCCTTGACGTCCCACTTGATGAAGACCCTGGAGAGACTGCTCCTTGCTCATCTCCGCCCCCTGGTGGAACCAGCAATGGATCCACTCCAGTTCGCCTACCAGCATGGCATTGGGGTGGAGGATGCGGTGATCTTCCTCCTTCACCGTTCTCTGTCCCACCTGGAGAAGCCCGGGAATATGGTGAGGATCATGTTCTTTGACTTCTCCAGTGCTTTCAACACCATCCAACCGATGATCCTGAAGGACAAGCTGCTGCGCGCAGGGGTGGACCAGCACCTGTCATCATGGATCCTGGACTACCTCACGAACCGGCCTCAGTTTGTGAGAACCCGGGACTGTGTTTCCGACACGATCATCAGTAGCACGGGGGCCCCCCCAGGGAACGGTGCTGGCTCCCTTCCTGTTCACTCTTTATACTGCGGACTTCTCACACAACACAACACATTGCCATCTACAGAAGTTCTCTGATGACTCTGCGATCGTTGGTCTCATCTCCAACGGAGATGAAGCTGAGTACAGAGGGCTTATCCAGGACTTTGTGGACTGGTGCCATCGGAACTGCCTCCAGATCAACGCGAGGAAAACTAAGGAGCTGGTGGTGGACTGCCGCAGGCATGGGCAGCCCCTCACAGCACCAGTAAATATACAGGGAACAGACATCGAGATGGTGACATCCTATAAGTACCTGGGTGTTCATCTGAACAATAAACTAGACTGGTCACACAATACTGACGCACTCTACAAGAAGGGACAGCGCAGGCTGTTCCTGCTGAGGAGACTCAGGTCTTTTGGTGTACAAGGGGCGCTGCTGAAGTCATTCTATGACACGGTGGTGGCATCAGCCATCACTTTTGGAGTGGTCTGCTGGGGCAGTGGCATTACTGCAGCCGATAGGAAGAGACTGAACAAACTGATTAAGAAAGCTAGCTCTGTCCTGGGGCAGCGCCTTGATCCGATGGAGGAGATAGGAGAGAGAAGGACGGTAGCTAAACTGTCATCTCTGCTGGAGTCCGAGTTCCACCCTATGCAGGACATACTGGATGCACTGAGGAGCTCATTTAGCAGCAGACTACATCATCCCAGGTGCACAACCGAGAGGTTTCGTAGGTCCTTCCTACCAACGGCTGTCAGACTGTACAACCTAAGCAGGGCTGCTCGCAGAGATAGCAAAAAGACGTAACAAACTAATAGTTTTTTTGAATGCAAAAGATGCAATAGACTTACACAATGGTCCTCTCCGGCATACAACTAGGAACATACCGGTCGCTATGGAGGGTGAGAATATGTATGGGCACATAATCATACCATGTAGGATAACTAAATAGACGGTTATGCTGTTTCATCCCACCTAGCAACAATGCTCTGCACTGTGTGTGTTTATATATTTACATATTTATTCCATCTAGCTACAATGCTCAGCACTGGGTGTGTTTATATTTATATATCTATATATTTATTCCATCTAGCTACAATGCTCCGCACTGTGTTTTTATATATCTACATATTATTCCATCTAGCTACATTGCTCTGCACTGTGTGTGTTTATATACTTGCATATTTATTCCACCTAGCTGCAATGCTCCGTACTGTGGGTGTTTATATATTTACATATTTATTCCATCTAGCTACAATGCTCTGCACTGTGTGTTCATATATTCATATATTTATTCCATCCAGCTACAATGCTCTGCACTGTGTGTCTGTGTGTGTGTGTGTGTGTGTGTGTGTATATATATTTTATAGTAATATGTACATATGTACTGTATATTAGCTGCTCTTGCTTGCTTGTTTTTTTTCTTGCCTTCTGATTGTTGCTCTGAGTGTTGCTATCCCTGTGCTGTTGCAATCCTGGAATTTCCCCGTTGTGGGACTAATAAAGGCTTATCTTATCTTATCTTATCTTATCTTACCTCTGGTTTCTCCCTCATCTCTTTGTCTTTTTATACCCTGATTGATGGAGCCTTGAGTATTTTTATCATGTTTATAGTCAGCTTCATGTGTGCCTGTGTTTGTGTCTGTGTTGAATGTAATTAGTGGCTTGTAAATATGGATGTCACCAGACTGCAAAACAAATCTACCTACGGGTACAAATAAAGTAACCTGAACCTGAACCTGAACCTGAACCTGAATCTCAGCTGCCTGATTCCACCCGGTCAGACACCACCCAGCTCCTCTCCTTCTCTACTCCCTGCCAGCCCATCCTGCTGGTTTGTCTATTCCTGCTGGGTTCTCTGTCGGGTTCTCTGTTCAGCACACATAAGTGGCACATTTGTCTTCACCACTTCCCGACCTTCCTCACACTAATCAGCTCTCGTCTCTCCCCACAGGCTGAGTCTTCCTCTAGCGAGTGACGTCTTTCTTTACTGTGCTCCTTATTTTTGAGATTAATAAACTGTTTAAACGTAGCTTCTCTATGTCGTGCGTGTTCTCTCTGGTGTGGCACCCAGCACGTGAGCTGATCTTTCTATCATTACGACAAAAAAAGTCACAAATTTACAAGAAAATTGCAAATTTATAAGAAAACTAGAAAAGCACTCATAGAGTGCATACCTCCGCCAAGTCTCATTCCGTTTCTCATGCATCACCTCCAAAATGTAATGGGCTTGTGTGTAGGCCTATAGCCACTTGTGGTGAAAATTGCATCAAAGTCTGTCCATCAGTTTTGGAATATTGTTGCTAAAACACTGTGAGAAGATAAGAGCCTTGGCTCAGGTATGCATTCTCAGATCATCACCAAAATATAATGGATTCCTCTCCAGCCCAAGAACCACCTCTGGTGAAAATTTCATCCAAATCCATACAGTAGTTTTTGTGTAATCCTGCTGCACAAATACAAACAAAGCCCTTGGTGGAGGTCAGATCATCACCAAAATGTAATCATCTGTTCCCCGTGCCATTACAAACCTTTCCTGAAAATTTCGTCAAAATCCGTTCATAACTTTTTGAGTTATGTTGGTAACAGACAGACAGACAGACAAACCCCGGTAAAAACATGACCTCCTTGGTGGAGGTAATAAGTTAAAAGTAGGCAAACAAGTAAAGTCCATGTGGGCAAACACAGATGGAGCCAACATGGAACCCATGGACAAACCCACATGGGACACATTAGACAGCCCATATTTAACCTTTGACGGGGCCCACATGGACATGCTGGCTGGGTAATCGGTTAGCACTGTCACCTCACAGCAAGTAGGTCCTGAGTTTGATTCCATGAGCTGGAGCGTAACTGTGGAGTTAGCATGTTCTTCTTGGTTCTGCGTGGGTTCCCTTTGGGTACTCCAGTTTCCTCCCTCAGTTCAAAGACATGCACTAGCATTGTTAATGTTAATGTTAACTGGTGTTAACTTGGGATCTGCTAATGGATTAAGTGGTTAAGAGAATAAATGCATAAAACTGGCGAAGCTATGGGTCATTTATTTCCACAAAAAAATTAGATAAAAAAATGTAGGAAATAATATGCATGAGTAACTCTTGTGTTGGTTGGACTAAGGTAAATGAGGAAGCCTAACTGTAAAAATGTCATGGGATTTTTTTTTTTTTTAAGTTCAGCAAGTATATTATTTTTTAGAGAGGGGGAGGGAGAGAGAGAGAGGGGGAGTATGGGAAACAGAGCCACAAGTATTGCAGAACACATAACAAACATGCATGCTTTGCTGTGGGTTTTCGCTCGTAACGGTTCAAATAACAACCACAAACCTGCACCGAGTCAGTGCTGGGGCATGAACACACACACACACACACCCCGGAGTAACAACACCCATGTAGGAGGTGACTTCAAGGGGTGACTAACAGTTCTTGGCCATGCCTCAACCAAGCCTTTGAGTCCCGCTGGGTCTTTAGACCAGTTTTACCTCTGTTAAACCTGCGCCTTTAATGAAATGTCACACATATGCACACATGCACACACAACACACACACACACACACACACACACACACACACACACACACACACACTTTATGGTCGCTCTGAGCCATTCAGGGCTGGTCCAGTTCTCAGATGTTACACTAAGTAACTTTGAACGTAACATCTGTCGTTTGTGTGAGTAATGGTGTGATGGCTGAAGTTCAGCTGTTCCCTCATACACACACACATTTACACACACATCTGTTCAGTGCACGAACACACACACACAGCTGTAAGAGACTGCTGAGTGATTCATCTGATAGATGCTGCCGTAGGTCTTAAGTGGGTAAAGGAGACAGAAATTGCACTCAAGTAAAAGTAGTGTTGCCTCATGATATCACATACTCAAGTATAATCAACTGTATTCTTTTTTTTAAGGTGAGTAGGAGTAAAGACTAGCAACGTTCCAATTGCCCAATAGTGATAGCTAGGATATCTAAGGATATCTAAGATGGCGGCGGTGCATTTGCACACAGCGGCTAGACGCTCCGGACTACTTGCGATGGTTTTTGTGTTTTTTTCTGTTTCTCCTGCCTTTTTCTGTGCTCCTTCTTTGACAGACTAATTACCTACAGTCACCAGGAACTTCTAGGCATCGGTCGCCAACTTACCTCCGACATCTCCAGTGCTCATTCCAGTAATCACCATCACATCCCTGATGCCCTGATTTGGGCCCCGCAAACGGCGTAGACGACGGGAGAGAAAGCAGAAACACAGCTGCAGGGCTGGCTTCCGTGCCCAGCTGTGTAAACTGCACACCAAACCACCGTTACCTTCAGTTTTTCTCACCAACACTAGATACCTCGACAACAAAATGGATGAGCTGCGATCAGAGATCGCCTACAATTGCTACATCTGGGACTGTCGTATTTTGATTGTGACGGAATCATGGCTGCTCCCACATATTCCTGACGCCGCTGTGGAATTACCCGGCCGAACTACACACCATTTCAATCACAAAGCTGATTCTGATAAGGGAAGGGGCGGAGGGCTCTGTGTTTTTGTATTTCAGACTTGGTGTAATAACAGCAGAATGGCATACGGCATTCAGTTCAACACCATCATCCTGGACATCCTGATCAACAAACTGCACTACCTCCAGATTCCCCACCCACCCACCTGCTCCTGGATAAAAAAAAAAAAAAAGTTTCTCACTAACCACCCACAAACAGTCAGACTTGGCCCCCACCACTCCTCTACACTGTCACTCAGCACTGGCTCACCCCAAGGCTGCGTGCTCAGCCTTTTACTGTACACCCTGTACACCTTTGACTGTATTCTAACCCACCCAACCACTGTCATCTTGAAGGACTTTGGTTGGGCTCATCACTGATGACGATGAGAAGGCATGCAGGGTGGAGGTAAAGAATCTGCTGCTGTGGTGTTCAGCAAACAGCTCAAAGTGAATGTCCACAAAACCAAAGAACTCATTATGAGCTTCAGAAAGAACAGACAAGACCATACCACCCTCCTCATAAATGGAGACCGCATGGAAACTGTCACCCACCTTCAGGTTCCTGGGCACCCACATCTCCTCTGACCTCTCCTGGTCTGTCAACACCAAGGCCCTGGTGAAGAAAGCCCAGCAGCGGCTGCACTTCCTTCTTGTCCTGAGGAAGAACATCCTGGACCAGAAGCTGCTGCTGGCCTTCTACCGCTACTCAGTGGAGAGTGTGCTCACCTACTGTGTGAGTGTGTGGTACGCCGGGTCCACAGCTGAGAACAGGAAGGCTGTGCAGAGGGTCAGCAACACCGCCCAAAAACATCATCGGCAGCCCTCTGTCCTCCCTGGAGGACATCTCCAGATCCTCCTGTCTCAGAAAGATCAAGGCCATCACAGGAGACCTTTCACATCCTGTCCACCACCTGTTTGACCTGCTTCCCTCTGGACAATGGTTCAGATCGATCAAGTCCCACACCTCTAGACTGACAGTTTCTTCCCCTGGGCCATCCTGACTGCAAACAGCTAGAGGCCCAATCCCCCTCCCTCTGAACACTCACATGCATAGAACTGAGGATCTTTTAATTATCAAAGAAAACAACCTCTCAACTGTTTTTGTACTCTGCACTTTTCAGTACAATCCAAAGACATGCATGTTAGGTTAATTGGTTGATCTAAATTGTCCCTAGATATCTGTCTCCTATAGGCCCTTGGAGTAGAGGGTTAGTGCTAGTGAAGCGCTTTGAGTGGTCTTTGAGACTAGAAAAGCACTATATACTGTAAGTATAGGTCCTTACCCTTTATACTCTTACAGTAATCTATCCACGAAGCCACGACCAATGTGTGAATTTTTTTATACTTCTTATCTTTCTACTTAATGTATGCTTTTTTAATTCAAATGTGTGTTTTGTAACTCTGTTTTTATATTTTTTTTCATACTTTACCTTTCTGCACAGTAGCCTGGTGGAGCACCCACAATTTTGTTGTACTTTACAACTGTACAATGACAATAAAGCCTATTCTATTCTATTCTATTCTTTTACAGCAATTGCTGCAACAACACAACGTCAGAGACAATGGTACAGTATGTACGACCGCTGCTGCTGCTGTCATTTGACAATCTATGTAATTAATGGGATTAGACATGTCAGACAAATGTTCATATTTGCTAACTTCCTCAGTAATTGCTTCATTTCGGTCCAGTGTCTATCCAGCTTGCTTTGGAAGTGTCACTGTGGTGAATGAGCAGAGAGGAGAGGCAGGAAATATGTAGCAGGATCACAATCAAAGCTGTTATATAGTGCACGTACCACATTTGCTCGAATTTTTAACAATATGATTTAAAAAGATAAACTGTGACTACAACATCACCAGCGGGGTCCTGCGCAGATTTAATTTTGATTGGTATTAGTTTCTGAAATCTGTCTATTTACAGTAGGGAAAATAAGTATTGAACACATCAACATTTTTCTCATTAAACATATTTCTGATGGAGCCACTGACCTGAGATTTTCACCAGCCATAAGTCACAATCCAAGTAATCCATACATACAAAGAAATCAAGGCAACTGTGTTCACAAAATAAGTTATATTTAATAAAGTGGAATGACAGGGAATAAGTATTGCGCACGCTTGGTGAAATTCACTTAATATTTAGTAGAAAAGCTTTTGTTGGTAATAACAGCTTCCAGATGCCTCCTGTGTGGAGAAACTAGTCACAGGCATCACTCAGGAGTGATTTTAGCCAATTCTTCCACACAAACTGTCTTCAAATCTTGAAGGTTCCGTGGGTGTCTTCTATGAGTTCTGATCTTAGATCGATAGATAGATAGATAGATACTTTATTTTGAACAAAAAAGTATAACAAAAACAAAACAAATGACAAATGCAATAAAGTAACAGTATACAGTGTTCAAAAGGGAGAAGGAAGAAGTGAACACTTATTAATTCCATCTCCTCTTTTCCATAAATACACCCATGTGAATTATAT
Organism: Pholidichthys leucotaenia; assembly: GCA_020510985.1. Taxonomy (NCBI): domain Eukaryota; kingdom Metazoa; phylum Chordata; class Actinopteri; order Cichliformes; family Pholidichthyidae; genus Pholidichthys; species Pholidichthys leucotaenia. Next base: position 271,580,332 of record CM035849.1, read on the forward strand.
ACAAATTACCACATTTAAGACCCCAAGTAAACAAACTGTATTTTGTACATATCAACATTAACACCCATCCATCCTAACATACATTGATGTCCATATATCAAAATCAGCCTCAAACAACACAGATATACATAGTGCTGTCCCACCCACCATTCCATAGTGTCCCATAGTGTCCCAGAGCAAGCATAGTGAATTGTACATATAAATACTACCCTTCTAACATATATCCTTTCAGCAAATAATGTTCATACCTCTTTTTGAATTGATTTCTGTTTGTACATAGTTTCAGTTCCGGCTCCAGACTGTTCCACAAATCCACCCCACAGACAGATATGCACATACTTTTCTTGGTTGTTCGTATCTTGGGTTTTGTAAAGTTTAAGTCTCCTCTCAAATTATGATCACTGTCTCTTTTTTTAAATATTTTTTGTATATTAGTTGGGAGTTGATTATTAATTGCCCTGTACATTACTTGTGCTGTCTTAAATTTAACTAAATCGATGAACTTTATGACATGTGCCTTTAAAAACAACGAACTGGTATGGTCTCTATATCCTACATTATTTATTATCCTTATTATCTTCAGTTTGTTTCATATATTTTCAATTGGATTCAGGTCAGGTGACTGACTGGGCCATTCTAGCAGCTTTATTTTCCTTCTCTGGAGCCAGTTGACAGTTTCCTTGACCGGGTGTTTGGGATTATTGTCTTGCTGAAATCTCCACCCTCATTTCATCGTCAGCATCTTGGCAGATGACAGCAGGCTCTTATCAAGGATGTCTCTGTACATTTGTCCATTCATCTTTCCTTCAATTACTGTATATGATAACAATGCAAACTGGGTATGATATGTACTGGGTCCAGGCTCTGATACCACTGGTACTCTTTCCAAGACAAGCCGGGGCCTGGTATGGAAATAGTTTCCTTTATTCTTGTTTTAATAGGTAGCAGAAAAAGGTTGGCAAATTTACAGAGAAACAAGATCCATCCTACACATCCTGTAAATTTATCAAATCTAGAGTTCATTTCTCACCAGTCACAGCTTAAACAAAAGCAAAATCTGGCAGATGATGCGCTTAACACGCTGAAACTAGCTTTATGAAATATTAGGTCTTTGGCAGGAAAACCATTTTTAAGTAATGGTCTCATTATAAAACACAAACTGGATTTTATATTTTAACAACTTGGTTACATGATAACAGTGGATCTCTTCTTATCGAAGCAGCACCTCCCAACTATAGCTTTATAAGTGAACCCAGGCTGCATAAGAAAGGAGAAGAAGTATCTGTTTTGTTTAATGATTACCTCGAATGCAAGCAGATGTCTTATGATAAGTTTACTTCATTTGAATATGTGACTCTTCAGCTGAATTCTTCCTCCCGTGTGTTCTTTCTTAATGTTGACAGACCACCTAAATACCATACAACCTTTTCTGATGATTTTACAAAGCTGCTGTCTATTATCTGTGTTGACTTTGACTGTGTAGTTATTGTTGGTGATTTTAACATCCACGTTGACAACCCTCAGGACAGAGAGACCAAAGAACTATGTTGTGTCCTTGATAACTTTGGAATGACTTAGCATATAACAGAAAAAAAAAAACAACAGAGGACACAGTATGGATTTGGTCATCTCCAAAGTTCTGAACATCTCTAAAGTTATGGTGATGGACGTTGCTCTGTCTGACCATTCTTGTGCTTTCTTTGAGAGTGGTATTAATGTCAACAGAAATATCCAGACAGAGGTCATCAAAAAATGGTACATCAGTGATAATACCAGTGAAACATTCATCCAAGCTTTCTCTTCCTCACCTCCCCCCCTTCACCTTCAGTAAATGAGCTTGTGGAAAATTTCAATGGTAAAATTTCAAATCACATCTCTGTCTGTCTGTGTGTCACAATCATAGGACTCGCTAAAAGATCATAGGACTCGCTATGACATCATCAAAGATCAAAGGCAGGCATCATTTGACAAGTGGTGACGTCAAAGATCAAAGGCAGCTAATGGCTCGATAAAGACGGTTAAAAGTGAGGGAGAGAGTGGGCAACCCTGCCTAGTGCCTCTCTGGAGATTAAAGCTTTGAGAAGTTTGATCATTTGTTTGGACAGATGCAGCTGGACAGCTCTATAGTGTTTTAATCCAGTTTATAAAAGATGAACCAAACCCAAACTTGCGTAACACCATAAAAGAAATTTCCAATTAACACGGTCAAAGGCTTTCTCTGCATCCAGAGATAAAATTGTGGTTTCTAATTTATTAATCTTGCAGTAGTCTATTAAATTAAATAGTCTGCATGTATTTTCAGCCAAGTACCTCCCCTTGATGAAACCTGTTTGATCTGGGTATATAATAAACCAGGTTATCCTTTCCAGTCTTTTGGCGAGAGCTTTGCAAATTATTTTAAGATCGACATTCATAAGTGAGATGGGACGGTAGCTGGATGGAAGTGTAGGTTCTTTTCCAGGTTAAGGAGCAGGATAATACTAGCCAAATTAATATTTGGAGGGATTACATTATCTTCTTAATTTGGTTCACAATTTTAAAGAAAGTAGGTGCCATCACAGGCCAGAATTCTTTATAAAATTCTACTGGAAAACCATCTGGTCCCGGAGCTTTGTTGTTTCGGATATGCTTAAAGTGCCTTCTGGAGTTCAGACACCAGAAGTGGTGCATCCAGAGCTGCAATCTGTTCATTATTTAATCATGGTAAATTAATATTGTCCAGAAATTTATTTATCTCTGAGTCAGATGGGTTAATCTGAGATGAGCAGAGGTTCTCATAAAATTTTCTGAAGGAGTTATTTCTTCAGGCTCATGGGTAATATTTCCAGTTGTATTCCTAACTGCGTGGATAGTTGTTTTTTCTTTATTCAATCTAAGCTGATTAGAAAGATATCTCCTCAATTTATTGCTGTGTTCAAACTTCTCAAGATGCAGTCTTTGTATTAAAAACTGTGTCCTTTTGTTTATAATTTCTTTAAGTTCCAGCTTTAATTTTCTCAGATTGTTAAGTGCCTGTTCCTGTGGAGAAATGGCACAGGTCATCTCCAGTGATTTAATTTCCTGTTCTAACTCCAGTACCAGTTTTTCTTTATTCTTATACAAACATTAAGAAATTATTTTACCTCACATGACAGCTTTTGCTGCTTCCCAAAGAACACATGATGATATTCCTGGCATATCATTATATTCCAGATATGATTCCTACTCTTTGTTAAAGTAATTAATAAAGTCTTTGTCTTTGAGTAGTGATGAATTAAATTTCCAGCTCCTAGTTTTTCTTATAGTTTTTCTATTTACTAGCGTAAGAGATACTGGATGGTGATCACTGATAACTTAATTTGAACAAATTTCAGTGTCTGCAATATCCCTCACAATAGAGTTACTAGCTAAGAAGAAGTCTAAACAGGAATATGAACTATAAACTGATGAAAAAATTGTATTCCCTAAGAGTGGTGTGGTGTAACAATCTGATATTCACAGACCTTTTTAAAGGCCATCAGTCAGGACTGAAATTAATTTGCACTGATGGGGGATGGGATGGCTTCCTAATGTCTAATGGATTTTAGCTGTTTTTTTGGCTTTATATGGCTTTTTGCACCTCTTTTTCTTCATATGTTCAATAATTATTCCCTGTGTCATTCCACTTTATTAACTATAACTTGTTTTGTGAACACAGTTGCCTTGATTTCTTTCTATGTATGGATTACTTGGGTTGTTACTGATATCTGGTGAAAATCTCAGGTCGATGGTTCCATCAGAAAAATGTTTAATGAGAAAAATGTTGATGAGTTCAATACTTATCTTCCCCGCTGTATCTAACAATTTCTTAAATGTATATAATATCCCAAACAAGAATATTATTGTTACTTTGGATGAAGACCATATTCACATCAAAAAAATAGAAAAATGATTTACCCTCCTTAGATGGGGTTAAAAATTAAGTAAAAAGTCATATTTCTTTAAAGATCTTAACACAGGAAAATCAGTCCATCATGGATTTATTTGATACATTAACTAAATATTGTTTGTTGTGATTTATATCATTTAATCTCCTTTCTTCTTTCATTTATGTTGTTCAAGTTTTTATTAGTTTAGGTGGGGAAAAAACACAAACTCTCAGACGGACAAATCACAATGCACTACGCCATTACGTCATAAGCAGGCGCAGGTCCCTGAGCAGATCTGGCAGCTCAAGCAAATGTAGTACCTACAGTCTGCGTCACACTATGGGTGGTCACATTTCTGGAAAAGTGGAGGTCAGGCTGCACCATAGGACACAGCACAGTACAGCATCATTTTGATACAGAAGTATAAATCAGGCTTAAGAAGGTAACATTTTAAAAGTTAATTGAGTTGTGAGCAACTAACCAGGTTTATTCTTTTGAATAAAGAACTAAATTTAACGTTTATTTAAGGAAAATAAATTACAAACAGATGTATTCTCCAGCGTCACGTTTCACAGGATTACAATTAAGTGTGTTATGGCCCCACTCTTTCTGGAGTGGGACTGAGGTTTTCCTTTTTTTTTCTTGTGTTATAGGTGGAGCTGTGGAGGACCACCCCTGGCCACGGTGTTTCATATATAAGCTACACCTGTGCACCTGTCTGCAGCTTTTGGCTCCCACGGAGGCCAGTCGCCTCCCTGCTGCATTTGCGCTCTGCCCACTGCTCCTGTTTTCTGTGTGCCTGTCCTGGGCTGGGCTGGCTGCTTCTGCCCGTACTATCTGCTGCCTGCGTGATTCTGTTTGGGCTTGCTGCTGCTGTTGCGGTTATTGCTGCCACTTATGCTCCAAACAGAGGCGTGCAGTCACTGGGTTGGCCTGTGACTGTATGTGCTTTTTCCAACACACACACACCACTAACACTTACAGACACTTGTATTTCTCTTTAAATAAAACTTTTGACTAATTGACACCTCTGTGTGGTCTTCCTTTCGTCCATCCTTGAGCTGGGTTGTGACAAGTGTCAACACAGCCAATAATGTCCACACTTCATTCTAACTTAAAACATTGCAAACCTTTTCAAAAGATAAATATTGCTTATTATCCCCACCAAGAAGGTAATGTTTTCATCTGTTTGTTTGTTTGTTTGTTTGTTTGTTTGTTTGTTGACTGTCTGTCTCTCAGCAGAATTACACAAAAACTACTGGATGGATTTGGTTGAAATTTTAACCAGAGGTGATCCTTGGGCTACAGAGGAACCCATTACATTTTGGTGATGATCTGAGAATGCATACCTCCGCCAAGGCTCTTATGTTATCACAGTGTGTTAGCAAGAATACTCCAAAACTACTGGACAGACTTTGATGCAATTTTTACCAGTCGTGGCCCTTAGCCTACACACAAACCCATTACATTTTGGAGGTGATTCATGAGGGACAGAAAGAGCCTCGGCAAAGGTATGTGCTCTTTGAGTGCTTTTGTAGTTTGCCAGTGTGGCGATTTCAAAGTTATGAAACAGCTTACAGTAATGCAGTACTGTAAAACAGGTAAGCACAGGTACTTGAATACTAGCTGGCAGCCAAAAATTGGCAATCACTCAAAATCCCACTTAAGCTCATCGCCCTGTCCATAGCCCCCCTCGCTACTGTATCCCTGCAGACCCTCCCAGTGGCCGTCATTACATCTGGTAATCATCGGGTGGAACTGAAGTTCTTTGTGTTGCCAGTTTCCTCCTCCCCGGTTATTCTTGGGTATCCCTGGTTACAGCTTCATAATCCCTCCATTGACTGGCGCTCTGGGAATGTGTTATCGATGGAGTTAATTCTGTCTTGGTGCCTGTCTTCATTCGGCTGCTTGCTCGCTGTCCATGTCCCTGAGTGCTCCCACCACCCCTCCCCCCGATCTGTCCAAGATTCCCCTGGAATATCACGACCTTGGGGCCGCCTTCAACAAGACCCAGGCCCTTTCCCTCCCCCCTCACCACCCATATGACTGCGCCATCAACCTCAGTGCCGGAGCCCCGCTGCCGTTGAGTCGTCTATACAGCATGTCACCTCTGGAGCGGGAAGCCATGGACGCTTATATTAAAGAGTCATTAAACTCCGGCATAATTCGGCAGTCATCCTCAGCGGTGGGGGTGGGGTTTTTTTGTGGGAAAGAAGGACAGTTCGCTGAGGTCGTGCATTGACTTCAGAGAATTGAATAACATCACTATCAAGGACAAATACATCCTGCCTCTTGTTAACTCGGCATTTGATTCCCTCCAGGGGGCTTCTTGGTTCACCAAGCTGGATCTACGGAATGCCTACCATCTGGTCCAGATCCAGGAAGGTGATGAATGGAAGACGGGGTTCCGGACCCCCAGCGGTCACTGAGTATCTTGTCATGCCGTTCAGGCTGACCAACGCCCCCGCTGTATTCCAGCGGTTGATCAATGATTTGCTGAGGGATTTTCTGGGTGTTTTTGTTTTTGTCTATCTTGATGACATTCTCATTTTTTCACAGTGTTGGACGAGCATCGGGTGCATGTGAGGCGAGTTTTGCAGCGACTCCTGGAAAACAAATTATTTGTGAAAGCCGAGAAGTGCAACTTCCACGCATCCATGACATCCTTCCTGGGCTTTATCATCTCCCACAATGAGATCATCCCAGACCCCAGTAAGGTAAAAGCGGTGGTAGATTGGCCCACCCCCTCTTCCAGGAAACAACTTCAGCAGTTTTTGGGGTTTGCCAGTTTCTACCGCTGCTTCATCAAGAATTATAGCATCACTGCTCTCCCCCTGACCCATCTTACTTCCTCGAAGGTACCCTTTCGGTGGACTGAGGAGGCGGCTGCGGCCTTTGCTGATCTTAAAGGACAGTTCTTGGCCTCTCCCATTCTGGTTCAGGTGGATCCCACACTCCAGTGCCTAGTGGAGGTGGACGCCTCAGACTCGGGGGTCAGAGCCGTCCTATACCAGCGTTCCCCGACGGATGGCAAGATTAGGCCCTGTGCGTTCTTCTCTCGACGGCTGTCTCCAGCCAAGCCTAACTACGACATTGGTAACAGGGAGCTCCTAGTGGTCAAGCTCGCACTGGAGGAGTGGTGTCATTGGTTGGAGGGGGCCTCCCAGTCGTTTGTGGTCTGGAGGGACCACAAGAACCTGGAGTACCTCAGAACGGCCAAGCGTCTGAGCACGCGCCAAGCCCGCTGGTCCCTGTTCTTCAGACGTTTCGACTTTACCATCACGTACCATCCCGGATCCAAGAATACCAAACCTGACTCCCTGTCCAGACAGTTCGCCTCAGACGTTATGGGGAAGACGAAAAACCCCATCCTTCCTCCATCATGTATCGTGGGCGCCCTCTCGTGGGGCATTAAACAGAAGGTCTTGAAAGCACTGGACGTCGAACCGGACCCGGGCGGGGGGCCAGCCAGGAGACTGTTCGTTCCATCTGCCGTTCGAGGCGAAGTCATCCACTGGGCCCATTCTTCCAGGTTCTCGTGCCACCCTGGGAGGGCTCGCACGGTGGTGCTATTACAGAGGACGTTTTGGTGGCCATCTCTCCAGAAAGGCATTGGTGAATACATCTGCGCCTGCCCCCAGTGCACCCCTAGCAAGACGTCATCCTCTTCTCCAGCCGGTCTGCTGCCCTCCCTATCCCGGCAGGCCCTGGTCCCATGTGGCGTTGGACTTCGTCACCAGTCTCCCTCCTTCTAATCATCATACGGTAATCCTCACCATTGTGGATATGTTCTCCAAGGCTGCCCACTTTGTTCCCCTACAAGGGCTGCCTACGGCAAAGGAGACGGCGGACCAGCTCGTCCAACACGCGTACACGGGATTCCCCTAGACATCGTCTCTGACTGCGGACCTCAATTCATCTCCCAGGTTTGGAGGTCCTTTTGCAATGCCCTTGGGGCTAAGGTAAGCCTGTCCTCTGGGTACCACCCTCAGACCAACGGGCAGTGTGAGCGAGCGAATCAGGAACTGGAGGCTGCTTTGCGGTGTGTCGCTACTGCCAACCCGGCATCCTGGAGCACCCACCTCCCGTAGATTGAATATGCTCACAACACAACGGTCTCTTCAGCCATCGGCATGTCCCCGTTCGAGGCTTCGTTGGGCTACAATCCCCCACTGTTCCCTGAAGAGGAGGGGGACCTCACCGTACAGTCCAGCCGGGCTCACCTGAGGTGCTGCCACCGGCTGTGGAGAGCAACCCAGATCGCGCTACAACGCACAGCTGAGCGCAACTCCACAGTTGCCAACCATCACAGGACGTCAGCCCCTCCCTACCGGGTGGGTCAGCAGGTATGGCTATCCACAAAGCACATTAATCTGAAGGCGGAGGCTAAGAAGATGTCCCAGAGGTTTATTGGGCCGTTTGCTATTACGTGCATCATCAACCCTGTTTCTGTGCGCCTAGCCCTCCCCCCCTCCCTCCGTATCTGCCCTACTTTCCATGAGTCGCAGGTTAAACCATTCTGTTCAAGCCTTCTGTGTCCCTGTCCCAGGTCTCCACCTCCGCCGATGGTGATCAACGGCGACCCGGCGTGGAAGGTCAATGCCATCCTAGATGTCCACCACCAGGGTCACGGCCTGCAGTATCTGGTGGACTGGGAGTGCTACAGGCTGGAATGGAGGTCCTGAGTGTGTCCCTCCTTTGTGTTGGATAAAGATCTCATCAGGGACTTCCATCGGGCGCACCCAGGTAGGTTGGATCGACCGCCTAGAGGCGTCTCGTGGGGGGGGAGTACTGTAATGGTCTGCTCTGGCTGCTCATTCCCCTCAGCTGTGCACACACCTGTTCCTCATCACGGCCTGAGCTATTTAAACCACGCTTCCCTGGGATCCATGCAGAGTTGTCTGTCAACCTTCATGAGACCCACTCACGCCTTCTTCACTGTTCCAGAGTTCCTAGCCGCAGCCTGCCTTCGTCCTCACTTCCAACCCTCTGCCAGCCGGTGTCAGGAAGGAAACCTCCATTACCCAAGTAAGCCATCGCTCATTCTCCCTAATCCACTCTCAGTCCCCTGTGCACAGGCGAATCTCCATGGCGGCAGACCTCTCTCCTCCCTGGCAGCGGACCAAGCCACACAACTCCACTTGACACGTATTCACCCGCTACAAGCAGCAGCAGGATCAGTGGACGCTGTCCTCCTGGCTGTAGCTGCTGAGCTGAACCTGAGTGTCACCACATCTCTGCAAACAGTAAGCCCAGGATTAAACTGCACATCTCCACCTGTATTACCACTAACTGCCCTGCCTCTGTTTGTCCATAGGGTTGCCAGGTCGTACGACGTTCTGCTCTCCCCCAGCTGCTGCAAGACCACACATCCACACACTCACATCCACACTTTATTGTTAATAAATATAATTGTATCTATTTCAGTGTCGGAGTCTGTTCACTGGGTCTACAACCATGTCAGTAAGACTCCATTACTGAGGAAAGAGCATGTTGATGTCATAAAGTGCCTGTTTCACGGGCGAAACAAGTCACCGAGCGCCATCTGTGAGTTGCAACATTTATTAAAAGAAAACGTGACCATGACATATTAAACACACAAACAAACCAAAAGGGAAAATACATGTACCAGAGGAGGGCGGAGCTCATGACCAGAGGAAACAGAACAGCTCGGGGATACCACGGCTGAGGCGCTTGGTGATGCCAGGGAACCAGGGACAGTTTCAGAAGGAGCACACCTGGGATGCAGCGGAGCTCACGGCTGAGGGAATTGGGAGAAAAGGACGATTACCTGGTCGGAGCTCAACGCACTCCTCAATGGCTACGGAGGACAATACATTCAGATACTTCCTTGACATCTGAGGACATCACAGTAGGGCACGACAACCTTCCCCGTTGTCGTGCCCCTTAAATATCCTCCACTTGATGGCTAACAGGTGTGGATACATGAGTGGAGAAAATAACAAAATGAATAGCAGCTGTGCAACTCAGAACAGTTTGACAACCAGAAGCTGCACAGCACTGTCAAAATAAAACACAAACCGGAAACCATAATAATACAAACACAACAGAACCCAAAAATGAACATAATAATACTATAAATACAAAATGACAAGAATTAACCAGGAACCAAATACAGCAGACATGAAAACGGAAACAAGCAGACAGAAAAACACTAAAGTAAACAGGAAAGTGGGCACACACTCCCCCCGTGCCCCAGGATCATGACAGTTGAAGCTTGTTTAAAGTTTGCTGCACAACATTTGGGAAAGCCAGTAAAATACTGGGAGAATATAGTCTGGTCAGAAGAGACCAAAATTGGACTTTTTCGATGGCATAACACGCAGCATGTTTGGAAGAGAAATGGCACTACACATCCCACCATGGTGTGGGGATGTTTTTCAGCACATGGTACAGGCAGACTTCATATAATTGAAGGAAAGATGAATGGACAAATGTACAGAGACATCATTGACCATGTTTACATGTAAGATAAGATAAGACAAGATAAGCCTTTATTAGTCCCACAATGGGGAAATTCCAGGATTGCAACAGCACAGGGATAGCAACACTCAGAGCAATAGTCAAGAAGACAAGAAAAAAACAAGAGCAGCGAATATACATATGTACATATAAATATATAAATATATAAACACACAGTGCGGAGCATTGTAGCTAGATGGAATGAACAGCATAACCGTCTACTTAGTTATCCTACATGGTATGATTATGTACCCATACATATTGTTACCCTCCATAGCGACCGGTATTGTCCTGTCACGTCCTGTCACATTTGTGTCCTATGTACACGAATAAACTGATTATGATTGGATTTCTGGAGTTATCTGATTATTCAAGTAGCCATGTAAACAGAATAATCCAAAAAAAGACTATGTAACTGCAGTCGTTAACCTAAGTGATTTACCCTCCAATAATTGGCTTATTCAGTGCATGTAAACACGAGAAAATTGATTATTGCCATTATCGGTTTATTCCCAGTAAACAGTTTATTGTGACCATGTAACCGGGGTCATTGAATCAGAATCAGAATCAGAATCAGGTTTATTGCCATTGTTCATGTAGTACACAAACTAGGAATTTGTCTCGGTACAATGCTGCAACATTAAACATGATAAGATAAGAGAAATAAACTATACATGTAATAAAGTGTAGGATAAGATTAAGTGATACTGGTCAACAGTTAAAATATATATTAGCCAGCAGCAGATACTGTGGAGAACTATATAGTGCAGTCGGTAATGCAGGAAGAAAACAGTGATGATTGACATGAGTCTGGTTGAGCTGCTGTACATGGTGCACGAGAGTCAATAAGTCACTTAGTGTTCAGCAGTCTAATGGCAGAGGGGAAGAAGCTGTTCATGTGACGGGAGGTTTTAGTCTGGATGGACCGAAGTCTTCTACCAGAGGGGAGGGGGGCAAACAGTACGTGACCAGGGTGTGAGGGATCGGCTATGATCCGGCCAGCACGCCTCGATAGCACGATCGATTGATAAAAACCTGTTGCCATCTGCCAAGATGCTGAAGATGAAATGAGAGTTGACATTTCAGCAAGACAATGATCCCAAACACAGAGCCAAGAAAACTGTCAACTGGCTCCAGAGAAGAAAAATAAAGCTGCCAGAATGGCCCAGCCTCACCTGAATCCAACTGAAAATCTATGGAACGAACTGAAGATCAGAGTTCATAGTAGACACCCATGGAACCTTCAAGATTTGAAAACAGTTTGTGTGGAAGAATTGGCTAAAATCACTCCTGAGCAATGTCTGTGCATAGTTTCTCCATACAGGAGGTGTCTGGAAGCTGTTATTACCAACAAAGGCTTTTCTACTACAGTGGGGTGAAAAAGTATTTAGTCAGCCACCAATTGTGCACGTTCTCCCACTTAAAAGATGAGAGAGGTCTCCAATTTTTATCATAGGTATACCTCAACTATGAGAGACAAAATAAGAAAAAAAAAAAATCCAGAAAATCACATTGAAGGATTTTTAATGAATTAATTGGTAAATTCCTCGGTAAAATAAGTATTTGGTCAATAACAAAAGTTCATCTCAATACATTGTTATATACCCTTTGTTGGCAATGACAGAGGTCAAACGTTTTCTGTAAGTTTTCACAAGGTTTTCACACACTGTTGCTGGTATTTTGGCCCATTCCTCCATGCAGATCTCCTCTAGAGCAATGATGTTTTAGGGCTGTCGCTGGGCAACACGGACTTTCAACTCCCTCCAAAGATTTTCTATGGGGTTGAGATCTGGAGACTGGCTAAGCCACTCCAGGACCTTGAAATGCTTCTTACAAAGCCACTCCTTCGTTGCCCGGGCGGTGTGTTTGGGATCATTGTCATGCTGAAAGACCCAGCCACATTTCATCTTCAATGCCCTTGCTGATGGAAGGAGGCTTTCACTCAAAATCTCACAATACATGGCCCCATTCATTCTTTCCTTTACACCGATCAGTCGTCCTGGTCCCTTTGCAGAAAAACAGCACCAGAGTATGATGTTTCCACCCCTATGCTTCACAGTAGGTATGGTGTTCTTTCTCCTCCAAACACGAGAAGCTGAGTTTTTACCAAAAAGTTCTATTTTGGTTTCATCTGACCATATGACATTCTCCCAATCCTCTTCTGGATCATCCAAATGCTCTCTAGCAAACTTCAGACGGGCCTGGACATGTACTGGCTTAAGCAGGGGGACATGTCTTGCACTGCAGGATTTGAGTCCCTGGCAGCATAGTGTGTTTCTGATGTAGCCTTTGTTACTTTGGTCCCAGCTCTCTGCAGGTCATTCACTAGGTCCACCCATGTGGTTCTGGGATTTTTGCTCACCGTTCTCATGATAATTTTGACCCCATGGGGTGAGATCTTGCGTGGAGCCCCAGATCAAGGGAGATTATCAGTGGTCTTGTATGTCTTCCATTTTCTAATAATTGCTCCCACAGTTGATTTCTTCACACCAAGCTGCTTGCCTATTGCAGATTCAGTCTTCCCAGCCTGGTGCAGGTCTACAATTTTGTTTCTGGTGTCCTTTGACAGCTCTTTGGTCTTGGCCATAGTGGAGTTTGGAGTCTGACTGTTTGAGGTTGTGGACAGGTGTCTTTTATACTGATAACGAGTTCAAACAGGTGCCATTAATACAGGTAACGAGTGGAGGACAGAGGAGCCTCTTAAAGAAGAAGTTACATGTCTGTGAGAGCCAGAAATTTCGCTTGTTTGTAGGTGACCAAATACTTATTTTACTGAGGAATTTACCAGTTAATTCATTAAAAATCCTTCAATGTGATTTTCTGGATTTTTTTTTTTCTCATTTTGTCTCTCATAGTTGAGGTATACCTATGATGAAAATTGGAGACCTCTCTCATCTTTTAAGTGGGAGAACTTGCACAATTGGTGGCTGACTAAATACTTTTTCGCCCCACTGTATGTACAGACACACAGTGCGGAGCATTGTAGCTAGATGGAACAAATATACAGATACATAAACACACACAGTACGGAGCATTGTAGCTAGATGGAATAAATATGTAAATATATAAACACACGCAGTGCAGAGCATTGTTGCTAGATGGGATGAAACAGCACAACCATCTACTTAGTTATCCTACATGGTATGATTATGTACCCATACATATTCTCACCCTCCATAGCGACCGGTATTTTCCTAGTTGTATGCCGGAGGGGACCATTGTATAAGTCTATTGTGTCTTTTGCATTCAAAACTATTAGGTTGTCACGTCTTTTTGCTATCTCTGCGAGCAGCCCTGCTTAGGTTGTACAGTCTGACAGCCGTTGGTAGGAAGGACCTGCGAAACCTCTCGGTTGTGCACCTAGGATTATGTAGTCTGCTGCTAAATGAGCTCCTCAGTGCATTCAGTATGTCCTGCATAGGGTGGAACTCGGACTCCAGCAGAGATGACAGTTTAGCCACCGTCCTTCTCTCTCCTATCTCCTCCACTGGGTCAAGGCGCTGCCCCAGGACAGGACAGGATATATTAAATTAGTTTCACCAAGTGTGTTCAATACTTATTCCCTGTGTCATTCCCCTTTATTAAATATAACTTGTGTTGTAAGATGTGCCTAATGCAGGTGTTTAGATAGGACAGCTCAGTGCGTGAACGTGAGTGAGTGCGTGTGCGCAGCCGAGGCGCACCCCGGCGGCGTGTGTGGAATGGCCCCGACGAGTGAACGGTGTGTATGATTTTGGGCGGATGAGAGACAGAGAGCGAGGCGACCGGAGCAGGTAGATATCATTGCTATCAACAGTGCAGTCTGTAAATAAAGCCCCAACACTTCAGCAATACGGCCTGTGCCTCTGTGTACCACCATATCCTGTTTAACAAGAGTGAGGTTTACTCGGGAGTTGACCCCGGAGGAAAAAGCGCCTCCGGCCCTGGAGAAAACAGATCTCCCCTGCGTCCCCCAACCATGGTTAGGAGACGAGAAGCAGGAACGGTTAACACTTGTTTTGTGAACACAGTTGCCTTGGTTTCTTTGTATGTATGGATTACTTGGGTTGTTACTGATATCTGGTGAAAATGGGTCAATGGCTCCATCAAAAATATGTTTAATGAGAAAAATATTGACGTGTGCAATACTTATTTTACCAGCTGCATCTATACATAAGAGGTTTCTAGTGCTCTTCCATCCTCTTTACACAGGAGCGGAGATCATTGAGAGATCATAGAAAGACGAGAAAATGGCCAGATGTCTCAACAATCTTTCAATGATCTCTCAGCAATCCGTTTTGTCATTACTCAGCGATCTCTCAACAATTTCCACCTCTCTGTAAAGGCAGACAAATTGCACCAAAAAACCACAAAACTAGCTGCTTCTGTTTTAATGTGGTCTACAAAGAATGGCCCTAAAAGACCCCAGAATTCATGAGCTTCACAGAAAACCATATTAAAGACAATGAGGCTGTTTCTATATCTGCTCAACACTGACTCTGAATGTTTTCTTTTGGTGCCCAACATAATAGCACTAATGCTCAGGATACAGGTGATCAGGTTAAAACCATATGCACATGCACCAGAGACAGGAAATAAAAACATTATTTTTACTATATTTATAGGTTCTGAGTAGACTAAATAGCACACCGGTTGTATCACCCAAATGAGTGATCCCACTAAGGAAAACAAAACAATGACCAAAAATAAACTTTGCATAAAAAAACTTCATTGATCTCTCATCACAGTTACATCTGAGCCCCCTGATTGTGTAAAAGTATGAGTACATCACTGTAGACGGCATTTCTGAAGATCCAGACAGGCTTTCTTTGACACAAGATAAATTATACTTTGAAGGTCATTCTTGAGTGTTTTATGTGGCCTGTGGAATTGTATGCTTATAGGTAACAGCCTTGAAAATGCTAGCAAGGTGGCTAGGTTAAATTAGCATCACTGGTGTGTGTGTTCCGTACATCACACATACACGCTACTTCAGATCACCAACAATAAGGGTACGTTCACACCGAAACGCAATGCAAATTTTCGCACAGTGCAAATACTGTACATGCAAAGTCAATGGAAAGAGGCAAACACACATGAATTCACGCATTCGAGTCTGAGGGATAACGCTAGCTAGTAATGGCCTTGAGATTCTGCAGTCAACAGAGTAAAAGTATCAACAGTTTAAGTTAGTTTCAAAATGAGACTGACACTCATCTGCAGATAGATGGACCAGGGGCTCTACGGCTGAATTGGCATGCCGGAGTTATTTGCTCACAAACTCCTGTCACAGACATGCTAACAAGGGCTAGCAGCCTAGCAATGTAAACAACCATCATCCAGGTGAAATTTTGGAGGCAGAGACAATTTTTTCAGGTGAGACCCGCATCGGATAACGTAAACCTAAGTATGATGGTGTTTTGAGGATTTCCACAGCAGGTTGTGTTATGTATGTAAATACCTGGGTGAAGGATGAGGCACGATGATGGTTGGCAAACACAGCTTTATTTAGGAACTAAAAACAGCAGATGCCTATGCCAGTATGCACCTGGCATAGGCATCTGGCAAAGAGGCCGTAAGATGGCACCTGTTGGAAAAATTCCTTATAACAGAAGTCAAGAATCAGGCAGGATCAAAGTTTCAGTAAATTTAATATGCACTGATCAGCAAAAGACAATACAGAGTACAGCTTTCACAGATTGCCGCAGTGCATTGGCTTAACCTCTTGCGCTCCGTTGTACCGCGGACGGGCAAGTCTCTGCGTCCTAGAGCGCACAAGGGCGCTCTCGTGTGCTCTAGGACGCATGAAGGAGATTGTGATGTAGGTGGTGTATGGCGTCCAAGCGCGCACTGAAAATAAAAGCTGCAGACACAGCCGCGAAGAGATTAGTTCATCTGATTGACCTCTCATTCAACTAATAAGAGCCTTGAATTGGGTTTCTGAAACCTTGAAGAACCAATGACTGAAAACCTAGCCAGAAGGACCCGCCTACCAAGGCTGTGAATGCAGTGAGCCAATTGAAGCAGAGAAGTTTGCGAGCTGTTTTTTTTTTTAAGGCTGGGTGAAGACTGACTGCTGGAGCGGATCAAAAAAGGACCCGCAGGAAGAACCCCACAGACCCAGCAGCACGGAGACCATCCACAAATGCAACCTGTGTGACAGGGAGTGCCATTCGCGCACCGGCATGTTCGGCCACAGGCGGTGCTTATTTTGTTTTGGTTCCAGCAGAGTAGACGTTATGATTTCTTCCATGGTCATAGACCGACGGAGGCTGACGACTAAGGCTGAGTGACACACATGCCTTCGCCAGTCTTTTTTTAATTACTACTGTTATTTGTTTTGAAAAATCGTTCGCCAAAAACCGCAATCATGGAAGCACAAAACCACAACAATGGAATTATGTTTTGATCGGGTCGCGAGACCAGAACCACGAGCGGACCAGCGTCGCGTTCGTCTGACAATGGGGAAGAGAAGTTCGCCAGGACGCTGCTGTGAAGAGGTAAGGTGTTATAAGCTAAATTATTCTTTATTCCTGACTATTCTTCTGTAGCGAGGGGGGGCGGGAAGCCGCGGTGACTGAGCTGCTGTCCCACATCCCACATGAGGCTAATCCGTCATGTAGCGATGGCCGATGTCCATCCTCTGTAGCGAGGATGGACATCACACACACACACACACACACACACACACACACACACACACACACAGACACAGCCCTGAGTGTCACCTTTCATTAGAGCCCAAAATGAAGCTTCTATATTGAAGCATTCAAAAGTTACAGACGTTTTTCCAAACTGTCATTTGGCACAATTTGACACAGTTCCAGAACGCCTGGGAACAGCCTGAGGAAAAAGCTGTGTAATATACTCATTTTTTGTGGTATTGTTACCAAATTTTGACCTCAGCTGGATAACACTTGGTTCTATATTTCTGTTGCATTTTCCAGCCCGGATCTGAAGCTGTGTGTTATTTGCAAGCATTTGTATCCAAAAAAACACCCAGGCCAAATTTATTTTCTTCAAGTTCACTATGTTTAGATGACTGTAACTCAGTGGCCGGAGCACTTAGAGAGATTATGACTGTTTTGCCAAAAAATTCAAAGTGTTTTCTTTTAAATGAGACCAACCCCATGAAGATGCTGCAAAGGGTTGAAGAACAGCTTTCGATTTACTTTGGGCACATTATTTTTTGGCGTTTTTAGGAAAACTGACCGGAGTGCAAGGGGTTAACTAACAGAGTGATTCTGGCTAATATATATCCAAGGGACCATCGGGGTGGGGACTCTTCTTAATAAGTTCATTCATGACTCAGTGTGATAAGGTTTGCTGAACTTCTTGATTATTTCATTCATGACTAAGATTGTATCTGCTGAGTACATGCAGAAAACACTCGTGATAAGCTGACCAGTCAGTGATAGAACTGAACATTCACAGTGGTGAACAGTCACATCAGCATCCTTCAATCTGTTTTTTCCACTACTCAACAACTCCAAATATGGTAACAGGATTTCCTAGGTATACACATTAAAGGGAACCTGTGGTGGTCGTCTAAACGCATTCAACTTGAAAACATTAGGCAAAGTATTCGTTATTTGGTTAAATAATTATTGCCAGCCATCTACCACCAGAGATATATATATATATATATATATATATATATATATATATATATATATTTTTTTTTTTTTTTTTAGATTTAGTATACTTTATTGATCCCCAGAGGGGAAATTGAGGGTCATCCACCACCTGGATGGATGAAGCAGCCACGATATGGTGCTATCCCTTAACCATTTACACACACATTCACACCTAGGGCCACTTTAGAGTCTCCAATTAACCTAACCTGCATGTTTTTGGCATGTGGGAGGAAACCGGAGAAATCCCGGGGTAAACCCACGCATACACGGGGAGAACATGCAAACTCCACACAGATCACTGTTGGTCGGGGGCTGGGATCGAACCCACAATCCCACGATCCCCACGATCCCCGATATATGCAAATACTACAGCCGGCATGGCCAGCCAATGAAAACTATGCGCGCAGCCATGACACATGCGGATGTGACGTCACCTCGTTGTTACTGAAAAGTCGATACTCAGCGTGTACCAGCGACTACGGTGCTTTTGTCAGTGTTTTTGTTCTGTTATGGCTGAATTATCAGACTTTGAGGAAGAATTTGGGCAACATGGCTACAGGTTTGAGCCAGAAAGGTCTTCTGAGGGTGAAAATGACACTGATTCTTCGGAATCTTCAGATTCCTAGGAGGAAAATGCTGCTATAAACTGGCGTGCTGGCCGAGCCAGTATGGCCAATGCAGACTGGTGCAAATGTGGCCATTGTGTTCCGCAAAAAACTGATGTTGAATGTTGGGGCTTTATTCACACACCGCACTGTTAATAGCAGCAATTTTTATCTGCTCCGGTTGCCTCGCTCTCTCTCCACTCATTCGCCAATTCACACACACCGTTCGCTTCTCAGGGCCATTCCACACACACGGGGGCACGCCTTGGCTGCGCGCACGCACTCACTCACGTTCACGCACTGAGCTGCCCTATCTAAACACACGAGTTAGACACATCTTACAACACGAGATTGTGCAACTACTTTTCTGCGATGATCTTCCGACAAGGTGAGCTGGGTTTGGGTACACAAAAGAAGTGTTTATCTTTGTTTTTTCGCTTATTATTGAGACATCCAAAGGCTTTACATTCCGCCATTTTGCAATATCCATATCCCGACAGCCACTGCTCATCCGGGCACTCCAGGCTCAGCCAATATTGATCCAAATCGCGGTACCAACGCTACTACATCACAGGAAGCGTCCTGGCAGGCCATGTAGCCGCCAGTATGGCTGCGCCCATGTTTTGCTGACATAGCAGAACCAGCACATCAGCAATGGATTTATATCACATGGCTTTGAACTTGAACTTGAAGCTGAACTTGAACTAGAACGTGAGACAAGGGCTCAATATAATATCTTTTTTTTCACAACCACCACAGGTTCCCTTTAAGCTTTATAAAGAAAAATTCATATTCATATTCATAAAAATTCATATAACAGTGTAACATAGAATTTTTCCATCAGCACCCCTGCCTTATATAAGGGCAGTGCGATGACATGACGGGAAGTGCACGTCATTGCACTGCACTTCACAATAAAGGTGCCAAATACATATCTCACCCCCCCCACACACACACACACTTTAGAAAAGTCCAAAGCCATACACACAATTGAAATCCCCCCCCCCAAATTTGGGACCCGAATCACGCATTAAAATAACAAAAAGCCATGTACTAAATTGGCCCATCACATTCACACAAAACAACCTAGAATAGGGCTGACGGGAGGACTGCTGTACAGCTCGCACAGCAGGGTGGATTATTCTGCCACTCAATAACCTAAAAGTCTTTATTTCAAACTAAAAGTATCAGCCATGTTACCTCTTCCCTTATTCATATACTCAGACTCGGCAAAAAAATTACAGAAACAAGTTAAAAATCCTATTGTAAAGCATATGATCAAAATATGGTGTGAAATCAAAAAATATTTAAAAGAATCACACTTATTGTCACAATTTAGCCCAATATGGGGTAATCAATATTTTACACCAGGGAGAGCGGATGCTGTATTTAAAGTATGGAATTTAAAAGGGATTCAAAAGATTCAAGACTTATATTTGTCACGTTCAGATAACATAATGTCTTTTGAAGAACTGAGGATCAAATTTAATCTTAATAGAACACATTTTTTTAAATATCTTCAGTTTAGGAATTTTATTCGATCAAATCAAAATAATGCTCTCACCCGACCTACTTATTCTTCCTTGGAAAAAATTTTGACGAAAGATAGTAAGAGAAAGGGTATTATTTCAGAGTTTTATAACTCATTGACACTATCCTCAAGTGAAAACTCACAGAAAAGAATGAATTATTGGAAAGAAGACCTGCAAACTGAAATTTCAGAGGAACAATGGGAAGTGGCTTGCACAGAAGCTCAAACCAACTCAATAAATGTACGTCTTAAATTGATACATTTTAAATGGTTAATGCGGATGTATGTTACTCCGGTGGAGTTAAATAGATATAACAAAAACATACCAGATACGTGCACAAAATGTATGGAAAGTAAAGGAACCCTATTTCATTGTTTATGGGAATGTAGAAAAATTAGAATGTTTTGGGAAGAGGTGAGGGTAACAATTGAAAAAATAATTTCAAAACAATTCACGCTGAACCCTAAATTGTTTTTGTTGGGTCTGTATCCAGAAAAACATAACTTTAATAAGAGTGAAAGAGCATTCATAGACCTCAGTTTGCTTAATGCCAAAAAATGTATTGCACTATTGTGGAAAAAGACTCATAGACCAGATGTGACTCAGTGGTTAAGACAGATGTTAACAAACCTTCCACTAGAAAGAATAACGTACATACTGAAATCAAGGGAAAATGTGTTTGAGAATATATGGAGACCTTTCATTGATTATGTAAAGAAATTAAACATAGCTTCTGAAGAAGAAGGTGAATGATGTGAGTGGACCTTGTGGATTCCAAATTGGTGAATGTATAATATGTGTACTTGTGTGATGGATTGCCTAGGCTAAACAGAGGAGCAATGTTGATGACTTGCTTTTGTTAATGGTTGTTGGTGTTTTTAGTGCATTTTTTTTCTTTTCCTTTATTTTTGAATTGCTTTGGTGTTGGTGTTTGATTGTTTGTGTCATGTGTGTTAGAAAAGGTTCAATAAAAAATATTGTGGAAAAAAAAAGTATCAGCCATGTTCCTAAACTAATGGCCCTTTTCCACTAGTGTCAGTTTGGCCCAGTTCGGTACAGTACAGTACAGTACAGTACAGTTCGGCCCGCTTGTGTTTCCACTACACCAGAGTACCACTTGATGTGGGTGGGATTTGTTACAGGAAGCCGCGCAGCCCTCGCATGACGTAAAACATGCCACAAACACAAAACATATAAAATAAAACACAAACAGATAAAATAACCCCATGCCATAACATGCATGCAAAAATATAAGAACTATAAAAAAAAATAAGTCATTTTGGTGAAAAAGTTGGAACTTGCATGGGTGGTCCAGGGCAGCCCCTCAGCAGGCGTGTCCCTGGAGTCTGCTGACCCCCGGAGCGATGGCCAATCCTCTGGATGAGAGAGCCTGGATCCCACACCGCCATCACTGACTCCCATCCAGCCTCGCCACCTGGAGCATCTTCTCGGACACGCTGAAGCTGATTGGTATGCCTCGATGAGCTGTCGGACAACCTGAAGTATGCTGTGCCCAGCTCAGCCACTATGCACAGACACCCACAATGTTTTGCTGGCTGTCGTTTAGCTCATCTTCGCCATGGACATCCTTCACCCCAACCCGAACCAAGTCCATAACCCAGAGTGGAATTTTACTCATCCCGTTGCGCTGCTGCTGAGCATGCAGTAACTCCATGCTCGTCGGTCTGGCCCCGTCCTCTTCTATAAACGTTGTAGTGTTCACCGTAGTGACTGCAGACCCCCCATCCAACTGTGGTCAAGTACCGGAGGCATCTGGGGCTAGCATGGTGTCGCTCATTGGCATGGGTACCGACCCTGAGCAAGAACTGGTCGACTTAAAAGCGAGGGCATCCGTTAGCTCTTCCTACCATTCGCTTCCAGCATCCATTGGGGCGAGCGGGGTGATTTCTCCCTTGGGTTCCCCAGGTAAGACAAACAGCACACCCTGGTGTAGTGATTCAAGCATCCACATCTGTCACAACGTTTTCCTCTTGCTGGGCAATTCTTAGCTTTATGGCCGTGTGTCGCGGACCCACAACCCCTGCAACGGGAGTTTACCAGGGCAGACTTTTGGCATGGCAAACCGGGGTGGTGGTTCCTCTCTTCAAAAAAGGGGACCGGAGGGTGTGCTCCAACTTTAGAGGGATCACACTCCTCAGCCTCCCTGGGAAGGTCTATGCCAAGGTACTGGAGAGGAGAGTCCGGCCGTTGGTCAAACCTCGGATTCAGGAGGAGCAATGTGGTTTTCGTCCTGGCCGTGGCACATCGGACCAGCTCTTTACCCTCTCGAGAATTCTTGAGGGTTCGTGGGAGTTTGCCCAACCAGTTTACATGTGTTTTGTGGACTTGGAGAAGGCATTTGACCGCGTCCCTCGTGGATTTTTGTGGGGGGTGCTTCGGGAGTATGGGGTATCAGGCTTGTTGTTACGAGCTATTCGGTCTCTGTACGACCGTTGTGAAAGTTTGGTTCGTATTGCCAACACTCGGTCGGAGTCATTCCCAGTGAGAGTTGGACTCCGCCAGGGCTGCCCTTTGTCACCGATCCTGTTCATAATTTTTATGGACAGGATTTCTAGGCGTAGCCAGGGAATGGAGGGTGTCATGCTTGGTGACCACAGGATCTCATCTCTGTTGTTTGCAGATGATGTTGTCCTGTTGGCTTCATCCAGCAATGACCTACATAGCTCTTGCTGGGACGGTTTGCCGCTGAGTGTGAAGCGGCTGGGATGAGAATCAGCACCTCCAAGTCCGAGTCCATGGTCCTCAGCCAGAAAAAGGTGGATTGCCCTCTCCGGGTTGGGGACAGGCTCCTGCCCCAAGTGGAGGAGTTTAAGTATCTTGGGGTCTTGTTCACGAGTGAGGGGAAAATGGAGCGAGAGATCGACAGACGGATTGGAGCAGCATCTGCAGTGATGCGGACGTTGTACCGGTCTGTTGTGGTGAAGAGGGAGCTTAGTTCTAAGGCAAAGCTGTCGATTTACCAGTCAATCTACGTTCCTACTCTCACCTATGGTCACAAGCTTTGGGTAATGACCGAAAGAACGAGATCGCGGATACAAGCGGCTGAAATGAGCTTTCTCCGTAGGATTGCTGGACTCACCCTGAGAGATAGGGTGAGGAGCTCAGTCATCCGGGAGAGGCTCAGAGTAGAACCGCTGCTCCTCCACATTGAAAGGAGTCAGTTGAGGTGGTATGGGCATCTGATTAGGATGCCTCCTGGACGCCTCCCACTTGAGGTGTTTCAGGCACGTCCCACCGGGAGGAGACCCCGGGGCAGACCCAGGACTCGGTGGAGAGACTATGTCTCCCAGCTGGTCTGGGAACGCCTTGGTATCCCCTCTGAAGAGCTGGAGCAGGTGGCTGGGGAGAGGGAAGTCTGGGCTTCTCTGCTTGAACTGCTGCCTCCGCGACCCGGACCTCCAGAAAAGCGGTAGAAGATGGATGGATGGATGGACTTTTGGCTGGCAGCATTGATTTCCCAAAACTCTTCATCCAAGCTATCCTCGCTATCAGGGTCCGCAACATTAGCTGAGGCAAGTGGCTCCGGTGTCTTCTGTGGCTGGTGCCAATTTAGCTCCACAGCTAGCTTATCAATGGCTTCCCACTGGAGAGCTAGTTCCATTGCTTTAGCTAACGTTAAGTCGTTAGGCGCCATTAATAGCTTAGCCCACAGCTTAGCATTGCATGTGTGCTCTGCTAGTTGGTCAAGTACCATTTCTTCTTCAAACAGTCCAAAACGACACTCACTGGCTAGCTGTTTCAAGTCAATGACATACTGGCATATAGGCTCACCAACCCGCTGGCATATCCGGCAAAAACGAATTCTCCCAAAAGTCATGTTGTCTGTGGTGGAGAAACATTTAGCCAGCAGCTCCACAACTTCCTCGTATGAGTCTGCTGTGCCGAGCATCCGCAGGACCCTCCGCCCCTCAACATCCAGGTTGTGAACGAAAAGCGCTCGCGCTCTCATCCCATCCAGCTTCCCGAGGCCCAGCCCTCAGATACGTCTGATAGGCTTCCAGCCAATGCAGCCATAAAACCAGTGGTTCACCCAGGAGCTTGAGAAAGGGACGAAGCGGTGTAATGCACGCCTCCATGAGTTAATCCCCGATTGCCAAATGTTATGCATGTAAATACCTGGGTGAAGGATGAGGCACGATGATGGTTGGCGAATACAGCTTTATTTAGGAACTATGTACAGCAGTGACACAGTATGCACCTGGCATAGGCATCCGGCAAAGAGGCCGTAAGATGGCGCCCCTGCCTTATATAAGGGCAGTGCAATGACGTGATGGGAAGTGCACGTCATCACACTGCACTTCACAATAAAGGTGTCAAATACATATCTCACAGGTTGAACACAGCTGCAGAGGTTATAATGGCAACTCCGCCTGTCTGCAACTCACTCAGATGCCGAATTCATGTCTATTTGCGTGTTTACATTGAGTTAAAATGTAATCGTGCCACGCAAAAAATTCGCCCATTAGCATTTGGTCTGAATGCACCTTAATGGTGTCACGCCGCGCCATTCATCAGCGGCGCCACCTGCTCACGCACCTGCTACTCGTCAGCGGCGAAGGATAAAAGCCGCCTCGCCCTGAGCGTCGGCCTGAAGCCGTAGACTTCATTTTCCTTGCATGGACTTCTACCACACTCTCTTCAGCATCCTCTTTACCGGTAAGAAGTTCACTTACCTCATCTCTCCAGTCTGCTCCCCTGTGCACAGGTGGATTCCTCGGCGGCGGACAACCCCGTCCCTCGTCTCTCCTCGCTGCTGCACCGAGCCCTGCAGGTGGCTGTCTCCCGGGCTTCCATCCTTGAAGCGCCAGTCATCTGCCCAAACAAGTAAGCTTCTCTCCCTCGCCTATTCTCCTCCTGTGTTGGTGTGTGCTCATCACCCTGTGTCCAATTTCTCCCATAGGGTTGCCGGCTGAACGGTCTCCTGCCTCTGGGTCCGAAGCAGACGCCACCACCAACACATTAACATTCCGCAGACACGCACCCAAACATCCCTGTTGTTAATAAACAGTTTGAACTACTCTGAGCCTGTGTGTGTGCGTCTCCTGAGCCGAACGTTATGTCAGTACGGCTTCAGCAGAGCGGCTCGGCAGACGGCGGGCTCGCACACCGGTTTACCATCCTCGAGGCTCGGGTGGATCAGATTGTTTATCAGCAACAGGTGGTTCTTCATCAATTATTAGAACTGACTAACCGATTGAACCGCTTGGACCCCCAACAGCCGTTCCTCCCGACTCACCAGGGTGGCGCGGCTCCTGCTGTTCCAGCGGCCGTCCAGCCGGCTCCAGTGGCACCGGTTCGGCTCACGCCGATTCCGACCCCCGCCCGCTTTAGCGGTAAGCTCGGCGGAGCGCGGGGGTTTATTATGCAGTGTGAGTCCGTGTTCCACCGTGTGCCCGGAGATTTTCCCTCGGATCACAGCCGAATTGGTTACATAGGGAATCTTCTGGAGGGGCGTGCGTTAACTTGGACCTACGCCGTAATGGCGAGGCCCAGTTATGCCACCCTCACCTATGACCAATTCGTGAGGCGCTTTCTGGAGGTCTTTGACCACTCACAAACCGAAACGGTCCAGGTCGATCGGCTTCTCGCTCTCCAGCAGGGAAGCCGGTCGGCAGCGGACCACTCGGTCGACTTCCGGGTAGCGGCGGAGGAATTGGGCTGGGAGGAACGCTCCCTCTGTGGCCTGTTCCTCCGCAGCCTCAATAGTGATCTGAGGGATGAACTGGCTGGTCGGGATATCCCTGGGACGCTAGCGGAGCTGACATCCTTAGCGATAAGTTTGGATAACAGGCTGCGCGAGCGCTCCTCGGGGCGGAGGTCTTCTTCTTCTCGCCCTCGTGGAGCCTCGCCGCACCTGTTCCAAGCTCGCCCCCTGGCGGCGCCGCCAGCATCGCGCCCCGAGGAGTCGGAGCCGATGGTGACGGCCTGGACTAAACTTTCCCCTGTGGAGAAACAACGCCGCCGTGAGTTGGGCCTCTGCATGTATTGCGGAGGCGACCAACACACCGTGGAGCGTTGTCCACGGAAAGCCAGTCGGTGGGGTCCGCGAGTCACTGTTGGAAGCCTCGCGGATGTCAATCGGTTAGGATCACTTTCTCAATTGAAGCTGCCCATCCGTTTCTGCCATAACTCTACTGGGCACCTCACCCACGCACTGGTGGATTCGGGCGCAGAAGGCAGCTTCATTTCACAAAGCCTGGCAACCCGATTGGGCATCCGCTGCCAGGCACTCAACACTCCCCTCTCCCTGATCCACCTCTCCCGTGCCACCCTCGGGAGAGTGACACATCAAACTGTTCCCCTACCGGTCATCATCTCGGGAAACCACCGGGAGGAGATGACCTTTTACGTCCTTCCCAACTCTGTGTCGCCCGTCATCCTGGGGTATCCCTGGCTCCGCCTTCACAATCCGGTCCTGGATTGGAAATCAGCTGGGATCTCGGCATGGAGTACGTTCTGTATGGGCACCTGCCTTCAGTCCGCTGCTTGCTCTCCGTCCGCTCCTCCCCCTGCGACGGACGCTGCACCCCCGGACCTGTCTCTGGTGCCCCCAGAATTTCACGACCTGGGCATGGTGTTCAGCAAAGCGAAAGCTATGTCTCTTCCCCCTCATCGGCCCTATGACTGCGCCATCAACCTCCGCCAGGGGGCTCCCTTACCTTCTGGTCGCCTTTACAGCCTGTCTGCGCCGGAGAAGGAGACGATGAACGCCTACCTGAAGGAATCATTAAGTGCTGGGATTATCCGCCCATCATCGTCACCCGTGGGGGCAGGGTTCTTCTTCGTGGGGAAAAAGGATGGGTCCCTCCGCCCTTGTATCGACTACCGGGCCCTCAACAATATCACGGAGAGGGACCGTTACACCCTGCCTCTCATGGACACTGCTTTCCACTCCCTCCAGGGGGCGACCTGGTTCACCAAGCTGGACCTACGCAGCGCTTACCACCTCGTCCGGATCCGGGAGGGAGATGAGTGGAAAACGGCCTTCCGTACCCCGAACGGCCACTTTGAATATCTGGTGATGCCGTTCGGGTTGACCAACGCTCCTGCAGTCTTCCAGCGCCTCATTAATGACGTCCTCCGGGACTTCATTGGCCTTTTCGTGTTCGTCTACCTGGACGATATCCTCATCTTCTCCAAGTCCAGGGATGAGCACCAGGTCCACGTGAGGCGGGTCCTCCAAAGGCTGCTGGAGAACCGTCTGTACGTTAAGGCGGAAAAGTGTGAATTTTACGCCAGGAGTACGTCCTTCCTGGGGTTCATCATCGCCCACGATAAGGTGCTCCCCGACCCAGAGAAGGTGAAGGCGGTGGTGGAATGGCCTACACCTGCATCCCGGAAGCAGGTGCAGCAATTTGTTGGCTTCGCCAATTTCTACCGCCGCTTTGTTCCCAACTTCAGTGCCATCGTGGGACCACTGACCCGCCTCACGTCCCCGAAGGTCCCGTTCCGGTGGACCGAAGAGGTCGCTGCCGCCTTTGAGGCGCTGAAGGCGGAATTCTCCTCCTCCCGGGTCCTTCGCCAGGTCGACCCCGCGCTGCAGTGCATAGTAGAGGTAGACGCCTCGGACACGGGAGTGGGAGCAGTGCTGTCCCAGCGGTCACCGGACGATGGCGCCAAGCGACCGTGCGCCTTCTTCTCCCGGCGCTTGTCCCCGGCGGAGAGAAACTATGATGTGGGGGACAGAGAGCTCTTGGCCATCAAGCTCGCCCTGCAGGAGTGGCGCCACTGGTTGGAGGGGGCAAGCCTGCCGTTTGTGGTCCTCACGGACCACAAGAACCTGGAATACTTACGGTCTGCCAAGCGCCTGAACGCCCGCCAGGCGCGCTGGTCCCTGTTCTTCGCCAGGTTCCAATTTTCCATCACCTTCAGGCCTGGCTCTAAGAACGTCCTGCCTGACGCCCTCTCCAGGCAGTTCGCCCCCGTGGAGTCGGAGGAGGCGCCCCACTCCATCCTGCCCAGGTCGTGCGTCGTGGGAGCCATCTCGTGGGACATTGAGAGCAAGATCCGGAAGGCACAGGAGGTGGAACCTGACCCTGGCGGCGGACCGGAGGGGAGGCTGTTCGTGCCATCCGCGGTCCGAGGAGAGGTCATCCACTGGCTCCACACCTCCAAGCTCACCTGTCACCCTGGCACCTCCCGGATGATAGATCTCCTCCAACGGTCCTTTTGGTGGCCAGGCCTGCGGAGGGATGCAGCCCGCTACGCCCGGGCTTGCCCAATCTGTGCCACCTGCAAGTCGGGAAATGCCCCTCCAGCGGGTCTGCTCCAGCCCCTGCCCGTCCCTGGCAGGCCCTGGTCGCACATCGCTCTGGATTTCGTCACCGGACTCCCCATCTCCAATTCCTATGACACCATCCTGACCATCGTGGACCGCTTCTCCAAGGCCGTGCACTTCGTCCCCCTGCGAGGCCTCCCTACTGCCCTGGAGACGGCGGACCTCCTCGTCCAACACGTGGTCAGGCTGCATGGGATTCCGGTGGACGTGGTCTCGGACCGGGGCCCCCAGTTTTCATCTGAGGTTTGGAGGTCTTTCTGCAACGCCATCGGAGCCAAGGTGAGCCTCTCCTCTGGCCATCACCCCCAATCCAACGGGCAGTGTGAGAGGACCAACCAGGAGCTGGAGGCTGCGCTCCGCTGTGTGTCCAGATCCAAACCCGCGTCCTGGAGCAACCATCTTGCCTGGGTTGAATATGCCCACAACACCGCTCGCTCTTCTGCTACAGGGATGTCCCCCTTCAAAGCGTCCCTGGGTTACGACCCCCCGCTGTTTCCGGAGCAGGAGAGTGAGGTAACTGTCCCGTCAGTTAGGGCCCATCTCAGGCAGTTCCGCTCCACCTGGGCTGCCGCGCGCCATGCGCTATTGCGCACAGCGGAGCGCAACAGGACTGTGGCGGACCGGCGTAGGAGACCTGCCCCGGCGTACAGAGTTGGGCAGCTTGTTTACATTTCCACCCAGGACGTCACTCTAAAGGGCGAGAGGAGAAAGCTGGCACAGCGCTTCATGGGTCCCTACCCCATCACCCGGATCATCAACCCGGTGGCTGTGCGCGTGGCTATTCCCCCCTCCCTCCGCATTCATCCTACTTTCCACGTGTCGAAGGTGAAACTGGCGGTTACTGACCCCCTTTGCCCTCCTCCTGCAGCACAACCCGCGCCCCGGATGATTGGTGGCCATCCGGCCTGGTCCGCCTCCTCCATCCTGGACTCCCGGCGCCGGGGTCGTGGGTTGCAATACTTGGTGGACTGGGAGGGCTATGGGCCCGAGCATCGACAGTGGGTGCCCCCGTCGTTTGTGTTGGACCCATCGCTCATCGCGGACTTCCACCGAGCGCACCCGGATAAGCCATCGCCAGGAGGCGCTGCTAGAGGGGGGAGTACTGTCACGCCGCGCCATTCATCAGCGGCGCCACCTGCTCACGCACCTGCTACTCGTCAGCGGCGAAGGATAAAAGCCGCCTCGCCCTGAGCGTCGGCCTGAAGCCGTAGACTTCATTTTCCTTGCATGGACTTCTACCACACTCTCTTCAGCATCCTCTTTACCGGTAAGAAGTTCACTTACCTCATCTCTCCAGTCTGCTCCCCTGTGCACAGGTGGATTCCTCGGCGGCGGACAACCCCGTCCCTCGTCTCTCCTCGCTGCTGCACCGAGCCCTGCAGGTGGCTGTCTCCCGGGCTTCCATCCTTGAAGCGCCAGTCATCTGCCCAAACAAGTAAGCTTCTCTCCCTCGCCTATTCTCCTCCTGTGTTGGTGTGTGCTCATCACCCTGTGTCCAATTTCTCCCATAGGGTTGCCGGCTGAACGGTCTCCTGCCTCTGGGTCCGAAGCAGACGCCACCACCAACACATTAACATTCCGCAGACACGCACCCAAACATCCCTGTTGTTAATAAACAGTTTGAACTACTCTGAGCCTGTGTGTGTGCGTCTCCTGAGCCGAACGTTATGTCAAATGGAAACCAGTACTGGTCATTAAAACAACATTAATCATGCTTTAAGTATCGTTGATAAACCAAAAATGTGTTGTTTTCAGTAAAAATAACCCCCTAGAGTCAGTATACTGAATAATTTTTTCCTATGAAAACCGCTCAGTCAAAACCAATGGGGAGCAGCCATCGCCGGCCGAAAGTGATGTACAATTGTTGTTTCCGGCTTTACCGCAGAAGAGTAACATGTTTACCGCGGACGAGTAAATGTGTTTAGCAGATGCTCAATGAGTCAAGATCCGAGTTGAAAATGGCGCAAAATCTGTATAGATATACAGTATACTGCACAAAGTTTCCTTTGTAAATGGCCTTCATTGACGGCATTCATTGATCCAAAGTTACCTCCAGGGACCAGCAGCTGAAGGAGACCCGACGAACAGGCAAGTTCCCAGTCAAGTAACTTCAGAATATGTTGAATAAATCTTGATATACTAGAATTTTATTTGAATGAATGAATGAATTCATTTCGGATAGTACAGTACAGGTTAAAAGAAACTGTATAATGTAACAACAAGGTCAAATTAGACAAAGACTCCTCCTACTATACAATTCCACGTGAGTTATCCGAAATGGGTGATGGCTGAAGCCGCAGCTTATATTGCCCACCCATATTCCATCCAAGAATTCAAAAGAGAAAAAAGAGAAAACAAGACAAGAGCGATTACAATTTAAAACAAAGCTAAGACAAAATGTGACTGAGAGAAAAAAGAAAACTAAGCTAGGCTAAGTTAAGCGGTTACTATTCAAAAACAAATCTAAGACAAAATGTCACAGAGAAAAAAAGAAAAAAAAGAAAAAAAAACTAAGCTACAACACAATACAGGCTGGATATGTCAATCCTTATGCGAGTTTACATGTCGTCTTGTAAATATGTTTGGAGTATTTCTTCCTTTAGTTTTTGTTTAAATTGTCCAAGCGTTGTACATGATTTTAATTCAGGTCCAAAATCGTTCCATAATCTGACTCCTTGCACTGAAATACAGTGTTGCTTGGTGGTTGTTCTCACTGTAGGCTTTTGAAATATACATGTTCCTCTGAAGTGATATCGTTTCTCCCTTGTTTGGAACAACTTTTGGATATTTGCAGGCAGTGATAAATTCTTCACTTTGAACATTATTATTGCGGTTTTAAAGTCAACCAGATCTTTCAACTTGAGAGTTTTTTGTTTAAGAAAAAGTGGGTTTGTTGGTTCCCTGTAAGCTGATTTGTTTATTATTCTAATAGCTCTCTTTTGAAGGATAAAGAGTGGATATATGTTTGTTTTATATGTATTTCCCCATACTTCATTACAATATGTCATGTATGGGAGTATTAATAAATGATACAAGGTGTATAGTGTGGGTTGATTCAGCAAATATTTCACTCTGTGTAATATTGCAATTGATTTGGATACTTTACCTTTAATATAATTAATATGTGACTTCCAACACAGTTTGTTATCAATTATTACTCCAAGAAATTTAGTTTCAGATACTCTTTCAATCTCTACACCATTTACACTGAGTTTGGGTACTGGGTTGTTGTGATGGTTGTTAAAGACTATAAATTTTGTCTTACTTAAATTGAGCGTTAATTTGTTTGAATCAAACCACAGTTTAAGCTTTCCTAATTCCTTTCCGAGTGTATCCAGAAGTTGTTCCAAATTGTTTCCACTGCATAGCAGATTAGTGTCATCGGCAAACAATATTAAGTCCATTTTTTCTGAAACTTTACATATATCGTTTATATACATATTGAATAATAATGGTCCCAAAATTGAACCCTGTGGGACTCCACAGGTGACCTTCAGCAACTCTGAATTTTTGTTGCTAACACATACATACTGATATCTATTCTTTAAGTAACTACTTAACCAGGACAGTGCTACCCCTCTAATACCACAATTTTGTAGTTTCTTTAATAATAAATTGTGATCTACTGTATCAAATGCTTTTTTAAGATCTAGGAATACTCCAACTGAATACTCTTTATTTTCAATGGCAGTTGATATTTTTTCTGTAAATTCCCTTAGGGCATATGCAGTTGTCCTCTTGTGTCTGAACCCATATTGCTGCTCACACAATAAATCATTCTTCAGTATGAAGTTGTCAATTCTCTCATAGAATATTTTTTCAAGTATCTTGGAAAATTGCGGTAATAGTGAAATTGGTCTATAGTTTGAGAGTTCCCCTCTGTCGCCCGTTTTGTATATCGGAATTACTTTAGCTATTTTCATTGCATTGGGAAATATACCTGATTGGAGAGACAGGTTACAGATATACGTCAGTGGTTTTACTATGCATTCGATAACAGTTTTGACTAATAGCATGTCAATACCATCACAGTCCGTAGATGTTTTACTTTTGAACGATTTAACAATTTCAATGACCTCTCTTTCGTCTGTGTTCTTTATGAAGATGGAGTCTTTTACAGCAGTGTTATTGCATATTGTATCACTTGTAGGCACCGTAGTGGGTATTTCTCGGGCCAGTTTAGGTCCAATGTTAACAAAAAAATTATTAAATTCATCTGCAGGTGAAGCTATATTCACACTCTGAGTCGTTTTATTATTTTTTGGAATATTAGTTGGGTAGCTTGTATTTCTGCTTTTATTTCCAAGGATACTGTTGAGTATTGTCCATGTATTTTTAATATTGTCTTTGTTTTTCTCCAGTTCTTTACTGTAATAGTCTCTTTTACTACATCTTATTATATATGTTAACTTATTTTTGTATGTTTTATACCGCTGCTCTGCTTCTATTGTCCTTTTCTTTAGGAAAGCTTTATATAATAAATTTTTCTTTTTACACGCCTTTTGTAGTCCTTTGGTTAATCATGGCTTATCAGCAAATTTGTGTTTAAGCTTTTTTTTAACTAATGGGTGTAGAAGAGCTGGAAATGATGAGGCGGTTTTGTATTAAAAACAGAGTCTTTAATGAACAACTCTTCTATCTTGTCTCATCTGGTGCAGAGCTTGGCAGAAGGCAAAAGAGAAAGATTTCTGCCCAGCTCGCTGGTTAAATACAGGCACACATCAAAGACATGCAAAACACAAGCCGACATCCCCCGTTATCTTAATCCCCCCATTGTCCTGTTAACTCCTCCCCACGTCTTGGGAGGTGATGGGAAAACCTCTCCTCGCCTTAGGGGGTGAAGGTGTCAAGTCTGTCGCCGCTGTGACGTCATTGATCTTCACACGGCGGTGAGATTCCTTTGTCCTTTCGGAGGTGTGAAGTTCCTTTGCATATGTTGTCCCAAACATTTCCACATGCTCTAACATATGCAGGTATGGAATATATGAGTAATATATACCACACAGTCCGTAGATGTTTTACTTTTGAACGATTTAACAATTTCAATGACCTCTCTTTCGTCTGTGTTCTTTATGAAGATGGAGTCTTTTACAGCAGTGTTATTGCATATTGTATCACCTGTAGGCACCGTAGTGGGTATTTCTCGGGCCAGTTTAGGTCCAATGTTAACAAAAAAATTATTAAATTCATCTGCAGGTGAAGCTATATTCACACTCTGAGTCGTTTTATTATTTTTTGGAATATTAGTTGGGTAGCTTGTATTTCTGCTTTTATTTCCAAGGATACTGTTGAGTATTGTCCATGTATTTTTAATATTGTCTTTGTTTTTCTCCAGTTCTTTACTGTAATAGTCTCTTTTACTACATCTTATTATATATGTTAACTTATTTTTGTATGTTTTATACCGCTGCTCTGCTTCTATTGTCCTTTTCTTTAGGAAAGCTTTATATAATAAATTTTTCTTTTTACACGCCTTTTGTAGTCCTATGGTTAACCATGGCTTATCAGCAAATTTGTGTTTAAGCTTTTTTTTAACTAATGGGCAGTTTTTTTCATAAAGAGTGGTAAATTTCTTTAAATTATATGTGGATAAATTTGCTTGTACATGGTTGTAAAAAATTACATAAAATTCTGATGTTAAAACTTTGTTGACTGCTATACTGGGGCCCAGTCATTCGCACAAAGCAACAACTGTGTGTCACTACCGGTGTTGAAACTGGCCATAGAGGAGACAAGCTGTCCCTGACCATGACTGACTGACAGAGCAGTGACTTGAAACTTGCGCGTATTTGAGAAGGAATCATGACCAAAATTACTGGACGGAACCGCTAGTATCATATTTGATCCTTTGAAATGGCTATTGATTAAAATTCACTACAGGTATCCTTTAAGAGATTATTTGAATTTGCGCCAAACAGACCCATACACACTCGAATTGCTAGCACTCAAATACCAATCAAATGGTTAGTGCTGTGCAGCTAACGTTAGTCCACCACATTAGCTAAATATTTTACACAAGCGCTGGTTAATAATAGCCATAGAGTCCATCTACCATTCAATGCAGGCTCCTCTTCTGTGTTAAATTAGGCGATTGGCCAATATTAAGAGTACGGTTACATTTGGTCAGAATTAGTTAACAGATCCCATGCACACTCTTCATGTAAACAAAGCTAACCAGCTAGATTAGCATGGCTAGCTGAATTAGCCAATGAATATTCAACCATATCAGTACCCCCCCATAGCCCCCCTCATTCTTTCTACGAATAGCACTCAGCCACTTATCCCTTCATTCAGGCTCTAAATGTTTGGCTGTTCAAAAAATGACACTGGTTTATCTTTCTTCAAACTGTGGTTATGATAGCCTACAGCTATCCATTTTCGTGGCATACTTCACGGCAAAAACATTAATTTCAGTGGAGCTCCCCTCTCACTCAAAGTCTGTCTGTGTCTGGTTGCTACAGTACGTGTTTGTTTTCATCGACTCCAATATGGCTACCGTGTGGTGACACAAAGGAGATGACACTCCACCCAGTACTTCGGGGTGTTGAGGGCGCCAGAGCGCAGGGGGGTATGTAGTAAATAAAGATGTGCCTTTCGCCCCCGCTGTGCCAGGCTCACACCTGAGGATGCAGGGGCGCAAATGTGTTAATGTGTATGTTGATGTGTGTTCACTCTTGGTAACAGGTTTATAAATGTGTTTACCCTGAGTGCCAGAGGCGGGGAGAAAATGTGTAAAACAGATTGCTTTGGCACTTTGGTCTGTTCTGTGTTGGAGGAAAAATAAACCTCTGTGTCGTCAGCTCATGACTCGTCTGCTTTCATCCTCCACATTGGTGACCTAGAGACGTGAAATGGAAAATGGGCTGAACACCGCCACAGAGATACTCCCACTGGAGTCTCCCACCACTGCATGCGCCGTTGTAGTCAGACTCCCGGACTTTTGGCTTCACAACCCAGCCGCTTGGTTTATTCATGTGGAAGGCCAGTTCGCCCTAGGCGGAGTCGTGGCAAATGACACAAAGTACCACCATGTGGTTGCATTGCTGGACACGCGCGCCATGCAGCGCACCATGAGTCTACTCCGAGCCCTGCTAGCCCAAGGAAAATATGGCGTTCTCAAGCGACTGCTGCTGCACCGTTATACCCTTTCAGACGCAGAGAGGGCTGTGGACCTGATGGAGAGCGTGCTTGCGTTGATGGGCACAGATGACAGATCTTTCCTTTTTGCCCACCTCTTCCTCAGAAACCTATTGGCTTCTGCGAGAGCGATTCTCGCTAACTCACCACTGCTGGCAGCCAGGGACTACCGCGTGCTGGCAGTGGAGGCAGACCACATCACCCTGGTAAACAAGGCTTTTAGCGTTCAGGCAATGAGACCGGGATCTCCAGCGGAGGCCAGCAAGGTCAATGAGCCAATGGTGGCGGCCAGGACGGCCACCCAGAGAAACAGGACCGGGACGCTGTGTTTTTATCACTGCCATTTTGGCAAGGAAGCTCAATGTTGTCTGTCGCCGTGCCACTTCAAGAAGCCGGGAAATGGGACAGCCAGCGGTCAGTAGCAGCTGCGACTGCTGGCGACAGGGAGAAGCTGCTTTTCATCACGGACACACATTTGGGGAGACATTTTTTGGTAGACTCTGGCTCCCAGAAAAGCCTCATTTTGCCAGTCAGTGCAGACAGCCTGGCAGAAGGCTGTGGACCATCTTTAACGGCCGCAAACGGATCCCACATCAGGACATTTTGAGAAAGGATGGTGACTGTATGTTTACGTGGACACAATTACCAGTGGGACTTTGTGGTAGCTGCATGTTGGGTCCCCATCTTAGGTGCTGATTTTCTGTGTGCTCATGGACTACTGGTTGATGTTGCCAGCAGGTGTTTAGTGGACGCTGTATCTTTTTCCTCCTTGCCCTACACAGCTCGGGGAGTTGGGCCACCAACACACGCAAATATTCTAGCTCCAGGGGGTATGTACCAGCATTTGCTTTCCGAGTTCCCAGCACTCGCGGTGCCCACTTTTTCCGCTATGGTAACCAAGCACAGGGTCGAGCATTTTGTCACCCAAAAAGGTTCACCCGTGTTTGCGTACCCTTGCCGCCTGGATGTGGCTAAACTAGCCATCGCACACAGGGAGTTTGCTAACTTAGAACGCTTAGGCATCATTAGAAACTCCAATAG
This sequence comes from Pholidichthys leucotaenia, assembly GCA_020510985.1. Lineage (NCBI taxonomy): Eukaryota > Metazoa > Chordata > Actinopteri > Cichliformes > Pholidichthyidae > Pholidichthys > Pholidichthys leucotaenia. Next base: position 271,616,932 of record CM035849.1, read on the forward strand.
CCCTTGGGCATCCCCGTTGCACATGGTGCCCAAGTCCGATGGGTCGTGGTGGCCGTGCTGCAATTTCTGACACTTAAACAACCGCATGGAGCACGATCATTACCCCACCTTGCACATCCAGGATTTTTCCGTACACCTGGCTGGGAAACGCATTTTTTCAAAAGTGGATCTGGTCAGCGGTTACCACCAGGTCCCGGTGTGTGCAGAGGATGTCCTCAAAACTGCAGTAATAACTCCCTTCGGTCTTTTCAAGTTTTTGCGCATGCTGTTCAGGTTAAAGGGTGCAGCACAAACTTTCCAAAGGATGATGGACGCGGTGCTCTGTGACTTGCCATTCATTTTTGTCTACTTGGATGACATTTGGTGGCTAGCGCGTCAGAGGAGGAGCACCTCGCCCATCTCAAACAAGTTTTCCAATGTTTGGAAGCGCACAGGCTGATTGTTAACCCAGCAAAGTGTCAGCTCGGGCTGACGGTAATCATCTTTTTGGGACACGGCATCTCGCCAGATGGCATGATCCCACTGCCAGATAAAGTGTGAGCAGTGTCAGATTTTCTGCGTCCACAGACCGTGAGGATGCTGCAGGAATTTTTGGGGATGGTCAGTTTTTACAACCGCTTCCTTCCCCCGCACAGCCCAGGTGCTGCATCCACTCTATGGCACGCTCAAGAAAAAGAAGCCCGCAGATAACATCATCTGGACCCCCAAGCGGCTCCAGGCCTTCACAAATACCAAAATGATGATCGCTAAAGCAGCTTTGCTGGCCCACCCAGCCGCATCAGCGTGGAAAGCACTCACCATAGATGCGTCTGACGTTGCAGTAGAAGTTGTAGTGGAGCAGTATGTCTCCGGTTCGTGGCAGCCCCTCGTCTTTTTCAGCAGTACTTTGCGCGACAACAAGCATAAGTATAGCACGTTCAACATAGAGTTGTTGGCTCTACACCTCGCTACGTGTCATTTTCAGTTTTGGTTCGGGGGTCACAAGTTTACCGTGTTTGTCGATCATAAACCACTGACCTACGCAATGTCCAAAGTCTCGGAATCGTGGTCAGCTCAGCAACAACGACACTTGGCCACAATTTCTTAGTTCACAACCGACATCCAACATGTAGCTGGTAAACTGAACATTGTGGCAGACTGTTTGTCACGCGTGCTGGTCTCTCCGGTATACATGGGCAACAATTTTTATGCAATGGCCGCCAACCAAACTGGGGATGCAGACATTTGCACGCTCCAGTCCGCAGCTACCAGATTAAAACTTGAGAGCAGGGTGGTTCAAGAAGGGTTCCCCCCATCCCCGCTCTGTGACATCTCCACCAGCTGCACCCACCCCGTGGTTCCAAGCTCCTGGCACCGCCACATTTTCGAGTCCGTCCACTCCCTTTCACATCCCGACATGCGAGCCCCAGTTAAACTAGTGGGGTCCAAATTCATTTGGCCTCACTTACGCAGGGATGCGAAAGAATGGGCTGCAGTGTGCACTGCGTGCCAACGGGCTAAGGTGTACAAGCACACCAAAGCCCCCATGAGCCTTTTCAAATTCCTGCCAGGAGGTTCAACCATGTATACGTGGACTTAGTGGGTCCCCTTCTGCTGTTGCAGGGGTTCACACACCTTTTAACAATCGTGGACCGCACTACGCGTTGGCCAGAGGTGGTTCCACTGAGTTCCACCACGTTGGCTGAGGTAGCCTCCGCATTTTTGTCATCTTGGGTCACACGGTTCGGATCCCCGTCGGACATCACTCCCGACAGGGGTCTGCAATTTGTTTCAGAACTTTGGTCCGCGATGGCTGACAGCCCGGGGGTCAAAATCCACCACATCATTGCATACAACCCACAGGCTAATGGTTTGTGGGAGCGTTTTCACAGGTCGCTTAAAGCAGCACTCAGAGCCCCACTAACGGATGCAAATTGGGTCGACCGCCTGCCTTGGGTCTTATTGGGATTGCACTCCGCACCTAAGGAAGATTTGGCAGCTTCCCCGGCAGAACTCATTTTTTCTCAGCCGTTGCGAATCCCGGAGGAATTTTTGCCAGAGAGTCCCACACCCGGTACCGATCCACCCGCACACTTTTTTCCGATACAAGGGCTGCCAGTGCCCCAGGCCCTACACACCATAGTTTTTCTCGCAATTTTGTTCCAAAGCGCTTAGAGAACGCCAAATTCGTTTCGTCAGGCACCACGTCCACAGAACCCCGCTGTGCCTGCCGTACGACGGCCCTTTTAGAGTGCTGCAAACTGGGGAGAAACATTTTGTGTTAGACTTGGGGGGACGGGGGCATAAGGAAACCATCTGCATAGACAGGCTGAAGCCCGCTTATGTGTTGGAAAACGAGCAGATGGTGTTGGTTCAAGTTCCCTAGCGCGGGCGCCCTCCTACAGCGGGTCCACAGGTTAGTGTTCCTTCGACAGAGGACTGTTTTCAGGAAACTAACTTTTTCCCCTCCCCACCCTTTCCCCCTCCAGAGACCAAGCCTTTCTCCTACCCACCTTGACAGGAAGGTGCTTCGACCGGCCCACGTTACAGCCACTACGGGTGCTTGCTCAAGCCCAAAGGTCTGGAGGGTTAGGACCCCTTCTGGGTGTTCTGGGGAGGGGGTGCTGTGTGGTGACGCAAAGGAGATGACACTCCACCCAGTACTTCGGGGTGTTGGGGGTGCTAGCCAGGGGCGCCAGAACACCGGGGTGGTATGTAGTAAATAAAGATGTGCCTTTCACCCCCGCAATGTGCCAGGCTCACACCTGAGGACGCAGGGGCGCGAATGTATTATTGTGTATGTTGATGTGTGTTCACACTTGGTAACAGGTATGTAAATGTGTTTACCCTGAGTGCCAGAGGTGGGGAGAAAATGTATAAAGCAGATCACTTTGGCACTCAGAGTTAGTCTGTTCTGTGTTGGAGGAGAAATAAACCTCTGTGTCATCAGCTCGTGTCTCGTCTGCTTTCATCCTCCACAACCACATTATTATATGCGTGTGACGTCACACCGTGGTTGAGAATTAGTGTAAATACATGTGTTTATTTTTTTGTTTGTTTGTTTGTCATGATCATAAGGTGCTCAGTTGTTGGAAGGCTAAAATTTTGTTGAGGTCATAGTTGAGGTCATAGTTACCATATTTGTAGCTCTGCCTTGGTGAAACAGAGGCATACAATAATCAATGTGTCTGTTTGTGGGTGTGTGTATCTGTCTGTCTGTCCGCCTCTCTGTTTCAGTTTGCCCAGTCAAAATTAAGTGGAACTAAAGGCTTATATCTTTGTATCACCATACTTTCTCGACTTTTAATTTGCCAAAATTGTGAGATAAGGCTTTGTTTTCAAAATAAACACAAATTTAACTCACCATTTCTGTCAATGCAGACACGAAAACAGGAAATGTAATAATTATGCCGGGCCAGAAGAGGTTGGAGTGCCACTTTTTTACAGTCACCCATGCTACCAAGGCACAGCGCCTTGGTGCTTTTTATGCTTTCAGTGTTCTGGCAAGAATGGAGCTGTTGCAGGCAATGTGGACCCACTCAGGCTGTGGTGGAAGTGACATTCACATAGACAAAGGTGGATGTACCATTAAAATAATTTTTGGAAACATTATTTAAAGGTGGAAATCTTACATAGTGTTGCTTTAATAATCAGACAAGACCTTTGGTTCTCTTAGTGTGATATTAAAACCACAGAAATCAAAAGTTCATATGATATTTTATTTTGTTTTGCTCTGGAAAAAAAATCTAAAATTAAAAAAAAAATCACTTTAAAGCTGTAGAGCAGGATTCAAATTGGTAGAACAGTTGAATTCACATTTTTTAAATAAACAACAGTTTCTCCTCTAATGATGGTAAGACATAAAACAAAAATCGGTTGTTAAAACATCATAGCAATGCAGAGATTGAGATTACAATAATTCCCTCTGATCAGTACAGAGCCAGTGCACCATATCAAAATGATGTCATTATTAAACAGAGGCAAAACACAAAGCCTAAACATCCCTGAACCTGCAGGATCAGAGCTAGGCGAGGCAACATCATCTCTCATTCTAAAAACTGAGGTGCCTTTGAGCAAAGCCCTGAAGCCACAGCTGCTAAAGTGGAGGCACTTATCACTGAATTGCTAATTGCTGTTGTAGCTTTTGAGAATCAGCCCACGAGCTTGAGCTCTACCAGAGGATGGTGTTATTTCTGAGGGGACAAAACCACAGGAGACAGAATGTAGTTATTGTTGGTACGCTTCCTCCCTACAGCCTTTGACATCAGTGATCCAGTCTTTTGTAACACGGCTTTTAGCAGTTTTTCAGCACTGCTTCTAGATTTGGGCACCAGCAAAGATTGAGTTAGTGGCTAACAGACTAAACTGGTTGTACCGGATCGGCCTCCAGGTGGAAATATGTCTGTGGGCCCTATTAAAATGATCTAAAGTGCAAATTTGTGCTGCACTTTGTTACTTTTAGCTAATGGCAGTGTATTGCCCATTTTCATTGAAATAATAAATAACTTTACCTTCATAGGAGTGGTGCCTTTTAAAAGAGGTGGGGCTGGGCACAAAGTCTTTGCATTGCTACTTTATAGCAGCGCAATGACATTGTGCTTTGGACCAACAAAAAAACCATGTCAGCAGTCCACGGCACATTGTCAATCACTGTCTGAGCAGTGCGGTGTACGTCACCGAGTTTGGACATACTTGCACCTGCTTCATGCTGAAAAGCTTAAACATGCCATTATAGTAGGATTCCACCATAGATCATGTGCACCTCCCTTTTAAAGGTGAGGTGACAAGCCCTTCTTACTTGTTCATACCTCTGAAAAACTAAAAAAGTTAGGACAACCTTTTGCACACTGCAAAAATTTGCTTTTTGTTTAAAATAGCAAAACAGACTTGGACACACCCATAAATAATGTTTTCACTTTTGACAAGACTGTTATAGCGGACACCCAAATTAATTTTTTTTTTAAAGATCAAATCTATTTAATGACCAATTTATTAATCACAGTGCTATTGATCATCTACCAAGTGCCA